>JAWWEU010000011.1:5872040-5959600 GCA_035583155.1 Acropternis orthonyx
AAGCTGACTTCCAGCCCAAAGAGCTTGGCAGCCTCTGCAAAGCAGGATGTGAAGTGCTGCAGGGCTGCTTCTGTGTGAGCAACACGGGCGGCATCATCAGCAAAAAGCAGCTTGCGGGCAAGGTGATTGAGGGTCTTAGTGTGGCTCTGTACAGTAATGAGATCTAAAATGCGGTGCAGAGCTTGGTAAACCTTTAGGTAATGCTTATGTACAAGATGATTTTTCTCCCAGTCTTTCATAGCAGTCACTGAGTTAAAGAATTAGGTTCTTGGTTTATCTGCTTCTGTAAACAGGTTGTGTGTCTGTTGACCAGGGTTTATAAAAGTGGGAACAATCCTGAGTTGGTGTGCAGAGTGTTTACAGCATAGTCAAAAGTGGGCTTTATCATAAAATTGGATAGATTGAGTCATCTCTGCAGGTGACCCCTGGTTAGAAAAGCGTGTATAAGAATTGAATTGCAATTCTTAACCAGCAGGTTATTGTTTCTAATCCTAATCCCAGAGACAAACCAGTTAGTTAGTGGCATGACAAGCAATGACTGCATTTAACTAAGTTGGTACAAACTGAGAAATATCTGAACCCTGAGCAGATCCTGAACACTCCATTCTAATAGAACTCATTTAGCTATCATTATCTTTTTTTAAAAAAGGCAATACTGGTTTTGGCACATGTAATTTCAGTTTAAAATCATAATTTAAGCCAAATTCATACATCTAAGTCACTAGCAGAATCTGGAGTAATAACCTGGATAAAAGGTGGACTGAAAGTATTTTATTCACTGTATTCCTTTTACACATTGTACCCAACTGTTATGAGCAGCTATGGGAAGCCAGGCATGATTAAGGTTATTTTGTGTTCACTCATATGGTGCAGGTACTCAAAATGAGATTTGAGAGACTGGGAAGAAGATTCAGTCATGAAGCTTCATGTTCAGAGGATCATAACGCAGTATTGAAGTTAAATTCTGAGCAGATCAAGAAGCTTTCCTCAGGATACCTTTTCCTACCAGGACAGCTCCCCAAAACAGGCAGAGTTAGGAAAGTATAGGGGCTGTTTAATTCATGATGGACCTGTAGGTACAATATTTGAGCAACATGAGCATCCTCTGTGCACTGGGCAACTTAGAGAGTAGTTCTGACCTGGCCCTCCCAGCCCCTCTCTGTGGGTGATTGAACAGCTCTGTGGTTATTGATTGCCTGGACCAGACAGGTACGATCTCATCCTCTGGGATGGTGACTGTGTAACATCCATCCATGTGTGGAGCTGCCCATTTATCCCAGCACACATCAATACCAATTACTGGTTGATAATGCTCTTACAAATTCCTGCTAGGGTTATTCTTTTTCTCATGACTGATAATCATGCTGAATTATGCCCTTTCTTAATACTGAGGAGATGCAATAAAGCGAGTGAAACTCATACTCAAAACACTTGATCCATATGAGCGGCAATTGAAATGTTTTCTTCCTTTGGAATCACCGATATGTGTAATAGCCATGAATTAATGACTGTATTTGTTGTCTTGTAGATTTTTACTATTTAAAGAGCATTTGCTGCATAAATACTCCTGAATTAGCCATCTGCAGACATGTAATTGTGGCAGACTTTAAAGCTTATTTGAACAGGGAACGTGAAAATCTTTTCATTACACCTGCAAAAGCAGAAAACCACTGTAATCAGGGTTTATGTCATGTCTGGAAACCAGATTTCTCACTTCCCTGATAGGAAGGGTTAACCTGGGTTTACATACATTAATTTATTTTTCTTGTATGTACTTCTCATGAATTTTCTTCCATCCTTTTAATTAGATTGATTTGTGTATTTAAAGACTTCTCTCTTTACTACACATCAGACCCATTATGTTTGTGATCCAGTAAATATTATTATGTATATTGTAATTTAACACAGCATTGGTTGGCCTAAAGACAAGACTTCTTCCAGGAAATATGATTCCTCACACTTCCCAAGAACGTGGATGGTCTTGGCCTTGCAAAAGAAAAAAAGTTTGGTTTTTTGTTTTGTTTTTTTGTTTGTTGTTTTTTTTTTAATTACAGTTATTTTAATATGTGGCCTTATTAGATGTTTTAGCCCATTTCACAGCAGTCATTCTGCTGTCTGTAAAAACCCTGTCCCAGCTGTTCATGAGCTCAGTGCAGAGCTCTCGTGCCAACAACTAGCAAGTCTTCTGGTAAGGATGCAATTTCCCCTTAGTGTCCCTTGCTGGCAAATCTTGCTGGGTCTGTGCTTATGGTGCTAAACAGGGCAAGAATATTTAGTTACAGAGAAAAATCTACTGTGATCTCAGAAAGCTATACAAAGGATTAGATTTTGGGTTTATTAAATATGACAGAAACTTAATGTGTTATACATTATTTCATTTTTCTTAGAAACAGTCGGGTCGGTAACATTTTTTTAGATCCAAGAAATATGATTCCACATTTTTGGTCATGACAGATGAGAACCACTCATGTATGTCTGAAATATTAGCCAGGAACACTTCTTGAATACAGTACAAAAATAAATAGGATTCATTGGGAAAAGAGTTAATATGCAAAATTTCTCCACTAATGTATTACCCAGGCAGTAGGGCTTAGAAATTCAATGATTATCATAATTAACAGGAAAATTACCTTAACTGGGTTTTAAAAAAAGTGTTAATTTTGTGTGTATGCATGCCATTGAAGGTAATAAAGTTACAACTTCAGGCATGTCTTTAAAGAATGTATTATGACATAATTACTTTTTTCTCCATAGTTAACTTTTATAATGACCTATCTGATTTTAGCTATGATGGTAATGGTCTCACATCACATGGTATGGAATCACTTAAGATCATAAACTTAGTATCAGAACTGGAGATCAAGGTCAAGCCTGTTTACTGCGTTAAGCACTGGCCACTGAGTGCTGCTCCATTGAGAAATGGTATTCCTCCTTAGAAATCAGATGTTTTACAGGATTTGTCAATAAAAAGCCCTGTGAAAGCATCAGAATATCAGCTGTGAGCCATTTGGAAATAATTTTATTAATTCACTTCCCTCAAGTCCTTCAAAATAGTAGCACATCTGCTTTGAATTCGAGTATTTCAGGCTGAGACATCCTCAAATGACAAATAGTTTCCTCCAAATTATTCACATAAGCATATGTTTCTTTCACTTCAAAAGCAAGTGTAGCATAAATCATTCAAAGAACAACATGCCTACATTTGTTACTAACAGCTACATTATTTGAAAGTTAACAAAGTATATTTCATACCAGTTGCTGCTAGCAAATAACATTTTAAAATACAGTTATATCAATTTTGTTCAATGCATCATCACTCTTTTAAGTACAGATGCAAGTCTTTGTTCTAAGAAATCACAGACGAAGTATTGGTGGATTTTCAAGGAATTTTTACATTTCTGTGGAGTATACATCATTCTCCCATCAGCTGCACATAGGCTTTGAAAGCTCTATGGCAAAGAGCCTGATTGTGGGTTTTCTGGCTTCTTCAGGAATTTCTAGATAAAGTTGCTTAGTTAATTTCTGTAAAACCCTAGGGTAAATAGTGCCTGATTAGAGGACTTCTCTTTAGCAGTGATAAATAGTGACTTGCAACTTCTGAAGAAAAAAATGCATCCTATTCTTTCCTTTTTGTTCCACTTCTGTGCAGTCATTCTGTTGAATCTGCAGAAGGGATTCTTCTTACTTATTAATCTTGTTTACTCCAAAGCAAGGAAGAAATCAGGCTCCTAAACTCAACAAATTTTCACCATGAGAAAAACTGTGAGTGCATGGTAATGTTGATGTTCAGCACTGGCAAATAGATGTTTTATTGCAATCTGATTTTACTCAGACTCAGTCTTTAAATCGTTCAGACTTCTTAGCTCCATTAGCCTTATTTGAGGCTGTTCCAGAACATTAGTCCTCTTATGATTAACTACTTGCATCAAGTTTCCAGCTTCTATTTGTTCATGGTTATTATATATTTTACTAGACACTGTTTGCTATCGTAAGTCACAAAAATTAAGAAATGAAGTAATTGTCATTTACTTAATGAAAGTATAAAAGTTTAGCTACAGGTTGTCATAGATTCAGTCATAGATTCATTTTTGTCCAAGCTGTCACAGAACGCTGTCTTATTATCAGAAAATCAAGATTAGCATTGTTATCTTTATTTTGTGTCAATTTTTTCTGTTAACAGAGATTATTTAACTATGAAAATAATTGTTTCCCTACATGTGTTTCAGAAGAGAAGTGAATGTTTTCTGTGAATGTTGAGTTTTTGTCATGAAAAAAATCCTCAACCTTTCCTTGGCTTGATTCTTTAATAGATCTTTTGCTTTCTCTTTAGGATTCCGAATGCTCCTACATGCAAATTGGAAACTGGTAGCTGGATTTGTATCAATTCCCAGGATAGTTTTAAGGGCAGGAATGTCTGTAGGTCATGTTAAGGATGGGTGTTCATAGAGTCAGGTCTTTAGTTTAAGATTGTCATCAAGCTCATGAGGGCTAGCCGCTCTTTGCCTTTGAAAAGCACTGTAATCAAAGAGAACTGTAGGGAAATAAAAGATAATGTATCTTGTAATACACTACCCTTCCAGTTTGACTTCTCTTTTTCCCATTGTTTATTTGGCAGGCACTCAAGCAAAGCCAAGCATCAAGACGCTTCACGGAGCTGCCAAAATCAGGATTTATTTTTTTATGAGACCTGTTCTAAACTGACCTCCGAGAAATGTGTTCAATTACCTCCTTGTAGTCCCATGTCCCAACAGGATTCTGTTCATGCAGACTTACCAGAACCTCTCTTTGCCATAATTGACTCAATTAGAGGTGTCCTAATGCCTGTCTCTTACAGAAGATAAATTTCTATTTAGCAGGGAGTGAATGTATCTGGTTTACCACTGTCACATAACAATGCCTTTGAAATGCCTTTCAGTTGGTTAGACTTTATTTAGGTTTGATATCTAGATTACCTGTAGCTTATCAACTTCTGGTAACATGCAAATACATACCTTTCAGGCAGACACTCACCTCTGAGTGTACATGATTTTAATATATTACTTTCTGGAATATATATTGATAGAACAGTTTGCAGCCTGTAAATGAGAACACCCAGGGAAGGCAGTCGATGGCTCTTTAGAAAGGACAGGATGTGTAGCAGACAAAAGTTAGGAGCAACATATTAGAAATAAAGGATCCTTAAATATGATGTGCTGAGTTTTGGGGGCTTGGGACAGTGAAAGAATACTGACATTTGCAGCTCTAGTGACATGTAACGACAGTTCACCAGGACATATATTTTCTCCTGGACTTACATGGCTGGCAGCTCTAATTTTATAATTATAAGCCTTCTGCCACTATAGTGCTGTGAAATAAAACAGGTAAGATAGGATAACTGTACGTGGGTGTCAAAAAGTTTTAAAAATAAGAAGAGAGGAAAGGAGAGGAACTGTTGGGGATCAAAAGGATAAGGGACCCAGAGGAAGAAGGGAAACTTTCTGTACCTTCAGCATAAAATTTTCTTAGGTGCAAACTAGCATAAATAAACAAGTATAAATCAGCTCATGCTATTTTCAGGGAAGAAGAATTTGTAATATTTTTATGTCCTACAATAAATAAACACCCTGTGGACCTGGAAGTCCCAACATGTAAATATTGTTATTAGAATGCCTTTATTTATTTATTTACCAAGGTAATAATATTTTATGTTTTACAAACATGAATGAAAACAAGCTCCTAGGTGTAAGAAAAGTGCATTCAAAATTGAACGGTATTGGGAGAAATTCAGAGAATCGTTGTTTTGGTGTATTTTCTTTTCTTGGAGAGTACAAGTGAAAACAGTTCAGGGATTAATAAAATTGAGTTTGTGAGGATGTTGAAGTCATAGCACATTGTGTTATAAGTGGAATAGACAGAGGATGTCCGTAGCATTTATCTGTAAACAATTCTAATGTGATTCCACAGAGTAAAACCTGCACTCATTTCATGTGGGATAGTGTACTTGCTATCATGTCCTAATGATTTAATAAGTACTTTTCAAAATCTCAAAGGTAGGCTCTTAGATGGGAGTCTGTTTGTGAGTACTTGAATAATTCAGCTTGTGTTGCACTTTACCTACAAACTTTTCTCATAAGCTAAAAAATAATTTTTCATGACAAGAATAATGTAATAATCTAGTTTTATCCTGTAGTGTCCAGTTGTTCTACTATAACCTCCAAAATAGTTTGAAGTTGTGTTAAAGTCAGTATATTTTTCATGTCATCTGTCATTTCAAGAATTTGTCATAGTCACTCTGGTCTTGTGGGTATGACATTACCTTCTTATTTATAATAATGTAGAGCAGCATTTTTTTGATCAGTAACACTTATGTTCCTAAGCCTGAAAAGGGTTCATGAAAGTTACAGAAGAAGTTTTGTTAGAGTTAAATTTTGTAGTTTCTTTACTTTACTTTGCTAGGGCTGGTTCTTTTGTACGGAGCCATTTTACCTCTTTCTGTGGTACTGCCTGAAGTTATTACTTAGGTTTCCTGCTTCAGTGTTACACTTTTCAGGTCAGTGCAGTGTGTCATAGAAACAAGCCCATTATGATGAATGATGAGTGTTGTGATTTCATTAGTGTCATCAATAATGTACTGCAGTTTTCTCTTTAGGAGTCTCTTTTTGTTTTCTGTGGGTCAGGCTGACTGTGTGAATTATATTTAGAAGATCAAAATAGTTAAAGATGAAGGTAGATACTTAAGCAATTAGGCCAGAGACTGGAATTGTTGTTTTAGAGGTGTAGGCTACAAAACCAATTTATGTTAAGGAACATTTAAGTAATTGAATTTCACAGTATAAATTAAAGCCTCTTGCTATCATTATGCATGTTGTGGGCACATAGTGATATCTTATGCCAATGAAACGGCTGGGATTTATTTTTCAGTCCCTGTGTAATCTTTAATGAAAACGCTTTTTGGACTTGTAAAGGTTTGGAAGCAATAAACTGGACTGACTATTTTTTTTCATTTGATGAAGCTTGGACAGAGATAAGAAGTAAACTTATATAAATCGACTCTCATGAACATGCATAAAGAGAGAAATCATTTTAGGCAACAAAGGGGTGGCCTGGCTTGCCAAGCAAAGATAAGTAATTGGAAAATATAAGATCCCAGTGAGAACTCTTAGCAGGAAATTCAAAAAACCAGGTTCTCTATAATGTTACTTACTATTATTTGCATACATAAAAATAAAAAGAAGGGTCTCTTGCACTCTGCAATCAGCTATGCTAAAGTCATATTACTATTGCAGAAGTTAAGATACTACTTTAAACTATGCCAGCAGACTGCTTGTCTCACTCATCAAGCAACTAAGCTTTTCTCATCAGGCACTCATTTGCGGCACAGTCAGGTGGGATGGGCTAGGAGTACTTGTCTTTTACAGTGGATCATCTGCCTGTGCATTTACTGTGGAATCACCCGTGATTCCACAATCACAGCAGTAAATTTAAACTGTATTAACATCCTTATATGTCCAGATAAATCGTCTTTTTAGCCTGTGTGCCTTGTTTGGAGCACATTTGAAGATGGGGCAGGAGAAGGTCTGTTCCTATTCACCACAAATGTCACAGCAGTCCCCAGATATTCCAATGTTCAGGACATCCTCACCTTAGAATCTGGTTTCTAGCAATCTAAGTTAGTGTTGCTCTGCTGATAGTTATTGTCTTACAGTGTTTTTATTAGTTGACATTTCCACCAGTAAAGGAATAGAAGGATCCCCAATATAGATCAGGGAGCCAGTGTTGGGTTAGTGTTGGATTTGGAGTAGAATTCCAGCTCAGTCAAACTCTCCCAGCCACCAGCAACCAGATCTCTCCTGAGAGTAGAAAGTAATGTGATTATTTCTAGCACTGTCCTTGCTGATCAGGGTGTTTGAGGGGTTGTGAACAGGCTTCTTTCTCTCTGTGAACTACAGAAACTATAGAGGAAAGTCCTTCAGAAGCCTGGTTATGCTTGCACTGATCTCAGCAGGAGTCCCTGAACTGATTTCAGATGGAGCAAAATCAATCCTTGCTTTGAAAAACACAGTATTTCCCATAGCACAGCCTATCCTTAAAAACTGACCAACCAAGAATTTATCTGTTTCTCAGCATACACAGTTTTCAATTACTGTATCACAGGGACTGCTTTGGGACAGTCCACTGTGTAACTTGAGTCACCTTTGAGTGTGAGCTGCATCACAGTCTGAGGAGCAGTCGCATCAGCTCAGAGCAAAGGAAGCAGCAGTGCGAGCTGAGGAAGTTATTGCCACATCTGCCAGTTACAGTCCTCTTGATGGAAATTCCTGTCCCTGCTGAGCTGTTCCTGCAAGCACTTCTAACCTGTTTCAGTCTAAATGGTCTGGGTCAGTGATGGCCTATTGTTTAAGCTGTGTTAAGCTGTCCTTGTGCTGCAGTGTTGGAGTCAAACCCTTTCCCTCCTGTGTTTACATCTGCAATGTATTGCACTGCAGAGCCCTTGACATGCCTGGATGTATTGCTGTCAGGGGATGAAAAGCTTTCCATTCCTATTGCACATTGCTGGGTTCCCTCTGTTTTCCCAACACAGGAAGGCAAGAACATAGACTGAAAAATTGTTTTATGAGGATAGGAGTTATTTCATATCTTTGAAAAACACTGCGTCGCATTCAAAACATTTTTTAAAACTGAAAAACATGGCAGAAGGTTGCAGGTGTTCTTTATTGTCATTTATAGGGGTACTTTGTTACCTTTCCCCCTGGCAGACTGGCAATTAGGTTATTCATATAGTAATAAGATGCCCTTTTGTGGTCATTTGTCTTGCAGGTATTTGACAGTTTTATTACTCATTTGGAGTTGCCATTTGACCTGTTCTGTCATGCAGTTAGGTTACTAACAAAGTATGTAAGTTGTCCTGTTTCTTGCTGGTTTCATTCCATGAAACAACTTCTCCCCTTCCCTGAACACCTGCCTTGTATTTAAGGATAAGGTCCTGCACCAAATCACTGTAGCTTTCCTGTGTCACATTTCACTCATTTCTGTTTACAATCGAAGCAGGTCCTGGGTGGGATTTATGATATTTATGTGCTCTTCTAATTAAAATAATGATTACACCTGGTTTTGGATAACCTTTATAGCCTGCTTCAAAGACTCTCATTAAAATCACTGACTAGTTTTGAATTCTGAGTCTTCCACACCTCACACAGGTAACATTTCCAAGGGATCAGACAACACTCTTGCATGTGTTTTTCTATAAACCATTATAAAGTTTTTCCAGTATTCTAGGAAAACACAGATTTTGTTTCACAAGGGTATAGCTGTGTGTGTGCTGTTTATTTCCTTCCTTGACTATGTGACATTAAAGATGAGTTGCTCTTGTTCTGATGCCACAAAGGATTATTGATGAAATAAAGGCTCTGCTGAAGGCAATGAGAATTCTAGCATTGACTTCAATGTGGCTGGAATTTCACCTCTGAAGTGTGAAATAAATAACAGGAGCAGATAGGAAAAACAAAAACAAACCCAGACCTGTGCTGAGGGCTCCCAGCAATAATCAAACTTTTTTTTTACAGGGGAATAAATGGAATCCGTCTGAGATGTGAAATCCTTCATGAGGGGTGTGATAGGTCTAAGCTCATGCTTTTGAATAAATTCTTGAATGGTCAAAGAGGAATGTGAGATTGCTTTGATGGATGTAGTGACTGTTTCAATGTATGTATGTGTAATTCCATGAACAAGGCATAATAAATATGCAGTTGTCTTTCACTTTGCCATGGGTCAGCTTTACTGCGCACAATATGTATCATCTGTAAAGTGTGGCTGATACTTGCAGGGTTTCTTGATGGCTTCTGATGAATTGTTTTGAGTAAAAAGTTTACCATTCTCTCCATTGTTCTCTTCTAGAAATATTCTTTACAGACTGGATGAAAGGACCAGCCAGTTTTCAGTACTGCTGGAGGCACTGGAGCACTGCAAACTACATCAGTCAAATGAGACCATTCAAGCAGCCTTGTCAGAGGTGCTGAACAGCATCAATTCAGCTCAAGTTTACTTCAAAGCAGGACTTGATGTGTTTGAGACTACCTTAGCTGGAAAGAAATGAGAGAATTCTCTGCATTCTAAGACATTTGTTTACAACTCGCTAAACAAAAGTTTGATTTGGACCAGAATTGCTCTGAGGCTGAAACATTTCTGAGCTTTTCCTTAGGTTGGCGCTTAAAGGTACCGCAGAGCGTGGTTTTATAAATATAAAGCAGTCTTTTGCACTGTTCACAGTATATCTCAAATGCCTGTTTCTGAATGTACATTACATAATGAGAGGGAATAACACTTAAGATACGATTTTTGGAAGGACTTCTGCTGTATTTTTATATGTAAATTATGTTTTTATGACTAAGAGCCCGATCTTGCGAAGTACCGAGCACATCCTGCAGCATGCTGAAGACCTGGTTCTGAGACACCGCAGTTGTACACCTGGGTGAGCTTTCCAGTCCTCCTCTGTCAGAAAAGTCTGACTTAAGTATATTCTTGTGTTTCTTAACTTTTTTTTGGCAAGCTCGTCTTCTTCCTTACTCCTTTCAGAGTAAGTAGTTGAAGGATGTGGCATTTGCTCGGGTATCCAGCACCGGAGTGAAAATGCACAAAACACCTTTACTGGTGCAGTCCAACATCTTTACTCCTGTGGAATAATAAATACCTCAATTCTGAGAATACAGATAAACTTTGATCATTCCATTTCTGTATGAAAATAAAGAGTTGCTTTCTTGGAGAGAAAATTTTTGTGATAGTTTCAAATTGTTTGATAAGTTTGAATCAGGAGTTACACTTGCACAAAAATACCTTCAGTCTTTATTTTAATAAAAGAGCTGCCTAATCTTATAAGGCTACAGGCCTTATAAGCTTATACATTACCAAAACATCCCACTTCAAGGTCTCTCTAAATTTCCAGAGAATTGTAAATGAAAATAAGACCTCTAAGTCCTGGGAACAGTTTTGGGATTCCACCACTCAGCTGCACCACCCACTATTCCAGGCTGGATCTTTCCATCAAGCCTGGCATAAAGGACCTGGGTTGTTGTCAGAAGAAACACGAGCAGAACATAAATCCATTCCCTGCTGTAATACCAGGAATTCAACTCTGGAGGCACAAGCTGGTGAAGCAAATTGCAAGGCTAAAACTCAGAGCTGTTTTGCATTGGTGGAAGCCCTGTAGGAAGGCTCTAATGATGCCATTACTTGTTGGCCAAAGTAAGCTATGAGTGAAAGGATCAGGAGGTTCAGTGTCCTCTGAGGGGATATGCACACTTGAGAATTGCAAATCTTCATAATATAAACAATTGAAATTGTTAAGCCCTATGGGGTTTAGAGTTTTACAGTCTCAGATGATTCTGGGGTTAGAGCTTAAAAAGTTAATTTTATATAGATACTTAGAAATTAAATATAATTTATTTGATGGAAATAATAAATGAATTGTTACCCAGTTTGACATGGAAACAGAGGAATGTTTCAGGTTGCAATAAAAATTGGGAAAGTATTTGTATTAATGTCTAAAAATTGCCTTCTGGAAAATTTCAAAGTGCACAATTTGATGAAAGACTTTTTAAAGTTCACATGGCAAGAAATGAGAGTTGTTTACAAGTCTTTGACAAACAGGCCTCTACAAGCATTTACCTGGACTGGGTACATACATTGCCCATTTCTTTGCAAATTATTATAGTGGTCAAAAGTGCCCAGGGTCTGACCAGAGGCTGTTGTACAGCTACCACTGCAGTGGGAATGTGTTCAACAGCAGTCAAGGTGACTGCATGAACTTAGACATGATTATCTTCTATCTTTCCTTGGCATCTGATAAAGAAGAGTTAATGATGGGGGGTTTTTTTGCTAATGCTGGTACATTCCTGTTTACTGCAGAGACAATTTGATTTCTGAAGAGTAACATTGTGATGTTTGTTCATCCCCTTGTTTGCGTACTTTTTATAATGGTAATGCTTAAGTGGTTGGAATGTCCACATTTGAGTTGTATGTTTATTTTGTGATTGGATTTGGGGATGTACTGTTCATGCTACATTTGAATTATGTTTAGAAGGACTACTATTCTAACAGTTCATGTAGTCAAATATTTTCTTTAGAGTGTTGACTCATTGTGGAGCCAACACCTGTGGTCTTAAAAGGTATAGGGTCAGGTACCATTAGGAGAACAAAAATAGAGATTAACACCTTCTTTAACTCTACCAGGTAAATTTAACAACTGCTTCCTCATCCTGAGAATTTATGTTCTACCAAACCCACCTCTAATGTAACCAGAGTGTACTCATGCAAAATCAGTGAAATCTACTGGGAGGAGTATCCCTCATGTATGATTTCTCAACCATGTAATTCCTCACTAAAACATTTATCCTGTTTTCTCACAATGTCCTTCTGTAACAACTTTTAAAACAGCAGACTTCAAAGTACTCCACCAAGAAAGCACTGCTATTGTAAATGCCTGTCTATTCTAGAGACATTCCGATGTTCTTGTTGGTGAGATGAATCAGATGAGCTATTTAGGGACTTAAATTCATTGACTTCAATGTCATCTCACACTTGTATATCTTTTGTAGGCTTTTATTTCAATGTTCAGATCTTAAATATAAGTGAGTGCTCAGTGATAATATTTGTGCCATTATAGCTTTGGAAGATGCACTTTTGAGCCATATCCTTCCATTGATTTTTAAATCCTACCTATTGACCTCAAAGAATTTATAGCAAGTTAAGGTCCTAAATACCTGGTGGGGTTCTAGCATAGAATTTTTGCCCAGCCAGCTGTGGAACATCAGCTAAAGAGAGGTGTTAGTAAATCATGGCATAGATTCACTTCATTCCTATGTTGTATTGAAATAAACGGAGCGCCCTTAAAGGCAGAATTATATTTGCAAATTGCCTGAATGATACTAAAAATTTGTTACCTTTCCAGAAACATCAATTGCCAGAGACAGCATAACAAATGCATTGATTGCTAATTAATCTAGAGTCATGCTCCCAGTGGCCAGAAAATCCCTGCAGCCTCCAATATTTGTATGTTGAGACAGTTGATAATAAAAAGCTAATAAGATTTTATTAGTGCATATTTTAAAGAGTCCATAAAGAAGCTAACGTACAATCAACTCAGATGAATAAAAAGTACAAGAGAGTTGGATTTTGAGTACTAACCTTAAAAAAGGCAGTGAATTGTTTTTATCATGCAAGAAAAACTGTGCCTGAGTGAATACACAAGCACAAAAATGCCTTATACGTTAAAAACGTTGTATAAACATTAATTTACTTGCAGTGATATGATACATCTATATAAACAGAAATGTAAATAATAACTACATGAGAAAATTAGCACTTGCACTGCTTCACTTACCTTTTAGGAAATTATTTCAATCTAGAGATGTTAAAAAAAGACACTGCAGCTGACCTCAATTCTTGCAACAGCAGGTGGGGAAAGGTTAAATCTCAGATATCACAGAAGGAACCTCTGGAGGTCATGCAGCCCAACCTCCCTGCTCAAGCAGGGTCACTTAAAGACAGCTGCCCAGGAGGGACGGTGTGCAGATTACTTCTGAATATCTTCCAAGGATGGAGATTCCACTACCTCCTTGGGCAATCTGTGCCAGCGCGTGGTCACCCTCAGAGAGAAAGTTTCATCCTTCTGGAGATACAGTTTCTCCAAATCTCTTCCTGTAATTCTTAGTTGTTTGATTATTGTATTTAGTGTAACTGCAAATATTCAAAAGATAACCAGCATTCTATTTAGCGAACCTTGGCCAGGGTCTCTAGGACTTCACAGTTAATATGTTGGAAAGTTTTTATGAGATTTGTCCTCCAAGCCATGGAATTTACTTTTAAATTGTAGAAATGAATGTCTTTTTTTTGAGGTCTTTTTGTACAGTCCCTGACCCCCCAGTCACAGGATTTCTATAAAACTTAGGAGACTGATGGAGAATAAAAGATCCATTAGAAAATGCAGAGAGGAAAATGACCCATCAGCATCTGTGTAGCTCTGTGCTATAAACGTATCTGCTGTAACCAAACTTTGGGAGCTCAGTGCAATTCCATGGCTTGTGTTCTGCAGAAAGGCAGGCAAGATAATGGTATGGGTCATTCTGGCTTTAAAAGTTATTAAATGCTATAAATATTGTTATGTCTGGGCCTCTGTTCTCAAGGGAGCAGTTAAGATTTTCCTCAAAAGCCTTGTGCTGGAAGCTGTTATCTGAGTTACTCAGAAGTGGGTACCTCTGTCATGACAGTGTGTTATGGTTGCTATCTCAGGAAACAAGCACGGTGTGGAAGATGTTCTTTCTCTTTGGCACTTTGTAACATTTTAGCAGGATGCCGCCAGTCCTGGAAAGGTGAGTGATAGGAAACAATCTCATTTTAAGATGTCTGGGACCTGAATTTGGAGAACAGTTAGCCTTATACAGCACTACAAATGTTCAAAACATAGTAAGGTGTCTTCATTTGGAGCTCTGAATCTACAAAATCTGAGAGTTTCCAGTAGCACAAGTAAATGTCTCAAAAATGTAGAATGCACAAATAGTTATGGTCTATCAAATATTATAATAATTATAAAAGTTCCTTGGATGCCAATGCAGAGATAGTTTTGGGTGACTTAACCATCTGACTTTTTTCTCCCTCTGACACCATCTTCTCCAATCCCGTGCATTCCTCACATCCTCATGCAATATGATGATCTTCCCCATTCTTCACTACCTTTTCCTCAGTCATTTCCACTAGTTTTCTGTCTCTGCTCTGCTTCCTTATCACTCCCTAGCCTGCCCCTTAATTTTTCAGCTACCAAGTTAATCCCCCTCTTTTCTCTCTGATCTCAATCATTCTTTTTGTTCCCCACTTGGTTCTCAACTCACCTCCCTTAGGTTTAAATTCTTCTTCCTGCTACAGCTGACCATAATATTGAGCTGAAAGTGTTGGAAAAGTTCTTTTCAGATCCAAATGGATAAGGAGACATCATCTGTTAAATTCTAAGTGTTCTAAATACATGCAAACAGGAGGTTTTCAATTATAACTTTGCTGAATGGAAGCAGATTTTCTTGGGGCCCACAAAGTATTTTCTTGCTGTCTTTCCCTCTATATCTGGACCATGAAATTCCTGCAAAAATAGCAGTGTAGGCAGGTGGTAATCTGGAAATTTTTGAAATAAACTCTTTGAAGCTGGATGAGTAAGAAATTGTAGACAAACTTAATCAGAGTTGGTACTACCTACTATCTGTCTTCAAAATAAAACAAGCAGTTGGTAAACACGTAATTTTTCTGACCTTGCACTTGCCATCCAGCACCTTTCATTGTATGATGACTTCATACAAAAGTTATGCATGTAATTATACTGGATTACAGTGTTTTAAATTATTAAGGGTGATAAGGACTGAAGCCATATACACAAACCTGTATTTAAAAATGCACACTTGAGCCTAGGAAGTACCTAAGAATAATGAATCTCGGAAGCAAAGGCTTTAAGAATTCTAAATTAGACTGTATGTTTACTAAAACTATGGTGCTATCAAGCCTAACTTTTGTTTTTTCCTAATTTTAATCCCAGTGCCGCTGGCTATTTCTACTGTTGCCCACTTGTTATAACTGGAGAAAATGTACACCTGCATAGATTTGCTGAGAGATTATGTTCCCCCTCAGGCTTATTCATTTGGTCTGTTTTTTTCAGCAGGGTTAACTTTATTGGATTTGCAGATCAGCAGAATTTGGCCACTATTTATGGAATTTCCAAAAGTATTTGGTATCAGAATACAGTTTATTTGTGTTTAATCTACTTTCTTTAATCTCTCAACACAGATTATTACAAGCAAGAATATATAGAATTTTTTTAGTGGGCAGGAGCCTCTTGGTCAATGTTAAGTAAACCCACAAGGCAGAATATAAATGTGTATGTACAAGGGATATAATCTAGAATTAATAGCTATTATAAATGTTGGCGTGGATTAATGCAAACATACTTTTATGAATTTCACAGATTGGAATTAGTACAAGGGCTTAATTTAAGAAATATAATCAGAATAAAGGTGTGGAACAACAATTTTGCTGTGAAAATGGAGTATGTGCTTGTTCATCTGCCTAATCCATTTGGTTAAAAAAGATTAGGGTTTTGTTTAAGCTACTTCTCTCTGATTTATTTTCCAGCAAGCATTTGAAAATAAATTCTTGGTCTTTATTTTCCTTTTACATGTGTGCTCCCTGTTGTGTTTATGGAAAGCTTATCATGTTTAAGACAGTGTAATGCCATCTTGTCTGATCATTCCTGGATCATTTGATAGAATTAAATTGTATTTCAAAGCATGGTCTTTGGAAGAAGGTCCTTTGCTGTGGACCTGACCTATTACTGTGTGTTATATGTTTGAGTGGCTGCCTTTACCATGCATTGCTGTAGGTGTGCAATGTGAGGCTTTGAGGCACTAATTTAAGAGAACAATTCTGTTTTCAGTAGCAGAGATCTGCTAATTCCCCCCATTTGAAGCTGTTCTTTTCCTGAGCATACTGGTGATACAGCAATGTAATGCTACGAGCTCTTCCTACAGGGGGCATGTTATGGGGTTTTCTGAGCTGTCAGTGCATTTCAGCAGTTTTTAATTAGTGTCTCTTGTAGCCCTGCTCAGCTTTCATGTAGCACAGTCCTGGTACTTGTCTGAATGACCCCAAGGTGAGATGGACAGGTCTGACTGATGTGTTATCTGCCTAACCCAACTTGCTACAAAAACTGCTGTTCTCCTTGGCCTTAAAAAAAAAAAAAAAAGGTGGGGGGTGGTGGAAGTAAGATACTTGGGAAGGGCTTCCCAAATATTTTGTGTTTTCAGTCTGCATGCTGAGAATTCTGAAAAAGTTTTGGATGCTGTATTTTTTTTTCAATACAGACTCATTTCATGTTCTCAACAGTTGAAACATCATGTAGTCTGTGAATCCACTTGGAGGGAAATAAGGAGATCCTTAATATTTCATACTTAAAGCAAATAAGAGGGATACAAAATCTCTGTGTTTTCCATTTGCAGTTTATGTGAGTCAATATGCAATGTACTCTTATATATTGTTACAACATTTTTTTGTTATTCTGAAACAAATAGAAAATGAATGTGATTCCATATCCAGAGTAACCATATTGAATTCAGGGAATACCTCACATCTAATTATCTTAACTATCTGAATACAGCGCAAGCAACCACAAATTAAGATACTAAGAAGAGATACTTCTGAGGGGGTTGGTACAGGTCTGAAAAATAATATTCTTTTGTGAAAAGCCAGATTTTAGCATTACATTCATACCTAGATGTGTGGTAATGTACTGTATGGCCTCATTGCTGTACCTGTGGGATTAATGCTCAAATGCTGTTATCAGTGTCCATGTTAGTCTCAACACAAACTCTTATTTTCGAGTCAGTAACACCTTACAGAGTTTGCCTGTTTGGATGGAATATGCGAGTATTTCTGCCTTTTGTATGCAAAAGAGCAGCTGTCAAGTTGTGTTATCTTTCTCAAGCCTTGACATAGAATGTGAGATGCCTGAGTGATGACTCCTTCATTCCATCCACTTCTACATTTTCATGTAGTAAAATCAAGTTGCCACAACCAATAGCTAGTCAATTCAGAATACTAAGGAACTATATTTTTTTGGCCATGAAGTAATATAAACTTGATGCAGTGACTCCTGGAAACCAATAAATATCATGCTATGTGGAAATGTGCAATGAAAGGTTGATTTTTATAACACATTATAGAATGTCGAGTCTGAATAAAGTAGCTTATTTGCAAAATTAGTTTACTTTGTATCAATTTGTACTTTTACAACATAGTGTAATAAAAAGGCAGTGTTGGCCATTAATGTAAGTAGATTCTACGTACTTTGATTAAGAAGCACATTTTACTTGTTTGTGCTGTGAATATGATTTTTGCGGTCTGTGAGAGTGTATGGAAGGCACTGTGGGCTGGAATTCAGTGATAGACATTTTGTGAAAGCAGTTGTGAATTAGACAATGTTTTTTTTCCATAGTTACGTTGTTGAAAGAAATTAAACTGGAATATGAAGATGTGTGTAATGTACATTGCACTGAATGTCTTGGAATTATATTAATTTGCTTTTTTGTTGGTTTTTCTTTCTTTCTTTAATTGGTTCTGCCAGTAAGCTGCAGCATATGCCTCTCAAGCTGCTGATTCAGTAATGTAGATCCCAGGGCATTAAAGCATAATGGGAAGAAGGAAAAAGGCAAGGAAGGAAAATAATACCTAGATAGAATCTCAGAAGCTGTGATGTGATAATTTACTGACAGGTAAACTTTGAATTATCCACTTTTTGGGGTGCTAGTATATAGAAAACCCAGATACTCAGAAAATTGGTCTTTTTTCAGGTGGGAAGAATTCATCCCTGGGTGTTTTTTGAGAACATAAAATTTGAAAAGCAGATAGAGACTTTGGGTCAAACTCAAAGTATTCAGGATGAGACTTAAAATACAGGGGAAAAAAAAAAAAGCTACTGAACAGCCTCAACACTATCAGTCAGTTTTGAAAATCTAGATTATATGTAATATTCAGATTATCAGGCTTTTTCCTGTAGTTCAGGGGTCCATAGATTGTACGGTGTTTTTTATTTCATGAAAATATTAATTCCACCTTTTACTTATAGTATATGAGAACTTGGATGTTTTTGTATACTCACAGTGCACTGGAGAGGTGTAATGAAATAGTTCCAGTGTAAATAAAAGGGATACCATGTTAGTATTTTTAATCATGGCTAGATAATTTACCTTGTTTGATAAATTAAGACTGTAAAAAATGCAGCTCTGACTAGAATATGTCATGTAATGCTAAAAATTAATTTGTGAAACATATTCCTTCAGGATATGTTTCCTTTAAGCCATGTAAATTTATGCCATGAAAACAGAAGCCATCAGTATATCAACAAATTTAGAGAAGTACCTGATTTGCAATTCTTGCTGATAGATCTGTTGGAAGTCAATACGAATGAAAATGGCATTGAAACAAACTGTTTTTTCACCTGGGTACCAAAATCTTCCACTCTGGCTCTGATTAGGAAATTGGACCAGTCTCCTCTTTCACCGAGTATCTATCTGAGCAAGGATTTTTTTATTTTTTTTTTTTTTAAGGTATATTTAACACATAAACATTCCAAGTAGTCAGACTTGGTACAGACCAGATTTGTGCAAGAGAATGGGAATATAACCAATCTTCCCCTCTGATTTATTTAACCTTGAGATTGCTATGGCATTTTTTTCACCTGTATTTCTTATCCAGTAGTAGCATAAGGATCCCAGTGGGATGGGAGTCTATAGGATCATGTGATTAGGAGGGCATTTGAAGTGCACGTATGTTAACCATGCAACTGAAGTAATGAATAATTCCACGCTGTCACAGTGAAGTGTTTATATACCTGGCTGATGAGCACAAGGGGAGTAGAAACAGATTCTGGCCAAATTCTGATGGGTCCAGCAGTGGGTTGAAAGTCCTGAGAGTGCCAGAAGTGGGCAGTTCTACTGTACCAGGCAGCAGATGGAGCAGGGCTGGCTTTTGCCCTAAGAACTCTGGTGCAGTTTCCCCAGCTCTGGGTCTGTTCTGAATGCACTGCAGACCAGTAAGAGCAGTTCAGTCCCACAGGGGTCTGTTTGTTTTGGAAAGGTATGAAATAGCCAAGGTTTTAACCAGAAAAAGTAGTAAATCCTGTCTTTGAAAGTGAAACTCAGCACTTTGTGAATTAGTTTCTATATCCCATCAGTAGAGAGTATGAAAGTGACTATGGGAGTGGTTCTGTGAGCAGAATTGATTTTGAAATGCTTAGTACCAAGAACTGTATCACCATTTTCTCCTAAAGGGAGAGAATTAAAATGGATTATCCTAGTACTGGATACGATAAGCTGGGTCTAAATATCTGAACTTCAAAAACCTTAAAGACTTTGTTGAGGCAAATACACAAAGGCACCAAAGCAAAGATTTCTTTCAGTACAGTGACCTTGAACAGTAGATTGACCTTATTTCTAACAAACTTCAATCTCTTTCTTCTGAGAGTCCTCCTCTCAGCTGCACAGGCTCTGGGCTGTATCTCAAGTGTTGTAAACCAAGATCGCCCCTTTGAAGGCTGTCAGCTTACATCAAGTGAAGATCTGATCTGCTGTTTGTAGCTCAGCCTCAGACAAAGGGAAGCATTTCTGACATTGCTTCTCTATCTCATTTAAAGAGAAATCTAGTAAGGCTTCTAGTCAATGCCTGCAATTTATCTTTGGTGTACTTGAGTGAGGTCAGAGCTATGCCAGAGAGGAACTATCCCATTGGGTTAAGGGTTACTTTTCCTGCACGAAAGAAAACACACATTGAAATTAATATCATGCCAATGCCTCCTTCCTCTGAACATGTGTTGTTTGTTTAATAGCAAGCATTGGACTAAAACTGGACTTCCCCCTTAAACACTTATTTGCTTTTATTTCCTATAATCAGTTTCATACAGTGTCCTGTATCCCCTACCTGTCACTAGAGAAGAAGATGATGAGCACAGTGCCCCATCAGAACTGTGTCACAGTATCTTCCTCGTGAAGAAGGGGAAATAATAGGCAGAAATGTACTATAAAAACTGAAAATACAGAAATGTAAAATTAGAAGTGTTCACATGGCTATGCAATTTAGAATGAAAGTTGAACAACTAGTATCTGAAGTGAAACAAAATGGGTAACTATTGTGTCAATATCAGAGAGTCAGAATGACTGAGGAAAGCTTTTGCTTTGATAGTATAAACCTGTGGAGATAGGGAAAAACGTAGGGTTAAAAACTGATCTAAGTCCAGCTACATGGATATGTGCAAGTAGTGTGAGAAAGTGTACTGTCGTGTGACCAGTCAGACATTGAAATGTCTAATACATATCAGAAATGAGCTGTTATATTCCGAACTGGAATATGGCATCCAGAGAAACAAGGGGGGGAAAAAAGGAGATTGTTGTCTTCATCTACCACAAACAAGTTCACATTTCTAACTGTGTTTCTGTGGTTTTCCTTTGAATAGTAACAGACCTCAGTGTCAGAATCCATAGAGGTGGATTTGTCTCTAGCCTGGGTGACAGGCAGGTGTTTGTCAGCCTGGCAGTGTATGTGAAAGATGGTCAAATTAGCTGAGTAAGTTTTCCACATATGCCATGTGCCACTGCATTTCCTAAAGTGAAAGATCACTGCGTTATCTAAAATGAAGATGCAGAACTATGCTGGGAGACCTTGATATGCAGGTATTACTTATACAGAGAGTGTGAAAGATTAGAGTGTACCCCCACGCATGAAGTTCACATTTTCAAATTCTGGGAGGGTGACCCTATAATGAACACTGACTGAGTTCACTTTCAGGAGTGTGCCATTCATAAAGCACTTGTCACGCTCTCCTAGCACAACATAATCAGGGTCCTATGAGTGAATAATAGCCTTGTATTCATAGCAAGACAATTTATTACCCTATATGTAAAATGACAACTACATTATCATTCGTTATTGTAAAATAGCAGGGAAAGTAGCAGTTGAAATAAAAAGGCAGCTTTTTAAATAATTCTTTTTGCAGTAAGAAAATCCAATACATGAATTCACGGCATGTAACATTTTTATTAATTTACAAAGAATTTAACTTGATGTTCCATGGCACACTTCACTGATGCTTCATCACTAGATTTAGAGATAAAATCTTGTAGTGACTGGCTGCAACATCATGGGTTTTATTCAAACAGCTTTCTACCTCCTAACTGCTTTTTCAGATTCTGCCTCAGTTACTTTGATGGCCATCCAAGGAACTGACAAGGCTGTGTAATTTGGTGCAGCTTTGTAAACTGACTGCAGGTACTTAGTTCTGGTCACAATGCAATGCAAAATATTTGACATATGATTGGTCTTTTCATGGTTTTTGCTGTTATTTCCATGAGAGCTTCACTATTCATATGCAATAACCAACTGTTCATTTAGCTCCTGCTGGCAAGCCTTTTCAGGATAAGATGAACTCTTTCTTGTAGAATAATTATATTTACTCAACTTTTCTGTCATCTATTACTAATTCTGAGAAAACAGCCTTTTCAGAAAACATTCATTTGCTTCAGGTCACATGTGCTAATGCCCATCATTTTATAAATCTAGAATAAATGAAAATGAATGATGGACCTTGACAGGTATCTCATTAAATAGATGTAGAACAGATTACATCACAAGGTGTGACCTGGGTGGTGGTTAGAATGCCCTTCACAGCATGGCAGTATTGGCATTATTAATGGTAGCTGGGAAGGAGAGTTAAATGCACGGGGAGAGGGAAACCACAAGCCATCAGATTTACAGAGGAAGGGTGGGAACAGTGTGAAGCTGAAAAGGCTCATAGAACTCTTCTTATTATTATTTTTCTTTATTTTTTTTTCCACAGTAGGTTATTTTTAGTAGGTTATTTTAATACCTTTTCTGCACCAGTTTTCTTTGCAGAGGTTGTTCATAGTTATGGCCAGGCCTCAGCCAAGACATTTCAGGGATCTCTAATCCAGGCCATGTGAGGAACTTTTCAAGTTTGTTATTAGTTTAATCAAATCTCTTAAGAGGGAGCATTGGCTACTGTTGTAATGCAATTCTTTTTTTGAAAAACATGTATCAGGGAAGGTGTTTGCATTCCAATAACGTTAGGAATCAATAATGAGTAATCCATATGACTAAGGCTAAACCAGAAAGTTGTACTGAACCAGTAAATAAATTTATTAGGGAAACAATGCTGCCTGTAAATGTTGCATAAAAATAAGTTGCTGTGTTATATGAGCACCTCGAGGTCTCTAAGCTGGTAAATGTCACAGCACCCCTATGACCTAAAGGGGTTTTCTGTTTTCCTCTGTTATAGGTGATGGGAATAAGGTGAAGAGGGTTTGTTAAGAAAGAGAAGTACAGGCATACCAGTGAGCTCCTGCATTCCAGCAGAGAACTGCAACTGCTGGACTGTCCTTCTTAAGTCTTTGTCAAAGGCAGAGATTTTTTGCCAAGATAAATTTCTCTAGTCAGAGAACAGTTACATACTGGAGTGCTTTTTTTTCTAAGAGGATGTACAAAGACTTAAGAATTCTCTCCCTGACCAATTGTATGACACTTTGGATAAATCTTTATATGCAATAATACTCAAGGACCTAAGTAATACATCATATTTGATCTGACCCGGCATAAATCATTTATTCATGATATATCATTCATAACTTGATTCATTGACTCATCTTTAGACAAGACAAGGTCAGTAGAAAAAAATGATTAAGCTTTTTGCCTGCAGGAGAAAGAGGCTTAAACAACAAATTCATCTTCACATCTGACCTCATGAAACTTGACAGAGAAGATTTTAAAAATAGAAGCAGGCTTAAAAAGCCAAGTTTTACTCTCAATTACACTAGTTTAAAGTCACAGTTACTCCACTTACTATACAGCAAATGAGAAAGGGCTCTACAAGTCAGCAGAATCACGCTGAAGTTTGTACCATCAGGGATGAATTTGACTCTGAAAGAGGCCACTTAGACATTTGAAGTTGAAAAAAATGGCCTGAATATTTCATTGGATCCAAAATGGCAAGTCCATCTCTGTACCCAGTCATATAATTATAAATCCAGTGAGGTGACATGAAATTTCAGACTAGGCTGAGCCTTCTGGCAGGCTGTACTACACAGCTTCCCTGATTTACAGTCAACGTTTTTGCCTGTGTTACTCTTGGAATTTTATTTCAATGCACTTCCTCCTGAAGTGACCTTGAGAGGAGCATCTTTAGGATAGGTCACCGTTTTGTTAAACAACACGAGCTGCAAGACTATTTAATTTCCCAGCAGTGCATCCATGGCCCTACACCTTGGCATTTGCCAAACAAAATCTTCCTCACATTCTGTTGCAGCACTGGTAACATTTCTTGTGAAATAATTATTTTAAGAGGAAATAATACCACGCTTCAGGTAAGGTAACACAGATCCTTCAAACTAATTTAAACTTGTCCATGTGCTTAAGTATCTACAGGGCACAGCATTACTCAAATAAGCACCTATGCATTTATTCTTAAATTAAGCAAACTAAAGCAGTGTGTCAAAATTGAACTTGATTGCATTTGGTAGAATTTTCAACTTATTTGCAGTTCTCACAGTGACCGAAGGCCTATATAAACAAGTGAAACTGAAAGACAGGCAAGGTGCAAATACAATTAAAATTTTGGAGCTATTCTGCTTGTTTTTAAGTACCAGAGATGGAAATGCTTAACTGTAAAAATAGTTGGAATCAGCATTTTATATCAGTGAACCTGAGAAAAAAATATTACAAGCAAAAGGCAATGATTCATTAGAAAAGAAATAGACTTCAAGAGAGCTGATGAGGGGTTGTTCACAGAGGGATTTGGGGAGGCTTTATTTACTTTCTTTTTGGCTTTTTATATTTCAGATTGTTTGGTAGCCCACCAAATGTTACAGTTCTGAGTGCGAGCTGCAGAGTCCTTGAGAAGTGTTTCCCTTACATGTCAATCTGAAAACCTGTGCTAAATATCCTAGTTCCACACCTCCAGTGTTCAGTGGCCTTTAAAATGTCTAATTTCTTTGCTCTGTGATGATGTTTTAGGGAATAGCATAAAACAGAAATATATTAGCTTAAGGCATGTAATGCTATTTTCTTATATCACAGTTCTTAAAAGGAATACTAGCTCTATTCTTTTATATTTAAGAAACTATTTTAATCAATTTAATAAGTTTAAAGGTAAATTCAACCTAGGCGACTAATATTAGTACCACAAAAATAAAGGAAGGCAGTGGCTCCCAGCCCTAACATGATTACTTAGTGATTGCTTAAGAATATGGGATAGGAGGGCAACACAGTGAATTTGCCACAGAAGGATTGCCCCCTGAAATGAAAGGACATTCTTTGGAGCCTTTAGCCCTATGTTTGGATACTGTTTCTCCTCCTGCCTAATTGCCCATTGGTATAGATCCTAGCCTGATCCTGAAGTCTGCTCTGTTCTAAACAAGAGAGACAAATCATTTGTTCAAAGTTAGGCTGTTTCTCTTCTTTATAACTCCTTATGCACAGATTTCTATACCAGTGTCATTTAAATTCCTGCAGAAGATTCCTAATTGGTTTCAAGGGCATTGTGGCTTGACACTGTTTTAATGACACCTTCCATTATTTCTATTTCTGACCCATTCAAATGAAATGTTACACTGATATTGTTATACTGTTTGAATGAAATTCCTGATAAAACTCCACTGTTTTTGGCTGAATAAAACATTTCTGTAGCGTTGTCCAGTTAAAATTTACTATTATCTCATGATTACTTTTGCCAGCATAAAACCTTTCCTTGTGGTGTTCTTTTTTGTCATTGCCTGGGAATGTCTTGGTGGACCAGTGCTGTATTACCTTAGTAAATGTGGTTCTACATTCCAATTCATTCCCATTTTATCCATTGTAGAATATCCCTGTTACGCTCCCCTTCTTTCTGGTATAAACATTGCATTGACTAACTGTTAATCTGTGTTAATCTGTGGTATTTTACAGTACTAGAATTTTAGACCAAAGCCTTATTTGTTTAGAATTGAAGACATTGAACTTCCTGAAAATTACCCATGGGCTACCCTTTAACTTGATATATTTTCTTATTTGGATACATAGAAGAAATCAGTTTTGCAGGTAGTATTAAATTTATATAGGCCCAGCACCAAGTACATCTACTAATTATTAAAAAATAAATAAATAAATAAATTGTTACTGACGCCATCTTTCATATCACATTTTTTGAATGAGTAGAGCTATGCTATAAAGAGAGAAATATATCATTCAGCATGTCTGGCTGTATTTCCCACTTGCTGTTAAGAACAAAAACTACTAATATTAAAACACAGTGCTCAACGAATAAGGTCAAATTCATTCTGCAGCTGTAGCAATATTATAATTAATGAGAGATCTGTATATGGTGAGAAAGGAGAATATTGACCCATTAATACACATTTAAAATCAAAGACCATTTATCTCCTGGCAATTCTAGCACGTGTTCAATGTTACATGATTTTTTTCCTTTAAAGGAAGGACAGAAAAGCCATTTAAAAAACCAAAAGTGGTCAAATCTCTGAATGATACTTGAAAGTCTGAAACTTGTGCGACATATTATGTCAAAGTATAACAGGAAGAGCACAGAAGAGCAGTGTCTGGAGCAGATGGAAGGCTACAAAGATCTGTTCAGACTTTCAGTTTGGTAAGTGCTTTATCATATGCAGTAAGCATTACTGTTCCATTATATGTATGGGGAGATTAGGTGTAAATATAATGCCCAGAGTTGTTCATGAGAATTCAGAAAAAACCCTCCAAGATCTCCAGTCCACTGTTGTATTCACTAGAAAACTTCTTTTCTGTGGGTGGCCTGTGAATCACAGAGAAGCTCTTTAAACCAGCAGGAAGGTGCCTACTGCCCCCAAAGGCAGAGCCCCCAGAAGGGCACAAGTACCCCCATGTAACCACCCAGTTGCCTTGGAACTTCACAGAGCCCTATCAAAGGAGCCTGAGGAAAGTAACAAACCAAAGTGGTAACCAAAATGATCCTATACAAATGTGGGAATGCTCACAATTTTTGTTGGTGTGGTTCTTCTGTGGGGAAAATAGGACATTTTTGCTGTGCTGAGGTTCCTCTGCTGTGCTTGCCATGGTTGTATTTCTGTCCTACAGGTAAAAATATTAACTGTCTACAGTTTGTTTACTGTTTTGCATGACATACATGTTTGGTTTTTATGGATTTTTTTCCCCCGTTGACTATATGTTTTGACATGCAGTTAACCTGAACGTCTTTGTCAGATCATCTTACTACAAAGACTCAGGAAACCCTTTCCTATAAAATTTATGAATTTCATTTATTGTAGAATCATAGAATCATGGAATCATTAAGGTTGGAAAACATGTCCAAGATCATTGAGTCCAACCTTTGATGATCACCACCTTGTCCACTAAACCATGTCACTAAGTGCCCACGTCCAGTCGTTTCTTGACTCCACCACCTCCCTGTATTATTGAGGTATAATATTTTTCAACATTTTTCAAAAAATTTAATGGACTCATATTCACAATATGGCTATTCCAGACAAAAGAGAGCAAAGTCTTCTGTGTCTGCCTCAGAGTTTTTGTCATATTATTCCCTGTGGCAAGTTCAGTAACACTAGCAAAACCTCTGTCTGGTTTTAAGAATTGTTCTGTACACCCTCTAACTCAAAGATCTTTCACATTGCACCAGAAAAAAAGAATATCACACAACTAAAATCCTTTTAAATGTATTATGCTAACAACATATTGTCACTGTAAGGGGAAGAATGGTTGTAATTTTCTAATATTTGTTTCTCAAAATGATTTAGGAAAAATGCCATGCTTTTTATTGGGAAGACAACAGTCTTAAAGGTTTTTAAATTCAGTATTTTCAAGAACTCTTCAGTCACCTGTAGGGAATCCAGTTGATAACAAATAAGGCATTTTTGTATTCCTTAATCCATGCTGTGAGTATATACAGGTAAGAACTTTGTGCCCTCCATGATCACAATATGAGCAGAAACACTGCCAATGTGTATCTTAGACAAAACTAAAAGGAAAATTAACTGTTTTAATTAATTCCCCCATCATTTTCGGTGAGTAATCAAAAATTACATCACTCCTTTTTCTGTGCTTCATTTCATATTGGTAGTGCTTTGTCACATTAAATATTTATTGCCCTCACAAGAATTAAGGTGTGAATGAATGTTAACAGGAAACAGAATATCAGCTGACTAGGGATCAGTCATTAGCAAGTTCCAGGGGAGAACTGGCTTTTGGTCTACAACCAACTGCATCCTCTGCTGGACTGTTGGCTCTCAGGCAAAACAAGCAACCCTCCAGGCAGCAGGTGCCCAGGAGATGTCAGGGAACCCACCAGCATTCTGCTTCCATGGGCAGTGTCCTTCAGGTCAGCACACAAATCTTTTCTGCAGGTCTTTTGGGATAACTTTAGCATAAATTTAGTCTCCTCTGAAATGTACAGTTAAACACAGACAGTACTCCTTCAGAAGTATTGTACATTGTGAAGTCAACATTGATTTTTTTTTTAATTGCGGTTGCTTCCTGTGACAAACATATATATAGATCATGCGAAGTTTTCAAGTCTTTCATGTCTTTTTTCCCCATGAAAGGCATTAAAATGTGTAAATGCAAATAGTTACCTGTTTATTGGTTGGGGGTTTAATGTAATTAGCATCCAGTTTCTGTACTAGGTAACAGAGCAGTCAGAACATTAAGATGAGAGAAGGAATGAAAGAACTTTTTGTTTGGTTGGCATTTTTTTTCTATTTCTAATTGTTGTTATGTAATACATCTAATTTAGCCAGCATGGGGTACTATCTGAGTTGATCATTGCAGAAAAATAGATAAGTAGTGTAAAAGTTATATTTATATCTATTAAGTATTATTTGTTTTATGAAAAATCTGTAATCTGTTTCAGATTTGTCTGAAATGGACCAAGATGCTGTATGCAGTCTCTTCTTAAAGCAGGTATAAATTTAAAGTTAAGTTGCCACAGTTAGGTCTATGTTTAATTTTGCCTTTTTAGCATTGACCAGCCTGAAATTTATACCAAAATGCAAAGGAAATGTGAATTCCCATTAAACAAAATCTAATGCTGTTTTCAGATTCAGGTGCAGTCAATATAGTGATAATGAAACGTGCTTGTCATGTATCTTTAAAGATTATCACTTCTTGGTTTCCATCGTTCCAGTCAGACTGTGACTCCAGTGGCCTTGAAATGGATTAATTTTGTTCCCAGACATTGAATTTGTTTTTAACAAGTTTATTATATAATACTGACATTTCCGTAGTAGGCAAAATACTTGTGTGGCATTTTAACGCCACATTTTTTCCTAATCAAGAAATAAGATCTAAGATAAGGTGAAAATATTCCAGATCCTTAAAATATTTTTGTTATTTCTAGGAATAAGCAAAATTGAAAGCTTTCAAAGGTAGCTTCAATCTCGATTTCTCCTCCAAAAGTCTGCCTGAATGAAATATTAAGTAGTCTTTACTCAGCACATTGGGAAGAAATGGTGAGTTCTCTCTATAAAGCTGTTGGAAAGATCTGCCTAGTGCCCAGGCCTGGCTATCGGCTGATGCCAAGATGGTGCTTGCAAAGGCCTTTCTCTAGGTATAATTTGTGTAACAGAAATGAGAATTTAAAGTCTTAGAAGTAAATGAAAATCAAGAATTTAAATTCTTTCTCTGGCTGTGAGTGTTCCTGGATAAACACATAGAAGAACCCCATTTTCTAATGGGGTCAAGATAATCTTGGATTTAAAATATTATTTAGTACTCTGCATGAATACATCATCTCATGTCATAAGAGGGAAAGCAAAATAAGCTGTGTGAGAAACTAAGACCAGTAATTAGCTTTCTTTCCATTTGGCAACAAATGGCTGTGCAGTAATATCAGAAGAACATTACTGAAACTAATTTTCAGTAATGTGACTCCTTGATATTACAGATGCATGAAACCCATTAAATAAAGTTAATTGAATTTTAAAAGGCCACTTACAGCTCACACATCAGGTAGTTTTCTGTACCACATCATCAGAAATATTTCTTTGTGAGCAAAAAGCAGAACAAAAACAGAGTAATAAAAACAAAACAACTCTCTCTCTGCCCTAGATTGATTATATTTTTCCTCCCAAATATCCTGCACACTTGATGTGTTGGTACTTCTCGTTAGAGAAGTCTATTCCTGATCTTAGTTACATAATGAAGTAGCATTTTTTAAGAGACCCATGAATGTAGAAGAGGAGGTTTCCCATGTCAAACAAGCAGTTCTGAAAAAAACCCCCAAAAATCTTACCCTCTGTATAGTGTCAAGGAGAAATCAGAGAGGGATTAAACAGAATCTGTTGTAAGAAACTGAAACCATAACCTCATCCTGCAGATAGATTTGAAGACGATATTCTACAATAGAACAGCTGACTAGTGATAAAAATTAAGAGCAGCCTTGGAGTTGTTAGTCTACAGAGGGCAAGAATTTGGCATATATGTGTGCAGAAGTGGGACTAACAGAAGAGGGAATAGCCACCCGTTTGCACAGTGCACACAAACACTGAAAAGCTTGTCTGAGCTGTTGGCTAATAGGAGAATCATGGAACCATGGAATATCCTGAGTTGGAATGGAACCAACAAGGATCATCAAAGCCCAACTCCTTGCCTTGTACAGGACAACCCCAAGAATCACACCATGTGCCTGAAAGCATTGTCCAAATACTCCTTGAGCTCTGGCAGGCTTGGGGCTGTTTGGAGCCCTTGGAGTTTGGTGCTGTTTGGACTAGGCTGAGGCTGACTCTGTATGGCTGAGAAATTTGGGTGAAAAAGAAGGGAGACCTTTCATCTTTTGCCCTAGTAAAAGGCCAGCTTATCACTGGTGTCATTATTATTAATTCTTCCCCAAGAAGTATTTCCCAAGACCTTTCCCATCCACCGATGCCGTGGTTCAATTGCCAGTCTTGCCAATGCCCGTGGATTTTAGTAGATCAGTCTCAAATCCATGTAACCACAACTTAACCCCAATAGGTGTTTTTCAAAGGAAATCCCTTGGGAGCCACAAACCCGTTAAAAATGCAATCATTCTTATGCTGCAAAGGAGAAAAGACAAATTAATAATCAAAGCTGCATAATGAGCAGAATGGCAGCTTTCTTATGGAAGGTGCATTTTCATCTCCAGCAAGTGAGAAAGAAATTACTTCTGAGAATACAAATGAGGAAAATCAAATACCTCAAGATCTTTGGGAGGAAATTTTGACTTATCAGATAATGAGCTCGCTTTTAGTGATGAGAATGATAATGATTCCATTACTAATACTGATAACAATAACAATGGCTGTGTGTGAGCTTAGCAACATCAAATGGTTTGTATCTGGTGAGAGAATAAATTGTTAATATAAAAATAAGAGAGACATGGAAAGATACAGATTTTTTTAAAAAAACACCCCAACAGTGTAGACACAAAGAAGCCTAACAATAATAATAAAATATATGAAAAATTACTATTATTATTATTATTATTTACAGAAAGTAGAATGAAATTTTGGGGTTGAGGGAACATTACTAGCTTGAATTCAAGCCTCTTCTACCGCTACCATCCTCAAGACTGAGTGACATGATAGTCTGATGGCCAGAAAGCTTGTTAGATGTGCCAGGTTTTGATAGCCTGATCATTTGGGTCTGTCTGGAGGGGAAAAAAAAGAAAACAGACAAACAAACAGTCCCAAACACAAATTGTCTAGAAGGACAGTCCTTGGCTTTCTAGAGCTGAGAACTTTCCACTTCTTTCAGATGATCCAATGGCAGTTATTGAAACCCAGCTAGACTGAAATATGACCTCCTTTCCCTTGATAGTAACAGAGCCTTCTCATAGACATCAATAGACATTGGAATGAAACCAAAATTATCAAGAAGACTGATAATGACTAAAGTAATTAGGACAGTTGATTATCAAATATACACCTTAAACTGTTTCATAAATCACAGCCTGCCAGATTTAGCCTCAAGGGAAGGTTCTACAGAGTCAACATGAGAAGTTATGTTGATACAGAGAGTATTATCATCTGCTGACATTTACCTTCCATCCTTTTATCTAAAATCATGCCTCTATTAATTCATAATCCATGATAAGTAAAATATACATCAGAGGAATACATTAGATAATAAACCCAGAATTGTAATTTCCAGCCAAGGTAGTCAAAGCTACAATGTTAATGAACTTCAGCTTCTCACTTGGAACTCTGCAGGGAGGGAAACTGGACTGAATCCATCTGCCCTCAATGGCAGTACTTCTGTTGTTGATCACAGTATGCCAGCTCATGCTTTGCTTGTAGTTCCTCACCAGTAACATTCAGGGAGGAGATGATTTAGTTGAACATGGGCTAAAGAAAGTGTTAGTTTCCTGGAAGCTTCAGCTGATGCCCTCAGTCACCATGACTGCAAGAATGCCTTGCCCCTTACAATGAGTACTGTGCTAGTTATTGAGGGAATTTGATCCTAAGTGAGCAGCTTTGAGGCAAAGTTTCAGGGCTGGCTGGTGAAATAACACATGTGTAGAGCAAATTTTTTAAAATTTAAAAAAAAAAAAAAAAACCACAAACCAAACAACCAAACCACAAAGCAGCTAGTTTTTTCTACTCTTTTTCCTTGTTAATTCATCCTGGCAGACTGAAAGCAAAATTAAAGAAAGAGACCAAGGCATGGCAGTGAAAAAAAAAGTGGTATTTTCTCTGCACTGAGTGTTTTCAGCTGCTCTCAATGACACATGCTTTGTGTCAATTGTGCTTAATATTATACAGCTGTTCTAAATGGTAGACTATTAAAAAGTCCTCTCATTTCTCTTTATTGTAGTTCCAAGATTTCCTATCCTGAAGGAAATTGGTTAGGATACAAATGTGGAAAAAGTAGTCTAACAGTTCAAAGGATTTATTCCAGAAAATTTAGTCACACTTTTGCAATAGAATTTCCTGTGAGTGGAAATAAAATACTTCCTTCCTTTAGTTAAAGTATTTGATGGATTTATTGTCTACCAGTGCATGAAAGTTAGTTGTTACAGTAAGGTCAGCTCTCTGACTCCAAGCAATAGCTGAGTCTCCTGCAAACCTTCCCTTCACAAGTCACAGTAAAAACACATTCTTGCTACATCTCTGCAGTTCTTTTTTTTTAGGGGCTGAGTTGGCCTTGAGCTGTGACCAGGCACCCACCCAGCCCTCCCCCTCCTCAACAGGGTAGGGTGGAATTACAGAACCATAGAATATCCGGAGTTGGAAGGGACCCACAACAATCAAGTCCAGCTCTGGCTCTGCACAGAACAACCCCAAAAATCACATCACGTGCCTGAGAGCATTGTCCAAATATTTCTTGAGCTCTGTCAGGCTAGGTGCTATGATCATTGCCCTGTGAAGCCTGTTCTAGTTCCCAAGACCCTCTGTGAGAAGAGCCTTTTCCTCATATTCAACCTAAATGTCCTCTGACTCAGTTCCTGCTGTTCCCTTGAGTTCTGTCACTGGTCACCAGACAGGAGATTGATATCTGCCCCTCCACTGCCCCTCAAAAGGAAGCTGCAGACCCTAATGAGGTCTTTCCTCATCACGGGGAAAATGAGGTGAAAAATTTGTGGCTCAAGATAAAGACAGGGAGATGAGCTGACTATGACCATCATATGCAAAACAGACTCAGCTTGAGGAGAATTAATATATTAACAATCAAGTTAAAATTGGCTAATGAGAGATAATGACAAAAACTAGAACAATGCCTTCCTTTCACCCCTTTTTTTCCAGCCTCAGCCTCTTGGGACCACTGTGGAAACAGTGTCTGTGTCCAGCACAAGCAGCCTCAGCTGCTCCTCACAGAGACCCTGCAGTGCCTCACCCACGCCCAGTACAGCCGCTGACATACCAGATTCGGTAAGGTACTTCAATGACTGCCTTTCCTTTACATGACTGAAGCCATTGTTTTCCGCAGAAAGGACAGAGGGAGGACTTGCCATCTTAGCAGGAAAAAGAGAAGGTTAGTCTTCCAATAACATGGTGAAATCTTGCTAGTCTTATCTGCAGGGTTTGCCAGCAATTAAAATAATGCAGCAGCCTTGACATTTCTGTTTCTGAGCAAGCCACCCTGCATATCCCCCAGCCTTCTTCTCAAATGGCTCCTCTCACCATGTTGCTTCCTGTGGAAATTTTTCCCTGCTGCTCCTCCAAGTGTCCTGAACACATGCTGTTTTACCCCTTCACAATACCTCTGGATTCAAGCCTGACCCCTGCCAGCCTCAAAGAGTCAGTAAAAACAGGTGTGGAGTGTGTTTTACATGGTACAACCCATGCTGGCTGAACTCTGAACTCATTGAGAGGTCAGTGGGACCAGAGCTTTGAGAAATGCACGGTGACTCTTACACTTCCTTATTTCACACTTCCTTTCTATTTCTGTATCTATCTCCTAAATTAGCTCTAATTTTGACCACCACCTCTTTAGCTAGGAACATATCTTCTAAAGAGCTGTGATGATTTCCACACGCAGAGGCAAATGATTTTGCCTAATTTGACCTGTAAATGGAGAAAAATGGGAGTGAGCAACATATCATACAGTAAATAAAGGGACTGAGAATACATGAAGTATATAGGAGAGCTTTTAAAAACTTACACTGATTAATAGCTTGCATAAATTTAAGCATGTCAGTACCAAATGCAACTATGATTTATCAATATTTAACTGTGAGACAGATAGCCATAAATAATCAATAACAACAGACAATTAGGATACTGAGGTCATTACAAGAATGGCAGTGGAAGGCAAATGGCTCTAATAGCCTCACGAGAGAACTCTAATGATGATAATGGTATTGCACAGCTGTAGCAAAGTGCTTGGCACACAGCCACAGAAATGTGAAAGGCAGAGTCATGGTTATGACAAGTATTCCCAAATCCTTGACCTTTCCCAGCCCACTGTGGCCCATCAGGCACTGCCGGTGGTCCGTAGAGTCTGCACTCACAGCGCAGGACTCCCAGAGGCATCCCACCTCACATCCCACAGATTCCTGGAGAAGGTGTTTGCTTCCATAGCAGTTGTTTCCCAGCAGCTGATCTGTTACTTCTGGTCTCACTTTGGTAGTTCTCTGACTTGTCTTTCATCCCTTCAAGAGTCCATAACCTCTGGCCTTCTCTTCACTACTTCCTCAGTTTCTCAGACTGACAACTCACTGTTTCTGCTGAGTCGCTTTCCCAATACAGAGGTTTGTTTCTCTGGGAAATGATTCTTTGGGAAACTGATGTCCTGAGACCAACTCTCGTATTTTCCCATTTCAGTAGTCCATATTGACATTTGAATTCCATATTCCAAAGCCAGTGTTCCTTTCAAATAGTTTCTTTTCCCCTAATTCTGCAGCTGTCTTAGCAATGCTGTTACTGCGTTATTTTTCCTATGTGCCATTTATTGTGTTAAATCAGCCATTTGTTAGGTCAGCAGTTCCATCCCAGTTTATAGACATTCTCAGGCCTTATAGTTATGCTAAATCAGCAATTTGGTTAGTTCTTGCCTCACCACAAGCAATGCCAAATGTGTTTTTACAAGCTTAGCAAAAATTATACCATGGCCCATCTTGGCTTTAATGATCCCCTTTCTGCTACAATGGTACAATATTATGTTAAGGCTCATCCAGTTCATTTAGTTCCCTTCACCTGAAATAGCAAATTATGAGTTAGCCTATCAGCCTGTCTTGGCTCGCTGGTTCCCTTCCCCTGCTATGGAAACAAGGCATCTGTGTTGTTCTTGAATTTCCCCCTTACATCCTCTCCATCAGGAGAGCACTTAAAGAGAATTTGCTGGCAAATTCCTCAGTTTAGAAAAATAATTTTAACCTTATAGATCCACAGATAATTAGTTGCATAGCTTGAAAATGGTTCATTATCCTTTCTGATACTGTTTGGTTTAGTTTTTTGTTGTTTGGTGTTTTAGTTTTTTTCCCCTGGAAATAAATTAGTTTTAGAATATTTTTTTCAGGCAAATGGCAAAAAGCATGCCTGCAACCATAGTTTCTGATTCTATTGCACACACATATAGTACAGGACGCTGGCATGGTACAATGGTATATGCAGATGGGAAAACAATTGTAGCAAATATATCTACCTTGTGTTTCAGCTGATAAAGTTACTGACTGAGATGCTTAGGAAAAGAAACACTTATATAGCAATTCATCTTTAAATGATAACTTTGAGAACTTTGCAATTTTGGTAAAGAACGTGGCCATTGTTGGACACAGAATATGCATCTAAATTAATTGCTGTTATGGTCTTGTCATTCTTGCCAATCTTATTATTAAAAACAATATGTTCCTGGTTTTGAGATACAAGTCTTTTATGTAAACATGCAGTCAAGGCAGCCAAAATAACTGCAATTTTAAGCAGAGTCTAATTGTTACTTGTGTTTAAAAGCCTTAGAATATTTAATGGCCATTCAGTTGAAAGTTTTTTTCAGAACAAGACCCAGAGGTAAAGTGGTATGTCGTTACTTTCTGTACACTTTACTGTTCTTGTAGCGAGTCTGTTCTACCAAACTCATGAGTAACAAACTGATTTCTAGACTTATAGTAGAAATGACAATAAACTAGTTCATATTTTTCAGCTTGAGATAGCTACCTTGTTCAAAAAATGCTTTATTATGGGGAAGGCATAGCCTAGACAATATATGGATTAATAACACCTGAAAAATGTTCGTTGTGGTTTAAATGAAGAATGTGTCAGTCCTACTAAAAAGTAGCACACTTTTACTGCGAGGTAGGAAATGAGATATTTGCGAAGAAACTGTGTATGTGGACTAAATATTAGATTTTGAAGTATGGCTTTATTTTAACATTTAACTGGCCTATTTTAACAGTAAGCATAAAATAGGGCAGGTTGTTTAAATAAATTTATTATCTGCATTGAAAGATACTGGACAATCTAAATCTCCCTGATATGGCTTAGTAATATTCTGTTTCATTTTAGATACTATTTTAAATATCTAGAAAGTCATTTGTAATAAATAAGCGTGATGAGATTAAAACCATTCTTGACTAGTAACTTGGGAGTACACCAGGACTTTAGCCAATACCCATGGGATTCTGCACTGTATTGTAGGTGAAGCTCTGATTACGTTTCCTACCGAAGACTATCAGTAAATCAAAATAACCAAGTAACACAGAGCTTGCAAAAGCTATTTTACTGAAAACTCTGGAGGTTTAAAGTGATCAGTTAATAAAATGTCCAGATGTTGTGTGGATTTGTGGGTGATATTCCTTTATCAGCAGCAGGCATTGTCTCCAGTTTTAGCAGCAGGTTACCTGCAGCAGCTAGTGCTGCCAAGGTTCTGAAGCAACAACAACATTTATGTTTTTCAAAATTATGTCACAGAAACAGCTCTCAGAGGGACAAAACAAGGGGTTTAAATATGTCACTGGATAAACGGTAGATGTGCTTGGACTTTTTGACTCCTGCCTTGTAAAGATAGATGGATGGGGTTTCTTTCTGACAGAGAGAACATCAGATGCTCTTGGGATGTCCTCCCTGGGGCCAGCCGGTATAAGTGATCTGCTGCTTCCTCGTGATGGGAGTTGTGCCTATAAAGGACTGCAGTAGAGTCCCACAGTTTAGCAGAAAACAACCTGAAGCCTTCCCGCTAATTGGAATTAAAACAGTTCACATACGTATCCTATTTTTTTCCTAAACATGTTTTGAAGCAATGTTCTTACATCCCTTAATGGAATGGCAGATAATTTTGAACCTGCAGATATACACATATATATCTTTTGTGTGTGTGCCTGTATTTCATTATAAATATATATATACGCAAGCACACACAACCAATGCTTTTATTTTGTGATTTTTGCTTTTGTGAGTAAGGCAGACCTTGAAAAAGCCTGTGAATCCTTTTGAAGTTTTTTTAGGAGGTTTCCAACCAATTTATTCCAGATTCTTTAATAAATTTACCATTTAACATCCCATTAAAGCCTAATTATTTTGAACAACCAAGGAAGGAAATTCAGAATTAAAACCAGAGTGAACATTTAAAGCCCAAATATAAAATGTTTGCTATTTTCATATAGTTATTTACAACTGTGTACTGGCTGAATTAATGAGTTAATTTATTACCTGTATATGAGTATTTATTGTTGGTGTCATTATTATGTGACTGTAATTTTAATTAATTTCTTGACAGCATGTCTGTGATTTCTGTATGGAACATTAAATGTCAAGTTGACTTTCTTTGTTGCCTCATTTGTAAGGATTAAAGTATTTATGTACAGTAAAAAGAAATTAGTAACAATTACTGTAAGAAATCTATTGCATGTGCTAAATGAAAGCAGAATGAAAAAAACCCCACCCTGTTGAGATTTAGCCTATTTTGGATTCTTTACAAGTTAGATTCAGCATAAGATATGATCAAATGCAATGAAATAATAATCCATGTATCATTCCTCTGTGTGTGTGTGTCTCTATAATGGTTTCTGTTTAATTTTTGCAGAGTTCATTATAGAAGAGTATTTTCTGCAGTGACACTGAGGCAAAGGCAGGCAACTGCAGTCATCATCGGTGAGCAAGTGATTGCGTATGCTTGTTTTATTTATATTTAGATTAGTGAGAATCAGCTTTTCAGACTGAGTTCATAGAAGTCCTCACTTTTTAATATATTTTCAATGTAAAAATGTCATGGGCTTCTCAAAATCTGAGCATATCAATCAGAAATTTTTTTGTTTTTCAAGCAGGTGTTGTGGCAGCAGAGGAAATTCCATATAGCTCGGTAATTACTGGATCAGTCCAGAAAGCCTAGACACTACCCCATGCCTTAATGCAGCAGTAGTAATAATAGTGGTAGTATGGCCCTGAAGGTCTGTTTTATATCTTAAGCTTGTGCTAATTCTTATCACATAACTGGTAAGCCAGTTTTGTGTATCCATGCTCTGAAAATCTGGTTCTAGAAGAACCATAAGTGAACACAAGAACTAAGAAAGGTGTGGCATGCCAGATGAATGTTTTCGGGAACGGATTCTGTACCCAAGGTCTATGTTTCCTGTCTGCTGACCTGACCGTCACGGTAAGCCTTTCTATTACTTCAGAGGGGTTTAGACCAAACTTTCTGTCCTTGCAGTTTTGTGGTTAAATTTCCCATTCCACAAGCAAGTCTTGAAAAGACTGGTGCTAAAATTTTTCAGAACTGGTAAAGCTGTAAGTAGTTACTACCATGTGGTGACACCCTGTAATCATTGTGAAGCCCCTTACACTTCTTGTATTGGCCCAGAGTAGAATTTTACAACCAAAGCTTTTAAATATACTGGAGATTTTTCAGCAGAAATGCTGGTGTCACTTTTTGGGGTTGCTGAAGCTATGAATACCAGCCTCAGGGACCAAGCTAAATCTGATTTTTAGGTGGAAGTATTTGGTAATGAATTAGAATAGGAAACTTCTAATTCTTATTCAGAGTGGTCATCCTTATTTGATTGATTATTCTAACTATTTAGAATTTTCATTAACCCCTGAGAATATTGTATTTCTACCATCAGTTGAAACCTAAAATAATAGATAAAAAAATGCATGCTGGATGAGGCCATTTAAATAACACAAAAAAATTGAAAATACGCATACTAAGAAATCTAACCATAACTTTGGGTTAGCCTGAATATATCTTTTTATATTTCATATTTTAAACCCTAACACAATTTTAAAAGGCCAGTGTTGGGGATCAAGAGAGTTATGAAGCCTGGAGAAAACACTTCACCAGATGGACTTATGAGGAGGACCCTGTGGAGCCAGCAAATGATATGAAGCTTAATACATTCTCCTCGGTGGTGTAGTAACGGACTTGCCAGACAAACATGAGATTTTCCACTCCCAGGAGTGATATTGGACTTCTCCGAATATTTCACTATTGTTATAGACTGTTTGTGGTTTACACTGTGTTGGTTTTGACATGTTTTGAGTGGTTGATGCAGTTGTTCGTGTTCTGCCAATATGGCGGTTCCCCCTGTTGTTTTTCCCCTCATGTTCCTCCATGTTGTCTTCTTCCCCCTCATGATTTTCCCGCCTCTTGCCTGGTTTTCCCGCCTTTGCCCTGAACCCTGGCTTGTCACTCGTTCTTTGCGGAGCCGTTCCCCACTGGCTGTGCGGTTGACGTAGTTACAAGCTCTGCCCTCAGTTTTGTCCAGTCCTGTCCCGGTTACCCTCCCTTGTTCCAGAACCTTGCCCCGCACCCTATATAAGCCCCTGCCCTCAATAAACTCTGCCCTTTTTGAGCCCACAAGCGGTCATGTCCGTGTGGCCCTTGGGGTCTCGGTCAATGGCTCTCGCAGGCCAAATCTTTTGATCTCTATATCTAATTTTCATTTACACATATACTGACAAACAATCCAGGAGATGCCAATGGCTCTATATAATGCTGGTTGCAGAAGAAAACTTTATTTCTCACAGCAGAAAAATCCACCCACATGGAATCTTTTGAGTGGTCCAGATAAGGATCTTCTGTATTAATGAAGCTGATTTGCACGGTAAACACGCTTATTTTGTGTTTTCCTGGCTCAGTGTCTTATCTCAGCCTTTCATTTGCAGATTAAACAGGCAACTGAACATGGGAGTTTTTGTTGTTGTTTTGGTTTGTTTTTTTTTTTTTTTTCCCTGTAGTAACCTTGTTTTTACTTATGGTGGTTTTTTGATCCAAGAGCATTACAGGTCAAAATGCTGATGTTACATGAAGTTCCCCATACTGATGTTCATATTCTCTTACAGTATATCGTTAAAAAGAGGTCAATGTTAAAGGGAATAATAAAGAATTTCTTTAGGTTCGGATACCTTCTAAGATTAATACGGTGGCTAAGACCTATACGAAGAGTGTTCAGTCCACAAAGTTGCCATGCAGTTAATGCAAGAGCTGATTTCATTGTAACCACACACTGAAATATTTACTTCACTTTTCAAAGCTTTTCCAAAATCTGAGCTACAGCTCTTTCAGGACTTGCTTATCAAGTGGCAAGTTTAATCTACGTGGGTGAATAAATACACACATTTGAGCTTCCATAAATTAAGACTGGTTTAACCTGGAGCATAATATTATGGTAATCCTTAGCTCCCCTCCAGAGCTGGGGAACCATTGTTCTGTGCATGGGAAAGACAGATCTGCCCTAAAGAGTTTCTAGTCAAAGTAGACCTGACAAATAATAGGAGGAAAGAGCTGTTATTCACATTTTACACCTGAAAAACTGATTCATAGAAGACGTTATGAAAAGCCCATAAAAGTCAGTGAAAGGCTTCCAGTGACTTCAGTGGATCTATGATATTATAGCAGCCAAGCACTTAGGGACATGCTTAAATGATTGTCTCACTCTAAGGCCTGTTCCACGCAAGGATTGTGGAACAGGCTGAAAACAGTATTTCTGGTGCCAGTACTGAATTAATTATCCACAAAGGCTGTATTTTTGCCAAAAGGTAAATCTATTTATGGAGGCCTATTCAGTCTTTCATCAGTTAGATGATCCCCTATGTATGGAAACACGCACCTTGCATTTCAGTTAAAGATCGCAGATCTGATTTGTAGCCTATGAAAATCAATTTTGCCCTTCAGCAGACTTTGTACAGTGACCCCAGGGAATTTTAACCATTGATACAAGAATTCCAAAGTTGATCTAATATTTAGGAAAGAATTTCTTTCTTGCTACCACAGAAAATACTGGTTTTGTGTCAGCCTCAGAAATGTCTTACTCATTCTCTCTGAGTAATACACAGTAAAGTAGGTCATAATCTGGGGCATCTGAAATATCAATTGTAGTGAATCTTGCATACAGCAGCCAAGGGCAAGTTTCTCCCCACCAGTGCACTCTTCAGATCTCCTTTGCAGAGTTTATATTCAGGCTCCCTGTCAATGTCAGTAGGAGCTCAGCCTGTGCTGTAGGTACAGATTGTGCAGGGAAGGAAATGGACAATCTTCTGGGAAGTGGGAAAGGAGCAGTAATAAAAATGAGAGGGTAGCAAGCTATTAAAGAGAGTCTAGCCTCTTCCAGCATACTAGGACATCAAATTCATGTTCTGTTTGGTGTTATTCATTAGCATCTCTAAACGTTATTAATTATGCAAAGAGCCAGAGTTCATGCAATGCGTAAACACACACACATATGAAAGGTCCTCCTTATCCCAGAATGTTTATTACCTCATATTTTCATTTGGCCAGATGAGAGTGGGCTGGAGTAGAAAAATGTGCTTCTCAGGCACCAAATTTGTGGTTTTGGCTAGAGATACCTACACAGATGCTGTAAGAGGAAAGAGAAAGGAAAGGAAATCAAGGGCAGAATCCATTGCAATTCTCACAGGGGAAGGGCATAGTGGATGTTCTGGCAGCCTTGATGATTGAAAAGGTGGAAAAAAACAGATAAGACGAAAACCAAGCCAGGGCCATTGGCTCAGATGGATTCAGAGCACACTGATCTGTTGAAAATCATTTCATAAGAAGTGTCAGAGAAACAGCTACATGGTGGGCAACAGTGGGGAGGAAAAATGCTCATGTGGTTGAGCAACCAGAGTTCTGTGATGTCTTTAGCCATCTGATCATCTAGATTTAACATTCAAATAACTCACATGCCCTTCAGAAATGTCTCCAAAATACTCATTGTGTAGGTGGCAATTTAATAGAACTCTTACTAAAGTTAACAGTAAATATTTAACAAGGCAGAAAATTGCAAGTTTAGGATTATAACTCTGTTTTTAGCATGCTGTGTTAGATGACAAGTGACCAAACTGGAGTGATCTGCAGCTGTTAGGTGCAGTCAGTGCTGCAATGCATAAACAGAGCTAGTTTCATCACAGATGCAATCTCAGTCAGGTCTTGGAATTTCGTTGCTGTCAGGATTACAGTGGAAACTTCACTATCATTGTAATGTTCAATGTTTTTGTTACAGTGTCCAAAGGAAATACTGTCTCCTTGGATGCCTAGCACCTCTTTAAGAAGAGCTTCATCTTGCATGTGATGCTTAAGAGTAAACACTGCAAATTTAATTTACTTAAAAATCACTTTAGTTATTGGAGACAGATCAGTGGCAATGTGTAAGTAAGCATTTTTCAATTTTACAGCAGATAAATAAAAGAATTTTAATGCTCTAGGTTTGAAAGAAATGTTCCTGTGGTCCATTTTTTACATAATTGGAATCTGTCAGTTTTGCCTCAGTTTGTATTGGGTGTTTCTCCATGCCCTGATGACTGTAGTTGGTCAGAACAACACCTGCAGCCAAAAGCTCTGTTAACATGTCTTGGCAACCGTGGTTTGCATTTTGCCTGCTTCTGGCATGGTTGTTCATTCTGGTATATCTTTGCAGTTCACTTAGGCTGCTACTAAAACAATGTGTGATTTTGCTTTTCCAAAAGCTTTATTTTCTCCTGGACTGACACAAACCTCCCTTAGTTGTCAATGTTCATTAAAAATCCTTGTCTCTTATTCTGGACTTGGATAAATGTTAGTGAATTCCAGGCCCTTTTGCTGCTTTCTTGCATTTTAAGCAGTTCTCAAAACACGCCATAATGTTCTGTGGCAATGACAAGCCTTTTCTTTTCAGCCTCTGAGGAAGAGCTGGATAAATGTCCTCCGAACTTCTCTGATTTTTCATGGGTGTCACTGGTAGTTAAGGAAGAAGCACTGCAGAGTTGAACAGGAAATGTCTCAGTTCTTACCTGTTGTCAGTGTATCTGGTAGGATGCAATCTCTTGGGTCCAGAAGAAACTTACTGTAAAGTTTGAGTGTTACTCAGTGCAGAGTCTCCAAAAGTACTTGAGCAATATTTGCAATGCAAATAGCCACTGATAACTATTCATGTTAATCATGTGGAACTGTTGGCTGATAAAGAAAATGTAACAGAGGTTGAAATTTTGGAATCCTACCAGTTTAGAGGACACCCCTGACGTCTACCGGGAAAAAGCAATTTATAAACATGGGGAAAAGTACTGTCTATTGAAGTTAGATTAATACGAACTGCAAAACAAAGATTGACAGTTTTGGATATTAAGATGTTCATAGATTTAGAGGAGTATTGTGTATTTCATCTTGAGGGTTTATGGTAGCAGACATGCAGTGTGATACATCAGATGATCCCCAGGTGTGCAGATGCAGCCCTCTGGGGAATTCCATCCTGTGTGTTTTCTCTTGGGAAGCTGCACAGACCTTTCTCTGGAGGAAGGCTCAGTGAGGAGTGTGCAATAATCAACAGTGCCATCTTGTGAGCAAAGCCCACCCCTGCACTTCGATACGGGGATTACAGGCAGCAATAAAACATACATATATATGCTGTTTCCTTTTAGGAGCATCCAGGTCTTTCTGAGCAGCTACCTGTTCAAAACACCAGGAACACAGATTATTTCCTTACTTGAATAGACTCCCAGGCTGCCCATATCCCTTGAACTTGTAGGCAGGGTTGTATGGGAGTTTCTCCTGTAAATCAATACCTGCTCTCAAATACAGGAGTACATAGCAGTATTGTACCTCCTTGTGTCCCCCATGACCTTTCTTCTTTGCTTTCTTATTGTCATTCAACAAGTAAGAGCATGCAAATTCACCATGAAAGGCATTTTAGCAAATAATAGTCAATCCTACTTTATAAAGAATGATTTATGATATTATTTCTGTTACTCGTTATTGACTCCATTCCTTGAGATGATGAAGGACCTGTCTTTATTAACCTCAGCTAGCTGAAAACATTTCATCTGTGAGGGTTTTTTGAAGAAATGCATCTTGGTAACTCATGATGGAAGGCATCTATGCTGACCCATCAGCATTGCTATGACTTTCAATATATTATACTTAATAACAAATAAACATCCTTAGCCAGAAACAGAATCCTGCGCTGCAGCTTGATTACATCTGCAAGGAACAGTGATTGCCCTGACTATCTGAATACAAAAACAGTGAGTGATGGCCAGTAAACACAATCTGTTTAGAGTCTCACTGGTGAAATACTTTCAATCCACAAACCAAGGGTTTATCATTATTCCAAGGTGGTGTGTGCTCCACCTGTTGATTGTAGTAGCAGTGGTGCCTAATCTAGATGGGGAGATAGTGAATATAACAGCAGTTTCCTCTTGAAAATGCAGCTGACCTTTTCAAAGTAAAAGTGGGGCAAAATGTCTTCATTTCTGGATTGCTGGAACATACAGTCAAGAGAAAGAGACATTGTGAATTTCTTCATGCCAAGGCTCTGGATGCTGTCTGGAAGGTAATTTTTGGTTAAATGTAACTGTTGCGGTCAAGCGGAATGAAACGCGAGTAAAAAACTGCCGTGATGCATTGCTGCTATTTACATTTAAAATTATTTTAAAGAACTAATTGATACTTCTAAATTTAATTTTAGGGAAAAATCTTTAAGCTTGAACTAAAGGTATTGTAAAACTTAGTAAAAGGTTGAAGCCTCTGATGACAAACTTATTTGTACCTTTGTTCCATTAGTAGCCTCTGTGTTTTGAGAGCCTCTATGAGTCTCACTGATATTGATTTAATGCTCGGTGTCTGCAACAGTTCAGCCTAGATGGGTCTCTAGCAGATGTCACCTCAGAGGTCACAGCTTGTACAGTACATGGAGCAGCATTCACCTTCAAAGGCATACTAGAATTTTAATGGGTAAATATTACAATAGTTTCTTTGGTGGAATAGCCAGTTTCTTTGGTGGAATAGCCAGTTTCTTCTCTCCTTACGAGGCCAATTAATTGAAAGGAAAACAGTAAGGAAAAACAAAAGCAAAAACGAAACATAAGGAAAAAAACCAACCAACCAACCAACCAAAACAAAATACCCAAAACCAAACCAAAAATTTAAAAACTACAAAACAACTGAGACAAAGGAATGAATGAATGAATGAGGCTGATTCAATCTGTGAGTTAAGTTCTGTATGTTTTTCTGGGGGTTCCTTATACTTGTCAGCAAGAATTTGCAGTTACAACTTTTTCACACATAAAAAACACGTTGTGTTGAAGCGAGAGAGTACGTGTATCCTCAAGAGTGGGTGTGAACTTCAGCCAGCCACAGGCTACCCTGAGATCAGGTACATTTTACATGGCATCTGCTGTGGTTCTGAGCAGCAGCTCAAACTGATCTAACATCTTCATTAGCAAACTCCTGGGTTCTTTCTACTTTTTATTAGCTTCATTTTCCTTTTGCTGGCTTGATTTGGTTTTCATACAAATCTCTTAATAATTAAATAACATAAAATCGGAATGCTAAGCAAAACTGAACTGTGAGACATTCTCAATTTATTTGCTTGCCTGCCTACTATTTGTTTGTTTATTTATTCTATTTGCTACTCATTTCCTATTCCCTACTCAAATGTAGGATAAAATCTCCATTTGCTTTCACGCGTTCTGTACTGGAAGTGTTTATTGTTCCTGGATAAGTTGTCTTTAGCTGATTAATCTACTTTGATGAGGTTTAGAGATAAAAATTAAAGTTTTGTATGACAATATAATGATTACAGATAATTAAATAATTTTTCTATGCCCCTGTAATAATCCCAATTCATAGCCCTTCTGAAGAACCTTTCAATTGTTTCAGAAGTTTTTCATATTTTTTTCTTGTAACCAGGATATTGTTCTGGTCCTGTTGTGTTCTGCTGCAGAATGCAAAGAATTTTCTTCATTAGAGCTGGGTTGATTTATACACAAACACATACATATAGAGTATATATTGCTGATGCAATACCCAAAGGGAAAGAAAGTAGCAAACTAGACATTTTGGTGTGTTTGTTGTCAGGAAATGTCATGATTCATCTTTCATGAGCATCTGCAAATATGCATCTGCCAAATCTATTTTACTAGAAGCTTGTTCTCAGCCAAACATATTCTCACCCCAAGAGAACATTTTTGATTGACAAGTAGAAAAGGATTAATGATTACTTTAATGTCTCTACAGATTCCCACATTCCCATTTTCTGCTGCACAATAGGAACAACGATAGTGACTCACTCTCGCTGTCACATGGTAGGAATGAATTTATTGTTTTTCCAGTTCTTCACATATCATTTTGAAGTGACACAGGGGGAACAAATGAGGCCTTACAGGATGAAGACTAGGGCCCAGCCTCAGTGGTTAGCTTTGCTTAAAAATTTATTTAGTTCCTAGCTGCTGTTTCCAGAACATTGCATTCTAATCTGCATCAGGCACTACTAATGAAATGAAGTTTATGAAAATTGGCATCATTCTTGCTCTGCTATTAAGAGGGTCTATGCCAGTCCAACACATGAAACTGCAGTAATTATCAGGGTTCATCAGGCCCTGCTGTTTCCTGTCTCTCTCTGATTTCATCCAGCTCTTGCTCTCACATCTAGAGAACAAAATTTCCATTATGGTTGGGCAATGAAATTTCAACCATGTTTTAACAGGCTGAACACAAAAATTGCACTGGGACATTAAAGTGAAGTTTAGTATCCTCTGATAAGAATATACTCTGCCATTCTGTGACTGTCTTTCAGTTTGAGACTAAATTTTGCAGAGCACATGAGGTTGCTACTGAGCTTCCTGACAGTACTAAGTCATAATCTGGACCAGGAGAGAGAAAGGAGAAGGACTCTTATTTATTTTGGCAGATGGAGTTGTCCAAAATCTTCTGAAATCAGCAAACAGCAAGCCCAAACCAGGGACACTCAAATTTACTTAAGACCACTGAAATAACTTATGTCCCATGATTAGGATTAAAGCTCAGGTATTGTAACATGCAGCCCTGCCCTCTGGTCTTAAAAACCAGCTCATTTCAATACAGAAATGAAATCATGCCCTCAAGACTGCAACTAAATGTGGTTAATACGACATCACGGTTTGCTGCGAGGATTATTTTTGGGAGTTGTAAATGATAAAATACAGCAAGATGAGTAATGATTTCCAGTTATTTTTCAGCATGAAAAACTAGAGGGGAAAAACCCAAACCTGTGTTCTCACAGAATTTGTTGACTTTTCCTTCTTTGTCCTTAGTGGTAAATTGACAGCATTTCATTAATTTATATTGTGCTTCCTTCACTGACAGGTTCATTTCTAACTTGATCTGTTTTTTTGCGAGAGAAAAAAAAGTGATTAGCCTCATCTTGTTTAATGTTTATTTGTAATTTTATTTTTTATCTCTAAAAGTAGCAAACTTATCAGTAAAATGAGGGAAAGATGTTTTTGGGTGTTTAAGTCACTTGTTGCAGTCCACAAAAGTCATTAGAAGGGTCATCCCCTTTTTACTCTTTTGTTTTTGACCCCCGGTTTGGTTTTTTTCCTTTATCTAGACTAAAAAGCATTCAAAACAACAACAGAACTCTGTTGTGGTTCATTTCTTTTCTAACATGGGTTGAATTTTTTAACGTAATTTCTGTGCTGGAAATGCAAATACCTGTTTTGGCTAAATCCCTCTCCATTCTGCTGCCCACCCTTTGAGTTGCACATTAGAGAGATGGTCTCCTGCATATAAAGGATAAGTGAGTTAATAAAGAATAAAGTACAGAGGAGGCCAGAGTAAATGGAGCATATAATTTTTTCATGAACTGGTCTCTTAAGTTTCATTTTGCAAGGCACCTTGACTTTCTACATATTTATGAAAATATGAAAGAATGAACTCTATGCTTAATGCACAATGTATTTAGCAATTTTTGGTTAGGCTGTATCTTGCTTTCCCTGTCAGAAGGCCCAGTATCTTCTGCAGGCACTACCACAAAAGATAGCAAGATAATGATAATTTGCTGCTATGAGTTTCTGTAATACTGCAAATCTTCCTTCAGAGCCATTTGTGTTACAAAACAAGTCTACGTGCCAGTTTGTGCTGTTTGGGAACATGCAAGCAAAAACATTGTCAAACTGATTCTTAAGGATGGAATAAAAGTTACCCAAGATTGACATCACTGCATACATATAAAACAAAGTACAACTATTAAGAAAAATGGGGGAATATAAAGTTTTGAAAAACTCTTGAGATAGAGGTGGGGTTTTTTTCCTAGCATCCAAATGATGGTTTCAATCTTGAAAGCTCTAAAGCAGTTTATAAAGATAATTAGGCATAAATGTCCCCATTTCACAGCTGTGCAAACAGAGGGAAACAGTTCTGTAACCTACTTACTAAAATCTTACAGAGGTAAGCAAATCTTGAGCCACCAGATTGCAAGCACTGGTTCATTAGGATTGCTTTTGTGTGCCTAGTTATAAAGTAATTATTATTGATATATCAAAGGAGTAAAAGCAGTCCTAGATCTCAAGCTCTTAATATGTCCTGTTTCGTTCCTTTGTAACATTACATTTCTTTTGTAAGGCATGAGCTTCAGAACAATTCAATGCACTTCAATTCTCTTCTTCACCGTGGCCCTTGAATGCCACTAAAATTTCCAGTGTAATGTGTAGGCAGGTGTGAAGCAAGAGCTACTTGGCTATCGCACTGCAATACCACAGTGCAATGAACTCTCCAGGTGATGCCCAAACCAGCAGCTGCAAGGCATTCAGGAAAGGTGCTTGTCAACAGAAGGGTTCTGCAGCCTTCAAAGTACACAGCATATAGCCTCCTGCATTAGCAACATCTCCATGACAACTGCTTTATAATTCATGCCACATAATATATAACTTGGCTGTTAAAAAATAAAGTAATTCCTGCCAACATACTAACAAGGCCACATTCTTGAAAATTAAATGAACCTGAAAGATTTTTAAGCAATCAATTAACCATTAAATAAAGCTTTAGGGACATTAGATGGTAAGAATGACAGTATTTAGGGCTTTCATGTGATCATGAAATCTCGTTCTTTGCTTCTCCACCATTCTCGCCATTTCAAATTCCCATAATTGATACTGATGCAACTTTTGAGTCAAGAGCTATCAAACGGAATGAGGAGCATGAAATGGCTCTTTGGCATTTAATGAGCAAAGAGGATCTCATGGAGCTTCGTGTTTCAGAATTTTTTTGATAATCAATCTCTTTTTTAACTAGAAGAGTTAAAGTGTTTGAGGCATATCAACAGGTTTGGGGAATAGAAAACAATGGAATGATAGCAGAGATAATGGAAAAATTCTGTTCTAATGTGGTGCAGAGAATTAAAACTATTAAAATGTCTTTCTCAGTTATTGCTTCAATGCCAAGGTAACCAATCAAATAAAACTGCTGCTGCAAGATTAATAGACATTCTGAAAGGTGTGAAATGCAGTGTAACTTTAGTTCTGTAAATTTACCAAGACAACAGATGTATAGATAAATCTTGAGAGGGAGAAACAGATAATTAGATACCAAGAGTTTACTGGCTGTATCCTCCTTTGAGTCAGAAAAAGGAAACAAGGGTAACAGTGAAAAAGCATGTTATGTTTAATGGATTGTGAGCATCCTATTAATTGTTCTGGTTTAATCAACATCTGCTTGTCTTAACGTAGTAATCTTATTTTAAACATCGAGTCTATGAAATGCTGGGATACAGGTCTTGACTCCTTCATATAAAAAAGGGGATATGAACACATCATAAGACTGCTCAGTTGGCAGAGCTGATCCCAAAGCAGGGTGTGCTTTTATCAGAAACACATGATTTTGGCTGTTTTCTGAGTATCTTTGCTTACTGCATTTCCTCCAGTCAGTGAGAGGAGAATTGAACACATCCAGAGGCAGTTCAACACTGGGCTGATGTTTCACTTTTTTCTCCCCAGGATTCCAGATACGTAGTTTTATTTTGAGATTTATGTGACTCTGACGCAGAATTTAAGTTGTTAAGGTTACAGAGAGATGGGATTTTGGATTGAAAATAGACTAAATCTAGTGCTTGAACCTGATGAACTGAGGCAAATCATACTTTCATCTGTTAGGGAGGTCCAGGGGTATATACTAGTGTATACTGTGGGGTTTTGTTTGTCTTGACCGTCATGTTCTCAATTAGTGGGGCATGTGTTTCTGCAGAGCACTCAGAATTTAACAGTGGGGGAGTGGAAGAAGGGGAACATTTTGGACAGCATAAGGACAGTTTAATTTTCCTCAGCTAAAAAGTATAAAAACTCCAAGTAGAGTTGAGCTGCGTTTTTATTTTAAATAACAACAACAAATAAGCTTCTCTCAGTAGATTCTACAAGGTCCATAGTCAAACTTCTGCTTTCAGTCCTAGCAGCAGGTTGCACTAGAAACACTGAAATAAGGAATGAAAGGGGCAGTTGCACACAAGTGTCAATGCTGGTGGAATGGCAAAGATGATCAGGTATGAGTTTATTGCTGCCTGTTCCATCCAGAGTGACTGGGGGTGTGGGTTGAATGAGGTTGGGCCTTCCACAAATTACCCTTCTCGGTAATAGCGATGTGAATTAGGGAGCTCTTCTCTAGTTTAATTATGTTGACCATTGGCAAATATTTCCTTTCTCTGACCACATAATTCCATCTTCCAATTACTCCCCTAACCCTGGGTATATATTCCTTCCCTTCTGTCTGCAATCTATATAGCTCTGGCCACCTGTTCAGAATATTTCTTTCCTGGTTACATTCAGTATTTGCTCAGCTAATTCTTCCTTTTCCCTCTTTCTTCAAAGAGTTACTGCTGTGTTGAACAATCTTTCTACCTCCCTGTCTTCAGCTCTTGTCTTCCTCTTAGGCTTCTAGACTGTGTGGTGCTGAACATACTGATATTTTTGTCTTGTACAATGCTAAGAAAATCACTGTTTAATAAACATCAGTGGGGGAAATGCACAATTGCTGTAACAGAAATAAATAGCTCAGGAAAAAACTGAGATACTGCTGCCTCTGCAACAGCCACTGGCTGCACAAACTGTGAAATGTAACTAATAACTAAATTTCTAGTTTTGGTGGGTGCTAAAGGAACCAAGCAATGTCACACACGCAGATGTTTAATTTCCATTATCCCGGTAAACCCCCATATAGATATATCCTTGTGGTGCAATGTAAACTCCTTTCAAGATGCCATTTAAGAGGAATTTAATCTGTACAGAGCACTACCAAACTGAAGCATAGCAAGTTTATTCATTTAAGAGAATTATTCATTTAATTTTCACCATTTAGTATTTATATTCATTTACCATTCATTTATTCTCTTCATTTTTATTCATTTATTCATTTATCAAATATTCATTTTAATGGATTTTATTATCGCTATAGTAACTGTAGGGACAGATTTGCAATAATTTTATTGCTTAAATAGGTCTAGTCTTGGAAAAATAGGGTAAGGCCACTTGTTCTATCCCTTTTCTCAGAAATGTTTGTCTCTTTACTCCCTTTGTTTCTATACAGCCCTCCCTAGTTTCTCTTAAATTCCTTTATATGTTGTAGGGCAACAGTTTAGTTCAGTGATATTAGACCAAATTTTTGACTGATGTGAATTGAATTACTGAAATCAGAGTGTGTTATTTAGTGCCTTGGACACTGATTTAGTCTGCTTCTTTCTCCATATATATTTCTTTTCTTTTCCCTATAGGATAGCTTTTTCTTTAAAATTCACCTCTTATTCCCTTTTAATGCCAGTTCCATTTCTATGTAAATTAGTCCCCTGCAAACCAGGGAACAATGACCTTTTAAGCAACAAGTGTTTTGAACTACAGCAGAAGAAAGCCTAGACCTAGGTAAACAATCAGTTTTGTGTATTAATGTCCACTGGAGCACTGAGAATTCAGGTTTGTTTTTTTTTTAAAAAGGAAAAAAGAAAGCCATTTTTTTCTAATGTGAAAACACTGGATGAATAATACCTTCGAACTTCACAAGGCACCAGATTGTGATTGTGATGAGGAGAACAGGGACTGGATCATCCAATGGCTTTTGCGTATGACCGGTGAGTTTGAGTCAGAGTTCTAGTTAGTTGGCTATAGAGACTGGTAAGTGCTTATGCGGTTGAGTCCCTGAAGTATATTACCAGGTACCTGAAAAGATATCGTCTTCTGTTTAGTGAAACTGTATTCTGGAGAGCAGGATTTTCACAGTTGAACCCATTCTTGTTCTTGGTGAAGGATTAAGTTTGTAGTTTTTGCCCTTCCATCTTTGGTCAGCCCCCAGTGTCCCAGGAAACGTCTCTGTGACCAGCTTAGTGCTTCTTTGCATTACAAATTTCAACCAGTGGCAGGATCTAGGCTCCCATATCTAAATATTTTCTTATGTAATCAAACGGTGCCTTCGAAGCTTAAATCTTTAAACAAATCTAAATTCAAGCCATTCCTGTCTTTCACAGCATTTCTGTGCTCTGAGTTCTGTCAGAAGCTTTGGTGCTGTTTTAACAACAGAAACACATCTAAAATACTTTACTACATCACAATTGATTGGGTAGTAGCTATATTTAACATTTACTTTTTTTAATTTATTATTATTTATAACACCAGAATAGAAAAAAAGTTCCTATCCTTGTAGAAAGTATCATGAACTCATCATGAACTAGGTATTCTCTATAATTGTGTGTTTAATAAACTGAGCTACTTCAGATATTTACATTTGGAAGGTTATCTCTGTTGCCAGAAGAGCTAGAAGTAATTTTCTTTACAATGAGATCTTAAGTTTGTAGAATGTGTTGTGACCCTGCAGAAAAACCTCTTCATACCCAACCTGAGGCTGCAACTCTAATTTTGAGAAGCACTGCTCTGGAGGACTTCTATCAGCTCCAAAAATGTCTTATCTCTGGTTGCTTTTAACTGCATAATAAGAGGTCATTTGAGATAGGTAATGTCTTCTTAAGGGTTTATAATCTAAAGCCCACAGTTGTCAATAGAACAGTCATTGATTTCAGGGACTGTGAATCCAGGTATTTATTCCATAATATGTGCTGTTTGCTCAGTAAACTTAGTAGTAGTAAGATATGAGGAAATAGGGCTGCCTATTAAAGCTAGACAGAAATATTCTGGTGGCATTTACCTTGTCAGATAAAGGCTTGAAATTCCTGTGAATCTAAATATTTTGCAGCAGCATGCCTCTTTAATTAACCTCTGTCTCAGAAAGCAATCCTCTTTGCAGCTCCTGCCAGCTTTGCCCAGCTCCTTCCAGCACCTGAGAATGCTTGCAGCCCTGGAGAGGAAATCCCAGGGCTCCTGAGAGGCTACAACACCATCTCTGGGGTTTTAGCCTGCAGGAGCCTTGGGTTCCTGCTGCTGAGGCTGATTTCTTCGAAGGTGAACATGAAAGGTTAGGCTCAGACACAATGTAGAACACACCATTAATATAAATGTGTATTTTTCTTTGCACTCTGACTAATTTTCTTCAAAATACTGGAACTTCCAAAAAAAAAAAAAAAAAAGAAAAAAAAAAGAAAAAGTTACTTTTTTATCAATCAATGAAAGGTGGTGGAAAAAAAATCAAAGTGTACATTCAAGCAAGAGCAGACACAGTTTATACTTTCTTTCATCTCATCTTCTCGTGTAGTGTTTGAACAAGTTTCTATTTGAGGGAGTTTGATTTGCCTCTCTCTCAGCAGAGACTCAGGTCAGTGGGAAGAGATCTGATGTATGTTTTAACCCTCTGGTGTGTGTATGCACAATTTTTCATTAAATCTGAACATTAACCTGATGGCCTTTACACACAATGCTTTCTGAAAAACTTAAGTATGCTGTTTATTGCTTGCTTTCCAGTTCCAGTTTCCTCCTGCAAACACTACAGGGACCTCATTAAACTTTGCAGCTGTATTATTCTCCTTCTTTATTAAGTTCCTTCAAATATCCTGCCATGGTCTAATGTCTGCTCTTGTCAGCTTCACTCCACTCCATACACCTGAAAGAGACTTTATTGTTTCTGTTTCCTTGCTCTGAAAACTTCATTCATAGCCAGTTTTGACTTAGGATTTTTTTTAGTTCATCCCTCCATTGTGTCAGCCTTTGTAGTCCCTTGATAATATTCCGTGCTTTTTAGGCATGACATGCATTTTTTAATCATTATTTTAATTTCCTGATTTAAATCTAAATAGGGCAAGAAGTACAGCAGAAACATAGATTGGTCTTGTAATCTTTTCCATTGTCCTAAAAAAAAAAAGAACTTGCAATAACATGAAAAAATAGTCTTAAAACCTAGATAAATTTTAGCTTTATTTTTAGGAAGCTATTAGGCCAGCAAGTAAACCGTTGGGTATAAAGGGCAGCCCGATCCACTGGTGTATCATAAAAGTTGGAACCACAGCCACTCATTGGCTCTCGACTCTGCGACATGGGCTTTGTATCGATTCCCTCAACTCTTCCTTCCACTCTCGGCTGTTTTGACCTTCCTGGGAAACATTAGTATGGCAGGAAAGGTGAAAGATGCTTTTGTGAGGAACCTCTACCTATTATATCCAGCCTTACCCACATATTGTCCTGTCTACATAGAGAAATTTCATCCTTAACTTTTTTTTCACCAGTTTCAAGAGACTTGGTTTTGTGCATTTGACCTGGGCTGACCATTACATCCTCATATTAGTTCCAATCTCTTATTATCTCTGTGTCGCTCAGCAATAAATGAACATGTAAACACATTTCAGAAAAAAATTAAGGATAAAATTATTATTTGACTGTTCATGAAAAAATTGGAACTTATATAAACAGAAAAAAATATATTACAAGAAAACAGTAAAGGAATGTAACAATTACCTCATGCAGAGCCAGCACAAGTCAACATTTTAAAAAAGTCTACATATCCACTTAAAAGTACTTATGATACTCAGTGTAACCTGTTAAACAAAGTCAACTGTGCAAGACTAATGGCCAAATCAATTACAGTCACAAGTGTGTCAGACACCTACAGAACAGAAACATCCTGAGTTGAATGCAGCAGTTATTACAGGGAACAACACATTCATAATCTGAGCTTCTGAAATTAAGTAATCTGGTGAGGTACAAGGGAGAATTCACCATATGTTAGGACTTTGCAGCGTTAGTGTTCCTATCATGCTGAAATAGAAGTTGCATTGTTATTGTGTTCTACGGTGAGCTGAATATTCAGTGTCTTGCTAATCTAACAGGTCTTCAGTCTAATCATTCAAAACCTATTTCTGTTGATTTCAGAATGTTTCTTGACTAAGTCAGAATTAATTATGGGATGTAGACCTCAGTTTCTGAAATTATTCACAAGGGTATATTAGGAAAAAATGGATTTAAACTTTCAGAATTCATTCCTACCTGCAGAGAGGTAGCAGTGTGATTATGTTTTCACAGATTGATAAAGAAATCAGAAGAAATGCTTTGCTCTAGGGTTTCCTTAGATGAATCAGTGGGTAATCCCAGCTCCCCTGTGTTGTACCACCACAGTATCCTCAGTAGTCATTGATGCAATGATGTTACCAACACTACACTTCCTTCCCTCTGTATTTAAATTTTAATTGTTAAAACTTGGGCATACAATCATAGAATGGTTTGGGTTGGAAGGGACCTTAAGGATCATCTAATTCAAACCCCTTCACACGGGCAGGGACACCTTCCACTATCCCAGGTTGCTCCAAGCCCAATCCAACCTGGCTCTGAACACTTCCACAGATGGGGCAGCCACAGCATCTCTGGGCAACCTGTTCCAGGGCCTGCCCACCCGCAGGGTAAAGAATTGCTTCCTAATATCTAATCCAAGACAGCCCCTTTTTCAGTTTAATGGCATTCCTTCTTGTCCTATCACTACATGCTCAAGAAAGATGCTTCCAAATCCTTTATTCTATGAAATAGAGATTAAGAGATAGATACATATTCTTCTTTTTAAAAAATATTTGCTTTTAACAATTCACCTTTATCTTATAAATCTGGAGGGTTCCATGCTGCCATGCTGATGCAGTAAGAGCAGTGATATAGCTGTGCATAAAACAAGAACTGATTTGATACAGTTAATATAATCTGAATATTGCATCCTGACAGCTGTCTGTATGATTTAAATGCCAGAGATTTTCATCTGAGCAGTTACTTTCTAAAATTGGTTTCAGGAAAGATTCTTTCTCAAGTTTCCATTTGTCTTACAATATCTTACATTTTGGACAGGAATAATTGTATTTCCAGCCTGTAGTAGAAATGGCATTTTAAAAACGCTTTATATTAGGAATTACCTTCAAGGAAAAAAAAAAAAAGAAGAAAGAATAGAATAAAGAAATATAGCTAGTCTCTAAACAAAATTATCTTTTTAACTCATCAACCAAAATGTGCTCTTACAAGAGGTAATACTTTCAGTTATTTTAGTCTCAAACGGTTTCCAATAGGGAAGCAAAAGGAATTTAAGGGTATATCAAAAGTTGCAAACAGCAAAGAGGGAAAAGCTATTTCTAAATCCCCAAACTTTTCAAGGAGATGAACACTTGACAAAATAAAAGTGCTATAAAAAAATAAAAAGCTATATTAAAATATTATGAAAGCAGTAGGCACAATGCAGTCTGCTGTTAATGAAGAGGCCAGGATTATAGACGACTCATTATTAAAATGCAGTATTTTATACCTGAAATTATCTATAAATCTTACAGTAAAGGCTGGCTGGAATATTTTGAAAGTGAACATTGGGCAGGAGTTGAGGTGCCACTACCACCTCCTGCAGATTAAGGGATGTGCAACTGATGGTGAGACAACTGAGGAGCCCTAAAAGCTCCAAGCCAGTGGGTGATTTATTCAGAAGCCCTTCAATAACATCCATGGACAATTCTGGAAAATTTCTGAGAATCTCTGCCTGGACAGATTGATAGAGATTATTTTTTTCTTTTTTAATGGTTCTATGTTATTTAAGGAACAAACATCTAGAACATTCCATACAAAACCATGGAGCTGCACAGACAGATCATTCCTCTCCCCTCCCCAGTTTTGCACAATTAAATTTGCATTATTTATTATTATTATTACAGTTTCATTATTTGCATGTCTGATTATTTTGTTGTTTGTTTGTTAGTTCTGCTGTGGTTTACTTTAGGATTTTCCTATATAAATAACTTAGACTATGTGCACCAGAACATAACTATTGTAGTGCGGGTTTATTTATAAGCTCTTAGAAGTCATAAAACACACTTTGAGTTATTTATGTATGTATTTATATCTGTATGTTTGAACTTACTCTGCTGTAAGGCTAAAGGTTCTGGGCCCTCTGTAGCCATGTCCATGACATGAGGTCTGGCACTGTGGTGTGGGTAACCTCAATCTGTCAGCTCTATCAAAGTGAATGTGTGAGTGCGTGTTTAGCTCATCCCCTGGCATTGCACAGTGTGCAAGTTCTGGGCTCTCCAACAGCCCGTCAGGAATTCAATCCATGACACGTGTGAATCTCAGAGAGAAATGCTGGGCAAAACATTTTGTGTTTAGTGAGTGGCATTTCCTGACAAAACTCTGCTGTGTTGAAAATGTTTTCCATTCTAGTTCTGCTTCTTCTGAAACTAAACTCTTTTTGCAACCAACTGCTGCCTCAGCGCAGACTGTGACATGACAGTATCATTGTTTCCAGGGAGCAGAGGATTGGTGGCCAGAGAGAGATGTGCTCACAGGTAGTATGGCTGGTTTTGTCACTGCTATGCCGTCAGTGCTGATGGACAGCTTTGCTGGGCTCCAAAATTCTGGCTGTGAAAGAAAAAACGTATCTTGACACATTCCTGAGTACTTCAATTCTTATCTTCATTTTTGTAAGACATGATTGTCCTGTGCTATTGAGTTATTTTATATGCTAGCTGCCAATACAGATTCTTCTGATTATTAATATAGTTCTCATTCCTTTTATGCTGGTGTAAATAAGGAACAACTTGTCTGAAATCAAAGAAATTACACATCTTGTTTTATCAATGCAAGTAAAAAGGAGAATTAAGCCCCATATTTGTTTTATTGCTGGCTTGGCTTTCAGCAAAATCTTAGGTGCTGTAAATACCATATTAAAAAAACCCCCCACGTTCCAGTGTTTCCAACATACAAGACAAGACAGCAGCAAAATATAGATTTCTTAGTTTCTTCGTGTCTTAGTGTGTATATGAAAATAGTACAGGGCTCCAGGAAGATATGAAAGGAGAGAGTCCTACACAGGGAGCAAGTGAACAGTGCCAGGCAACCGGTGTTGTGCTGTGCTATTTGCTGTGCCCTGTTTTCACAGACAAACAATTTCTGCCACCAGAAAATGCATGGAAGTTCACAAATTACAGGAGTCCCTGTGGTGTTGTGAGTTGGGTTTTTTTGGTTTTTTTGGGGGTTTTTTTTTGTTTTTTTTTTTTTTTTTTTTTTTTTTTTTTTTTGTGTGTGTGTGTTTTGTTTGTTTGGGTGGGTTTTTTGTGGTTTTTTTGGTGCCTTAGTTTCTCCTAACTGGTGCGGGCATAAATCCCTTTTTTTTTCCTAAAGGGGGATTCCATTCTGTGAGAGGAATTTTTTGGATTTCAGCATGATCATATTGAAGAAGCTGCTACCTGCTCCCATTTTCAGCTTCTCAAAGGTATAGCCCACCTAGGGGGGCTAAGGACATTCTCCATCCTTTAATGGATGCAGAGAGAATCATAGTGGCAGAGGATGAGGAAGAGGCTGAGGTACTTAGACTTCTATGTGTAAATGTAGCTTTAATATAAGAATTGATAAATGTCACAGCTAAGTAGTATAATGTAAGGTCAGGTATACAATATATAAATTTAATACCTTTTTATTATAAGATTTCTGACGCTTGGAAAATACCACAGGGATTAGCAGGAAAAATAAAACGAAGTTTCAGCCACTAATACTGTGGTATTTTTCCTCCTAGTCACTGCAGTAAATCTAGTTACCAGGAAGCTCATCACATCTGGCAGTGACCATGTTCCAAGGCCTGTGTGTCGAACCCCAGGGTGCAATCTCGCACATGGATCTACCAAGACCTATGGAGAGAGTACAATGAAGTTTATGGAGAAATTTATAGCGCCTTTAAAATAAGCACCTCCTTAACAAGTGCTCTGGAGTCCCATTGTTTGTTTTGAATGTGCAGTCAGTAATCTGTCAGGTGTCCAAGGCCTGGGATACAGTCACTAGCACAGTAGTTTTCCTAAGGTTTTTCCTAAGTTCTCAAGGTTTCCCTAAGTGCAGGACAGCCATGTGACAAGCTGTCAATAACTGAAAATCCCTCTCCTGTACAGCTTTACCCCTCGAAGTAGAACCATAAAAGAACTTTGGGAATAGAATTGAGGTCAGTAACATCTGTTGTCATCCACAGAAACATCTTTACACCTAGGCAGTCACTCCTGCATTGCTGGCAAACTCATTTGCCATTTTAGCTTTGACTTAAAAGCAAATTATGATTTTTTTTAATTTTAATTTTGATGGTTGTTGTGAGCTCTGTACTCCTAACAGGTGTTGGCTTGTGACCGGAGCAATTTAATCCCTGAATGTCTCCCTTTCGTTCTTGTCTTTCTTTGCCTGGGGGAGAAGATTTCATTATGGTATATGTCCCTGCTTCTAAGGTACAGTGTATGACATAAATAAGATAAGACTTACAGTCTCCCAAGTCCTTTATCAGCTGATAGTACAATACTTTGAAAATCCTTTTCTAGGTTATGGTTATATGGAATGTTTTACGATGAATCCCGTCAGGACTTTGCCAACAGCTTTGCGGAGAAGGACAAGGTATGAATATAGAAAGACTGCAGATTTTGTGGGGGCATAGATTAGATGTACCTTCCATAATATTCAGTGTTGAAGAGACTTGGGGAAAGGCTGAGAGCTAAAGTCAATGTATGCAGGCTGGACTACATGGCAGAACTTCTTTCAGGGATAAAATGTATGCCACCTCCACTGTCAGGGAAGAGCAGTCCAGAGACTGTAAAATAGCTGAAATCAATTCGGTTGTGTCAAGTACCACATCTGAAGGTTTTTGTCTATAATAAAATAAAGTCTGCTCTTAAGGTATGCATCACTAATCTTACAAAACCTACTAACAAGTTACTATTAGGGAAAAGTGATATTCATGTAGAAAGTAAACTATCCAATAGGAGTTCAGAATGTTTATAAGATCATGTTGTCAAAACCACGTTTTCATGTTCTAACCAAGACTTGGTTCAATCTAACTAGGTGTTATTTTGGTTGTTGCCTGGTGACAGACAACCCCCCCCAAAACTGCCATAAATAAATTACATAGTAAGAGCCCAGAACAAGCAAGATTCATGGCTGCTTTTCTCTAGTAATAAACACCTTGCTACTAAAATATGATGTACTGATACTCTGTTGATTTTTGTCTTGTTTTGACTAAGTGGCACCACTCCCTGCCTGGGTGGCAAACTGCACCTTGTTAACCAGCTTCTATGATTAGCTGATGACAAACTGCTTGTTAATTTACTGTGAGGTCTGTTTCCTTCTGTGCCATGTTGGTGGGAATGTATCATTTCCTTAGTGCACGCTCCAAGCTACATCTGAAATTCATGTAAAAATTATCCATTTCTTCTCACCTTTATACAATCACATAAATGAAAACAATGTTAGGCAGCTCATTAATATCTTTTGCTCCTTGCTATGTACAGTGATAACCAACTGCCTCAGTGGCACAGGAGGACTGACTTTTGGGACATTCTTTCCAGGAATGTGTGCAGGGGAAGAGTGTGGACTGTAGAACATTTTTGTAACTATTTGCAGCAGAAAAACAATACTTTTCCCATAAATATTGAATTGCACTGAAAGTATTCTATAAATAGCCTTGCATGACTAATATTTTAGGGGTTTTTTAAGCATAGGAAGGGGTTTAGGGCATAGGGTGGGAGGAAATTTAAATTTTTTTGAGGTATGTCCCAAAGAGATTTCAATATCTTTCTTGGTCTGTGAACGTTTTTCTTTCTTTAATTGATCACTACCATTGACTTAGTTGATTAATAAAATTGGAGCTGCAGAAATAGTAACAATTAGTACCAATAGTGATGCGCACCCAAGCACATTGCAAACAAAGTTTATCTTCCCTTTTGCCCATTAAATGGTTCCCTTTCTCAGATAAGCACAGCTAATCTAATGACTTGCTAGATCACACAGGGAAGCAGAGGTAGAGCTTTGGAAACAAGTTTAAGGGCATGAAGCTACAAATACTTATGACTATGAGTAACTTTACTCTTGGGAGTATTTCAATTAACTCCAGGAGGGATTATGTATGGTAATAAGCTCTGAACTTCATGGAGAGTGTTCACGGGACTGTTCCCCAAGCATATTCAATTGCAGCTTCACATAAAATCACATAAATCTCTAGTCAGGGACTTTTAATAAACATATTTTATGCCATAAATTACTTTCCGAGGAGGATTTTTAGAGGTATAATTTTACAGCATTGACCTCCAATAGACTCATAAAATTCTATCATGTTAAATGTATATTTAATAGCTTTAAACCTTTTATATTAGTGGTCCAATGGGCCTGAAGGACTCAGGACTGCAACAAGCTATTGCGTCAATGGATATTTAGAGAGGTTTAAAAAATGCAGATTATTGACTTTATTATTGATGCAGAGGAGCCATTATATCTTATCAAGCAATTAAATGTCCTTTCATAAAGGGCTCATTGCATGGAGACTGAATTTATGGAAATGATGAAACTTAATGGCTCCATAGGAATCATTACATCTGGTCTGAAACACTTTTTGGGATATTAATATTTATTTTCACATTCATACTTGTAGTAATGAGAAATTAAGGAATTTTGTAGTAAATTACAAATATAAATATGTAAATATAGAGGTTGCTATATTAATTTAAGCAAATCCTAAAGAGAAATGCACTTGCATAATTTCTTCCTGTCTTCAAAGGTACAAAGTTAAACCAGCCCAATGAAAAGAGATGGCTGTGTTTTGATAGCTTTTGTAAATCCAGAATGTGCCAGGTTAAAATTTACAATTTTAATTTTCATTTTTACATCTGATTTATGAACACTTACCCACACTTCATCTCTCTCTACAAGAGCCATAATTTTGCACGGTTTATTCTGACATATATTTTATAGCTAATGAAGGATTTTCGATGTATCCACATACAACATGGCATTGAACCTGGAAATTGCTCTGCTGCCTTCACACGAGTCCCTTTGTAAATTTAGTCCTAAATTCAGCCTTGCAGTGAGGTCCCACTGGTTGGCAGTTTTTTCCAGTTCTAAGTGTCTGTACTACCCAGAGGGGTTCCCAGACAATTTTTTCCCCAAACACCCAGATATTCAAAGTCACTTGTTGTTAGGCACAAAGGAGTAGAAAATATGAGAAGCACACTATAAGGATGTTGGATTTTTGCAGGGTTTTGTTTCCTACTTAGGGTAACACATCACACGTCTGGAAATGAAGCTCCACCTGTGTCAAAAATAGCCACATCATTAAAACCGCTCAGTTGGCACTCTCAGGTGCTGAACCCATCTGAGGAGCTGTCTCTTACTCATCTGTTTGAGATTGGCCTGTCAGCCAGTCCTTTGGAAAGGTTCAGGCAATCAAGATTTCCCCCTGCATGTGGCAGGTGTGTGCATTTGTGCTTTGGGACTGTGAAGCTGCAGCAGACCCATCACAAACCTGCCCACTCACTCTTCTCTTTGTGGGTACCTGTAACGAAGGGTCTGCACTGAAGCTCACAGATAAGACAACACAATCTCTATGGACAGTCACATTTTTTTTCAGTCTGTAAAATGAGCAGCAGAAGTGACTGCAGGGCCAAGGAGTCTGTTTCTCTGTTTCATAGAGCCCACAGTACAAAAGTCTTGCTGTATTGTGAGACAATTGACTGCTGCTTCTGTTGGCTTTACCAGAAATTTTACTGAAGCTCCATTCAGTCATTGCTCTCTCATCAACTCTTATTTGACAAAAAAGAAAATTTGAGGAAGGTCACATTGCTATAGCCTGTGGTGCACAGGCCATGAGTAGAGGAAATGTTCAAATTTAGAATAGATTTAGAATTAAAATGGAACCATTCACTGATTATCTTGGATTTATCATCTCAAACACTGGCTTTTGCTTTTGGCTGAGATTGGCAAAATTCAAGCACAGGATTTAATTGTGCTGCCAATAGCCCTATTTTGCCTCTACTTGGGTAAAATTTTCTTTAATATTCTCACATTTTAAAGCCATATTTACCGACACTACAGGTTCACCTGTGTCATCAAATGGCCCCGATTTTTTGTAACCTTTTAGAATGTCCCCAACTCTGTTATGGCTAATGTATATGGTGAAACATTTGGTATTACAGTTTATAACATTCATCATACAAAATATATAATATACATTTTGGTAGATTTGTGGTAGCACTCAGAAAAGAAAAGTCACTGAACAGAGACAGGTCTTCATAAATCACTAATTTAAGGGAGAGCTTAAGATCACAGCAAATTTTAGGAAGCTTTTTAGTTTCCACTCAGGTTGATGCTGAGATTTATTCTTAATCTGAAGAATCTTTTCTACTTAAAGGCTGGTCTGAATAAGGTCCTTTGTAGAATATTATTAAAACAGAAATTAAAAAAAAAAAAAGGCTTTTTCATCTTCTACTCACTTTCTTACTGCAGGGCTATATGTAAGATAGTAATAATGTTACAGTTTAATAGAGGGTAGTTTCTCTGTTGTTACTGGGAAGAAGCTTTATAGACTAGTACAAAATGATTTAAGGTCCTCGAAATATTTGGTTTTGACTCTTTCATTTTCGTGTTGTCTTTTTTTTTTTTTTTAATAAAAAATGTGCCAACACTATAAAACAATTTCTTTTGTAGAAGGAGTCTGTAGAAAAGTCCCTGAAGTGCTTCACTTTGAGGAGCTTTGTTTATCAAGGTAGAGGGCTTTGTAAACCACAAGCATTATAATTACCTGATTCTGCTCTTGTTGAAATCAGTGGCAAAGCTCTTATGGGTTGCAGTGGCAGCAAGAGTGAAAGGAGCTGCTGTGCTTGGGTTTATTGTTCCCTTTTCTGATTAACACCTTAAAGTGCATTTTGATCATGTAGCTTCCACTGTCAGAGAATGCCTGATGGTCTTTTGTTAATCTTCTGAGAGAACAACAGCTCATCTTGATGCTCAGCCAAGGCATCTATCATTTAGCTGCCTCTTTCAGTTACCGTGTGGAGAATGCAGCACAGCTCTGGCTCAGAGTGTCTCCACTCCTTCTGGTGACCTGTCACAAGAGCGCTTAGACCTCTTTCCTTGTAGGACCCAGCAATGTTGGGTTTTTTTCTATACAAAATGTGTTTTAACATTTTGTATTGAGAAAGTTTTAACAGGTCAGGCTCCAGGTAAGGTTACTATCACTCAAAAAGTTACTCTGCACCAGTTTAGCCACAGTAACTGTCCACAAGATGTATTTTCAGCCTGCACAAGGTACTGTGTCATTCAACTGTCCCAGAGGTCAATGTTGAAAAATAAAAACATACATCATGTTACCTAATGTTTGCTGCAATGAGGAGCATGGACAAGTGCTGAAGTCTAGCTAACATCTATCAGTTTGACTATGGAATTGAGCCATTTTGGCATTTATTTCTTTTCATTTTCCTAAACAGATGGTTTTATTACCACCATGCAAATTTTTCTCACCACTGTTTTTCTGAGCGCTCTCATCTAGCTTTCATTAGCTTTTGTTCTCCACACAGTATTCAGGCAAGTGTGCTGCACATAATCTAGGATTGCAATTAAACAGAAATGGGAGCAGGATAAATGAATGGCAGATCTGTACTAAAGCTTCTGCCAGAGATAATGGTAGATAGGTGCAGGGGTCCACCCTTTCTGCTACACTGTATGACTCTATTATGTGTAGGTAGTAAACATCTTTCTCCCTCAGTTTTTGTTCCCTTTCACCTCTGCCTCGTGTCATACAACATCCATCAGTCATACAAAGGCCGTGTCACATGCTTAGTTATTGTTGCCAGTAGCAATACAAAATCAGGTCTGCCTGACGTGAAAAGCAGAGCCCTCTTTATTGCAGGCCAATAAAAGTCACCAACAAAAAAGGCTGTGGATTTTTAAAGGAAAGGAAGCACTAATGAATAGGCATTAATTGAAAATTAGGGCATGAAAGACAGAGAAGAGCTAAGACAAATCAAGTGCTATACCTATAAACCTGAGCTGACAATAAATCAACAGCAATAGCAGCAAAATGCATTGGACCAAAATAATCACAGATGCAAGCAGTTGGAGGTTAGGTGTGAATCAATTAGTTTAACAAAGGTCTACACATGCTAAGTAATTCCGCAACTGAACATAACTGAAGCAATTATACAAAAATAATTTGAGATATATGTCTTGCCTCTGGTAGGAGATGTGGTGATTGACTGTGGGAGCATAAAGAAATAAAAAACATGGTGGCTCTTACCTTGGGCATAGTAGGGTCTGTCCCTTTGTTAATTTTATAAAAAATCTTTGAGTCTTAGTTTCCTCTTGTGATAAGCTCAGATGGTGCACATGATAGCATCAGGTTTAGCAGATGGGCATGTGGGCATGACAGGTGATGCAGAGAAGTTTAGTTCTCAGTACCCTGGCTGTCAGGTGATTTCATTTGTGATGTCAGTGGGGAAAATTTGCAAAGTAACTCTGTGCTTCAATTCTCCTAAACAATGATAAATTATTTTCCTTTGTGTTGAAAGCCAAGTTCAGTAAGTGTACTTCAGTGTTCTCTTGCATTAATTTCCTGAACAGCCCCAAATATTTTGTTGGCTGTTCGGAGGCTCAGAGGCAGATGTTTGACAACTCAGGCAGAACATGAAAGAGGATATTGAGTTAAAAGTTACAAAGTCATTTACAAAATCTTTTTTGTTGTTGTTGTTTTGGTTTCTGACATATAAAATCTGTTTAGTATTATCCAGATGATGAGTAACTTGAACTGTTCTTCTTTTAAACACTACTCTTTATTTAACCTACAGTGTCTCGTGCCCAAATGGGTATGCACTAGGACACCTTGGAGTGAGGGATGTTATGCTTTTGTGATTGCTGCAAAGCAGCCAGCATTCATTTCAGTTCTGAGTTCTTCAACCCTCAATTACCACAATATTCCTGCTCTCCTCTGGCATTGCTGACATCAACAAAACACATTAACTCTAATAACAGGACTGATTTTATTCCTATTAGGCATTTGTTAAGAGCTAAATATCTTGATAGAGCAGAATATGCTGCAACTTGACAGCAGAATTGAAGCTTTCTGGAGGGTGCTCCTACCATCCATCCCCCTTCCCTGCTGGTGATGAATGTACACCATGGAGAGATTAGATCATTTGGTCACTCGAGTAATTAAATGTTCTGTGCACTTTCTCGATAGTCAGCTTGTTCATTCTGATCAAGTGGGGGACACCTGGCTGATCTTGGGATTCAGCTGATAAGAAAATGGAAATATTTGCAACTTGGAACTGACTGTCAACTACATAATTTCATACATTCAGTTATAATGGTTTAAAAAAAAGTTCTTAAATTTATTGCTGCTCTTTACAATAAAGAGTGTACCTAAATTTAAATAGTTGGATTGATTTTTTACTTTAAATTTCCTAAGGCACAGGAGCTCTTCTATTACAGTAACTATTACTGGCTCATACTTCGGGCTGAGGAGCACCTTTTTGGGACAATGCAGTGCATTGTCTGAATACTTGCCTTTGTGCTGCTGTGAAACCTACAGATTCCAGGTGAAGCATCTGAACAGAACTAACTGATGGAAAAATCACAACATCAAATTTCAGGTGCATATAAGCAAATATTTTTCTAGAATAGTTAATATGGATTTTGTCTAATCTGAAGCTATTTGAGAATTCAAGTCGGATGCTGTTTAATTAAAAACTGTCTATTTATGCTGCTTGTTTTGTAGGATGGAATTTGCACTCTCATTTCCCAGAAGAATTTCCAAAGTACTAAATGACTGCAATGTCATATTTGGGTGCAGTTTTTTCTCCCTCAGTTGAACCTGTCCTACTGTGTGTAATAAAGTGAGCTGGTGCATCAGAAAAAATAATCTTATTTTCTACCTTTGTAGGGAGTAGTCTCTATAGTTATTCAGTCTTCACTCGTCTTTGGGACTATCATGTTTAGTGGAAAAGCTTCTACAGGAGGAATTGAGACTAACCCCAGTATTTCTGCAATAACCAAGATGCATAACAGCATAACGATTAGGGTCCTGTATCTACAAAAAGCCCTTCTGAGTTTATGTCTTCTCAGGAAAAGGAATGCTCTCAATGACTTTTCTGGAATTTATTGTGTAGTTTAGCAAAAAAACCAACATATCCTTGAATGCCTCAGTTAGTTTCAGGTAAAATATGGATAAAATCATTAAGTACTCTAATTTTTATGTAGTATAATGCCCATTCACTTCAGACACAAACTAATGTCTTTGTGATTTTTTTTTTCCTTTTATTCTGTGTGGTTTTGTTATAATGTCAGAAGCATCTGGTTGCTGAAAGTAGAAGGGAATAAGCTTTTGATTCAATACAATTTGCACACATGTGCTTCCTCAGACAGAGCTGTTACTTTATCATTTTCCTCTTCTAGGTACTTGTTGTATGCTAAAATAAGCAAAGTGTAAGAGTATGAGGCTGTCCTTTATGCATTGCTCAGAAGAACACAGTGTAATCAGTGTAAAGCTTAAATGATGCTGTCAATTAATCATTAAGTTTGGAATGACTTGGCAAAGATTTTCAGTAACATTTGAGAAAGGTTAGGGGGCCCTAAGTTTTCTTAAAAGACTTGTGTACATTTCTCAAAATACCTGCAGCATTTTGTTAATCCATGTCCTTTTTGCTGTAAGTCCCTGAAAACTACATTTCTGAGTTATGCTCAGGTGACCTGGGTATGATTACATGGTGCCAAAGGTGCCGGGTCAGCAATGGTTGGTGTCTAGTTAATTCAACAGGGTACTTGTCTCAGTACATTTTAATTAGCAGTGGGAAGCAAGTGTAAGGTGAGTATAGTTACTATATGCATTGGTAAGGTGGTGTATAGTGTTATTCAAGTACCTTGCTCTATGATGAAAAGAATGTCTTTCTTCATTCTGAAATCTGTTCTATAGGACAGTTGGTATGGCTATATTCTTCTTCAACCATTGCTTGTGCCTTTTCTGCATATTTTTGTGGATAATTCACATCTGAACAAACGTGCTACAACAACACTTCTTTGTGGCCAAGAGTAAGAAGTGCTGGTCGAGGTGTAGCAGCATGAGGTGTTTTTCTCTGTTATCTGCCTTGTGTTTGTCCTCTCTGGTGAGTAGCATATAAAAGCCATGGCTCAGCTACTTGTCTAGGTTTACAGGGTGGGCTGGAGCTGGAGGGGAATCCAACATAATATGTCAGGAAAACAGCTGGCATCGGTCTCTATCAGCACTGAGACAGAATGGTGAGATTTACACTCGGGGATGAGAAACTCCTTTCAAAACTTGCCCTTACAATACTGCAGTTTGGAAAATACGTAACAATGAAAGCATGTTTACTTTGTGTGGAATTCATGTCATGACGAGGATAATAATACCCTCCATGGCAATAATTGCTTCACTGTAGGGTGCTTCTGCATCTCAAATTGCTCAGCATCTGGGTTTTAAATCATTTGTGTTCCTGGTGGATAAAACTGCCAGCTAAAGAGGCAGGCAGACAAATAACATTTTTAAACTTACACAGCATGATCATGGCATGTGTGCGTTTAAGGCTGAGCTTATTATCACCAGAAACTGTTATCTAAACCATAGAGACAGAAACCAAGTAGATTCTGTATGATACAATCTTAATAAATTCTTTTCATTCACAAGGAAACCATTTGGCTTATTTTATAAATGTGATTTGGGTACTTCTGGCAGACTGTCCAGCAGGGAAGCTTTGTCTGCTGAGCTCAGAAAATGTGAAATAAATTCCGCAGTTTATCTGTGCTGTGGTGAGCGTGTGACTGTCACTAAATGCCATGCTTGAAGATCATGTTTTAAAGAGGAAGAGGTTTTGCTGTATTCACAGTGAATTATGTTATTAACATGTAAAGTAGATCTCAGCTTAGTAAGAAGTGAGGCCATTCTGCATGCAGGAATCATTCAAACTGAATCTGTGTTTCACTTTTACTGGGGAAGACTGCTGATGGATATTCTGCCTTTGGGATGTCCTTCTCTATTGTAGTTTCTGAGTGCTTACTAGGTATTTCCTCACACAGACCATGTCTTTCACCCCCATCAGAAAACACAGAGTATATCATGGTGCATATTGGGACTAGTGTTTTGGTTTTCATGTTTGAAAGTTCTCTTTCTGAAAAGAGCTCCCTGACGTGGCTATGATGGCTGGAAGTCCAGCTTGGAACAGCAGGTCTGCACCTTAACTCTGAATTACTGAGATGTGGGCCAGCAGTGAGAACACTTGTCCTGTCCATGCTCTGTCCATCTCAAGTTGTGTTCATGCAGTCATATCCCCAACTCTCAATATTTGTATTTTGGGCAGGTTTTCAAAGCTGCTCTTGCCTATGTCCATCCTGTCACTGTGATAGGAAAGGCTCATGGGCCGCTGTCTGTCCAGGCTGTGACTCTCAAAGACCATGCCAGTCTAACTGTCCTGAAACTGTAGACCCTGGAGAGGCCCTGGTGAGGCTGTGACTTGCCTGACCTGCCTTTTTGGCACCAGTGGCAGCAATTTTCAGTTTTTCTTTCCTTTCTCTTCCCCTTTCCCTTTCCCTTTCCTTTTTTCTTTCTTTTATTTTTCTTCCCGCCCCACCCCCCCACTTTGTTTTATTTTTGGTTTTGGGGTGTTTTTTGTTTGTTTGTTTGTTTGTTTGGGTTTTTTTCTCCTAGGTTATTTTTAACTTGTATCAATTCCCTGATCCGATTCACTTTGCAGTCACAAATAGTTGTACTGGCACAACAGAGGGAGTAGCAACAATTAGCTGAAGAAGCAGTGACTGCACACAGCAGCCCTTGTACAAGAATAGAAACACCTTTGAACCATGTCCATTTGAAGTGCCCTCATTTTCTCTCTGTTACGGGCTTTTTTTGTTGTTGTGGATTTTCCTCACTTTGTTGCTACATGGGGTTTTTTCCCTAGTACAACATGTTGTTTCAGCTTTGCCAGTGCTCATCTGCCATCTCGTTAGTTGTCTGCTGACTACTGAAGCACTTAAGGAAAGAAGAAAAAGAAAGAAAAAAAGAAGAAAGTCTCTGTAGACTTCTAAGTTATGTTAGCTGGTCCTCAAAAGGCAAAAAGATTAATCTCTTTTTTGCTAACTAAGCAATTCTGGAGAGAAAGCTTGCTGATAGAGTCACACATGCAGAGTAATGGGGCTTTTCCCCTCTGCAGTCAGAGAAAAGGGTTTAGCGAGCAAGCCTGTGCCAGTGCTTGCTGCTTTCATGTGTTCGTGTTATCTGCAAGGTAATGTGAACCAGCATTATTTGCTGATCTTGAAGGTGTTAATCATGATTATGGTCTGTGGTCTGGCTCTTTGCTCACAAGTTTGGGTTTTTTTTCTCTATCCGTGAAGGGATGTTGCAATACTTGGAAGGGTTTTTTACTCTCTAATGTCATACTTCACCATGTCAGTAGTCATTCCTGATATAAACTTCTCGGTTATTCTGAAGTCATGCTCTTTTAGACCTCATCCTCAATTTTGGAAAAGGGGAGAAGTTAGTTATAGGAAATGAAAATGGATGTTCTACTTTTATGTTTGCTAGAATTCAGAAAAGATTCTGAAAGTTAGGTCTTGACTCTTCTTGAACCAGTAGCACCTTGCGTTGTCTTTTATACCACTGCAAGGTGAATGTGATCCTGCCTTTCTTGTCATTTGACAGCAATATAATGAAGTAGATGTACTTATACCAAACCTCCTTCTGACAAAATACTGTAGTAAACCACATATTTGCTGAAAACTTTAGCACTCCCATTGCTTTTTGTTGCCTTCTGCTTTGGTAATGTTTGCATTCTGGGCAGAATGAAGCTCTCTTGGCAGTTGTAGGGAAAAAAAAAATCAGGTAAAGGGTTTAAAGCTAAAATTGTGAACTGAACCTGGGCTCTATCTTGTCATGGTTTAACCCCAGCCAACAGCTGAGTACCATGCAGTTTCTTGCTCCCCACCCTCCACCTCCCATCGCTTTGGTGAGGAGGAGAATTGAAGAACAAGTAAACCTCATAGACAGAGATAAGAAAAAAGTAATAATAATGATAATAACAATAATAATGATAGTAATAATCTGAATGAAAAGTAGATAGAGAAAAAACACCTGAGAGAAAACACTGATGTCCAGTACAGTTGTTCACCATTCTCTGACCAATAGACAGCCCAGTCCCAGAGCAATGGGCAGTTTCTAGTCAACTTCCCCCAGTTTATACACTGAGCATGATGCTCTCTGGTATGCAATATCCCTTTGGCCATTCCAGTCAGTTGTCCTGGCCATGCTCCCTAAAGGCTTCTTGTCCACCTTCTCACCACCAGAGCACGGGAAACAATTTTTACTCTTTTTTTACCTTGACTTAGGGCAAGCACTACTCAGCAACAACTTAAACATCACTGTGTTATCAGCATAATTCTCATTCTAAATACAAAACACAGCACTGTACCAGCTACTAAGAAGAAAATTAACGCTATCCCAGTCAAAACCAGGATGAATCTGAACTGTGCTTGGAACTCTGCAATTGAATAGGGAGCTTGAAAATAGTGTTGAGAGGGGTAAGTGCTCAGTTTCTTGCTCTGTGCCAGCACTGGGCAGAGAAGCTATTGTTTGGTTTTGGGGCATGGAGAAGCCTGGCTGTTACTTAATGTCCATTAACATGTTCACCAGGAAACCAGGAATCGGAGCTGCAGAAGCTATTTTATTTACTTAGCCTTTGTCACAAAATGACAGCTTTCAGCAAAGGGAAATTTTATTCAGCTAGATCCAGTAGATTACAGGTATGTACCTGAAGGCAGCGGAGGTTGAGTCCTACAAGGTGTAGAGTACACCAGTTTCCAGCAGTTTAAGGAAGTGTCTAGAGACTTACCTTTGAAGGAACTTTTCGTTTACTCATATAGGTCTAAGGCAATTAATCAATAAGGAAAGACACAGGGTGAAAACATATGGTCTTTGATATTTAATAAATGGATTAACAGAGTCCACCACTTAATATTCAACCTCCGCCTTAGGAGTATAAATTAATAAGCATTAGGCTCTTTTTAATGAGGAATTTTCCCTTTTAAAACCTGAATGAATTATCAAAAAGAGTTCTGGCAGAATTTCAAAGACATTTTCTGACCTTCTAGTATTCTGGCCTGCATGAATTTTTAACAAGATGCTATATATCTGGAAGGCCTATTAGAATTTGTCTGCATGAAATCTATCTGCCCTCCAGCCCCTCACCCACTTTTCTCTTTTTCCCCCTTTCCTTTTTGTTTTCATTTTTTTGATAATCAGACAACTGAAGCAGAAAAAGTAAAAGTATCTGTAATAGCAAAGGAATGTTTAATTTATGCAAATGAATTTTTTTAAAAAAGAGTCCTTATTCAAGTTAATAAAACTCCATACGCCGTTTTTAAATATTAATAGCAGCTGGCAAAAATCCTTTATTTATAGTGACATTTTCATTTATATTCATTTTTGAACAGTATCAACAATGTAAAGTGTTCCAAGATCTGTTTTAAAATGCATATTTTAAAGTGCATACCATGCATAACTCACAATTAAATGCACATGGCTATGCTTTTCTTTTTCATTGGCTTCTATTCCAGAAAACCTTTAAGAACTCCTTATGGTATCTAAATCTGTTTGAAAAAAAAAATGTATTAGACCAAGGCAGATGCTTTAGTATTTGTAGACTAATTTTCAGAAAAATGAAGAATGCATATTGTCATTATTACTTGCTTTATTTTTCACTTTTTAAAGGGCTGTTCTGTGACATTTTGAAATTGCAGAACATCATGCTTCATAAAAGGTTGGAGTTATCTATGCAAATTTTTACTGATGATGTTTTGTATTCTAAATGCCACTTCAGAAAAATACTGTATATGTTAATGAAAACTGAACTGTTTCACTTCTTGACATTACAGGATCAGTTGGTGCTAGAGACAGCGTAGTCTATTGGCAGGTTACTGCTCTGAATTGTTGTAGCAGTTTCCATGCTCCAGTAGCTCATTTTTAACTTCTACTCAGTACCACGAATTAGTCATCTCCTCCTGGAACTAACTGGGATTTTTGATCTTGCCCACCTGGAATCTGCTGAATAGAAAATACTTGGGAACAACCCTTGTTCCTGGAGGTGATTAATGTGCTGCTCGTTCACCACATGGATCAGTGCCCATGTGCACTAGGAGAGAAAAAAACCTTTAGTTTTAGCAAACAGATTATTAGAAAGTGGTTGTCTTTAGAATGTAGATAATGGCAGGAACCGCTAATAAGATTTCCATGTCCTGACTTCTTTTATTCCACTAGTTTTGGGGGAAAGTTCCCTTCTGAGTTAATCCTTTTGCACAAAATACATCCCCAAGGTAAATCCACAGGAACTGTTGCAGTCAGTAGAACTGCACATCAGCTGGAGCTGAGCCACCAAGAGTCACTGAACATAAAACTGGGAAATTCAGTCTGCTTCACACATTCAAGTGCTAGTCAGCCTCTTGAGGCCGGAGTTCACTGAGATTCCCCACCCTGGTTCTTTATTAGAACCACACTAGAGTAGAAAACGATGCTAAACCACATGACTTAATAAAAGCTGGTTAATTGTTTGCTTGTGTTACTTTGTCAGGAACAACTCTCTCAAGCAACTCTGTGGTGGCTTGATTTCCAATGGGCAACACTGAGTATTGTCTGTCTTTGATAGGGCAAGGCATAATGATTTTAAATAGAAAGTGAGTCAATTTAGGTCAGATGTATGAAAGAAGCTTTTTGCAATGCGGGTGGTGAAACTCCACCACAGGTTGGAAGTGGTAGATGCCCCATTGCCGGAAACATTCAAGGTCAGGTTGGACAGGGCTCTGAGATGTCCCTGCTCATTGCAGGGGGGTTGGACTAGATGACCTTTAAAAGATCACTTCCAACTCTTAACTATTCTATCATTTTAATTTTCCTTCGCAAGAATGAGGGAGATACAGTTTTAAGGGTGTATTGATTTAATTGTTGAGACTAAGGCCTACATTAGCTCATGCTTGCCTACCCATGTCAGATACTTCCAAGGGCAAAAGGGATACTGGATGTGTCACTGTTATCAGAGGGCAGTACAGGACTGTATCCCTGTTGTACCTTTCACCTTGTAATCATTGCTTCTCTGTCTTTCATCTAATTCTGCAGATGCAACAGAGCTCATTGCCTACAGGCAGGCAACCTGACAGTTCCCTGCCAATTCCCTGGTGGAGGGATGACAGGGAAGTGGGAATGCACTCTCAACAAAGTGTTTTCCACTAGAGTGAAAGGTGATTCCTGGTATGAGAAAGTGACTCCCATGGGGGTTGTTTATGCTATTTTTTTTTTAATAGAGAACGCATGGATGCAAAAATCAAAACAAAAATTGGACTGACAGGTGAGAGCTGCACAGTAACTGTAAGCTTAAAAACCAGGGTATGGAAACTAGAGAGGATCAGAACAAAGTCTCAGGCAGGTAGGTGGCAGGAGCCCTAAGGGTACAGAGTAGTGCAAAGGGAAGACCTCTGTCTTACACTTCTTTAGCTAAATCTGTGGGTTTTGTCTTTTAAAAATACATCACTTGCTCTTTCTTTGCTAAGGCTCAAAGTATACTAAGTTTGAGGCTAGTAATAACCTAAAAGTGCTCTGGCACAGGTTCCTCGTTCAACACCCAAAGGGTACAATCAAATCAATTAGCGCTTGTACCCCAGAGTGGTGGTTGTGTGGGGCAGGATACACAGCACAGCCTACTCTTGTCCATGGAGACTGGCCAGCAAGCCTTTGCAAACTCACCCTAGAACTGGCATATGCTGTGGTCTGGAGAGGACATGTATTTGATGGTAGAGAAACGAAGGAACAGAGTTTGTTTGGTACACTGGAGACCAGGCTACTCCAAACAGGACTCCTTGGAGTCGTGGTGTGCAATTACCAGGAACAGTTAGTTCTAGTAATGTTTTCCCACAGGCCAATGTTTTTTACTTTTTTATTTCATTTTCAAATGTCCTCACACTTGAGAATTAAAGGACCAGGGTGCACGGGGAGATGAGCATAGTAATAGTAGAACTGAAGGCAGGATCCACAACTCCCGATTTCATCCTAGTGAAGTCTGTTAGATTAAGCCATGTAGAGAAAATAATGATGGGATTTTGAAAGACACCCAGAGATGTTAATCACCCAAATGCCATCAAGAGTAATTGAAAATTACTTCTACATGCCTCAATTCAAATAAAGGGATCGTTAATATCTATTCAGTTAAGCTGGGTCTCCATGACAGTGCTTATTGACCACAAGGGAGGGGAGTGTGCTACATAGATGATAAATGGTGAAATAGTTAAGAAACTGTTGTTCTTCAGAGAAACTATTATATTCCTCCAGAGAGAAAGAAATATGGGACCTTTTGTTACTGAAGTACTTTCTGAGTATGGTATCGGTGGGTTATAAACTACAAAAAGGGATAATTCTGTGAACCACCATACTTTAAGAACATTAGAATAACATCTAGAAGAACATTAGCCTTAACATCTGCAGGCTGCATAGGAGTACATTTTCAAGTTATATTTTTTTCTGAATAAGCCACTGCACTTGCAAGGGCTGATTTGCATTGAGTTAAATGAACAGGTATGTGCTTGTATGGGAGAGCATACGCCACAAGGAACTGGGGAGTGGAGAGCGCTGACATTTGTGTACTGAGCCAACACCCCTTAGAGGTAGCTAAGTCTATAGCTGAGCAGAAACAAAATTAAAATGATGTTTTCAGGTGGCCAGCGCAGCTGCTTCCTTTGAGTTTGCCTCTGCCTTTGTCCTCTCTGCTGTTTTCATAGCATTTCTTTGTATAGAATGGCTTCTGATTTATGCCATGTGACAGAGGGCCTAATTGGTTTTTCTGAATTTTAGTATGACTACTGGGTTGCATGTTTGAAAGTGTAAATAAAAACAAGTGGGACAAAGGAAGTTGCCTTGCAATCTGTTGTCTCGGCTGCTTTTTCCATGGAGCAGTGAGAAAGAGCTTTTCCCAAGAGCAATTTCTCATGCCCTGGGGAGGTCTGAGGTTGGGTTGTTCAGGCAGGGCACAAGGTGGACAGCAGCACCATCAGGGACAAGACCTTCCTGGGAAAGCAAGACTGGAAGAGAAAGAGTCGGTGCTGCAAGGCAGAGAGGAGAGTAGGGAGTGGTTGGTTTTACTGTAATTTGACTTGTCAGTGGTCTCAGTATTCTGTATTGAAAGCTCTCCTCATGGGAGAGAAAGGAGCTTCAGGTGCTTGTTTGAGGGTCATGCAGCACTGCCTCGAATCCACCTGAAGGGAAGGTGTGTCAGGTATTCTGGGAAGTGGTCAGTGGCTCAACACCACCACCTTTGCACTTCTTCAAATTATAGTTTCACCATCTGTGGTGAAAGGTTGATACTGTCATATAAACTCCCAGTGCTGTCCTAGACATTTCAGTAGTTTGATACTAGCAGAATTTTGCACATTCTCTAATCTTGTTCAGAATGGTGAGCTGATGGCTACTTGGGTAAATGTTGCTATCAGAAGTTCCCTAGACATTGATTTTCTAGTGTTCATTTCAACTGTTGGATGAGTGCAGCTACTGGTTGGATTAGATTTCTTGAGTAGGAAAATTAAATACTTCTGGAGGCCATATCAATAAATATATATTAGAAGAATAAACAGTGATCAAAGGAAATATATTAGGTTTTAAATGCAGGCATTAAATCCAAATGGTGTGCTCAGCTATCCTGTTTTCTAGTAGTTCTGAAATGCTGCAGGAGAAGAGTGCAGAGAGGTTCTGCCTCTCATATATAGCATAGAATTGTTTGGTAGGTTTTGTACAAACAGCTATACTGTCCTTTCCCAGTGCAGGCAGAGAGATTCCAGTTATCCTTTCCTCCAGATAGAGAATGCAGTGGGTACGGGGCAGGCGCAAGTGAAATTATGTGAGAATTTGTTGTAAATCCAGCATCATCTTTGGCCTCCACACTGATGACTTAAGACCTATTGTCACAATCAGATGAAATCACAACTGCCTGTCACCTTTGCACTCTGTGCTGGCTCCTTTTCTAGACTCGTGCACACACTGAACAAAAAGCATTTACAGTGTGAAGTCTCAGATGTGTGTTCACGCAAAGCATTCCATGGAACACAAGTAAAGACGGAATTTTGTGTAAAAATTTCTGTGTGTTGTAGTTTATTTCTGTGACACATTTTAGGCCAGAGCATGCTATCTGGAGGTGTTTAAGGAAAGACTGGGCGTGGCACTCAGTGCCATGGTCTGTTTGACGTGGTGGTGTTTGGTCATAGGTTGGACTCGAGGATGCCATAAGTCTTTTCCAGCCTAATTGATCCTGTGATTCTGTGATCTCTGCTCATTTTTTGCTGCCTGCTATGTTTCTCTGATGGGTTTTGGCTGATGTATCTGTCCACACAATCCTAAGCATCCATAATGAAGTTATTGTGGAGGAAAAGAGCCAATGCATATTTAAATGTTTACTGAAACAAAATATTTGGGTTTTTTTCTACTTTTCATCAGCTAGGCTGACTCTTGCGTTGTCTGAGGATATTTGCAATGTATCTTATAGTTTTAAATTAATGATATATAATATGAATGCTACAGAAAAGTTAGATAAACCTGAAGGGAGTTGGTTGCCCTGTATAAATAAGTTTGCAGGAACTGTGCATGAAAAGCCAAAAACCAAGCAATAATTGGATATCTGTGTTCTTCATGCATGCAGTAGGAAGAAATAGCAATCTTGTAGTGTTAGTAGAGAGACTGGGAAATGACAAACTTACTTCCAATAGCGACTCAATATGTGTCAACTCCCTCAGACAGTGCAAGTCACCATCCTCCCTGGCTTTTTCCTTCTGTCCATCTATACGGTAGTTGAGTACTGCAATTTTGGTTTTTTTTCCTCTATGCACAAATAACAATTTGAATTTCAGAAAGTTTTGCTTTGAAACTGCTATCGCCCTCTTTGTTTGTGCTTTTTGCATATGTTCCATGATTTTGCTGGCAGGAAAATTCATAAGCAGCAAGTTTTAAATAATTAGAGAATATTAATAGAGGATGAATTTCATATTAGTAGTATATATGGCATTTCACACAATCTATTCTAAGTCTTCCATTCATGAGGTAGTAATGTACTCTGTAATTTATGAGGTATGTCAAATGGGCTACATCACAGATTTTAAATATCAGCTCATAAATTGTGCATAATCATATTCACAAATATTATTTCTAGAAATTAATTGAAATTAATAATAGATCTGTATACTAATTTTTGACCTCTGGTGCCAAACACTGCATATGGAAGAGGAAACAGTTTTTCTCAATGATTTGCTGCACAATTGCTCCAATAGACAACCTGACTACAGACTGGAATATCAAGGCTTAAACTAAGTATTGAGTATCAAGGACTGGGAAGGTGAGAGACTGTGTTGTTTGTTATGCACTGTGGTGACAAGCATTCCACTTCTATAAATTTAGTTCCAGCAGTCAACTGCATTGAAGAAACACTAAATTTTCCATGAAAATGTAATTGTTTTCTGGAATGCACTAGCAGAATAGCTCCATGCTAATTAAACAAATGCAGAAATTCACATATAAATGACTGCACATGGTCTTTAATTTATGTGCACTGATATATGATTATGTAAACCCTTGAGATTTTTAAAATTCTGGTCTTGGAACAAAAAAAAAAGGATAAAAATACATATTTTTTCCATCTGCAAACTCAGATATCATTTAAAGATTGGTCGTATAAATCAGAAAAGAAATTTCTTCAGGAAATTGGTTTGCTGCTTCACTAAAACTTAGTTGAGTTGCCTTGCCAGGAGGAGCCCTGTTCTTCAGTTTTGTGCTAGTGCCATTTGCGTCAAGGAAAACTATTCACTTGGCTAAGAATTACCTCAGATATAGGAATCAAGGGAGCTGGTTTATATAACTTCGTTTATATCAAGAACATGGTGCGATTCAAAATCTAGACTAGGCTCTTCTTGTCTAAGACATCTTATCGTTAAAGTATTTAAATACATGGGTAACATAAAGCATGTTTGGCTTCAGTCTGTCCATGCATTGTTTCCTTTATCCGTAAAATTGGGGCAAAATAGGTATTATGCTCTTTAAAGGAGTGCAAGCAAATGATTCTGAATTGTTATTTGTGAGTTATTTGGAGATGCTTTGGTGACTGGTGGTTGAGAAAGACAAAGTTCTGCAGAGTTAGGTTCTTTTTTCTGTCACTCTCAAGGAAGTGACTGTGGAAGGTTTCCAGGCTCAGATCTGCCTCTCTGTTAAATTTCTTGGTTTATCTTCCTTTTAGCTGCCTTTGATAGTTCTACTCACCCACCCCCACCCCCCCCCACCCCCCCCACTATCTGCTTGATTTCTGACGCTAAGATATGTCTAGGCAGGAGATTTTCGCACTCTATGTAGTTTGTAAGCTCCACCTATGCTTGTACACCTTTCCTTACAAATTCTATTTCATTCCAGTAAATCAAGCCCTAATTACCCTTGTGTCAGAGGTGGTTTTCCAGTGGTTTCAGGAATGAGTATGAGTTTCCCTAACAACCTGCAGTGCAGGTTTCAGGAGACAGCAGTAGTTGATATCTATATTATAATCTTCAAAAAGAGATAAAATGGCCAGTGGCAGGGAATAGAAGGTTCCTGTTTCCTGTTGCTCAGGCCGTGCTACAGCTGTGGCCACTCTGTGAAATGGTGGCATGGCAAAAATTAAAGCAGATAAAGCACGTCCATGAAACAGAAACAGATCTGGAATTCAGTCCACAGTCACTTAAAGGAGTAGCAGGATTTTTCATGGGGAAGGTGTAAGGAGGGGGAAAAAACAAAAAGGAATCTGAAGGCTAACCAAACCAGAGACATTTTAACATGAATACAGAGCATCAAAGGGAGAAAAACATATTAGACTGCTCTGTTGTTTTAGTGTCTGTGTGCTGTAAGGAGACTTCATTGTTCCTCTGGAATTGAAAGGAGTTCTTAGCACACCTAATGGAGTCAAACTGGTCTTTAATAACACATATTCATCAAACATTTCCTTGATAGTGGCCGTTAACATCTTTCAGCAATACCAAAAAAGATCTTCAGTATTTTTCAGAATAAACCCGAGGCTGCACCTTGGCTTGTCTATTATTATGGATATATGCATTGGCTACCCAGCTATTTGGTTTTAGATTTTTTTTTAAGGATCATTTAGGTCAGCTGGTAAGTGCCTTTTGTTAATTTTAGCAACTGAACATGTAGCTCAGTAAATTTTTCTTTCTTTAGTTGCAAAACAAACAGGTTTTTGTTTGTTTGTTTTGTCTTTTGTCTTACTTTCTTTTTCTTTTTAAGAGAAGTGGCCTGGGGACCCAGGGAACAAATACATGGGTTTGTTTTCTTTTCTTGTACTGCATAGTTTTATTATGTTTATAATTTGTTAGTCATTCTGTTTCTTACCAGAAGTAGTTGTTGTTTCAGGATTACACAAAATCTACTGGGGATAAAGAAATGAGATATTTACAGAAGCAGACATTTTTCTTCAGTTTCTTTATTGGATTAAAGAAGAGAAATTGGGGAATGAAAAGGAAAATGAAAAGAAATGCTTATTTGTTGTTGAGATAATATGTTAACACTATTCTATTATGTGTATTTATCTCCAATCTGTATGACTCAAAAGATTTGAATATAATAAAACCCAAATACACCAAAACCAAGAGGTGATAAAAACCCCCAACATTGTTCTAATTTAATGTATGTGACAAATTACCTCAAAGACAAAAAATTATTTCTTTTATTGTTTTTTTTATTCCAGTATGGAAAGAGCCCATAACCTTATCAGATCCGAATCTCCTAGCACTGCAAACTTTGTTCATAATTAAAACAGTCTGTACATCATTTGGGGGTTTTTTCTGCTTCAAAATACAATCCAACCTGATTTCTGGTACCTCAGGGCTAAACAGGCATAAAGACTTTATTTTTCAAGACTTTATAACTGAATTCAAATGAGGCTTTACCTAAGAGCAGCCAGACTGGTGTCCTGCCCATTTCTGCTAGTGCACTCATCTGATTTTACTGCATTTCTTGTAGGTCCTGCAGTATTTTAATTGCAAAGTATCAGTGAAATCATTAGCCCCTTCATAGCTAGGGAGAGTTTATTCACTTCCTAACAAATGATTCACCAAGATGAAGTTTAGAGAAATTAACTGTAATCATTATGGGCAGACTAAGGAAAAAGATTAAAAATCGCACAACAGTAATTAAAACTTTTTTAATGAGATTATTATGTGAAAACTCTCTTACCTGCAGAGAATCTCTGTCAAGTCTGTCCTTGGCCTCCATTTTTTTTTAATTTAAAAAAAAACCAAACACACACACACACACAAAAAAACCACACCAAGCAAATAAACAAACAAACAACAAACCAGCCAAAAAAACCCAGAACATAAGTTAGCATTTAAAATTTACACACAAGCTTAAAAGTTATATTTAAAATTGATCCATTACATTAAAAAGCACTTGGGACATAAAGAGACACACATTAGACATAAGGGATAACCGCAGTACACAGAACTGTGCCAATAAGACCAGTGTAGGAGATTCAGTTGCCACTGAAATGGTTGAAATCTGGTGAGTGCAATTTGCACAAATAGGATTAAAAAACAGCTGGCAAAGTTTCAGTACCCCAAATAGCCTTGTGCATTCTGACATAGGTTTGCAACATAATTTGGCCTATATTAAACCTGATATATCAGATGCCTCAATGAATTAAGAAAACAGGTTTCTAACCCAAACAGAGATGTAAGAGGATCTAAAAATGTCCCTATTGAATGAACTGCCAAACTAAAAAATCAAGATCAGATCAAGTCAATCAGCAGGTTACCTTTTTAATTAAAAAGCTTACTTTAGTGGTTTCATATATATCTTGCTAATTTACCCGGTTTTGATTTTTTTCTCTTGTATGTTGGCTGTTAGGTTGCACAAATTGAAAGACTTTTCAGCCTATGCAGGTCACATGCAGGGTGGTGGTCAAAACACCTCTTTTGACTAGTCCACTGTCTTGGGATGTTCAAAGTAGCTATTCATACCAAGGTAATTGGGAGAACCACATTTCTTCACAGCCCTTAGATTTCGGCATGGATGGAAGTAGCTTATCAATAAAAAGTAAGTGGGGAAAGAAAAATCATTCAAAATAACCACTTTAAACTAGGTTGAATAAAGTATCAGTTGCCTAAAATAGACATCTTCCTACTGTGATCAGGGACAAAACACAATAACTTCTGAAAATAGTTCTTATCTGAACTATTTAGACACAGGCAGTGCTCATGACATTGTTCACTGAGGATCCTGTGTGACTGTAGTCACTTCACATCTTAATACAATAGTCCTTAATCCTCTGTTTCTCCTAAAGTATGTGACAGGCTACCTTGCAAGGCACTTGTTAAAAAGGAGCAAAGAAAAGGATAAACGACACACACGAGTGGATGCTTCCTATCTTTGTGGTGTGGTTATATCTCAAACTGTGACTCCAGAAGAAAGAAGATGAGAAGGGCAGCGTAGATGAGGAGTGCTGCAATGTACAATCATTTGACTGTATGTTTTTGTTCCCTGGAGTGGCCAAACCTCTCTTGAAGAGCTAGATTTGAAGAAAATGCAAAAAATCGTAATTTCTTTGTCCTACCCTGTTGCCTGTAAGATGACTTCTTAGTTTGGTTAAGTTCCTGGAAGCTAAAAGTCACTTAGACAGACACTTTCTGTCACAGACGTGCTTAATCAGCTGCACTCAGGTAGGAGGTAACAGCAGCTCTCTCTTGGGCTTTGTAGTAAGTCTTGGTGTAGATAAGCAACATGGTCCTGTGGCAGCTTAAAAGTGTCTATTCTGTTTGAAGCAAACTCCATGGACTCTAAGCTGTGTTCAGAGTTACTTTGATAAATGCATATCTTAAATATTCTCAGCCAGAGAAAAGTTTTTAAAACTGGTAGACCACCTTCCCCAAGCTAGTGAAAGTTTTGTGTCATTTGCCTCTTGTATTTCCATTTTTTTCCACATCCAAGCTAAAGGAATAAAGCCCATTATACTTCAAGAAATGTATTTTGATTCCTTTTATGTTGTCTCCTTTAAATATGATGTTATATGACAGTATTATGGTAAATCTGAGAGTGATTCTCTTCCCTTTGAAACTCAGACCTATTCTTCATTTTAATGTGTCTACCAGCTTCACGTTGCCTGCTCTGCCAGATTCCTGTGAAGATGCAGTGCATCTGCTTCTGTGAACTCTGTCATCTTCTCCTCAAATGCAGAGTTGAATTCAACTTTGATATGAGAAGGGCTTAGAGAAAAATTACTCTCTGCCACTGGAAGTCCTTATAGTTTTTGTTAAAATCCTATTTATATCTGTTCTTTAGTGTTACTGCATTCTGTTTGACTCTTGAGTTTTCCTCCAAGATGCAGTGAATGTCTTTGAAAAGTGCGTGCACTTAGAAAGTTATTGTGCCTTCATAAACATATCTGGGGAGTGTAGACAGTGAAAGTTGATTCTTTTTCCTTTCTTCATCTTTGACTAGGAAATATCACAGTGTGATTACTTTATAACTTAGGATATAGATCATATATTAGAAGGAAATTTCTGAGGGCTCTTCAATTTAGTAAAGTTATATCCATTAGCCAGGATTTATTTCATGAATTGATTATTTTGGTTTCAATGATTCCTGTCACAGGGAAGAAATTGATCCTATAGTGGGATATCCATCAGCCACTTGAGAGGGTATTTATCTATACAAGGAACTGTTCCAGAACATTTTTTCCTCCCAATTAACTGTGTTTATGAATGGTCTTCTTCCTTTAAGTATTCCTTCATCTGAAGTGTGTTCTGCTGTAAGCAAGCCATAAGAAATAATATAGGTGAATTATTTTCTTGAAATTTGTTGAATAAGATGGATTTGTTACAAATGCCTATGGTAAAATTATTTTGAGTAGTTATTATAATATCTTCCTCTCTGTGCAAAAAACTTTTGCTGTGTGAATTTATACCAGCCTGAAGGCTTGGTCCATGCATTGAAGCCAACATTTGACTTTCCTTTCCTTATGTATAATTCATTTGGTATATCTAGTCTTTGATGTTGACTGTGTGGTGGATTTTTTTTGTTTCTAGCAGGGTATGGATTTTAACCTTCATGGATATTTTCAAGAATTTATCTTTTACATTCTTATTCACAAAGTGAAGCTCACAGGAACTGCCTAGTATGAGAAAACACTTTAACTTTCTTTTTCTGCTAACAGAGTATTTAAATTGATTACCTAGTGCTTATTAGCCAGTCACTGCTATATGTTGTATATTGGCAATAAGTCAGTGTCTGAAATTCAGTCTTTAGACATTTTTGTCTGGTGGGCCTTTGGCTGTGGTGCCTCATGGGTGGCTCTCATGGGTGCTTTATTTCACTACAGCGATTTAAAGGGGTGGTACCAGCTGCCAGCATCAGGTTTATACTGAATTATACTGATTCTTATAAAGCTCCGTACCAGACATGCATATTTGAGGCCTGCTAATTTTTATTCTTTGCTCAAAAAAAGTAGCATTTACTTTGTTTAGCCTACAGGGTTAAAGAACAAGTTGACTTTTAACTCATTGTCACAGTTGATCCTGAGTATTCTTTTGATTTGTTTGCTTTAAGAAGAAGACTTGTATTAACTCTATGTTAATATTTTCAATTGGCAACAGGTAATTATTAGGGACAAGTGGTACTGATAGGTTCTCTTAGGAAAGTTCTAACTATATCAATCTGGTTTTAAGAAATGTAACTGAAAGAAAAGATTTTAAATAAAGTCTGTTCTGAGCCATGTGGTTAATGTTCTTCTGTAAACAACGGTGTCTTTAAAGCACAAAAATAATTTAAAAAAATGCAAAATGTAACAGTTTATGTCCACAAGAAACCTTTGATAAAAGTCATTGTAGGTTATCTCTAAAAGGAAACCGTAATAAATACATAAAATAATAGTAATAAATATATTAAAAAATGAAGCTACAAAGAGCAACTTTGTGACCATTTTCTATCATGAAGTGGATGTAAACATGAATAGCTTCTTTTTTTTTTTTATTTTTTTTTGCATGTGAAGTAAACTGTTTCCTGTTTTTGGACTCATTAGAGTTCAGTTCACAAATCTGTGCTGTGGGCTTTTTTAATTATTAATTTTTCTTTCCTGTGCTATAGGGTCTAGAAGTCAATAGTTATAACAAGTGTTGCAGAGTAAGTTTCACTTGCAAATAATGGCTTTTCAGTGATAAGTGGTTCAATTGCCAGCACAAAAATAGTCACTTCCTTATAGCCTTGTACCATGCCATTTATTATTCCATATTAGCATCTGTGAAGGGTTATTTAATGCTCCTCATTGTTGCATTTGTGGCTCAGTAACACAATGAGCCAGATCAGGGTGACAGACCTTGCTGTCCTTTCAGCTGAAAAGCCAGTGCTTGATGCAATATCCCTGAAAGAAGCAATCAACAGATTTACAGAACAACACAGTGCACTAACTTTTATTGCCTGCCCCCAAATCATGATATTAAATTATGTGTTAAAAGGATATTAGGAGCACAGTCTTCTGAAGAATCCAACTTGCATCCCATTTGAATTAGCATATAGATGAGCTGAAGTCTCAGATGAAGCACAGCCTAGATGAGTTTTCTTGCGTTATGCTGCTGTGTACGTTGGCTCTGTCAAAATACAGCTTTGTGAATAGAGCCTTACACACAAACATTTTGGAAATGTTGCACAGGAAGCAAGGAAAACATAGCAGAAGACACAAGGGACAGCATTCACCTCTGTTTTCATGCTTCCTCTGACTTATCAAAGCAGACCTGATACACAGGTATGCAATTCTGCATCATATAAAATGCTTCCCAAGCAAGACAGATCTGTAAACTTAAATTGCCCTTGTTGTCCTGTGGAACAGCATTTAACCATTCCTAACACAGAAACTGTTAGGTACAAAATAATTTTGAAAGCTTTTACAGAATTGCAAATGGCTTCTACATGTTCACCTAGAACATTATTCTGTATATCAGTAACCCAGGGCCTGACATTACCTGGAAAACATTGTATAAACCTCTTCAAATTAAGCATAAATGATACCTAAAGGTTTATTTATGAATAAAAAATAGCACAATTTGGAATTAGACTTGCATTACTGACAGAACCTGGGTTTGTTGGGCAAAAAAGGGTGGATTGTCCTTCGGAGACCTTTAGCCTTAATTGTACCTGGCAAAGCATGTAAATAATGATACATGACCTGTTTGCTTTGTTGCCAGTTGCTACCAGTCTTGAATGTGCAGTTTGAGAAGTATAGAAGAAATGTGTAGATCTCTGTGATATACTAGCATCAATATAAAGAGTTCCTACTGTAGTAAAGCTTTTGTTTCCCAATTTGTTTTGTAGCTTCAAAGAACAGAACATTTTTCACTCCAGTGGCGTCAAGTATTCAAGTATAGGAAAGGGGCTTTCTCCGACAGACCTTCTCCTACCTGACTGTTGCATGATCACTTGGCCAGGTATAAGAGAAATATGTGGGTTTCTTCCCACATGGAATATTGAAGCAAATACCTGGATTGTATCCAGAAAGGAGATATAAGAGAGGAATAATCATTTTTTTGAGTACTGTTGGCAGGAAGAAAGCTTTCGTTACTAGCATCACATCTTCACAATAAGAGAAAAGAATTATTAAGTCACTGATGGCAGTGTAATGAATTATTAATACCAAATACTTTATTAAAATGAATGTTTACTTATGTTTGAAGTTCTCCTCTTAGTGAATCTGAGTAAATCAGAAAATATCTTTGCTGATTCAAGACTAAACCTGAGGGATCTGTTAAAGTCTTAGTGCAGACCATTAATGTTGTTTGCAAGAGTCTTACTGAAGTCAGAACATACTGTCAGACTTCTGTTGGTAGAACAAAACTTGTTTACTTGCATTTACTTTATTTTGTTTACACCAAGGAAGTAAATGTAACTTTGAAACCATCATTTGCATCCTTGAAACATATATGATTAGATCAAGAAAACTTAGTGCTTTCCACCTTTTGCTTTTGCTTATAAGTTACAAACAAACAAGGAAAACAGCCTTTTTTTGTGTATCTTTGCAAAATATTTATTTATCACACCTTCAAATGTGAATGTGATTGGATACATGTTCATGCATTCAACTATCACATATTTCTTCACAAAGAGTCTGGTTGGCTGTATCTCATAACAGTTTGTAACAG
>JAWWEU010000011.1:5959700-5990675 GCA_035583155.1 Acropternis orthonyx
CATGTTCATGCATTCAACTATCACATATTTCTTCACAAAGAGTCTGGTTGGCTGTATCTCATAACAGTTTGTAACAGTATAACATTCATAATATCATTAAAAGCCTATTGCTTTCCCTGTATTGTACTGCAAAGCTTGGAAGTAGCAAAATACTAGGAAGGATCCCAAGAAAGGCTTTGTTTGAGACTGCTTATTGCTTATCACATTTCAACCGTGCAGGCTTTGTCACCTTCCAGGCACACATTTGAACACCTGTCAGGAGAGGTGGGATATCTGTGTGGGAATTACCACTGGAGGGGAGTTACCATTTGTTTGAGACACATACCAGGTTTTCAGTCATTGTGAGTGTTGATGGAATGAGAACAATGGACATTTTTACACTGTGTTGTGTTTTCTAAAATAGTCAGTTTGTTTGGTCCTTGATCCTTGAAGGTATTTACGTGACTAACACGTAGGTCAGAGCAATATATCTCACTAGTTGTAAACTTAGTTTGAGGTGTTATAGTGCAAGTGTAAGTAGAATGAAGGTGAGAAAATAAGTGTTACCCATACAAATGTGGACAAAAAGCAAACATATCTTGTATGTCTCTTTGAAAAGGTAACTATTAAAAGGTTTTTTTGGTATTGTAATTTTCAGCTGTTTCCTTTCCAGAATCACATAGCTGAATTCTCTATATGTAGAAAATATGTATCTGATTAAATAAATGCTCTTAAAAATATCAGGGGCCATGGAGAAGAAAATAGGAGAAATTAGCAGAAATTTGTATGGAGGTTGGGGGGATGAAATTCTGCTCTGACTGATGCCCTAGACATCCACGGTACTGACATGTTTTGTCTGAATTTTATCAGGGAGCCTTTTGTACACTTTTCTGCATATAGTTTGCCCTGTAGATATGAGAAGGTGTTTGTTCCACAAGAAAAAAGAAGTGGAAATTACTGCCAGCTCATCAGATGCAATCGAATAGTAATGAAAGCTAATGCAAGACAACATTCAAGGTTATTTTTAAATCTTTGTAAAGGTCAATGTATTCAATGGTATTCAATTTCAACTGCTGAAAAAGTTGCTGTGTTTAAATATGATGCCCTTGTTGTTTAGGTAATAAGAGATTCTTACTAGGAAGGGTAAATGGGACAAAGCCATATCTGTGTCTTCTCATCACATAATATAGGAAAACTATTTCAGAAGTATTATTTTGATGATTAGTTTCAGACTCAGGAACCTGTGTACTTTTTCCTCCATCTCAAGTTACGAAGTTCGTTGTCAGAGAAAGAGCAAGGTGCCTCCCTGGTGGACCTTTTCTACCCCAGGTGGCTAAAGAAAGCAAAAGCTGTCTTGTGACCCTGACTGGCCTAACCTCTGGAAGCTCTGGAGGTGTCATTAGGTAAACATTTGGCCACTTTAAAAATGTCACCATGTAAACGTTGTAATGTTTATGGTCTTTTGTAGTCATGACTTCTGTCCTTGTCACTTTTTGTTATTGTGACGGTAGCAGGAGAAAAAAAATCGCACATTCAGAAGTGGAGAAGTGAGGAATAAATGGAGGGGGGAAACAAAGAAACCCAAAAAGTCCATGTGGAGGTATTGACTTCAGCTAGCTAGAGGTGTCTGCATCATGTCCTTTATGTTACTAATTGTTGAAGAATATTAAAAGTGTGCGCCACACTATCATATTGAAAATGCTGCCAGTGTATTTTAGAGACAAAAATGACAGCACGGGGCCTTGTACAAATGCAGAGCCCCTTCCCTGTACATGGGGTGCCACAGGGTATTCCAGCATCTGTACTGGTGACAGTAACTGTAGTACAGTACAGAAAATGAGATACTTGCTGGCTAGGTGATCATGCAGCCAAAAACCAGAAAGGCAGAAGAAGACACCAGAGTACAGACATGGGACTCTATAAATTGTAACTTTAGAAATATTCCCAAGTTTATGATTTTTTTTCTTTTAAGTAACATAATAGTGAACTCATGATGTGTATGTTTAATGAGATAGAAGAATTTCCCTGCAGGGAATCTCAAACTTCTCTATTATTCAGATGTTCATATTCTCTGTCAATACCTGTTGGGCCACTCATGAAGCCTTTCACGTAGCTATTTGCAATTCCATTTGTTAAAGGCTAAGAAAAAACATTACAAAGGTTAAACTCAGAGCAGATAATTCTAAAGTAGTATAAGTTTAACTAAGCTACTGAATAGGGAAAATGCTTTTACATAAAGATTTAATATATCTTTGTAATATAACACAGACAAAGCAGTTTAATACATAATGCCTAGAGACAACTTTGCATAAATATTTAGTTACCAGACTCTTCTGATAGGCATTAAAATGCTTTTGAAATTGTGGACCTTAAGACAATCTAAGATCTAGTCATACAAACTTGCTGCTTTCTAACATTCAAATAAGCCCTCTGGATAAAAGTTAAGGGCAAAGAAGGAGACCATTCAAGGACAGCTAACAGTTGGATGGCAATGGCCCTGTAGGTCTGCCTTTTTTTCCCAGCCCTATCAGTGGAATTGTGCAAAGGGTTCAGATTGAAAGGAACGAAGAACTAAAGAAGAGGGTTCAGAAAAAATAGGGAGAAAAATCAGGCAGCACAGAGGAGACCAGTCATGGATCAGTTTTACTTCAGTGATGTTAATGTGTGCAATGGACTTTGCTGTGCCTTCCTTTAACTTGTCTGGGTTTGGTGAAAAAAGACTTTTTTTTTTTTTTTTAATTTATTACCAACAGCTATTAAAACTTCAAATTGAAAGTTATATGGAGGTATGCAGTTTCAGCAATAGTGCACAGATACCAGGGCTGCATTTACTCTGGAAGATTTAGAGTCATATTAATGGCTGTCTCTGGTAACTAATGCTGGAAGAGATGCTGAGTGTGCCGCCTTCTGTCATGTAGAGCTCATGCTGAAATGCAGAAAGGAGTGCTTGTGAATTTGAAAGCTGATGTGATTTCATTGGTTGCAATAGTGGTATTATCACCAGTTAACTCAGTTCCAAAGAGAATTTTGTGCAGCATTTTTTATGTATTTCTCTGCAGGTTTCTTCCTGTATTGAGTACAGCTGTGTGAAAGAACAACATCATGTCCTTAGAAGTTACCAGTAAAGAGAAAGTATTTACAACTTGTCTCTGAACAGCACTGCATGGATGATGGAGCACTTCTGAAAGAATATCTGTGAAGGAAATAAACCCATTAATTGAACAGAATTATTGTGCACCAAAGCTACATGTTTGAGAGGTCTCTACAGTATTCAAATAATTATTGAACTGTTTGGCACATCCCTAATAAAAACCTTTATCCATTAGCCCCGTTGGTGCATGCTTAGGCAAATTAACTCTTTTATATGTAGATCTAAAGAAAATGGTGTGTTATAATTAAATGATTCTTTGGGGGGCAGTAAACCTCTCTTCAAACAGCTTGAATATTAGTGCAGCCGTTTTCCTTTCAGCCCTACTAATCACAGCAAATTTAGCTTGCACAGCCAGAGTCAGGGGGCATGTTACAGGACATTCTGGCAATGGCAAAGAGCAAATCCCATAAGAGCCAGTGCTTGGTATATAAGAGGATTTTATCTGAAGTTAATGTAAATTTATCTGGATTCTTACTGTTCATGAAATCATGTTGCTGTTTTAAGATGTCTGGATCTTAAGATATGTGTAGGTCAGAGTCCCCCCCACAGAAGCCTGTTGTATGACTGACTGAATTTGGATGTGAATGGGAAACCTAGAGGACAAATGGCAACTACATTTTTTTAAAAAATCACTTCTCTCCTCCAAGTCACTCAAACTTTTCTCCCCAGTTTCTAAATTGTTTGAAACTTATTTGACTTAGGAGAGATTTTCAACATGCCTTGTGCTGGGTGGAAAAGGCACCAGATACTGAATCATAATGGAGCAAAGCCATAGTTACCTCGATGAATATTTAGGCCAGGATTTCCTGACGTGACTACCATTTGCTGGGATTGATCCTTTGAACTATGCCTCATTTACTGGAAGTGCTGAATACCTATTTTCTCAAAACTGGGCTCTATGGACATGACCCGTTCTGACTTTTACTTGTAAAGCTAAATGTGCCATGTTTAAATGCTGTAATCTCCTGAGAGCTCACAAAGCTGCTTTCAAAAAAAACAAAAGTATGTGTTAGACTTTAGATTTTTGTCTAGGATATAGAAGGTAGTCTTTATATTATTATCAAATTTAGTCTTGGATTTCCAAATATCTACTGGATATCTACTGGAATTAACAGGATGAAAGATTTATTCACACCTCTTGTCTTTTTTTCTTTCTGTTTCCTACTGTCAGGCTCGTGGGTGTGCTCCTGCTGAGTGGGGCAGATGGTTGCTCTCAAGCAGCTCCAGTGCAGTTAGTTGGATGGCTGCACCTAGGACCAGCCTCTCTTGACAGCTACATAATTTTATTGGCACTGAGGACCATTTTCATGTTTTTTAGGGTTTTTCCTTTTTGTTATGGGTTGATTGGTTTGTTTTGGGGGTTTTCTTTGAGGAAAAGAGCTTACAGGGACTGCAAATTTTCTGGTTTGCCTTAAGGTCCAGCTCTGCCTGCAGTTCTATGTTCTTCTAAAGAATGGTGGGCTCCCACACGAGCCACTGTCATCCTCAAAATCTCATTTTCCCCTGGGCTTTCTGCACTACCTGGTAAGTGTCTTGGAGCATTCAACTGTATAATGACTTCAGTATCTGATGTCTGAGGTCAAAAAACGTGGCTATTATCAAAGTAGAATCATTAAAATAGTACTCCTGATGGTACAGAATTATAGGCAAGATTAGGGGAAAGATATTATTCAAATATCCCATTTGTTACAGACACTGCAGTTTTGAATTCCAGCAAGCAAAGCAGATTGGTTTTGTTTGGGGTTTTTGTTTGTTTATTTGTTTTGTTTTTTGTTTGGTTTTGTTTTTCTTTTTCAAATTAAATGCCGCAGGATATAAAAGAGCAAGCAGTTTATCTCACAGGACCATGAGCTGCCTTCAGTTTGCACATGCAGCTTACATTGGTGGGAGTCCCAGTGTATTCTGAGGACATGATACACAGTCCAAACCTGAGAAATCTCTTAAGGCGAAGTGTTCAAATATGAGCCATCCAATTTGTTTGGCACTGCTTAAAATTGGAAATTAGCACATTTTAAACAGCTAAATTTAGCATGTATATGGATCTCTCAGGCCACTGGTATAGATTCTGGAATAGGATATGTATGTTTTCTCTTATTGGTCTTTTCATGTGTTTAAATAAAATAAAAAAAATAGAATCATGGAACAGTTTGGGTTGGAACGGACCTTAAAAACCATCTAGTTCTAAGCCCCTGCCATGGGCAGGGACACCTTCCACTAGACCAGAATGCTCCAAGCCCCATCCAACCTGGCCTTGAACACTCACAGGGATGGGGCAGCCACAGCTACTCTGGGCAACCTGTGCCAGGGCCTCACTACCCTCACAGTGAAGAATTTATTCCTAATATCTCACCTAAACCGGCCTTCTTTCAGTTTGAAGCCATTGCCCCTTGTCCTATCACTACATGCCCTTGTCAAAAGTCCCTCTCTGGCTTTCTTGTATGCCCTTTAGCTACTGAAGGTGCCATAAGGTTTTCCCACAGCCTTCTCTTCTCCAGGTGAACAACCCCAGCTCTCTGTCTGTCTCCATAGCAGAGGTGCTCCAACCCTCTGAGCATCTGACAGTTCTGGTGTTCATTCACATTTTGCCATGTTAGACTTTCAGATTTTTATTCTCACCTAAGAAGGATGATGGTCACACACTGATTAACACTGTGCACTGATTCGGCTTAGTCTGTGTAGACTTTCCAAAGGTGGCAAGAGACATAATTTCCAAGAAAAAACTTCATTCCATTCTTCTTCGAATTCTTGCTCATCGATTCTATGAAATGAATATTTATCCATTATGGATTTGGTGAAGTTTAGAAATGGAAGAAACATTATTATTAGTCAGTAATTGATTTATTTCAGTGCTCTGGGTTTGTGAGGGTCATCAGTTCACTTCCAGGGAAGTGCAGCTTATCTCCAGCTGCTGTTCAGAAGTGTTGCCTCAGCTTCCAGCATCAGCGGGTTGTTTAACCTTGAGGCTACTTGTGCTGTATCAGTGGTGGTGCCTCATGTGCAAATGTGCTGTTTTGTAATGCAGAGATCGTACCTCAAATGTCCTACCTTACAGACTACATTAAGTTTTCTAGAAGGTGAAGCATTATTTTCCACATCTCTCCTGGGATATATCGAAAGCCTACTGAATTCTGTGAAGCCTTGGTATTTAGCTTGCTTACCAGTCTCTTGCTATAATCAGATACCAATGAAAATGCATAATGTAATACAGAAAAAAGAAACGATGTTTCAGCATTATGTAAAAATTACTGTTGTTCCTCTTATTTGAGATGCTCCTTGAATACCAAACCCAGTCCCTTGGCATTTTAAGTATGCCTTATATATTTCCATATCCAGAAATATTTCCTGGTTGTGGGTGCACCAGATAATGTTGGGAATCACAGGTGCCAAAATGTAGGGTCACAGGTCTAACTTGAGAATGAGCAATTTCAGACCCAAAGGAGGATAGAAACATTTGGAATATTCAGAAGCAGAAAATATTTTTTTCTCCCTTACTCATCCCCCAAAAGGAATAGTGACCAAATTCTCATGGAAGCTCAGGCTCAGGCAGTGACCAGGTTTTACCACTTCACATTGTACCAGCTGCTGCTGATGAGCCACAGCAGTTTTAAATGTTGTTAATGTGTCTTTATATTCTATTTGAAAACCAAGAAGTAGCTCCTCTTAATCGGGCTGGATGTTTTCTGAAGGCTTGGGTCTCTACTGAAAATGAAGGCTCCTTGAAACTGAAGCATTGGAAACCTGTTTAATCTTTGACAAATTTTTCATGTAGGTAAGTTTCAGGGTCTTTGGAGCTGTTAGGATCCCTGCCATTTAATTCCCCAGCACTCTGTTTTCCTAAATTCCACTGGTGCTTGCTGGGGGAGTAATTGTTGCAGTGGTGGGGAAAGAGGGACTGAACTCTTTCGAAGAGCTTTTGTGAAGTTCTGCTGTTAAAAAATTTCATATTCTGCCTTCAACTTGACACCTCAAAAATTTTTCATCAAATTTATTCTAAATGTGAATTTTTCACTTGGGGAGTTATTTTGGCGCAACTCTAGACTTTAACTTTCTGCACTAATTCCAAAGCCACTCTGTTGGTTTCTTATAAACTTCTTGCTGATAAGCATTTTTTTAGGTCAATTAAACTGTTTTAGTAATGCAGCTGATAGTGTACATAGTCTTATTTACAGTGTAATTAGGACCACTGCAAGAAGAGTGCAAGCAATTAGTGATTTAATCCTGTTGAAAAATGTTTTGAGTTTTAGGTTTGGCTTTTTGTGCTTTTATTCCCTCCACACCTACCTTTGTAAGAATGAAGGCAAAGGAATACACAATGTGTTTAAGATGATTTCAAGGAGAGAATCACAGTTTGGGGAGCAGAATAGGCTTATACTGATATAGGCTGCAAAAGAAATGATTTTTCTTCTCCACACTGAGCAGTGTCACCTTGTCTTTCACCAGGTACTTGGAATTCCTGGTTTCCTCTCCTAGCTTAGACATTGATTCACTGTCTGGCCTTGGGTGATCTATTATCACACTTTCAAATTTATATGCCTGTAGCTACATTCAGATACTTAAATAAGTGACTTAAGGACTATCAAAAAGCAAGTAATTTATGTAATTATGTAACAAGGGACCAGAACCCCAGTTCTGCAAAAGCTAAGGATGTCTAATTTTACACTGATTAGTGCTGTTCACGCAAACATTTGCATAACTCTTCATGGGAAGGGGAACTGAGTATCTAATTTGAAGTAATAAATTTTGAATGTTCTGTCATTCTCTAAGCATGCCAGTGAAATATTTCCTTTTCCTACCATGTCTCTGGTTCCACAAAGATTTTCTTTTTTCTGTATTAGCCCAATAACCAGCAATTACAATGTCTGTTGAATGAGTGTGAGTAAAGTTGCTTACCTAAGGAAATTATGCTATGACAGTTGTTTGTAAGAAAAGGTAAACAATGTCTTAGGAAAGATTCTTCAATGAAAAATGTATAAACATATGTGTAACACCTACTTGTCTTTAGTGAATAAACTCTTAGGAAAAAAGTCACCTGTATAAAATATCCAAATCCACCTTAAAAAAACAGTTAGTGAGATGCCAAAAAATTCACCTACTAATTAAAAAACCCCACTGTATATATTTCTCACATTTCTATAGCAGAGAAGAGGAATTAGAATATGTACACATTTATATCTATACAGGTAGCTTACAAGGGTTTTTGTTTTTATCCTCAAGGTAAATAAGTGCTGTAGACCAAAGGTGCTGGTGTAGACAGGGAGGATAAGTTTTGGAAGCAAGTATTTCTGGGATGGAAATAATTACCATCCCCATGTGAACAACTTTCAGCCCTTCCCTCCATTATGTACTGATTAGAGTACGTGCACCTATGACTGCAAGTTGCATATATGCCCTCCTGTCTTCAATGTCCTCTTTGCTTCCTTGGTTCATTTTCAAGAATAGCTCAGATTTTTCCCAACTTAAGAATTAACTTATACTTGGAAATTATCAGAAATTTTCTCTTAAAAATACATGACTTGATTTAATATGATGTTTTGTGTAATAAGCTAAACGTGGTTTTGTGTGTATTTAAAATTAAGACCCTTTCTTTTAAACTGCTTAAGATGTTTAGTCAGCAAATCAAGACATACTTCAACTGTAATTAAAGCCCAGTGAAAACGAGGAAGGGTAATGGATGTAGGACAGGCAATCATCTGAAATTTGAAAAAGTACATTACAGAAAATGTTTATGGCACATTTGCATTTTCAGAAGGCAGATACAGTTGCTTCTGCTGCATCAGTTATTAAGAGTTTTAATAATTAGGTGCAGTATAATTAACCACTAAAAACTATTCTTGTTTCCTTGATAAGAGGTTTCAATGTTTCTCTATTCACTGTAAGAAACAGCTATATCTTTGTTTTAAATTACTCTAGGAGAGCTTATTTACATTCCCAAGCAAGAGTAAACTTTATAACCCTCAATATTACATTCTTGCTGTTTTGTATGATCTTCATTCCAGCTCCTGTCAGTGAAATCCTCTTAGGTTGGACTCAAAGTCATGTCTTTGTGCATTTGGCAAGGCCAATCTGGCTAGATTCCACCTGCCTTCATATGGCTTGTGCCATTCACAATAGCTGGGTGTCAGGCCCCCTCCCTCTTTGTATAATGTGGTTTTTTTTGGCAATCCTAGGTGGTTCTGAAACCTGGACTTGCTGCCTCTTGTGTCCTTGGGTTATTAGCAATGCATCTTTATTTTTTTCTCTTCTTTCATTTTTATCTTCTTCTTAGTCCTCTCCTCTTGATTTTTTTCAATGACTCTATGATTGCAGTAGCAAATGTGGTTAGGCTTAGTAACCCGTGTAATTTGGGAATTTGGTTTGCGCAGAAACAAAGAGAACCACAAATTTCCAACTGATTGCCTAGGTGTTACATGCCAAGTGTTTTTTCGTGTGTTAGAACAAAAGGAAGATACAAGTAAGATTTCAGAGGCATTTTGATTTCTAAAGATCTTGTCCAGTTTGGAGTTTCCCCAGTAAAATAAGGCAAATTCTCTATGTGTTGCTGGAGAATTTAGGTGGTGTTGGATTTTTTTGGTTGGTTGGGTTGGGTTTTGTGTGGGTTTTTTGTTTATTTGGGTTTTATTGCTGCTGTGAGTGTAGGTGTTTTGTTTTTTTGGGTTTTTTTTTTTAAAGAGGACTGCTGTTCTGAAGTTCAGCCTACATTACGTATATGCTTAATGAATGACAGGAATATTTTTGCAAGAGATATGTGTGACTACATGTAAAACATCAATCTTCCAGCTCTCCCTATTCATTAGTTTGTTTCCAAAGATGTTTATATCTTTTGGGGTGGGGGGGGGGGGGAGAATCATGAAAAAAACCATGCATTTTTAAAACAAGGAAAAGCAGGATATTCTTGGGAAAATAAACATCCAAATTTTTCTCAGCTCTTAAAAATGACATGATTAACAAGGAAAAAAATTAATTGACTGATTAAGAAAATAAATTAATAAGTTCAAGTTGTAAAATTCATTCTTGAAATAATTTGCTGAGTCTTATTTAACCCAGTTTTAATAACTGCATTTATTGTAAAACCATTCAAGAAGGATCTGACAGTTATTAATAATGTGAAACGTGTTAAAATAAATAGGAGAAATTAATGTGAGGTGCATATAAATGCAATTCTGATTGATTTCCTTTTGCTGAAGTTAGTTCACCAGGAATTTTGCTGGAATTCAGGATTGATGCTTTCAATTTGTCTTACATTGCAGAAAAGTTGTATTCAGCAGATGGAAGGGCTCTGATGAATGCAACACTTAGTTTTTCTGCTACCCAATAAAACTGGAATGACACTGTGTGAATCTAGGAGCTGTTGTAATCTGTGAGAAGTCAGGAGAAATTGTATTACAGTAATTGACTTCAGTAGGATCCAGACTTTCTTTGACAATTCCATGGGGCTTTAAGTATTTTTGCAGTCTATTTTAAGACATGTGCACACTGGTGGAAGTAGTGCTTCTAATCAAAATGGGCTATATTTTATTCAGACCTTGGAGACCAAGTAGGTAGAGTTAATTGGCTTATAACTGACCTGCTTAAAGGATGTCAAAACTGGCTGTTGGCTGTTCCTTTACAACATTAGTTTGATTGACTAAGAGTCTGGCAGCAAGATATGAAATATAATTAACCCAATTCATTAAAATTGTCGCCATTTTAGATCATTACATTTTTTCAAAACAAATGGAACATACTTGCAGTATAAAAGAAATATGGATATGTAAATTTCTAACCCATCAGCCACCTCCTTCTGTTTCCCTCCCTTGAATAAAACACTCCAGCTGACTGTATAAAAATAAAGGGGGAGCAGTGGGACATAAATGTTTCTCATGGTACTATGCAAAATATGTGTCTTTAAAAAAAAAATAGAGGAGTACTGTGGGCTTGATTTCCATTATTTACTTCCAAGTTATCTGGTTGCCTGTCATGCAAGGACTTGCAAGAGCAGTGTGCGTACGGAGCTGTCATTACATCAGAATTCTGTCTCTCTTCTCAGTGGGGGAGAGATTTGTTTGTTTGGATAATAGCTTTATGCCCTATTTTTTAAATCACTGACTCTTACTCTGCTAGGCATGCAGCTACCCTTTGTCAGGTGACTGATCTTTCTACACTGTTGGTAGGATTAATTTCTGAATGTGGCATAATTAGGTGATATTTAGGTGGAACATGCATGTACTGTTTCTAGTCTGAAGAAACTGTGACTGGTGCTCACCCCGCCATGTAAGAGGATGGGAAATTGGGAAGTTTCAGTGTCTTGCATGGACATACGTTTTGTACATCTGTACTTCACACCTGAATACTAATAGGTGTGGAGGAAGATACTGCTCTGTGCTCTTAAAATACGCTGTTAGCATAAAGTCAGGACCTAAAGGATTATTTTAGTTATAAAAATTAGTGCTGAAGCTTGGTACCCTGAGGTTACCCCACCTGTTTACCACAGCAGGTAATATTCTTACAGAGACAAAATATCGTTTCTCTGAATGCAGAAGGTGGGGGTTTGCTCACTGTTTTTCAGGTAGTGATTTTGCTGCAGATCATCTCATGGTAAGTTTGCTTGGGGGGCCTCATTCCAACTGCTGTTTTCCAATGTCCTTGGCTTTCTCCTCTATCCTTTGCAAACAGATTCACTCAACTGTTGAAAAACAGCCAGAGCCCTCCGGATGCCCCTGGTCTGGGTGGGCACTGCTGGTGCTGTTTCATAAGGGTATTTTGGTGTGTATGTGTACACAGGTGACATTAACATCTTTTACACTCACCAGTTCCCAGGAAGGGTAATTTTAAGAATATCTAGTTATAGCATTGTCTTGCAACTTGTGGAAAGCAGGCTGCGTTCTTTGAAGGGTGTTTTACATGTGCCTTGTGCAATGGAGGTCACGAGAAAAGCCTACAACCCTTCCACCTGTGATGGAGACTCCAGCAGAAGGGATGACCTGTCTCCCCCTCGGCACAGGGAAACCTTCAGTTGCATGGCCTGGGTGCCTTTACAGACCCTGCAAACCCCAAGCTTTATGAAGCTACAGGCACCCCCATGCTCTGTCTGCATTTCTCCTGCTGTTGAAGGAAGGTGACTTTAAGGGTGAATCTGTCCTTTGGCCAAAGACTTCTATTTCTTTAGTGCAGAATTAGGGTACACACAGAGCTAAAATGGCATTAGGACCAATCTGCTGCCTAAGTCTGTGTTACAGGAAAAATGTATGATTTACTGTGGTGCTATTCCATGTGAGTTTGAGCTATACATCTTATCCAAGCCTTTGGAGTTGCTCATTAATATAGATGGTTGTTTGTTCATTTTGGCAAAGCCCAGAAAATCCTACAGGGGCCAAACAGAACTGAAATCCTCATTACGTTTAATGGCAAATGATGCATTCATCATCTTTAAGCGGAAAAACGTAGTCCCCTTTGCTTTCTTTTATACATTAAATAGCTTTTTCAGGTTCTGCATTTGAGAACAGAAGGTTCAACATAATGAGTAGCAGTCTTGTGAAAGAGGCAATGTGCTGGGGAGGATTTGCCTTTTATGATTTTGCTTTTTTGTTTTTTACTTAGGTTACATTGCAATTCCAAACATAGCAAGTTTCAGAGACATTGCTAGATGATTATGTTCATCTATGTGTTCCTTAGCAAATACTTTGACAGTTGGTAAAGTGAGAATATCATTCTTTCTTTGTAATATGCTTTTTCCACATCAGTTACCCCACACATGAAGTAAAAGTTGCAGTCATGCTTCCCATTCTTCACATCTCAAATCTCTGCTGGGATGTAGGTGGCTCAGGTAGAAGTCTGGCACCATTGCAGGAGCTTTGTAAATATTGTGAGAAGGAAAAAAATAGTATCATTAAAATAATTGTCTCCTGGTAAGCAAAAATTAACCTGTGGTAATGTCCAGAAACTTGTTGCTTGTGTTCCATGTTGAAAAGTTTTCCTATTGTTCTTTTCCATGGTGATTGGGTAAATTTTGAAACAAAGCCCCAGCAGCCAGCACTAATTAGTGCATTATTCAAAGAAGGAATGGTCCCCTGCTATCCTCAGCTCTTCACTCTTTCTTTGACTTTGAGGTACACCTAGTTCTGCACTGAGCCTTGCAGCCAGGCCCTGGGGGCACAAGGGAAGATCTGAGGCTTTGATAGATGCTGGTTAGGACTGCACATTCTAGGGCTAAATTAATGGCAATTATGACAGCAACAGTTCAGAAAAGCAATGCACAATTCAAACCATTTGTGACATGCATCGATTGGACTTTCTTGTATGTAAATGAAAACACTATTAATGAGTAGAAGTATCTGTGATGGGGGTATTTTGAGAGCAGATAAGTGTACATGTGTATACAGTGTATAAAGGAAACTGATGGCAAAACAACAAGGGTTACCCAGGTGTTGAGAATTGTTTCAGTCACTTTCCAAGAATAATGGGATGTAAGAAACAGTAAGTTCTCAGTTCTGTCACGTACATTCTTTAACAAAAGATGAACTACGTTATCCTCCTGTATTTCATTCAGCCTTTCCAGTGCTTTGTTTTCCTGGTGAAATTTTAGATTCTTTTTTTTATCCTAGAAAAGCAGTGTTTAGAGGACTTACATTTTTAAGAGTGTAGCACTATTGGAAAGATGCTAGAAAGGGCAGTGATTTGGCTCCAGTCTTTCTTCTGTCCATCTAAAGCACTAGTGCATAACTGCTTCTCTCCATGTCAAATTCATGTAGTTTTCCATGATTCACACAGACGGAGGACCAAAAATCAGGTAAATTCATCTATTTCCATTTTATGCTCCCTTGAACCATTCTTACTGATTTGAGGCCTTGTTATTAATCATTGTCTCTCAGTATTTCTCTTGTCTACTCCCTGTCTATCCACCATTTCCCCTTTCAAATTTTACTGGAAGCTCATTTAGTTTTTTCTTACCATCTTTTCTCCAACACTCTACACATCCTGCCTTAACTACACTGTCTGTTTTTTTTTCATTTTTCATATGTATTTATGGTTTGGAATATGTCCTTTGCTGCCCATTAAATCCTTTGGTGCTCCCTAGCCAGCCTTGACAGTGTGAATTTAATGAGGGTTGTGTAGTGGTTGGTGTTGTAAGTTATCTTAGGCTGATTTTTCAGCTGTCTGATGTTGGACTAGTTCATAGCTCTCCTGATGTGGCACATGTGAGGGTGCCCCAAAGCTGCTGCTTGGAGAAGAGATCTCATTCTCTGAAGCTGGTGGCTCATCTGGATGTAGGGCTGCAGCTCTTTTCCTCTTAGGGATGCCTTTAGTTTACAGGGTGCGACATACACAGCGAAAAAAATTGTCAAGGAAAGGCTTGTGTCTCCTGAGTACCTCTGGAGTGCAGGGGGAAACATCTGCTAGCAGAATGATACTAAAGGCGTATTTTACAGCCCATTTGCAGACTAAAGAGAGGTTATGAACAGTGATGGTTGTGATCCTGACAGATCCTGTGCAGCTGTTTTCAGTGCACAGTGTGAGTGGCATTGCTTTTCTACTCCTGTTGGGTGATTGCCCCATCTCAGGAAGGGCTGAGTGTCTTCTACAGCCGTGGAAATTGTTCCTGCTTGCAAAGTATATAGAAAGATCAAAACTGAAATTTGAAATTTTATTAATCATCAGGTAATGAAACCTAAATTGGAAAGTTCTGAAAGTGTAGTCAGGCGTAGCAAGGATCTAATTACACATCTTGCAGTGTAGAATAAAACCCCCATGGGGTAATTGCACATTTTTTTGTCACCTGTACGTGTTCTTAAATTTGACTAAGCTGACAATACATCAGAAAAAATTCTTTATGGTCTTCTACTTGAGTCCTTGGCTGGGCCTTGTAAAACACGCCATAATGCTTTGGCACAAATAATTACCAACATGCTCTATGACACATCGTGCATATCTTGAAGGTAATTCAGGAAACTTCTGTGTGATAATGAGCTGCAGTATCTCAGCTTCAGCCAGATATGTCAGAATGACATCTGTTTTTTAGTAACTGATAGTAAGAGATCATGTGAAGCACTGTACAGCTTTCTTCTGACTGTTTCCAGGCATAATCATCAGGGAAAATATGTACAGCTCCCAGATTTATCAGGGAGTTGTAGTCAGATAATTTACAACAAAAACGTGGTATCCTTTCACCTGTATTTTCCTTCTATGTCCTCTAACACTTTCTTGAGAGACTGTAGTTAGAGTTATTTATAAACATTTGTTTATGCTCACTTGTGGTATGTTGACTCAGTATTGGTTTACCATGTTACAGAATTATTAAACATCTTAGATCTGAATATGGAGCTGATGCCATATCAAACAAAAACATTTATGCAATTTGGGTGATTCTAATGCAGGTACTAAGCTGATGTTAAAACTGGTTTCTGTGTGCTTTTTTGTTTGGGTGCAACTGATGGAGTGAGACTTCAAGCTGTTGGAAAAAAAACCACATTTTTATCTGAGATACCTTTCATAGATATGCTATGATTGCATAAACTGATGGTGGTTCACAGAGGACTCCTAGTTGTCCTCAGTGTTTTACTAAAAACTGTGCACAATGTCCCTGAAAAGTGCTGTGCTGTGGGAGTCCGGGCTCTGCACCACTGACCTGCACTTCCAACACACCCAAAGTGCTTCAGCTCGCTGGGAGTCAACTCCGCCACCTGCTGAATTAAGGTAGTGGCACGCACCTGCCCCAAGAGGCACTTTGGAGCTGCTCGTGGTATCACAGTTTGTCAAATGGTCACTAAAGATCTGATCGTTCAGACAGTTAATAATGAATTTTTCCTTAATCTCAGTTTCAGCGGTATTGCTTTTGAAGACTGTTTTCATTGTTTCTCAAGCCATACATTATGCTGCAGTTCCCTGTCTGGGCATTTCCTTTTCTCTTCTTATCTGATAAGGAAGGCTATGTGGAAAGCTGTTTTATCTGGCACACAGTACTTTGTCCATTAAACTAAGCAATAAAGAAAGGAAATAATTAGGCTTTTAAAGTGAGAATTTTGGAATTCTTGTAATTTTCTAGAGATAATATATCAGTCAGAGACTGGCTTTGTGATTTCTGGGTTGTATGGTGCATGCTTGGGTCCTTCTGTACCCATTTCCCCTTTCCTCTCAGTCTTTTGAATGTTCCAAGTAAGTTTAGGTCAAGCTGCTCTGGCAGAAATTTGCATTTAAGTGAACCAGCATTTCAGCCTCGTTTCTTCCATACTTTGGTCTCATAAAGCCTATGGGAGGATTTTTTATTTGGTTAGGACATTTTGTTGTTGGTTATGTTTACTATTCCCTCTCTCCACTGAGAGTATTTATTCAGAAAGTTGTCTTCACTTTAGTGAGCAATCCTTAGCACCTGGAAATGGCACTGCCTCTCCCCCCCCACTGCTCATCCCAGATCCACTGGGAAAATGTCAATGCTGAATGTCTTGGGCAGGCTGAAATGCTGCTTCACTTAAATGCAAATTTCTTCCAGAGCAGCTTGACCTAAGCTTACTTGGAGCAATAAGATGAACTTTTGCAAGTAAATGTGTATATCTTTTAATAAATAAAAGGACTTGTAAGCCAAAAAGCCCAGGGACTCACAGATCTTTTTGGATTTTTTTTTAAACATCTTGTTCTTTTTGCTCTCTACTAAAGTTATTTGGAAAGTCTCAAGGTAATTACATTCAGCAGAAGTGGTGGGGGACATGAAGGGGAGACTCTTCTGCTTTTACTTTCAGAATGGTTTGTCTCTTTTCATGTCAGTGAGCCAAACTCTGTTCTAGACAAAATAAGACCCTAAGGTCAACTGAATGTGAATTTATTGTGTCAAGTATCAGATGCAGAGCTGCATAAGGTGATTTCTAGAATCCATGTGGCATCATGAGTGTGTTGCACTGGAGTTGTGCCCAGTATGTGTGTTGTGCACACAGAATTTTAATAGACTCAAATGACAGATGACCTTCTAAAATAATCTGGTGTGACAACCCCCTCAGCATGAACCACTAGATTTTGATAAATGGTTCTTTTATCAACAACATAATTTTTAATTGTGCTAGAAAATAAGATTTTTCAAAACATCAAATGATGAAGCATCACTGTATGCCCAATTTGATAGTTAATTATCCACACAAAATCGGTATTCTTTACATCTGAATATAAAAGACTCATGTTTTCAAAATCTAAATTTTGTTTTGCTTTTGCCTGAAGAACTCAATGATCAGAAATCCACTCAATTCTCACTTTTATGTAGGAGAAACAAGAATTTCCAGAAGAAATTTCCTTAATTTTTCAAATTTTCCAGCAAAATTTGTCTAGACCGAGTATGGTGTTACAGGAATAGTGTCTTCATCTTAGAGTACAGAATGTTATCTCTGTCTTTCCATTACTGCACCATGCTTACATAACCATTTTCACCTCTCAAGGGCAATCCATTTTACAGGCGTTTAAATGCCTTAAAATATTTTGAAAAAAGAATGGATATAAATTGCCTGGTGGAAAATTCTGATGTAGTTATTGTGAATTCACTACTGAAACCAAAATACTGCTTCAGATGGATTTGGAAAGAGCAGTGTGCATTTTGACTAGCTAGAGGTAGAATAGTGCTGTGTGTAAATCATCACTCCGGTGTTGGGTATGGCTGGGCAAGATCAAGGCCCAACAGTCTTGGGTACAATAATTTTCTCAGGAGAAGCTGGTAAACAACAGAGCTCCCACCAATCTCTTGTCGTGACACAGGAGGCAAAAGCAGGCAGAGGTCTGGGACGTTGTATGGTTGTATTTGCAGTGCTCAGTTTGGCGGCAAAAAAAGCTTTGTTGTACGGGTCTGTCCCACTACTGTCAGGGTCAGATCGAGATGAACATGTTAAATTGCTACAGTGAAGCAGCTGGGATAAGAATATTCAGCTTTCATAAAAATAAATAAATAAAAAAGTTGTTTCTTCATTCTGTTAACCATTTATTGAGAATTCATTTTGTTTGATAATTACTGTGTGTTGAATATACCAATAGGAATATTGTATTCTCTTTCAGGTGTTATCTCTGCTTCTCTTTGCCTCACCTTTAAATATCTATAATTAGATTTGGAAAGAGAGTCTTTCATTCTTAAACTTATTTTAAAAACCAGCATTTTGCTGTACTTCATAGAATAGGTAGACCAATTAAATTCTTCAAGATAATGGTGTTCTGAACTTGCAACTATTTTTGGAACATTAATTATATTCTGTGATGCTTCCTGTGAAAAATCAGAGACAGAGACGAGCATTAGTATGTGTTAATTAAATCTGAGCTAGTATTTTTGGTCAGAGCTCTGAAGTATATACATGGATGTGTTTCCTGGTTAATATTTTTTTAATTTTTCAGTCTAGTTGTTTTTTCTAGTGATTAAATGAAATATTTAATTTTTGTATATTCTAGGTAAAGCTTGATTCAATCAGATCAAAGTTCACTTCTGTCCAGGTTGTCCAAGATCAATCTCGGTTTTATACAGAGCAGAAAAGATATGTGGGGGCATTACTTGAGACAGGCTGTTTGTCAGAAAGGTTAAACTGAAGGTCCTGTTGGTTGTTTTTCTACAATTTTTTCATTAAGTTTTTTTTTTTTTTTGAAGTCCAATCTCAAAAAAATCTCAGTTTTCACCTGAAGTTAAATATGCCCTTAATTTGGGGTTTTTCTCGTAAATGTTACTGAGATTCTTTATCTTCACTTCCTTTTGTAAACTTAATTCACAAGTAGGTTTTCTTTTGCAGCACTTTGACCAATAAGTCCATATTTGTGCTCTGCATTTCCATTTTTATAAGTACATCATGGAAACTATAGTGTCAGCTAGGATGCTGAGCATATAGATGAGGCTGTGAGCATGAAATATTCATGCTACATCTCCCTGAAAGCCTTGCATTGAAGTAGAAGGGCTTGTTTTCTTTTCCTTTCCCTCATCCTCTGCTATTTTACACTGAAAAATTGGCATTATCTCAAAAAAGTAAAGTGGGTCAGGGAGACACAGGACATGTGAGTCTTTCTGTTCTTCAGCAGGGCTCCACTTCCAGCAGTTATGGGAAGAGAAATTGGTGAAAATATCTTTGACCAGTCTTGTGCCCCTGCCCTGTACATCAAGAGAGAGCAGCTGAATGGCGCTTTTTGCCCTTCACTTTTCATCTGCTCATTTAGTCTTCTGTATATCTTCAGACTGAAATCTATTTTTAATTTGTCTTGGAATGATTTGTTGGATAAAAGTGACAATTCTGTATGCCTATGATGTTCAGCCATTTCAGTCTGAAATTCTGACCAAAATTTTAACTCTTCTTGGAAACTGTTGTAGAATAATATTTTGGCGTGCTAGATAATTTGGAATATTTTATTTTTAATTTTAAGGATAAATTTATTAACATTTCAAAAAGTAAGGCAGTTTTGAACCTAATCACATTCTATCTAGAAAAATGGAATAATGAAAATGTTACTTTCATCATTCTTGATATTCTTTAAAAACCACAATTTTCTTGGTGACTAAACTGTGAATACATGCTGAAACATTTTTTTTTCCACTGGAAAAACATGAGTTACAATTTTTTTATCAGGTTTATTTATTTATGGATTCTCATGCATGTGTTCTAAAACTGTAACCCTAATTCACTTATATTCCAAAAAATGTCAGGAAATGTTTTGATTTATAACTTATAAATTCATTCCGATTTCCATTATTTGCAAAAATAAAAAATAAAAATTCACTGATTGAGAATGCAAGTCATATGCTGTCTGAAAGACCTTCAAATCTAATTGCTGTAGGTGCTTAAACTTTTTAAGCTATTCTTCTAAATAAGCAAACAGGGTTTTCTTTTAGTGTTACTGTGTTGACCACAAATAATGAACAAATGTAATTATGCAATTTAGAATGGTTAAGTCATTGATGGGTAAATGGGGGTGCCATTTTAGAGATATTTGGTGGAATTTGAAAATGAATCTGTGGCTTATCTGTCCTTTTCCTCTTGGGTTAGTTACATGCTGTCAGTCATTACATAAGAATATATGGAATTGTGGCACAGAGTTACGCAACCACTTGTCAGAATTAGTCTAGGATTTTCCATTGTCTGTTCTTCATTGGAAAACCCAGCAATTAAAATTGGTTTTATCACACAGTCTGCTTTTTAAGGAGCAAACTCACTTTAAGATTAAGAGGAATGACTTTTTGAAGCCTAAAAGCTTCTACATGGGAGCTGCAGATGGAATGCTGCTGCTTTCATTGCCCTCCTTAGCTGGGGAACGTGGCCCTTGTTGCATTACTGGATCTACTACGAGGTGGTCCCACCTGTCAGAGATGCACATCTGCCCAAGCACGGAGGCACGTGGAGTCCTGTAAAATGAGCAGTGACATTTGTGTGTCCGTGTGTGGGATGCCCAAAAGTCTGGTTTTCTGGTATTTGCCGATGATTCAAAATTTATAAAGGAGAAAGAAAGGTTTTCTAAATTTCTACCGCAATGGTCCTGTTCTGTGTAGTCCTTTTTTATGTTTGTCTGTTTGCAAGAAGAGAATATCACTTCAACTGTTGGTTATTACTGCTGAATATTCCTATTTTGAAAGTCTGCTTTACTCTTGTAATGAAAGACCTATGTCAGTTTGCTCACACTGTGGTCCTAAAGCTAATTTGATGTATCTTATGCACCGTTTCAAGCATAATAAGTCTTGCATTGTTTTTGCACAGGCACATTTGAAAAGACCTGTCAGTGACCAATCAAATATTCCTCACATTAGACCTTAGCAAAGTAGAAGAGCATTATCTGTACAAACTGCAGCTACTGATTGCCATCACCTCCCCTCCAAATAATAAATAATTTACGGCTATCACATGTCCCTTCTACAGTGAAGTATACAGGCAAAAAAAGAAACTGTCATCATCAGCTTAATCAAGCCAGTGTATCAGTAACCTGCCGAGAAACTGATTGCTGAAGAGCAGGAAGAGTTGATGTGTGTGTAACAAATCATTTTGAACCTTAATGCTTTTGAATTTTAGTGAATTTTATCTAAATTTTCTCAGAACTCCTCCTTTTCTACGAGAAGGGGTAGTATTTCGAAAAGACGACTTGGGAACAAAATTTAAAAAATACTCAGATACCAAAATTTCCCTTTTCCTTTTTCTTTTTTGTTACCACGTGAAATAAGACTGCTTGAACCTTGCAGGAAAGAATAACATTAAAATCCAGCAAGCAGACTGAAGTGAGGGGCTGCAGAGCCTCGAGGTGTGCTCTTGGCTGCCCAGCCTGGCGACTGCAATTCTGGAGTGCTGCCTTTTGTAACAAGGTTCTCTGGGTCTGCAGCTTCTTGCAACAGAGCTGAGAGCCAAAATCCAACATCTGGGTAAAACTATGGCTTCTGGATTTCCAACAAAAACTGAAGAATGTGAGTTCGGGAACCCAGACTTGGAATCCTAGAGGGGCAGATCCCAAAAGCACAGGGATGTGGGTTCCAGTTCAGATCACTGCCCTTACTAGCCAGGGAGTTATGGCTGTTCTTGCATAATTATCCACCTGTACGAAAATTCTCTCTGTCCTGCCCTGGACTAGGTAGTACTGATGTAGTGGAAACGTGGGATGGAGGCAGGAAAACTGAAAACTGCCAGAGGTGAGTTTGGAAATGTGAATGACAATAAGGGATTAGATTTTTTTTGTTTGCGAGTTGTGTGTGTATTTGTGGTTTAGAGGCATAGAAGATGGAATACCAGAATGAGTTCAGAGATCTATAAAACTGTATTCACTCCCCAAACAACTTCAGAGGCATGATTTTGTCTGAATTTTGCCCTTAAATACTTTGGGGTTTGGATGATGAAGATGGTGGGTAACTGCCCACTTCTCTTGGAATTACCACCTTTCTTCTATAATCATCTATTTTTCCACCTTCTTAAAGATACCCTGTGGCCTCTCTTTTGTTCCTTTGTCTATCTCCAGGTTTTTGTGGGTGTTTTTCTTTTTTTTTTTTTTTTAAACTTTCTAAAGTTTTAAAGCCCTCAGGTTAAAAAGTAAGAAGGAGGCAGATCTGAAATGCTCAAGAGAGTTCACATCCTGTAAAAATAGCAGTGAAAGTCAAAATGGGAAAAAAAATTATGGAAAAGCACAATGCACAGGACTTAGAGGTTTAAAGATGGCTTAAAAAGAGACTTTCAAAACCAAATTTTCCCTTTGAGAAATACTCCATCAAAATGTTTCAGCTTCTTTTATCTCCTGTGTCATCAATGAATTATGTTTTAACACTGAAATACTCCCCTGAGCATATATAAACCCAGAAATTAACTGGGAACTAGCTAGAGATGCAGAATTCTAGTTTGTACCTTAGATACTCTTTAATTTTTTTCCCCATTGTGTTAAATACGCTGGATTTTTCTAGTTCCACAATACAGGTGGTTCTGGATTAATGGGTAACAGCTCTTATTTCCCATGACAGAGTTGATTCCTTGGCCATGTTTTAGGCTTTTCCCAGTATCAAGTCACAACAATTTGCCTCATGTTTTATAAAACCTCTACGAAAAGATGCAAGAGTTCATCACGATAATAATAGTGTAATAGTGTCAAAATAGCTAAAGCATTCCTGAGGGAGAAGCTGCTAGAAATTACAATGGCAAGCTATAAATTATGAATAAAAATTACAGGAATATGAAATATATTGAGTAAAGATAAGCATATTTTCAGTGGCATAAGAGATAAACTAGTCAGGTGCAAATTCTGGGCTGCTTTATGTTTCATAAGATGCCACTAGGCCAGATTCTGACCTGGATCAGATAAATATCAAATCACAGCAAAGCAGTAGAAATGAACCAGTTTACAGCTGTTGAAAGAGAGATAAGAATCAAAGATGTTGATGTCCCTGTAGCTGCAGCTGATACAACTCATTCCAGAGTAAATAAAACATTACTACCCTTCATGCTCCTCTCTATTATATGGAATGTTCCAGTTATGAGTTTGAGCATCCCCAGGTATGTTTTAATGCAGAGATTTGTTTGGAAAAGCGTCCACTGAGGATTCTGTGCTGTTACCTAACAAAGAATAATTTAAAATGAGTCAGTGTCTCATATGCATTACTGCCTTCCTGAACCTACTGCTGTATTTGGTGAGGTTTGAACAAAGACTGCATTGATATAGATAACTTTGTTTAACAGCAGTATTAAAACATTGAAAAAGGACTGCTGCTGGTGGATAAACTGATGGAGGCTGATGGTGTGACAAGACAAGTGGGCACTCGGTACCTTTTAATTATAGGAGTAGGGGTGCTCTACCTGTGTTTGAAGGGTTTAATGTAAGAATTGGATCTGTAAGTTCTTTGCGAAAGTGATTTATGGTTATTTTTATTGCTGATTGGATTATAGCTTGTATAAAGGCCCTGCACATACACAGAAGTTTAGAATGCAGAATTTATTGTCAGCTATCCAAATAATGACTGGATAGACCTTGAATTCAGAGATTTGTATTTATATTGATTTGGATTTATATACAAATAAAAAATTGTACTGTTCTAAAACCACAAGAAAATTTCACTTATTTTCTCCTTTTCTTAAGGAGACAATAAAATAAAAAGGCAGTGGTAAAAATGCCTGATTGAAGAAATGCCAGTGAATGACCCCGATAAATCCCCCTGCCTAGCTGTTGGATAGATGTTCCCTAAACACAGCCTCAGTTAATGGGGTAGGAAGCACTGGATTCCTGAGCGTGTAGGAAATGGGAAATCACACTTATTGGGTCAAACACTTGATTTGTATTCAAATAGGGGTGAAAGAAACCCCATTGGTTTGTCTGGCTGACGTACTGATGGCTGAAGTTCTTATTTATGAAAGTGTCTAGGGCTCTCAGCATGGCTGTCATCGATCTGAACGGCAGGTGTGTGTTGGGGATGGCGGTGCCGGTGCTCTCCTGTCTCAGTGCAGGTACATCTGTGGTCGTCTGTGCCACACTGGGTACCACAGACCCCTCTGGCAGCACATCTCACAGCTCCAGTGGTCTTACCATTACTATCAAGATATTCTGTCAGCTGTATGTGCAATCAGAAATTCTGGGTAGAAACAGAACAGAATAGGATCTCTTTGCAGATTTATTTCTTCTTGGTGGTAGCTCACATTCTTGTGTTGCACTTGAATTCTTGCTAACACTTTCCTCAGAATTTCTTCACCAAAATAGTGTATACGTACTTTATTTTAGGATTTCCAAGAGAAGACCTTAGTGCATGAGGCAGTCAGAGGGGTCGGGCAGGCAAACTTCCCTAAAGTGTAAATGAAACCTTCGAGCCAGGAGATGCCTTTAATTCTTCCAAGAGTGTTCTTTTCCCACCCCTTTAAGCACACCAGTCCTGGGACTGACACAGCCTTAGTTCTGACAGTGAAGATCAGCTCTGTAAATTAAACAAAGAATCCCTGAAAGTCACGTACCCAACAGTTCCTCCCAGTCTTTCCTTAGTGTGTTACAGTTTAAAGCCACATTGTTCAGGAAGGTAGAATCAAAATGCTTTTCTGGAAAATTACATTTATTCTCCATGCTACATCCTGATGAACTTCAATAATCTTTTTTTCCCCTCAAGTGATCACTGATTAATCTAAAAACTGTGAAATTAAGTTGTTTGAACCAGGAATTAAAAATTTCCAGCAATTAAAAACAAAGAAACAAACCAAAACAGCCACCAGCATGAGAAAGTGATTAAACGTGGTAACAACTGAGATGCTGAAATTAGTTGTCCTGGTTCCAAGGGGGTTGTAACTAGTATGATGTTTTTGAAGCTATTAAATGATAGTTAAGCTGTGTTATTATTTGTAAAGCAGCTACTTTTGTATTCCGGGCCCACTGAGTGAGTGTTTTGCACAGCAGGAGACTGGAAGATAGCAAGCCTAATCATTGTCATTTTACTGTACAAGAGGTAATTTTAGAAAATGATTCCTTAAATTATAAGATCCAAACAAAGACAAGGCTCTCCAGCTGGGAACTTTGTTCTTTTCTGTCATTGAAAAGTGTCTTTTTACTAAATACTGTGAACTTTGGGCAGTATCACTACTACTAGTAATTAACATAGTAAAGGAAATTTAAAATTTTACATATTTAATAATCTTTCTACTAGTTAATATAACATCCATAGACAGGGTACTGGGCACACAAGGAGTCTTATTTTCTCCTGAATTACTCTGGCTTCAGTATAACTGTGCTGCAGTTGATAACACAACAGTGCTGTATATTTAAAATAATGCAGAAGATAATCAGATGTGATGAATCTAACATTTTGGATGTTTGCTAAGAGCTTATATACTTCTATCATTCTGGACTTTAGTCATTACCCTGGGTTATGCAGATGAAATCTGTTTTACTTCTGCTACATAGCTTTTGGAATGTTGGAGTGCTGCACTACATACATTTTGGAAGTTTTAGTGTGCTTGCCACCATAACCTCCTCATACCCTATTCAGTGTTTTGCAATCTGTGCTCTTCTAAGAAATATATTCCAGTTTTTGTGGTTTTCTGCAGTCCTGTTACCTTATTTTTCTTTTTAATGAATTGCATAAACTATTCATTTAGCTCCTAGTTACTTCAGATAATCTTAAATATTTTTTCACCCTTCTCCGTACTGACTTAGCTCTCACCCTCAGCAAAATGTCAGCTCTGGCTGAATGTATTGCTTTTTCCATCTTACAAAAAATATGTTCAGAATACGTGCTAGTTCCGAGGTCCCAGTGTTTCCCATTCTGCTGGTGTTTTCCCCTCTCTGCAGTCAATGTAAATACATTACTCATTTTTATGTGATAGCCTTTTACACCCACATTTCCAATTGCTAATGCAAGTGCAAGGCAGCAAGAATTAGGCCTACAATACACTGGGAGTCTCATGACAGTCAGGAGTTGATGAACTTGGATTCCACCATGTCTTCTTAATTCACTTTGAGCAGAGCATTCCTTTCAAATGCTATTGGTGCAAGAGAGATCTGTCTTATTCACAAAGGCAGCATCTCCCATTGTCAGCTTGTGAAACTGAAATTAAATCCAAGGAGGAACACAGACAAATAATTTTACCTGCTATTAAACAGCAAGATTTTCCGTTTTGTTTTTGGTTTTTTCATCCTGACTTTCACTTGGTCATCAAAGGTCTCTGAAATTGACCGCTGCTGCTCTTAATGAGTAGGTGTGTGTGAAACTGCTTGTTGTCATCGGTTCCCCCTTAATGTATCGCTGAGGATTTACACAGGTGACAGGTCTGTAAAAAGTCTGCGTGCAGAACACTGCAGCTGTGCACAGGGAAGAGTGTGACAGAGAACCAGGAAGGATCAACCAACTACTAGAGTCGCTAGAGGGGAAGGTTTAATGACAAGTTACTGTGACATTTATGACCCGATCGATTATGAAGACTGAAAAAATCTATGGTATATTTCCAGAGTGTTGCTCTACAGCCATCTGATATAGGGGTTGCCATGGCAAGTACAGATTTTCTATTAACCAGGAAGGTGAATAGTCTCATAAAACCCATGAAACCTGTTAGTGAATAAATTGCATATAAGAAACACCTCTATTGACCCCTATGGAAATTTAATATATTCAAACAATGCTGTAAAGTCTTTTCCTTGGTTATTTTTAAAAAACAGTCTGTGAAACTGCCAAATCCAAATGCATCATTTCTGGTATTCCCCATGTCTTGAATGACAGCTTAGACAGATTGGAAAATCAGCACTGAGCTAAAAATACTAGTGTGGAGGCAGCATGGTAGGAAAGTAAGTTACTGAATATTGTTAAATAGGATGTGCTCTACAGCTTTGATGCTTGATAAGGTTAAGATCTTCAGCATTACAATTTGAGAATTAAAACAAATGTCTATGTGGACTGTTTATGACTTGACTATATAATTTGTAAGAAGTATTTCAGGAGACTGGTTAAAACAGGAAAAAACATTATTGTTAATGCAACTTGGAGAAACTCAGCAAAAGAAATCTCATCAAGCATTGTCCACATTTCATTCCCCCCCCCCGGTGTTGTATGTACATAGAAAAGAGTCCCCTTGCTTATGTGTTGCATCCCCACAGAAACAATGCAAGAGTCAAAGGAACAGGTTGCCCAGAGAAGCTGTGGCTGCCCCAGCCCTGGAAGTGGCCAGGTTGGACAGCGCTTGGAGCAACCTGGTCTAGTAGAAGCTGTCCCTGCTCATTGCAGCAAGGTTGGAATGAGATGGTCTTTAAGGTCCCTTCCAACCTAAACCATTCTGTGATTCTAAGGGAGTGTGAGCTACGAGATGTCTTGCTTAGGCCCAGACATGCAGTCATTTAACTTGATGTTCTGGTTGTAGCAGAATGGTGGTAACTTTGCTGTGCTATTGTCAACTCCTGTATAATGTAGCACTGCTTTTTTTTTTATACAGCAGTTTTCGTGTGCAGTAGAACGATATATTTGTTACTAAAAACTTTGATTTTACTCTTTCTCACAGAGTACAAATTGGTCAGTAGTTGATGATCTTGGGAAAGTCTAGATGAATACAGAAAATTCATTGATATTTCATTGGGCAACCATCTTAGTTGGAGGCAAGAATTTCTGCCAAGGGTCAGGTCTGATGCTGACAGTCTAGCAGGGAATGTGTTGCAGCTGTGGATGCATTAATTGATTTGATAATGTGTGTTCTTTACAGTGAAGGAATGGAAGATCATGAATTGTGTCCCTTTTCCTGTTTCTCATTCATACCAGAGGATGTCTGCTTTGACTTCTCTTTGTCTCTGATCCTGGCAGCTCTGTCTCACTGGCCACTTGACGTGTTGCAAGTGCAACTGCTCAGGCAGAATAATAACTACACAGAGACAACCCTGTGTAGTAGTGACCACAGAGCCTTCAGTGAGATCCTCCTTTCCAGCAGCATGAATCCAAACAATTGGAGTCACAGCTTTCTCTTATCTACAGCAGGTAATTTCTATTCACTACCTCAGCTGTATTTCGTTTAGCAATCATCTCCAGTCTTACACACACTTATGAAATAATTATTTTATCCAAGTGCCTTCTCTAATAATTAGCAATGCTGTGTATTCAGTTCATCCCATGTCTTTTTAAATGCTGTATGTTTGTATTTCCTAGTCCACATACCTTCCCCCAAGCAAGACCACAGGTGACTAGTTTAGACCTCTGTTAGTCCTTTGAACTACAGTTCAGGTTGTTAGCCCGTCTCACTTCCTATCAGTCACACTCACTTCTCATTACTCCAGTTGCACAGATACCATAATTAATTTTATATTTTTAGGCATTCATAACACTACTTTAGTGCACACTGTGCTATCAGAAGCATTTTAGACAAGCCATAAGACCAAACTAATTAAAATGTGCCACGGAGACTTTTTAATGGAGAGTTATTGTTGCTTCTAAATTGGTAAATTCATACACACTCAGATGTTAGGGCCAGAGACGGCTGGTAGGACAGCTTAGTCAGATCTCCCACATACTGGAGGCCTCAGGAACTCACCCTGTAGTTTTTGCTTTCAGGCCATTATTTCTGATGTCTTTTAGGAGAAGATAAGCCACATTCAGCTAAAAGAGTTGGTTTTTTCCCCCTTCATGGTATAAGCTTACCTTTCCACTCCTGGTAGTTCTTCCTTCTTGCCAAAGGCCATACAGGGATCTTGAGCATCGGTCTTTGTTCAGGTAAACCAAATACTTCTCAGAGACTGCAAATAGGGTATTCCCACCATATGCACAGAATGTATTCATTGCATTCTCTATTACTAGAAGTCACTTGCTAGGGGTTTGCTTTCCAGAGGTATAATCTCTGCCTTTATTTCCTTTCCCAAGAAGTTGCATTTTCCCTCTTCTATGAGCAGCTGTTGTCTTGTTCCTCCTCTCCAAGGAGAGGAATGGCTTAATAAATGATGGGCTGTGACTGTCATTTCTCTGTATAGAGGTATCTATAGATATATGGTCCTTGGTGACAGTAAGGGAAATGGGTCTGGAAAGCACTTGCAAGGTTGTGCATACCTGTAAGATTTTAATAGAATTATTACTGCTTCTGTTTTGAAAAGGGACTCTGTGCAGGAGCATTTGCCACATATTCAGCAGTATCTCTTGAGATGTAACTCATCTTATTGCATAGTCTCTGTATAGAATGGGTGATTTTTAGATGAGAGCAATTTTGTACACAGGAAGCTTTAAGCTTGCCTCCTTTACTGAAATACTTTCTGTCTCTGTTGAATAGAATCTGAGCTATTGAATTTCATTGGCTCCTAAAATAATATGAACAAATATATTTATATTTATTTTGTAACTTAATTTGTATTTATAACTAGCTATTTTTTAAACATTCCATCTGAAACAAGGAAAATGACCTGGTGTTGTAGTAGGTTGCTCATTTCCCTGGAAATCCACCTTCTAACAGGAAGCTTACTTGGAAATTACTTACAACAGGTGTGAGCACTCCCCATCCTTCTATCTCATTTATTTAGTCTCACTAGCAGTATTAAGTATTGCTTTGGATAAATAGGTAACAGTGTATTCTACCAACATAAGCATATTCCTCTGTCATTCAGCCACTTATTTTAGAATTAGTCAAAAAGTTAAAGGTTTGCTTTAGAATAATACCTCAATTGCTGAAATCACTAAAGGGAATAAGTAGCAGTAAATATGGGACAAGTATATGATACTATTTAAAAATAATTACTGCAGTGCAAATTTACAGAAATAACTTTCTTTTAAAATCAAACCCCAGTATATTTCTTTTCCTCTTCCTCTGAAATAGATTGCTTGCAGTTGGATTTGCATAATTATCGGGTGTGGTAGCTTGGGTAGATGAAGTACTGACTCTTGGAAACCTTTCTGAAACCTTTTTTGTTTGTATTATATCATGTTTTCACACTAGAATTTTCACCATCTGTGTAAACGAGTTGGAGGCCACAGATTCAGTAAGGGGCATTGGTTTTGTTCTTTTTAATGGAACAGGAACTCCAGACTCAAGGGCTTTGGGATATCACACCTTGATATATGCAAATATATGCACAAACTGCAGGATTATTTTCACATGGCGAATTACTCTGTATCCTTGAGCATGCACAAAGAAAGTTTCCACAAAGTGTCTTTTTTGTAATGGGTTTTTCTAAGCAAGATTTTTGTCTGCAAGGAGTCTTTCTGGAAAGAGATTCCTTTGTGAACTGATACTCCTGTTTCTGAATCCGTCATTTATGCCTTATGCATCTCTGGAAAAATAGAGAGGTGGACTGTAGCCAAGCCTGTAGATAATCCAGAGCACTCTCTCCTTTTACACCCTATAAAGAGATTGATGTTGTGCTTCCTGTAGAAACACACAGATTGTTAGTAGATAAACAGGTGAGTCATATGGCTGCGTGTGAAGAGCACTTCCAATGGCTCCCATTGACTGAACTCCTCCTGTATTTTCATGGGGTAGCATTTAGAGGAACTGTGAGGCTGTCTCTGTGGGCTTTATATGCTTAAAGCAGTAAATAAATTGATGCAGCTTTTTGTTGGCCACTGAAGGTTTTTGTTGGGCTGAAGCACTCCATCCACACACCATCCTCCCAGGAACTGTCGACAGCAGATGGATGAGAGAGCACCGTCTGTCAGCTTGGAGACTATCCCACATAAGATCAAGACAGGTAAATGCCTTGCTCCTGCTGCAGATTGAATGCTTTCAAGAGGATTTACAAAGGGCAAAACAGCACTTATTTAAATCAACAGCTCAAATGCAAAGCACGGGCAGTGACAGAGAAGTAGGCTGGAGGAACTGAGGCAGAGTGCCTGGACAAAGCAGACCTCTACCCTCACCAGCAGTGGAGAACAAGTAGATGTCATTTGAAAACTCTTGCAGCTGGTCTCTACCTTTCAATTAGGTGGAGAAACACAAGGGACCAAACACATTGACCTTTCTCATAGATAATGGGGACATGAAAGCCTTTGG
>JAWWEU010000011.1:5990775-6023275 GCA_035583155.1 Acropternis orthonyx
TTCAATTAGGTGGAGAAACACAAGGGACCAAACACATTGACCTTTCTCATAGATAATGGGGACATGAAAGCCTTTGGGAAAAAAATATGTGTTGGGGAGGATTTACAGAACTCTGGCTCAAGAAACTGGTCTGCAGTTAGGATAGGCTTGTTCAAATCTAAATATGAAATATTTACAAAAGGAGGAATGTTTCGAAACCAAGAGAAATGAAAGCTACTGATATCCTTGTTTCAGAATTTGAGTATAAAACCTTTTCTCTCTGAGGATAGGAGGTTTGAGGGAATGAATGCTGTAGATAACAGGTTAGGCAACTCAGTCAAATATCACTTGAAGATTAATTAAGGAAAAATTATCTTTTGAAACTGCTTTTTCCTTTTCCTGGTTAGCAGTTGGAATGTTTATTTCAAGCTTCTTTGTTCTGTATTGCAGATCGAGTGTATTGTCACTGCAGACTCTGACAATTCAGCCTGTTTGTCCTGTACTTTTAAATTGAGGAAAGACTCAGTGTACTGCAGTGTTAGGTAGTATCCTCTGTTCAGATGGGACTAACCACATCCTGTGCACGTGTTCTGGGCTCTCAGACAAGTTGCATTTCCTCATTTCTCTTATTGTCCTCTCTTCATATAAAGTGAAGGTGCCTTTTCATACAATTGGATGGCTTGCTTTGTCTAGCAGAAGTAAGAGCTTACATTGTTATTTCTGCCTTAATAGCTCAGCAGAGGTTTCAGTCTATTTAAAGATCCTTGTAATGATTTCAGTGATTTTTCTGTGTATACAGGAGGGATCTATTGATGTATGAAAGCCAATATTAAATGTCAAAGACATGAAATAAGAAATGTGCCCATGTATGCAGGCTTTCTGTATAAACCCTAAAACCCCTAATCTGTTGTTAATGATGTTGATTTTTCTGTTTCTTTCATGCCACAAAAAGTGTTTCTAAGAGGTTGTAGAGCCTTGCTGAATCTAGGTGTGTCTTGTGCATTCATTGTTCATGGGCTGGTGAAGACAGGTGCTATCAGTGGCAATGTCACAAGATTTTGGGTGAGAGTCTATGTGCTGGTTCTGGTTCTTCATTTGAATTCCTCTCAAGTGTTTTCTGTTTTTTACAGTCTTTCTCCCTGTATAAGCTGTCAGTTCTTTGTTTATAGTCAAACCACTGCCTTTTCTAAAGCATTTTCCTCTAAAAAATATACTGCTTCCTGAAGCTTTGTAGTTCCAAGTCCTCTCTGGGGACCAGGGTCTGTCCTCCTGAGACAGGAAGGAGCAGGTTCATCCTAGAGAAGGTGTGATCTAGTACAAGCAGGAAAAATACAATAAAAAAGACAAATTAAGGTAGCAAAAAGAATCATAATTGTCATTATCAGCACAGCCTAACAGGATGAAGTGTCTTTCATTAGCCTTTTTGGTTATCTCTGAAGCACTGGTCCAGCAGTTTGCTGGTATACGGGGTGTCTTGTTTAGTTCACAGGAGAGGAGGAGGTGTTAAAACAACGTGGCTTCTATGAGGCTGTAATTCGGATATCAGTGGAAAATGATGTGGCAGCTGGCATGTTCAGGACAGTTAAGAAATGTGACTCTACGTTTACATCTTTACTGCACCATTAGACAACCCTCAGGAAAAGGAATTCTGCATTTCCATCTCTGAATTTTGAAGGAGGAGATGGGAATGAAGGGTGTTATCTCCCTGAGAAGAATGTTTCCCATTGGTAAAGTGCAGCCATCCTTTCTGATGTAAGAAAAAATTACTGGTGAACTGCAAATAAACCTTAACTTGAAATATCCTTTGAAGGATAAGAGTAAATGGAGAGCCTAAAGATTCTGGAATGAACACATGCTTTTCAAGCAGATTAAAAACACTGAAAGAACATTCCCCTCTTGTCCTGGCATACAAGCCATTTAACCAGTGAGGTGTTATATTCATTTTTTCTTTTTTTTATGCAGGCAAAAACCAGGGTAAAAATCTTACAGCCAGCTCTGTCCTCTGACTTAATAAATCCTGGTTGAGATTCAGTGGACTCAATAGACTATTCTATACCCAATGTTGAGCATAAATCCAGGCACTCTGTCATGTTGCATCTATTAAATAGGTGCAGCAGACTTTGCAGCCCTTGTTCTCGGGTTGCTCAGAATTGGAACCTGCTCATTTCAACATCTTTTGGGTTCACATACAAATCTCCTGCCCCTCCCTCCCCCCCACCACCCCACCCCACCCAAAAAAAAAAAAGGCACAGGTAAGTCTTATGCAGTGTGGGATCTTGCACTGAGTCAGTGGTAGCGGTGGTGATGTTGACTCTTCAGCAGAGAGGCACTTGCTCCCAGGGCCAGGAGTTCATACCTAACCTTAGAGGCTGCTCTTTTTAATAGAGCAATTCTATTCCTATTGAAATGTCATGGGGAGGAAACAAGAAATGAGACTAATTCAGCATTACCCTGCTGCATCAACCCTGGGTTAATAAACAGTATTATCAAAGTAAAAATTCTCTTTCCTTTTCTCAAGGCAGTTAATTGTACTCGCAGTCAGAGCAGTTGAGGACCTCTCTGTTTGTCTTACTAATGGGCCTGTCACAGTTATCATTGAGTAGCTGGAAAATAGTACTGATGTAACAGGCATATAAATTTAACCATTTACTAAGACTCCCTTTTCAATGATTTGGTTTTTTTTTTTGCCTCATTTCTCACTGACATTTTTTGGAGTGTGGCATCGTGCAGAAAATCTTTTCATGGGCTCATTCTGTTCCAGGTCAACAGAAACACTTTGTAGATCTAAAACATTCATAATATATCAAATACATGTACATTTGAGAGAAAAAAAAAAATACCATATTTCCTTAGTATTTTCTGAGAACATACTGAAAATTCACTTAGAGCATTAATTAAGCCAGAACACTCACACGCAAAGAGATATGCTGCCTTCTCAGCATTACAAGAAAGCAATTAGTGAACACTGGAGGCAACAGCTTTTGCTAATCAAAAGAACTGAGCTTAACTTGTGTCTGCTTAAGCAATTCCAGTATGGAATAAAGGGGAAAACCAGACATACTACTGGACTATCAATTAAAATGAAAACATGCAATGCAACACAATTAATTCTTTTAAAACCCAGAATTTTCCATTCCTAGTGTAAATGTATTTGGAAAATGACATAGCTAATACTCAATCTTTGAATCTTAAAAGTAATGAATTTTAAGATTCAACTTTGAATCACTTTTAAGAATTACTCTTAAGATTCAACCTTTCAAGTTTGTCTGTTAGTATTCAAATAATATTTTTCTAAATGCTTATAGAACATTGTTATTACATTTTCACCACCCTTTGCCATTTTGATCTCACTGTTGACAGGGTCTTCCATCTTAGCTTCACCATCCTCTATTCTTCATTCTCTGGAAGAAAAATCTGGTGAAATTTAAGTGGAGCCCTTATGGAGAATGAGTCTTTCCCACTTATCACTGGATTTGACTGAGTTAATGTTTTCCTTTTTTAACTTCTTCCCCCCCTTTTTCTTTTCCTTTACTGTAGTAAGTTTGTAAGACTTCATGGAAGTTCAAATTAGCTTAATATTTTTAATATTTTAAAACATAGTTAGTGTTTTTCATGTTGCAGATAACAGGCACTGTGGGTTATCTTGATAGCTGCATTTCCAGCCATAATAGTTCTGATTTAATCTTTAAATAAAACATCCCTACACATTACTTTTTATTATTAATTTATACACTAGTATTGAAGAAATCTCTGTCCTGGAATTTGGTGAGATCTGATTTGAATTCTTGACTTTGCCACAGATTTCTAATTTGTCCATGAGAGTTTGCTAAATGTATGTACCTGAGATGAGCTCTTTGGTGATATTAATATTACACAATTTTAATATTTATCACTGTATTGTTATTTCTATCAGTACAGTCAAAACCCCAAATGGGAGACTATATTTTTAATTCCTCTCGAGTCTTCTGACAGAACATTTGTCTCCTGTTGAAATCTCAGTAGTCTGACATATGCACTTTAAAGGCAGTTGAGTCTTACTCATGGTTGGTTCTGTATGAATCAACCATTACATAGACAGACTAGTTAAAATATGGCATTTAATGATCATTTTAGTCTTGGGGCAAAGGGATGAACTCAAAGATTTCTTGTGGTCTTTTCCTGTCCTGTGCCTATCTGTGTCTAAAATAACCTATCATAGACTTTGCTTCTGTCCAATAAAAGAGCCAAAAACTTTCAACTTATTTTCCTGTAGTCTCCACACAGAGACTGTTGATTAGAGAGAAAATATGTTTAATCTGATGTTTTGCCTAAAATGTGACGTTTGCTTTCCAGATTATCAAAATATCAATGGTATATATTCCAGTTTGTTTTCTCTTTCTAATAAAGCTTCCTGTCTCCCTATCACCCTCTCACTCCCCACTGCCTTTTTAGTTCATCTCTTTCTCAAAGGTACAAGAGGAACAGGCCACGTTTCCTCCTGCTGTGAAGTACAAAAACTCAAGATAGTGTTAAACTGACATGGACTGTGCTGCTCTGCCAGTCTCTGAAATGTCATTGCCTGGGCAGCCTGCTGGGCTCAGCTCAGCGCCATGGTGCCAAGACAGCTAATAAAAAAGGAATAAAGGTTAATGAAGAAATGGGGGAGGGTGTTATCATCCAAAATGAAGTTGTCTGCTCTCTATCTGTAAGGTTTGTTCAAGGCCCAGGGTTTTGATTTTTTTAATTCTTTATTTTTCCTTGTAGCAGTGTTTTTATTTAGTTTGTAGGGTAAATCACAGTGGATGCCCAGGACCCACTCCAGTGTCTTGCTTTCAGCCTTGTCTGCTTGTGTTTTTTTTGTAGCAGTCCTTGAAGTAGAAGGGTACTAATTGACATGAACGAGTTATCCTTATCTGGCCCTGCATGATTGCAAGGCAGAAAGTGATCTGTTCTACAGCTACAGAGGCCCCTGTTTCAAGAAACAAAAAGCTGAGCATGCCCAGGGCCCCACTCTGTTAGTGGAGATGCTTCTTGTGCCTCTCAGTGTAAAGTAGTTGGGGTGCACTGGCTCTGTGTTGTGGTGTGTTTGGGGGCATGAGGGCCTTGCTATAACAGTATTATTCCTCTATTAACTATTTTATATAGAGTGGTTGTTTAGTTTTTTACCTGTTGAACTACAGCACAAGGATGTATTGTCATGAACAGTGTGTGTGAAGTACAGGGTGTGACTGGAAGACAAAGAAAAGGCAAAGACCAAGACTTTTATTTCTTGTATCAGTCAGTGCACAGTTTCAGCTCTAACACACTGGGATGCTGCTCCCACCATCAGCTCATCAGTGCAAAGACCACCTGTCCCTGATTCTCTCCCTCCTGCCATGCCCATGTGAGTTCTTTGGTGTTTGTGTGTTTATTCCCACACCACTTCTAATTTATATACAATTCTCAATACAAATACACACCTTTAGTCTATGCAACATGATGATTTGAGGTTAGACTGCAGCTAGTTCTTTCTCCTGGGTTATGTCTCTGGGAGTGACCTGATCTTTCTGCTCACAGGAAGCAGATCTAGTCTTACCCTCTGCCTTCTATATTTGTTTTTGTCACTGTAGTCTCATCTGACTTATCACTACAAAAATAGTGCACATATTAGGATTTTTGTGATTCTTTGTATCTGAAGTCCATGAATTTGGTTTGTATGGTGGCTTTGCAATATTAGGATATTTCTGGCACACAGCTGCATAACTTTCAACTGCAGTTGAAGTGGAGACAATTAAGAGTCTATCCTAGGGTGGATTTTTATTTTTAGAATTATGAAAATTAACTTACTTTCCAAGGTATCGATCTGTCTTACCTCCCATTCCACCTTCCTTTAGTACCCCCCTGAAAAGCACAGAGGGAGACTGACAGAAAAATTCTCCACAGTAGCAAATAACAGGTTGAAATGTGACAGCTAGAAAACGTTCTTAGCTGTAAGTTTTATTTATAGTAGTGGAGAAGTCTGAAAAAGTCCACTTTTTTTGTTTGTTAAAAAGCTGGTCCCAACTTAGGTGATTACTGTAGTTATTGCACCTCCTCCTTTTACTGTGAACTGGTTTGGCAACTATTTTCTTACAGCTTGTTTGAACAAATGAAAATACGTGGTAGCACAATGTAAACAATTTAAATTTGTGTGAGACTAAGATAAAATTATATAAATGGATGTGTATATAAATACACCAGTGCAGGGACTCACTCATCAGTGCATCTGTACAGACACATGGATTTGTCTAGATATGTGTTATAAAGTGATCAAAAAGACCTGTTTGTCAAGGATTATTAAAGTGTAGGTCTGCAAAATTAAAAACAACACCTGTCACAACTGGAACAAACTAAATGGTTCCCAGAATTTTCTGCTCTAAGATGCTATCCTTTGTTACTTGAAAAATTACAGAAATTTACAGTTGTTCCTACCAGTTTCTAAAATGAGTGGGAGGTTGGTGGGAGGAAAGGAGGTTATTTTTTTAATCCTCCTTTGTCATCCGTACATCAACAACAGAGAAAGTAAATCTCTTCTTTAAAAAAAAAATAAAAAATTACACCTTACTTGAAGGGTAGAAGGAGTTCATTTATTGTTGGGGTTTTTTTTAATTAAATTCTGTAGAGTTGGGCAAAATAGCACAGCAAATCTCATACTCAGCAGTGACAGGTGTTCTCCAGTGCTCAGTTAAGACTCTGGAAATCCTCCCATTGACAATCACTGTGCATTGCACTGTGCTGAGGGCAGAATACACAATGAGAGGGAAAACCTAATCTAAGTGTTATATGTAGATACACCCCAGTGTTGCATAAAATGATTTTGTAGAGTGTTATAGGACATAGTAAAAATGTATGACAGTAAAATATAACTAGGATTACTATATACAACACTATAGAAATAAAATAGTTGAAAGTAAGGTAAAAGAAATAAAACCAGATACTATTAACAAGCAAGTAGAATATGATCATGAGGAGGAAAAAAACATGATAATCTGCCTTTTTTGTTGAAAATAATTTAATATAGAGCTTTATATTTTCACTTTAAAAAGGACAATGTTTTAGAGCCTTCTTCAAAGAACTACACTACTGAGACTAACACAAAGGAACTTTGAAACACAAGAGCCAAACTCCCTTGAAGGCAGGGAGCAAAGGCTCTAATTTGCTTTGGAGAAGCTGAAGGAATGCAGTTCTTGCAGATATCCCTCCCATTCCCTTAATTTTTATAGATACTTTTTGCAGTCTACTCAGAAGGTGACTCTCCAGGGCATAGTTTTCCAGCCCCCTTTATCAGCTTGGCTGGGTCAGACGTTGGCATTGCTTAGTGATGGGCAATTTGTCAAAGGTGGGAGCGTGGTGGCTCAGGCGTGTGGAGATAAGTGTGTGTGGATACCACATCCTGCGTGCCAGATCGGGCATTTAATTGTTCTGATTGTGCTTTTATAAACTCTTTACAGCCTGTTCAGTAGTTGTCCCCTTCATTTACATAAGCTTTACTTGTGCTGATTGCTGCTTCTCAGCTGAAAAATTAAAGGCAGGAGAAAACATTCCCTCTCGGAGACCCATCCATGAGGACATTGGTTTTGTCAGACCTGAAAAAGCAGCATATACGTGGCCCTGTGTGACCTAAGGCAGGGTGTAAGAGAATGAGGCTTATGGCTCAGAAACCAGTGTTTAATCTGATTTCCATTTTTTAATCTTAACCTTTTGAGGGATGAGGTGAGATGGTGTTGAGAGAGGGGGTCAAGTCTCGCTGTATTGCAATGAGGTCTAAGGGGCAAATTCAGTTTTAGGTATATTTGTAAAATCCAGGTTCTGCATCCTCTATTATAGCTGTTTAAAAGAGAAATTATGTTCCACTGATGTTCAGTGTCTCTAATTGTAATTAAATTTCTGGCAGTGAAGCACTGACAATGTATCTACAATTAAAGAAAAGTTTGCTAGTTCAGCTGTCTGTTGTTCATGAACTTGACTTAATTGGTACTTAGAATAAGGGGCATCACAAAGGCAAAGGCATCGCTAGTACTTATGGGAAATAAATCTTGTTTTCTTTTAAATATTATTTAAATTAGACCCGTCTGGCCATATCCATCCCTGCTCTCATTCTAACCAGGTTTCAAAAGATGAGTGAATGAATATAGTTCTTTATATTTATGAACTGTAGTTAAAACCCCATGAGTTTTCTTTGTAGAAATGGTGCCTTTTGAAGCTATTCATGAATTGCATCTTTTTTTTCCCCCCCTGGGTTATAGGAAATACTGAATTAATTAATCCAGAACATGAGAGTCCACATCCATTTGTATTGTTATTGCTGAGTTTGCTCAAGTTTAATACTTTCCACGTCAGCTTTTTTGGTCTATTTTAATATGAGCTTTGTTTACTCTGTAGCAGCAAATACCCAGAACACCTATATTAGATTGAAACTGTGCCATCTGTGATCTTCCTATGTGTGGGACGTGTGTCTGGGAAATCGAAGTGTAACACTTTTCTGTTTTGCCGTGGCTGCAGATGGGAATTCCTGTTTGATGAGCAGTTGATTTTTTTCAAGGTGCTGTACAATCACAGAACTGCAAGGTAGACTTGTGAGGCCTAATATTGTAACCCTGACTTAAGGCAGCTCTTCTTGAGGGTTTACGCGCACACACACACACACAATTTTAAAGAGAACTGAACAGAATTTATGAAAATGTTTGGGGAGAATTTCCTAACATCTCAGTGGCAGCCCAATATCTAATACTTCACTTGCAAGAAAATGACATTCCTAGACCTGGTGCCTCTCTTTTTCTATGTGAGGCTAAAGGTCAAGAGCAAAATGGCTTTTGCTGCAGATGATGTGTGTAAGGTGGGTGGATTTGAGCTGCCTCTGAGTGTGCAGAGGCTGGAACCAGAACTGTGGGAAAATCCTGTGCACAGACACTGGAACTGACTGTACGTGGGCCAGGATGGGTATGGATACTCACACTTCACCCAGCATTTATCCCACACTGTTTTGGCTTTTTTGCATATCAGTGAGAGCAAATTACTACTGTTATGAATGTTGTTACTATATTAACTAAGATCAGGCCTGATCCTAGTGCCTTGTGATAGAACCCTGAGACTGTCATCCCAAAGTTAGACCTGTGAGTTATGCTTTTTTTAGGTTGGATTGGCAATTATTTTGAAGAACTTAGGTGAATCTTCACTTTCTGCTGCTTGTCAGAGTTAGGGTGAGTCAATGGAGGTGTATGTACCCTATGTACCCTAATTTCTGTAGTTTTGCTTTATTGTCCTGGATTGTAATATTAAAACTGGATAATAATTTTGGTGAACCTTTTATTATGTAGGCATTACTGAGATTTATGTGCTGAGACCTATTACTGAGACAAAAGTAAGGAAAACAAGGAATTTTGAAAGCCCAAAGGAAGCATTCCAAATGTTCCCACAATCTACAAAGAAAAATAAATCAAATAATTATTAGGAAAGGGAGGATGCAGTGGTACTGCAGGAGATCTAAATTGTTTTTCAGATTCAAAAGCATAGGGTGCATCCCTTCAGGTACCAGGAGATATCTGTAGAAAAAGCAATCTCCTTACAATCCACTGAGAAGACGGAGGGACCAGGACTCTGAGATCACAGCTTGTAAAATCATCACCTTCAAAATAAGAATCATTACGGACGCTTTAATAATGCTAAAGAATTGCCATCTGTCATATTGAATACGCACATTCTTGGGCAGGGAAAGGAATTTGAGAAGGTAAAATGTGTAAGTTTCAATCCAAAAATCCTAATTTCGCATTTTACAAGCACCAGTTGGTTTTCAAGGGTTCTGTGGAATTTGACATATGGTTTTATTAGGTTAGCACAATTATCCTGAAACCACTTATGGACATCGCTGACAAATACGGCTCTTGAGAGTGTGATTAGGAGAAGACACTCAATGTTTCTGAAGTGTCTTTAGTAGTGCTTGAGCAATTGACATTGCAGAGTAATAATACATCATCTCCAGACTACCAAGAATTAGCCAAATAGTTATTTCTTGAGCTCTAGTTCTGTACAAATATTTAGGGGCTTTTGTAGTGCAGTCACATTTTAGATTGTAAGGGATATTCCGTTATTGTAACTGAGCAATGGGTGTATTTATGTGGGATTTTTGAGGCAGATGTTGGAGCACTTTGCCAGGCAGATGTGATGTTTATTTGGTTCAAGTGCCAAGCTGGCCAGGAGCCTTATGGCTGCAGCAGTGCAGTTCTGAGCACAAGATAATATCCTCTGCCTTTCCACAGGCCTTATTAGCTCGGGCTCTGTGCCATCCTAACTGTGGCTCTGCTCTGGAGCTGACTTATGCCCAGCTGGCTGGGAGCGTGATGAGAGTTTACATCAAACACCGTGTAGACTTATCCAGTATCCCTTTCTCTTCCCAATGGCCCAATCCAAATCCTGGTGAAGTCAAAAGAATGATTCCTATTTAAATCCTTAGTCTATCAGTCAGTCTGTGGTAGAAGAGGGAATTTTACCAGTACCAGACTATGCTGCTGCAAAGACATTCACACAAGGAATTTTAGCATGAGTTTATCCCTACTGTGGCACACTTTTCTGGTATTTTCTTCCTCACTATAATACTTTCCTTTCCCCATAATTACAGCAACTGCAGTTATCCCACCACTTTATGTATTTCACCCATGACTAGTTTTATTATGGTTTAACCTGATTGCCTACCTATGCCTAATAGATTCCGAATGTGTAACCAGCTTTTACTAAATCTAAAATGGCAGAGGTGACGTCAAAGTTATTCAGTTTCTAAAACTTTAAGACAAATAATAGACAGCCAAGGTAGAGGTGGGGAAGAGAATATGTAAACTTAGTGCTCATCCGTGGAGGAATAGTGGCAATTTTATTGATAAGTAGAGTGTGTTCCGTGTTGTCTTGTGAGTCATAAGAAACCATTAAAATCCAAATAATCTAGATCAATGTACTCTGAGCCTAACATTTAGGCAAAACTGGCATTTGTGAAATGCCCAGCAGGGAATCCTTTGTCCAGCAGCTCCTTGAGGATGAGGCTGCAGTTCATCACAACAGCCCATCATGGTTTCCAAATTATCTTAGCCTAACTCACAAAGAAACCCTGGAAGGGATATCACAGTACTAACCACAGGAGTCAACCAGTGCTCTGAATCAAGAGCAGTATGACAAACTCTTGCCTGGAGTTAATGTTTATGGCTAGTTTTATAAGCTGCTGAAAAGCAGGACATATTGCTACATCCTGAAATATAATGGTGCCTGTGACTGCTGGTATAATAAACTGCAAAGCCTCCTCCCAACCTTTTGGATTAAGTAATAAAAGAAAATGATTAAGAGGGCAATTCCATCATTTATCTTTTGTTGAATAAAGCAGTTTTTTTCCATCCCGACTCGCTAACAGAGACAGCCATGAAAATGAATGATTTAGCTTCACCCAAAATGATGGATAATCCTGCTAGAAGAGCATGACAATGACAGACAGACATCTTCGGAAGGAAAAAGTAATAGAAAAGACTGACACTTTGATAGGCACCATGATGAACAAGCCCTCAGGGGCTGTGAGTTAAGAGGTTAATAGAAGTGTTCTAGCTCTCCCAGCCCCTTCTATCTCTGTGTTCCTTTTTAAGAGCTCCTTCAGCATCAATAGAAATACTGTTATGAACAGAGGAAAGATATGTTTTGCAATGCAGGAATGTGCTATTTTGTCTATTTCTTAAACAATGTAGTGAAACACAGAATGAAACTACTTTCTGAAGTGAGATGCGGTGAATGCCCACCCTGCTCAGCTCTTAATAGAGCCTTTGCTTTTGCCTCTTCCATCTCTTAGACATTGCTTGCAGGTAATATAATGTCCTAAGGATATTGCACATGCTGAATACAATCACCTGAGAAATATATTGTTGGAGCCCTGCTGAAATTGATGGTGGGCCACATTCTGAGATTGCCTAAACCAGAAGATAGCCCAAAGAGTTTCATTGATCCCAACAAAATATGTGTCTGATTTCTTGGTCAGCTGCTAACAGAAATTAATATTTCAATATTATGAACATAAAGAACTAAGGTTTATTCACATTATTCTAATTGTTTATAACTTTCCTATTTATTTCCAGTTTGTTACTTATAAACCTATAATATTTTTTCTGATAACGCAAGGTAACTGATGTATCAATGTGTATTTTATTACTTATTGTATGTATTGCTGACTCTCCTTATTAATGTCTGTTTAAAGAAGTTAGGACTTTGCAGCATCTTGATCTAGCAATTAAGCTAGCATGTACCATACTAGGGTTTTTTGTCTTTTGCATTATGGAGTGTTCTGGTTTGAATTAAGAGCTATTACTTAGTTTTTGAAACCAGCTGCAAGTGCAGGTTTTCACATGAATGGTTTGGTACAATGGGCTTGGACAATTTTGTAGTAAAATTATTAATGTAAGTGGAACCAATATGAGAGTAGTAACATATGTAAAAGAATCATGAGGTAAATAAACAGGAGATCTATAATGGCAGTAAACATACTTTACAACTATAGAAATATAAGGTGATATGTTTCAGAGCGAAAGAATGTGATACACAGTTGGCCAAGTCTCTCTGAGACTATAATGAGAAGTCATAATGATATACTTGCCCATGTTATTAGTACTAAGAAATAATGTATGGTTCACTCTATGGGACCGTGGAGGACAGGTCAGCTCCCTGACATGCTGCATTAACTTGGATGTACAAAATCCTCCTCTGAACTTATCTTTTCCCTTATTTATTTTTAATGCTTTGAGACATGGATTGTCAATATGTCTGCTTATGCATGCCACATTTCTGTATAACCCGAGAAGGATTCATGTAATCCAAATAAGCTTGGGGTGTGTATTTTGAAACCTCATGACAAATGCCTTTATTGACAGATTTCTAGTCTAGCTTCAGAATACAGTCAAGTTCATATAGAAAGAAAATATGCTTTAATTAGTAAATTTACACTTTTTATTTGAATGGGGAAAAAGCTTACCTCAATGCTTTTATGCTGACTTTCTTATTTAAGTTTTTTCATTAAGTCTATCTATTACTTTCTCTTCATGTACAAGAGTATTTCTGATCTTCAGTAGAATGTAAAAGGAGTGTTATGCTGTTATTTAAAAGAATACAGAGTTATTACATCAGTAAATGTAACCCCAGATTTAGTGCAGACCAAGGTGGTTTACATCACTTTTGGATATTACTAGACCTTCCAGTACATGACTGCAGGCTGCTAAGCAGGAGCATTGTGAAGCAGTTTCAGACAATGGAACAAGATCCTTTACGAGTTACAAATCCCATTACTGTCCTGGCCTTCAACCTGACCACTCCACACTAAGCAACAGGTTATAGGTATGTCAAAACTAAATGAAAACACTGTCAGAACCGAGCACTGCACAGCTCAAAGTGTGTCCTTGTGTAGAGAATGTGAGGACACACTACAAACCAGAAAGGTTGGTTTAAATTTTTTCCCGTGCTTTTGGAAGTTATTCAGGTCCCAGACAAAGAGGATGAAGCACACAAAGGATTATGAAGTTCCATCTGTTCTTTGTCTTCTCACAGGATATTCCATACATTTTTATTCTGTGATTCTTATGAATTAATCACTAGTTACTCGAGCTGGTACCAGTCTCTGCTCCAGGGAGCTCACACAAACAGCACACCATAAACACAGCACTTACAGATACAGTGACTGGAAGATGATCCAAAACTGAACCTCATGGGTATCATACCTGCCTCATTTTCTGTCCAGCAATGAGCTGGTTAATTCTGCCTTTCACTTCTAGAACCTAAAAATGCTCATGTCAAGGGGCTATGCAAGTTTGTGTTATATTATGTTAACTAGTGGTCTGTGAAAAAGGCTAGACACCTATCCTTCTGGGGCAAGTCATGACATGTTTTTGTACCTTGGTTTTCCCATCTGTAAAACAAAAAGAAGGATTCTGAGTTTCCTTTGTAAAATGCCTGAAGGATGCAGATCAAGAGGGAGGTGCTGCCCTTCTGGAGTGTCGGCATGGATGTGCTAGTACACAGGTCACTGCTGTGATACAAGGGAAATGAAGTTCGATTTCAGCTCACTGCCTTTTCAGAATGTGCTGGCTCTATGGCACTGGTATTCCTGGCAAGTCCATCACAGTCCCTGTTCCACTGGCAAAGGAAAGGAAATGCAGGGTTGAACCAGCTCTGTGATTTACTGCTGCCAGAAAATGTAAAACTGGGAGGTGCATTTGGCTTTATGCAGATATTCAGGGCAGTGGTAAATTACCCATGCACACTTCAATTCTAGAGTGATTTAGAGCTTATGTTTTTTGTGCTATTTTTAGCCTAATAGGTTTATGACTGGGACTTGTAGCTATAAAGACAATTCAAGTAATAATAGTAATGAGCTGTGGATATCTGTGTTTTTACAGCACACTGGCTTATGCACAACCCTTTGATACTTGAAAACAAAAATGCTCCCACTCCACCTTTAGTCCAGCACACTTTCAAGATCACAGATTGTCCATTTCTTTCATTTTTAGTAAGCCCTCAATGTCAATTATCTTTGTAGTTTACTGTTCTTTCCCACAGAAAAAGACAGTTGACATTAACTGTGTTCTAAAAGAACAGGCTGATCTGAATGTTAAATTAATACGTACGTATGCATGCACGTATGTCTCTATTTTAACTGCGAGGCAGATATTTCAAATGTATCTGAGGATTTTGTCATTTACCTATGAAAATTAATTCATAAATCTTTTTTTGTGTTTACAGCAGCCCTGACAGAGTTTATCAAAAATGAGTTGCCTTACGGAACTATCAATGGATTAATAAAAAGAATCTGATCTAATATTCATGGCACAGGAGACAAATGTAAACGGTCAGGCAACTTCATCTTTTTAATCTTAGAGAAATGTTGTTTTTTTCATAACTTTTCCTTGTAGATTTTGTTTTCTCATTTCATAACTGCTTTAACAAAAGAACTGTGCCATCAATTTTGCTATATTGCATTATTCATGTGGAGGTATACACACCAAATTCAGTGCACAAAGGAAAGAAATACAAAAGAACATACTATATTATTATTATTCATATAAACCCAAGAAAACTTTCAAAATCATGCTATCCTGTTATATTTATGACCCGATAATATTCGTCTGCATAGGTTTTAATGTCCAAACACATCTTGCTGCCCTTTTGGCTCACAGGAAATCTTGATATCTAATTGCTTATCCTTCTTACTTCTACCACTTGATTTTGCAATCAGACCCATGCAGCTAGTAACTAATTTGGAGAACTGATCATTCTTACACTCAGGTCTGTGATCTGAACTGCTGATTTGGTAATGGAAGTAATTTATTGTAGAGGAATGTGCAAATAAATACTTTTTTTAGGGGAGTGACTGTATTCATGCCAGAGTCTGAAGATTCTTCTTGAAAGCCATTTTTGTGCTGATGGTATTGACTTCAGGGTGAACTTGGAAGGAAGCTTCCTCAGCACATCTCCGGAAGCAGGCCTGTCTGAACCAAAGATTCTGCTCAGCTTCCTGCCCTTATTTACCTGCCAGTTTTCTCCTTTCCTACGGGGAACATGGTTTAGTGTTTGGCCTGGCAGTGTCTGGTTAATGGTTGGCCTCAATGATCTTAAAACCCTTTTCCAACCTGAACGATCCTCTGATTATAATATTGAGAAACCTCACAATCTCACCTAGCTGGGTGCTTTATTGAAATCTTTGTTTCTCTACTGCATAATATACATGGTGGTGCTCGATAACCTTTCTGGGCCAGATTCTCTTCTGATGTAAAACAACATGGATACAAGGAAGGCAGCTTTACTGCACGTGGAATTCCTGCCCGAGGGGTCATCTCAGAGTCAGTATTGCTGTTAGACTACAGGAGATCCAACACTAAGCTTTTGCAGTCATGACTAGCATAAAGTGGTCTGCTCAGATAGTGTTATCTTCCATTCAAAAGAAATTAGTGTCCTCAGTACTGCACACATACAATTTACTTGCTTTCTAATTTAGTACTATACTAAGGACAAATTACTTTCCAACAGAAAATGTCAATGCTTTCGTAGCAACCAGAGGTAACTGAGAGCTTTCCTTTCATGTTAAATCCCGTTACAGGAGCATCAAGCCTGGTGCTTTATGCCTCATATTGGTACTAGGGACTGACTGCTGCATCCAAGCAGCAGAGCAGGTCTCTGGAATCTACTCATGCATGCTAGAACCAAAATCTGAGAGGCCACAAACTTGTTCTGTCAAAAGTTAAGTACTATATTTTAATTAATTTCAACAGGTGCTTGTATAAGACAGAAGACCATTTTAAATGGGTTTTATCATCAGATCTTTTATTTTGTGGAATGGCTTGATTTCATGCTCAGAAACTGTGAAATGAGAAGTTACTGAAAAAAATCAGCCAACATTAACTCCCTTCCAACTGCTTTCTTATCAAAACCCAATGATAACCAATACTGCAGTCTGATCCAACACATACAATTTGAAAGGCAAATTTCAGCCATCTAATTTTTGCTTTTTATAGTTGCTGGATCTATTGCACCCCACAGACTTCTCTTTTTTTGCTATGAGCTGAGCAAAGACTGTCTGCATCAGTTTGAAACTGGGGGTCTCCTGGGTGAAAGCTCCTGCATGATCAGCCTTAGCTCGGGGCTGTGCGGTGGTGCAGAAGGCAGGGAAAGCAGAAAGAGATGGGAAACCATCCCACTGTGAGACAGTAGTAGGCAATTCCTTTTGCTCCTGCAATACCTGGGATGTATGATCTTACAAGGTTATATTTGTCTCAGCTATTGCCTAAAGAAAAACATTAATTTTCAGTGGTTTCTCCGGTTTTATACTTCAGTCATGGCCCTCCAACTGCTGTGTGCATGTTGCTCAGCCTCATTAGGTCCACCACCATGTGAATGTGCACTTTATTCCCCAGAAACACAAAGTGTATACAGGAGAGCTCTTCCCAGAGCAAGTGCAGAAACTCATCTCAGCACTCAAACAGTCCCTGCAAATGTGCAAACAGCAAAAGCATAGGAACTTGCAGATGCTTTACATTGGTGATTTTGCAATACATAATTTTTTCTCAGTACTTAATACTGTTTTTTTTTTTTTTTCAGGCTTTACTGAGTGTCTGATACAGTGCTTAGGAAGTTTTGGGGTGAACTTAATGAAGAAAAAAAAAGAGGAGGTGGGGGGGAGGGACTGGCTGATATACCTTACTTCTCTTTTTGCTTCTTTTGTCAAAAAAGAGTCATCATCTCAATACACAGATCAGAACACAAAATAAGAAATTTTTCTTTGTTAGGCTTTGTATGTGAAGAGAAATAAGCTTCAGCTGATGTGGGATTTGGTAAAATTAAATATGCCCGCTGGGGAAAGCTGTTATTGGATTTCATAAGAAAAGATTGGTTTCAAAAAGCTCAGACTGTTGTATGAACAGTCACTGAAATCACTATTTTTATGAAGCAAAGGCAGAAAAATTCCAGTGAAAATGTGAGTCACAGTTTCTTCATGGAAACAGGTTTCCAAAGTACCCTGGGAAGAATGTGGCATTTGCCCCACGGTTGGCATGGTGATGAGCTTTTCTCTTACTGCACACCTGAACTAGCTAAATTTGCACATTGCTTGTCATGGCTAAAGCTTCTGGTGCCTTTTTAGCCATCTTTTTTCAGTATGTTTTTTTGTGACCATGATTTCATTATCTTAAATGAAAATTATGTTTCATACCATATCTATGCTATTTCTAAAACCTTCATTTCTTCACTGTCAGTTTTACCCAGTTTATAAGAGATCCTTGGGCTGTTGTCATATAGACCTGTGCATTTGGATGTACAGAAAATTATTTTCACCAAATAAAGCCCCTTACAGCAGACTGGCTGTGTTGTGGTGCTGTTTGAACTTTGATTGTGTTCTGTATAAAGCCTGAAGTGATCTCTAATTCTTTTTTTTTTGTGTGTGTGTGTAATCTGAGTCAGATTTGAGGAGATAGTAGTTTACTTTCACTTAAACAATTATGGTTTTGGCCATGTAAGGAATAAAACCTGGCAGCTGTGCTTAGTTACAAGTGGAGTTTTAGGTTATAAAAGTAGACTAAGGATGCTTTAAAAATATTTTATAAGTGTCACGTTTTCATGTCACACTTCACTTTGTTTTTTATAAGCTCAGAATTAAAATTGTAGACTGTGACTCATAATCCATAAGAAATATATATAGATATTTAAGATTTCTGACAGAATTGAAGCATGACAGTTGCAGAACTAAAGCTCATTCTCGTAATAGAAAATCACAGAAACACAGATCATTGCACAGATAGTGATATAACAAACCAATAAGCCTAAGGATGCTCAAGGAGAAGTGATTATGAAGAATAACAGAGAACTTATGCTCGTATAAATTCATAAGACAGAGAGCAAAAGAATGTAAGTATGAAAATTAACTTGAATATGGGTACTTTGGCAGAAAAAAATGAATTCCCCCAGGCTGCTGTCCATCTGGTGCCCAGTTTGTGTCATACAAACCAAGGTCATCTTAACAAACGTGCACGCATATTCATAGCTAACAAGATTTGTAACTTGCATTGTTTGTTGTGTTTATATGGTGTTTATTTAATTGACTGTATTCCATTAAAATAAAATTGTGATTTCATAAGCTTCAGAATTTGTTCCACTTCTACGAATTCCCTACTTTCCCTCCCAGTAGTTTTGTATTTTAACCATTTATGGTGATTGGCAGGAGGAAAAGCCAAACTGTTCATGTTTCTAAATAGCTTTAGGAAATTATAATTGCTTGTCAGTACTGTGACCACCTTCACAGTCTGTATTAGGCTGTTGGGGAACAGTGTATTTGCTTGGTCATCCCTTCAGCTCTTGGGATATCAGAAAGATACCATTACCAAAAGAACAAATGCAAAATCAAAGCTCTACCATTGCCACAGTAAGTTAAACTCAGTCGTCTTTCTCCTCCTTCTTTTCTAGATCTTTCCAAGGTATGATTTGTTGGAAATCTATGTATGATTTTTATACAAGAAGGCAATGTTTTTTTCCAGTACTATGGAAACAAATTGTAATGTGTGGGTTGCTTATACAGCTCGCTCTGCAGGTTGGCCTATTGGGCTCTAAATCTGACCTATTATTTTTACTTCCTTCAGTACCTTTATGTGCATTTAATGCCTCATGTCTCTTCCCTCAAGATTTGAATGGCAAAATTTGCTCAGTCTTCATTATGGTAAAAATTCCTTTAAGGTTGTGGATAAAAACAGAACTTAAAGTAGTGTGGTGATATTAAAGTCTCTAACTGTTACAGATGAATAGTAGAATATTGGGAATGTTCCTGCTATCTATGCCACACTGAAAAAAAAGAAAAAAAGAAAAAAAGAAAAAAAAGGATACATAGAAAGTAGAGGTACAAGAAGGTTTTGGAGCACAGAGCAAATGCATTCCACTGGGAGATTTCTGTTGAGCTTATAAAAAAGAAAAAGTTAAGCCTGTATAAACACCTCTGTGAAGAAAACATAAAATAGTACCAGGTTCTTTAATCTACCAAAGAAATGTATAGCAAGAACCAGTAGCTGGGAGCTAGTGCAAGGCAATTTCAAATTAGAAATAAAGCACACACTGTTGCTTTTTTCTCTCTTTCACAGAGATGGTAATCATACTTTGGAGCAGGCTACATTGCAGTAGGAAATGGTAGACGTCATCTCTGGAGACTTTCAGATACACTATATACTTTCTGAAAGTTATTTTTTGGCTGAACACAAGTAATGGGGGGCTCAATATGAGAGGTAATTGGATGGAATATAAGTATCTGAAACAAAAACTCAGTGTAGATGAACTAATCTCTTCTCTTGGCCTTAAATGTACGAAAATACAGATTACATTACTGAAATGTGCTTGTTTCCCATACCTAATTGGTTTTCCTTCAGGGCTCAAAAAGCTTTAGTCACTGCAGCTTGCACCACTAACCTTTAAGAATTCAAAACAATGCTCTTTACTGCTTGCTGAATTGTCACATACTGTATGTCTCTAAATCCATTTTGAACGTGCAATTTTCAACTCCTGATTATCACCAGGAGCCCAGTCAAGGATGACAGAACAGTATCCAATTTTGTTGATCTCTACTACAATTACAACAGTCAAAAGCTGCATGAGGGCCATCCTACAGCTTAAATCTCTTGAGGAAGGACTGCTTGAAAACATGTTATATCACAGGAATTATTGATGGAAATAGGGTGATTGACAGAAAGTTTTAAAAAGTAAAACTTTCAAGGATGCATTACAGCATAAATGTGTAATCCACTAAGAATGGACACTCTTCAGTGTCTGTCAGTCTCTGTGGCTGGATTCCCCACAAAGCACTGGATAGGAAGTGCCAGCAGACATTTGAAGTAGCTCCAATCCCAGAGCAAGGTGCTTTCTTGATTTGAAGGACACTTTGTAGATATTGGTTTAAATTTTCCATATTCTCTCTGAGGGAGTCAGAAATTGCACTGAGTTTGTATCAGGTGCGGGATGGTGAGACTGTTCAAACAAATTGTTAGGGTGGGGTTAACCATACACCAGCTGTGTCCAAAATGCCCTATCAAGGAATCTAGAGGATTATTTTCTGAGGAGTTTCAGCTGCTATTGCACTGCTGATTTAATACAAAAATGTGTGCACCTACTCTGCCCTAATCCCTGTTCTTCCTTGTTAAACCTTGCTGTATTTACCTTCATCAGCTCTTACTACCACGATGTGATCTCACTCTTTCAAGCACTTTTTGTTTTGATTCACTTTGTCTCATTGGGTATTTATCTTCTTCCTATTTCTGATTGCTGCTGAAGTCCTTTCTCCCAGAAGACATATTCATCTATTCATATATTCAGTATTTTTTCAGATTTTATTAACATCAGGTCAGGAGAAAAATATGATAAATTACTGTGACTGCAGACTGCTCACAGGAATAAATTGTCAAGAATTTTAAGAGAATTATACTGTCTTCTAAGCTATGATCTTTGTAAACAAATGGATTATACCAGCAGAAAACTTTCCTGTCTAAGCTATCATGACACGTCTTAAGAATGCCATGCTTTGGTTACTCCAAATTTGAACATGGATAGATCACTGACAACTGGTTTCCCCCAAACCCTGTCTGTCTGTAAAGACCTTTTTGTGGTCAATATTGCTCCCAGGCCTAACCCCGTGGGCTCGTTGCTTCTCACCCAGATGTTGTTCCAGTCAGGACAACGTGAAGGTGAGGAAACTCCCACAGAAACATCAGCAGTGTTTTTACTTCTCCCAAAACACTAAACCTTGAAAAGTAGAGCTGTAAAAGAAACCAAAAAGAAGATAAAACTCAACATCTCAATCACGACTGATCTAAACCTTCAAGCCCAACCTGAAGCATTTTGGGGGTTTGACCTGGCAGCTGGCAGGATGCCTGAAATTCAGAGCAAGGATTCTCAGGTCCCAGTTGTCTTGTGTGTTTGAATTTGGGGATAGGTAGTTCACCTGACAGTGCAGTTAATTTTTTTAACTCTTCACTAATTTGAATCCTAGCTCATGTATCTTTTTGTAAATCGAATGCATTATCCTCTCTTCTCTTTCCGCCACATGCTATTATATAGGTCCTTCTTGGGCAAGAAATTGTCTCTATTAGCATTTCTGTCATGCAGAACAAGCATTCTGTCAGTGTTGGCAGCTCTTTTTTACTACAGGTCTCAAATGTGAATTGAATTTTATATAAATTTCATGCTGTGACTTAAATTATCTCCCTTGAAGAATGACTACCTGTAACACTCCTTTTAGTGGAGAGTCCTCAAAGAATCCCAACCATGGGACTCAGTAGAGGAGTTAAAAATCAAGAAGCAGGTTTTAGGTGAAAGAACATTTTATCCAAAGCATTTGTCACAGTAATTTTAGCTGTTTCCATGTTGAGGGGGAAGGCTAGCTATGACTTTTTTTAGAATGCTGGGTATTTCTGATGTTCTACACTCCTAAATATCAGTTCCCAGGTGTGAAACTCGGCACTGAGTTGTGAAATCCTCCAGCTCTGGAAATCATCAAAATATTCTTCACGTGTAAGGAAGGATAGTTTTGAGAATCCAATCAACAATACATATGGCATGCCAGCTGTATTTCTTATACCTCATATCCCTGCAGAAGGCATGGGAAATGCTCAGGCAAAATCTTTCATGGATTTTCAGTGCAGTCCAGGATTTCACCAACAGAGAATTAGTAGTGTCTCACAATGGATACCCTTTAATGGTTTTGTTTCCAGAAATTCCTCTTTTGAAAACAAACACTCCCCACCCCCCCCCCCCCAAAAAAAAAAAAAAAAAAAAAAAAAAACAAAAAAAAGAAAAAAAAAAAAACCCACCACCCAAAAAAAACCCAAAAACCAACCAGCCCAAAATAAAAAAAAAAAAAAAAATCCAAAACGCACAAAACCACAAAAAAGTCTAATTCGAAGGCCAGTATCTTCTGTCTCCTCCTTCCTGTAGAGGAAAGAACCTGAAAAAGCTTTTGCAGATGTATGCATTAGAAAATGCTATGTCAGGAGTATTTTGCAAAACACTTCTAAGAAAAGCTTTTATCATGTTTACTGATACAACATCCATCACAGAGTCACAATCATGCTCCCTGTTAAAGAGAATTAAGGTAATTAATTTTCATATTGTGACCTGCAACAGTTTAATTTACCTGATAGCATTTTGCCTGATGAAACAGGCTGGACAAAAACATGGTAACTTCAGGTTGCATTAAGTGTCTGATTTGTGATGCGGTTTACCTCTGCAATGACTGCACTGTTCAAATTAATTAATACCAGATCATTATCTTTAGATGGCAGGCAGATGTTGAGGTTACGATGTTTGTGAACCCTAAGCGTGTTTTTATTTTCTGTGCAGATCACCAGCAGTTGCTCTATAAATTGGAGAACCAAGGTCTAGTCCTTCTGGCAGTCAATTGGTTTTGTAATTATCTTAGTAATAGTTCTCAATTATTATTCAGTAAAGGTCATCTTTCCTCTGCTAATGGGTCATGGCACCCTCTGGGGATCCAGAGACAGGCCAGTTCTCATTTTTATCATGTAAATGACTTGCCATCTGTGTGCCATACAGATTCGTCTGAGGTAGTTCTGAAATCACTGGTTATTAATATCAAAGTTGCAGACTCTGACAGGATTGTAGAATTGGTTTTTTGAATATTTTTACAGATAGGCTTTGTTTCCTAAAACTTTTAAGATTCTATTAAATGCTGTGGACATCTTACTGGCAATTATCTTCAAGCAATACAATGATTAAAAATCTAAACATTTTTCTTTTCTTTAATATTTTTTTACTAGATAACATGTATTCTACCTGCTTATCTCTAACATATGTCGTCAATTTAATTCACAAATTATTATGTTTGAAACACATGTTGAATATGCTTTTCCTTTGAAATTAGCCATAGTTGGTAACATTAGCATACAGATAGATTACTGTTGTACGTGGCAAATTTCCTAATTTCTGGAATGTTTAAATATTTCCAAGTCCTTTATTTTGAAATCCTATTTCATACTTTTAGTATGTTTTTAACACCGTAGTCAATATAACTCCTGTATATGTCTGTTCAATAATATTTGGGTTTTTCATAGGTACAGTTGAAATGCAAGATCTTCACTGTTACAAGGAAAACTAATTTTTTCCGCAAAGGAGTAGTGATCATATATTGCAGAGTATTTCTCTAGAAAAATCCAGGCTTGGACTTTAATAGGAGCTATACTCCAAAACAAGGTGGTTATGCTGAATTTTCCTGCTGTGACAGTCATTGTGTGTGTCCTCCTGGTTACCTTTCCTCATAGTCTGATAATTTGGTATTTCTGTTGATAGCACAAGCTCACCTGGGCTCTGAACCACCAAGCTGAGAAGATACACCCTGTCACTGCCTATGCTGGCTGGAGCAGGTGCTGTGGAATGTGTGAGGCTGTGTACATGTGTATGTCCAGTCATGCTGCTGTTAAATCCAACCCTGGCACTGCCTAAATGGTCACATCATATGAAAAGATCCTGCCCTGCTCTGTCTCTATTGTCATCGCTGCTGTTACACTCTCTGGTGTGTGACTCTGCCTCTCTTTCCTTCAGCGGCACTTTCAGCAGTCATTTATAGCTAACAAACCCATCCTCATGCTCCATCCTAATGCTGACCTGCCTGGCTTTATTTCTGTCCTGCTGTATTTATTTCTTTCACATGATTGCTTGGGGGAAGTGAGATTACTAGCCAAAGTTATTAGACTTGCACAAAACTACTTTATTCCTTTCACTACATCATGTTTACATTGCAGGCTGTGCTGACAATGACTAAAATGAAAAAGTTAACAAAACTGATAAAGTCATCATTTGCTTCTACTCTATTGTAATAGCCAGGCTGTAATTGGAGCTGTTTCATATAAAATTATCATATAAATTGTGCCATCCAAAGCTGCAACAGAAACAGCAATAGTATTTACAATAAATGGCAAATCCCTATTAATTATTGATAGCCTAATAAACACACGATTATAATTCATTCTTATTATTCATTATTAATAACTCTTACTTACTATTCATTGTGTAAGGATCAATTATTATTAACTGTTCTAAAAATGAATGGTCCACATGAATGTTTCTATTTTCAGGGCCTTTTCCATTGAAGGAAAGGCTTTCCATATTAAAATGCTCTGTTCAGTCAACAGGACAGAACATGACTGTATCTTAACAGCTTACAGACACCAGTGTCCTTATCCTGGTGTCTGTAAAAAGCTGTTAAAAGCTCTCTCAGAGGCAGTTAATAATTTTGTTTCTTTGGAGGGCATTACTTGCCCCTAAGGTGGTTGGCTTATGACCTAACGCATGAAGTTATTTAAAATAGTATTTTTTCTACCTGTGGATGTCCATAAAGTGTTCTAGTCTGTACTTGAAATGTATTGTACTTTAGAATGGGATTCAGGTGACTATATCTGAGGACTATGACATAGCCATATGCAAGTGATCAAGATCCTATATGTTATTTTTTATACCAAGGGGGAAAAAAATCTAGCCACTGCTGTTTTAAGGGTATTTCACATCATCCTAAGGTAGGTGCCTGCATTTGGGCAATGTACTCTACTCTAGAGCCCACTGAATGGATCAGCTAGAGTACTGTTGACCAGAACAGGAACCCAGAAAATTAGTTCAGATGGAGGTAGGTGTGTTTTCTAAATACCTAAATTTGAATGAGAACATAAAATCATTTAGGCTGGAAAAGACCCTTAAGAATATTGACTCCAATACTTCTCTACAGATGCAGCCAGCCCACTCTTTCTAGGCTGCATTGCCAGAGTCACGACTTTTACCATCTGGTGTTGGGAGTGTCACTGCTTTCTGTGGGAAGGACAGGACTAGAAGTATTGACAGCCAGCACTACTTACTTTTTTCTACCATGTTTTTTTTATTTTCAGACCTCTGTTCCAAGCATGGCTGAACAGAGGGCAGGACTATGATCTCTGCATGCCAAGGTGAGACCTTCCTTCGAATCTGACTGTATTTAACTGCTTTATTAGTGGGGGTTTAAAATACCCTGTCTGCAGGCAGAATACTTGAGTTATCCAGAATTTCTTGGCACAGAGTAATTTCTGCATATGCACTTTTTGTTTGACAAGGGTTCTCCACTGTCTTTCCCCGACTGCCCACTTCAGAACTTAAAATATCTGTAAAATGCTCTGTATTTTTCCGTGATGTGCCAGTTCTCAGCAGCTGTGATTTTCCAATACAGTGATGCACTACAAGGCAGCCAACTGACTTGTGAAAGGATATGAGCTTGTGTGCCAAGGAGAATTTAGAATGATTCAACTACAAATATAAAACATAATTTCAGAAGAGGAAGAGAAGAAAATCAAAGTGTATATAAATATGATGTATATAATTATTTTTTTTTATTTTAGAAGCCCAAGCTTCATTTTTTGAAATAATGTCTTACTCTGCCATGTATGTGGCATCCAAGACATACTAAACATTTTTAGCACATAAGAAATAATTCATTCAGTTTCTGGACACAAAGTAGTATATAAGCCATGTAATTCAATAAATGCTTTGTTTTCCAATTCTTACATGCATTACACTGTGATATATCTGGAACAATTCCAAAAAGTCATTTAAAGGTAAGTCCTGCCAGCAGAACGAAGTTAAAACAGTAGCACTGAGAAACTCGTGGCACCTCTGCCGGCTCCGATGCTGCAGTGCAGGCTGGAGTGTGGGTTAACACCATGGGTGTGCCTCATGCCTCACAGCCTGCCTGGAGCTGTGCAAGGCCATACCAAGGTGTCACTGCTTAACCACTGTTTCCATCGCCCAGGGGAAGTGTCTAGCAGGCTTGGCTGCACAAGTCACACCTTCATATTGAGGTTTTGACACATCTTAAATAAGAGCAGAAGTTGCTCTCTCTTTAACTGTTCAGTAGCCCTTTATATGGGCCTCATGAGGTAATTAACTATTGATCTCCTCCCTTTTATGGACGATGAAAATACTCATGCTGTGCTTTAAGAAATGATCACTTTTACACAGTGTGGTGGTTTAACCCTAGCCAGGAACTCAGCCTCACACAGCTGCTCCCTCATCTTTTGCTATCAGGGTGAGGGAAAGAATAGGAAGAGTAAAACTGAGAAAACCTGTGGGCTGAGATACTGTTTAATAAGGAGAACAAAAGTCACACACACAGGCAAAGCAAAGCAAGGAATCCATTCACCACTTCCCATTGGCAGGCAGGGGTTCAGTCATCCCAAGGAAAGCTGGGCTCCATCACACCTAATGGTGGCTTGGGGAGACAAACACCATCACTCTGAACATCCCCTTCTTCCTTCTTCTCCCCCATTTGAGCATGACACTGTATGATATGGAATACCCCTTGAATCAGCTGGGATCAGCTGTCCCAGCCGTGTTCCCACCCAAATTCTTATGGTCCCCAGTGCCCTCATTTGTGGAGTGGGATGAGGAGCAGAAAAGGCCTTGACTGTGCAAGCACTGCTCAGCAACAGCTAAAGCATCCCTGAGTTATCAACACTTTCCAGCACAAATCCAAAACACAGCCCCATAATAGCTCTATGAAGAAAATTACCTCCATCCCAGGCAAAACCAGCACAAACAGTCAGTTACTCCAATTGATGTAATGTTCTAATTAAAGTATAATTAATGTAAAACACACTGGAAATACTAGCTAGGAGTGAAATTGTGACCATTTACTGTTATTGAAAACAGTCTTTGAACCCATTATGCTATTTTAAAATAATTCTCTAAATGTCAGTGATATAAAAAACACAAACAAGAAGTTGCTGTTATTAGACATGCTTTTATTATGCAGCATAACTGAGAGCTATGTTGTGCTTAAAAACAAACAGGCAAGTAAAAAAAAATGAAGGATTTTGATCACAGAGAAATCAGTTTTACCATGTGCTGTAAATATAACTGAGGCAGCCGCATACCCACTTTTCAGAAGCCAGAAAATGAACAAAACGAAGGGAGGAATATCATGAATCATAATTTGCTGTGAATGCAAAATATTCAATGTATTTATTCTTTTTCCTTTTTTTTGTCTTTGTTTTGTTTCGTTTTGAAGTAAGGTAATATACATATTTTGATCACTTTGCTGGAACCTCAAAACATGAAAATACAGCAACAATGAGACATGAAAGCTCCATCAAACGCCTGCTGGAGAGTGTTTGTTGCTGGCGCAACTGCAAGAGCTTTTGCTATTTTTTCAACTAACATTTGCAATATTTCCCACCTAGTGCAGGAAATGGTGGCTGCTTACATAAACATGTATTTAAGGCTTAAAAGAGCCAACTTGGAAGTTAGTCCAACTACTAGTGTTTGTAGAGGAACAAGTGTGTCAGGAAAGAAGCTGCCTGTTCATCAACTCACTGTGGCAAATCTGTGTTTGAATTCAGCAAGGCAAGAGTTAACCTTTTCCTCCCACTGCAGATAATGTAGAGCTCTGGTGCACTGTACTCCTCTACCATCTTCCACATTTCCTTTTGCATATAATTATCAGTTCCACTATAATAACTCTTACATTTAAGTGTTATAGTTACCTGAAGGCAACCTGGGAGATTTTATATTTGCAAGGCCCATTTCATGTTTCTGTAATGAAACCATATATTGAATGTAGGATGGCACCAGGCAAACATCAAAATGTCTGATATTTAGAAGATAAAGGATGAAGATTATGGTATACTCTTGTAGCGAAATGAAGACTGGTAGATAAATGAAGGCACCTAAACTAGTTAAGCCCACTATATAATTATCTGACAATTTAGCTATTCAATAAATATTTGCTTACTTATCAGATTAAACAATAAGTTAAATTAGTCTTAATAACACAAGAATGATAGAAAGATTTTTCTTTAATTTCAAGTTTCCACTTAAGGCTTTCATATAAGCAGATTTTGATAACCTAGTAATGCAGAACCATGCAATTTGTGAATGCCTTGGGAAAATAACAGCACCAAGGAAGTTATATTTTAGTTTTTTGCCACAAAGACAAGTTCAATAACCAAGTCAGCTTTCCTAGGAGAAAAGAAAGGGAATAAACCTAGCCTCCCACCCGACCTTAATTTGATGCAGATGAATGAAAAAGCAGAAGTATTTTGGACATAAGTCAAAAAGGAAACAAATAATAGGCAGTTTTTTATGTATGAGATAATTTTTTGTTATTTTACATTTCTAAGATTTGAAGCCTTCCTGAAAAAGTGGAACTCAAACATGGGTATTTGTTTTTAAAATTATATTCTTCTTTTATATGAACACAGGAAACTTGGGAATATCTCATTTTATTGCATTTGTGATTATAGGAAAAAAGCCTATAACTTTATGTGCTGTATTGCTGTGCCATATACCATATTAATAGTAGTAGGAGGACGTTATCCAGGACACAAGTATAGTTGTTATGCATTTTACATTCAGGTTTTGATTTGCTTTGTTGTTATTTTCAATCACTGAATGCATTTCAGTAAGGTTTTATTAGGTATCCTTTTTACCACTGTTTCCAGACTCTGTTCATTCATACTATATTATGGCACTCACAATTACATTTGCTTCCTTACTTCTGCAGCTCTGGAAGGTTTCAGAGGAAAGCTTCTATTGACTCTAACTTGGAGATATAATTTCAATTTTCCCAATTTTAATTTTGAAGAAATAGATTTAGGAAGAACTGAGGTAACGGATTAACGCTGCTAAAGTAATGCTTTCCAGACATATCCATACAATTCTAAGTATATTTGTCTTTCTCCAATCATACTGCTGCAGAAAACAGGAATTGCCCAGTTTGCTGGGAAAAAAAATGTTTTATTTCCAAAATAATGGAAAACTAAATTCCATGATAATACCATTGCCAAGGATTGGCTCAGTTAAATAATTGAAGTTTGATACTTCAGACATTTTTTTCTTTTATGGTGACGGCTGGAGTGCTTTTGCATGTTTCTCATGTGAAGGAATATTTTGTAATCAGGAACTATTCAGATTGCTATTTTTGATGTCTCTTTGTAGAGCTTATTATATATAAACCATCAGATGCTTTGTTTGCTCTCAATAATGAATACATGTCATAAGAAAATGACTTTTCCAGGTACATACAGACCTGTGGTAGCAGCTTCGTGTTTTTCAAAAGTGTTAATAAACACATGCGCATATAAAAAAAGTTCTAAATATTTATGTCTGGCCTTCATCCACACTGCCAGCCTAGTGGGGTCTTGTATGTCACCACTGGGTGACATTTATAAACCCAAGGTTGTTTCTTTAGCACTAAAAACACTGATTTGATAAACAGTTCATTCTGTTTTGTAGAAATCTACTAAATATTACATTTCAAAGAGTTAATTTATTTGGTTTTGGGTATTTTTATTCTTCAGTTTCAGTAGTAAAAGCCAAATATTTTTTCTGTGTCATTTCAGCCCAAATATTTGTTAGTGCCGTTCTCAAGGACTGAGAAGATAAATATACAGGGAGAATGAGTTTGTGTATCAGGACACCAATGAAGTCCTAACCATTACTGTACTGGTTACATTTTAATCCATTCTCAGTGAAGTCCCCAAGCCTTTCTCACTGGGAATGCTTCTCAAATGCACAGCATTCATTTAAGTCTACACCACTTGTTTTAATGATGCTGTTTCTTAAACCATGGGTTGCAGAACTGGTGAAATATACAACGTTGTTCAGTGCACCCTGATGTAAAACATTTCCCTCTCTTGTGGCTGTACCACATAATGAGAGTTCAAAAAATGTGTAGATGTAGATGTGGTGCTTAGGGAGATGTTTTAGAGGTGGGCCTGGTAGTGTTAGGTCAATAGTTGGACTCTGTGATCTTAGAGGTCCTTTCCAAACTTAATGATTCTCTTCTGGAACCTGGATATTCACCTTCCCAGGCAACTGAGTATGAGCCTTGTGTTCTTCCAGCCCTTGTGCTTCTGTCTCTGCTTCTCCCTCTCCTTGCACTTTCCCTGGGTGAACTGTCAAGGAGAGTGTGGTCCACAGTGCTGCTCCCCTCTGGATGGCTCCTCTGCTCTCATCTCACTGCAAGAACAGCCATCCCTGTGAGTTCCACGTTTTGGAGGCAACAAGGTGGGTAATAGAGAAAGAGCGTTAAAAGCCAGTGAGGCTCCAGGTGAAGAACTTCAATAGCCAGTGGAGGGACCAGGAGCTGTAGTGAGTGGGGAAACATCGAGGAATCATTTTATTTTGAAAACCCAGTTATTCCATGTACAGAAGGTGCAGTTACTATCAAAATACTTGGATATGCTTTGGTATATTTTCTAATATCCATAATGGGAAAGAATCAAATTAATCCCTGTTCACTCCTGGCACGATGGAAGCGTCTCCAGCAACCAGTGCAAAGAACTGAGTAAGAAAACAGCAAAAAGCCTTAAAATGCTTATCTAACCCTATAACGAGCTCATCCATTGCCCCAAGCCTTCCTAGGCAGGCAGGTATGCCCAGCACTCGCCACACTGAATGGTGTGCTTGGCTGCACTCGCTGTGGGAGCTTTGTAACACTGACAAATGACCTCAGGGGCTTGGATAACCAAGAGCATGAATGATAGCAGAGCTAATGTACACCCTAGAACACTGAGCACTGTATTTTGTTTGCTTTTAATAGTGTGGCCAAAGTTAAAATGGATCCGCTATTTTTGAAACTTCCCAATAAAGGGAAAACATTGTTTGAAGCTGTGGAAGCTGCATATCCACTGGCACAGAAAGTAATGCAGTTTGCTTCTCCAGCACTGCCCTGAAGTATCTGTAGAGATTCATGTATAAAAACACAAGTATATAACCTGCTGTAAAAAGCAACAGCAGTGCCTTTGGCAACCTTCCCTGGCCTATGGAGGGTAATTGCATGTGGAATGCAAATGCAGCTCCAAATTTGACCTGATTAAATATCCAGCTTTTTCTCATGCAAATGCCATGAGATCTATCCATCCTAATAAGAGTATTTGCAGTATCTTGACGGAGAATTTTGACTTCAAGAATCTAATCAGGGCTCACTTGAGGGGGAAAAAAAGGAAAAGATACTTTCCACATCAATTCCAAGAAGGATTGAGATATTTGCACAGCATTGTCAGGCCCCAATTCCAAACTGCTGTTATCCCCCAAGTCAGTAGTGCAGCTGGAGAGGTGAGTGAGCCAGAAGGACCAGCTAGTTCTGGATAGAAATGCATCTGCAGCAAAGGCCAGCTTGCAAATACAGCTGTATGTTACAGCCAAAAATCAGACAGAAGTGTTCACAACTTAAATGTTACATTTAGCAATATGTACTTAGGCCTTGGTAATTTTTCACTCACCACAATCAGCTGCTGAGGAAGGGATGGCTTTTAAAAGTTATTCTTTATAGGTAGAATTGCAAATGCTCCTGTGTGGTTCCCATGAATGCCACTGCTCCTGCAAGTATCACATATAAAAAGGGAAAAAAGAAAACATATGCATTTTTAAGAACCTTCCACAGTGTTTTAATTTTGTTAGTGGGTGTTTTTAGGCATTTACACATGCTTGTTGCAACCGGACTTGGCTATCTTGCATTGGCCTTTTTAGCCATCAGCATGCTTGCAGCAAGCGTGGGTAGAGCCCTTCCCAAATCTTCGTTCACGAAGCCTAGCCGTGATGATACACATGCTTGTAATGCAATTATGGGATTTATGCTATTATATCACCCTCTTCATCTGTCCACACCAAATGATCTTTAGTCATGACTAATACTGAGCTAGTCAGAAATGTTTAACAGAAATAGCTTGTGCTAGAATTGTGAATTCTCAATTTTTTTCCTGGAAATATAGAAATTCTGATAAAAACCTTAAAGCAGGTAGATTGCAGCTGTCCAGGGGGACTTTACTGAGGAATCTAGAAGAGAAACTTGTGCAGGAGAGAGAAAAGAGATCCAACAAGCAGTGAAATCAGTCGTGGAGAAATGGGATTCAAGTATCATTTCTGCAGACAGAGTTTTAACACATATGTAGGGAAAGAAAATATAATTATACATTACAAAAATTACTGGATGAGAAAATGAGCAATTTGATACAGATTT
>JAWWEU010000011.1:6024976-6119504 GCA_035583155.1 Acropternis orthonyx
ATGTTGAGCAGCTCTGGCAAGAGGATGACCTGATTCACTGGGTTCAAACAGAAAAAAAATTAGTAGGTAGAAAGTGAAAACCACTGTGGGTCACCAGAGAGGAACAGAGAAATTTTTTCCTAAACACACAGTGATTATATTAGGCAATTAAAAGTTTACTTAGGGTTGAAATTGGCAATGGATATGAAAAGAAATCAGAAAGATCTCTACTAGCACACTAACAGCAAAACAAAGACTAAAGAAGATTTTTGTGCACTGCTGAATGAGATCACAGACAAAACAAATGGAAGAAGGTCTTCTTTTGCTCAGTCTTTATGGGTACAGTCTGCATTCTAGGTTTTCCAGATCCCATGCTAGCAGCAGATTTTAAAGGAATGCAATACTATACACTACACAGAAATATCAAGCTGGGAATCACTTAGGCAAATTTGACATACACATATCCATGGAAGCAGATGGAACACAACCGGAGGTCCTGAGAAAGCTGGAAAAAGTAATTTTGTGGCATTTTCAAAAGGTTATGGTTTTCAATGCAGGTTTCTGAGGATTTAGAAAGGGCAAACATCAAAGCCACTTCGAAGAAAGGCAAAAAAAACTTTGATTGATCTAGAGAACTATATTCCATCAAGTCTTCTCTCAGTGTTGACGAGGTCTGGAAAGCAGTTGCAGTGGCAACTTCAGCACTGTGAGCAAGCCTGCCTTGAATTCTGCCCACCACACTTGCCTTGATTTTCTCCAGGCCTGCAGTTCCCAGCCTAAGTCCCACCAGAGAGAGCTCTGCACTCTCTCACAGATAATTATCAGTGACACTGGGTGGATGCAAGAGGTGTTCTGGGAAGGCTCAGGAACTGTCTGGTAGTCTCCTGCAATATCAAGGTGCTGGGACTCTCCTTGTGCCCATAGTTCTGGGACAGCTTCCACACAGGACAACAGTATCCACACCAGCCAAGGCTCTCCTCAGTGAGGACCATAACCTTATTGTAACTTGCATGCCACACGTGATCTCACAGGAGCCCTGGAGTAAATGCCAAGGGACAGAGCCTGTGTGGCTGCTGAAGAGCAGTGAGGCTGGGACAGCTGGCTCCTGGGGCTGCCCTCAACTAGAGCTCAGCCAGGAAGGCAGATGCCTTAAAAGGGGAAAAGCCTGGTTTGTAGGGTGTTTCTCCTCTGCTCATGGGTTTATGGGAGTGGTTTAGCCTCAGGCTGGACAGGGGCTGTGATGAGACACTGGTGGCCCTGAGCAGAAAAGCCCAGCAATGTGGCTCAGATTGAAAGGCAGGAGAGGGAACCCTGGTGGCCTTCTTGGTGCAAAAAGAACCCTGACATGTGTTCTCAAAAGGTTGTCAGAGAAGGACTAACCCCTTGCAGCATTGTGGAAAAGACCCAACCAGAGAGCCCAGAAGGTTGAAAGGTTTAGATCACCTTGGGCAAGCCACTTTTGAAGGAAGATATACTGGTTTTGGCTGGGGTAGAACAAGTTTTCTTCACAGTGATCATGTTTGGGATTTATGCTGTGCACAATGATGATAAGATAGAGATGTTTTTGCTGTTGTTGACCAGTGCTTACAGAACTTTTCTTCTTTTTGTACTGTTGCACTGGCAAGGAGGCTGGGAGTGCATGGGAGATTGAGAGGTGACACAGCCAGGACAGCTGACCCCAGCTGATCAAAGGGATATTCCAGACTAAATGACAGCATGCTCTGTATATAAAGCAGGGAGGGGGAAAGGGACGTTATCACACTGCTCAAGTATGTGTCCCCCTTGGTGAATCTGTGTTGCCTACTCCTGTTTTCTTTCTTGCCCTTCATTTGCCTGGAAATGACTTCAGTATTTAACTAATGGATCACTTTCCCAAGGAGTACAGGCTGACCAGTCTGTACTTCTGAGAGCTCTCCTTCTTGCCCTTTTTGAAGACAGGAATGACCTTTGCTTTGCTCCAGTCCTCAGGCATGTCTCCCAGTTGCCATGATAATTTTATTGTTTTCAACAGGCCTCACAATAGTATAATTCAGGTCCCTCAGCACTTGTGGATACACTGTATCAGGACCTATGAATTCATATATGTCTAGTTTGCTTAGGAATTCTTTAACCTGATCCTCTTGTACTAAGGGTAAGGTTTTCTTCCTCCAGACTCCTGCCACCATCATTTCTCCTGTGCTGTCTGTTGTCACTGTCTCTGAATGATGTTGTTTGGGTGTTAATTACATTCCTGTACTTTCCATGAGTCTCACTAGACTGAACTCTACCCTCTGGAATTTTATGAGTTTGTCATGAAATGAGATCACACTCATATTTTTCACTTTGGGTGTTTTTTTTGGTTGTTTTGTTTTTTTTTGTTTTTTTTTTTTTTTTTTTTTTTTTTTTTGTTTTTTTTTTTTTTGTTTTTTGTGTTTCTGGAATGTCCCACAATACCCTATGGTACACTGTGGGAATCTGGCAAAAAGCCTGAAGTAATGTTGTAAAGAGATGTCAAAATATTTCACTTAGGAATAAATGTTCAGATTTTTCATTCTTTTTGAGATGATGGTATTCTGACTTTTTGGAAGAAAATATTTAAAATATTTGCTCTTCGAATGAAATGAGTAATCCCTATAGGGATTTTAGGTGCATAAGTATCCATTGCTTCCTTAGGTACATTGTCCTTCTGGCTACCTATCTGTAATATACTCCTTTACATTTGAATTTGTTAGCATTAGCTTCTAGCCATTGCATGAAATGAGACTATTTCCTACCCTTTATACCAACCATAAAAATGTGCATTAGTGTCTCAAAATTTTACAGGAGGAGTTTGCAATATCAGCCAGATTATGGGTTATTATGCCACTGTTGCAAATCTTAAAGCATTTGCAAGTAACTTTTGGTATCAGAGACAAAGGCAATGGCTGTTAGGAATTATGACGGAGTTTGCTTTCATGACGTGGCCTCAAAGGACAGTCTTGTTGGTAAAACCATGTGCAAATGAAATAAAAGCAATAAGCCTCAACATCTCCAGTTAAAAAACCTCACTCTGATATTTTGTTTTCCTTTGACATTACTTGGTAACGCCTCGCTAGCAGAGGGTTGGATGATGGCCAGTCCGTGTTCTTTGGCTCATGGTGTGCTCTCATCTTGGGTGCTGTATGACTTTAAGGAGAGCTGATGAAATTTGTGGAACATGTCTTGGCATTTTCCCATTACTGCTAATAGGATTAGGAAGGTGATGGCTTGTCACTGGAGGTTTTGATATCTCCTAATAAGGAAGACAACCTGCAAGCAATACATGCAAAAAGCCATTGCTTTTTATGGTGCAACAGTGGCTTTTTCAGCACTCGCTACCATTTTTTACAGACTGGCCCATATAAATTAGTCATCTTTCCTGTACCCAACAGGACATCCTTCCTGTATCCCACTTTGCAGGAGTAAGAAGCTGCAGGAGACATGGAGATGGGATCAATGTCCGCTTTTCTTAGGGAGGGGGAAAAAGAAAGCAAGGAGAGGTGTCACAGGCTCCTTAGCCTGAGAAGGCTTGTTGAACTGATGGGGTTGGTTTGGTAAGGGAGCCCTGACACTTGTCCAAGTGATTGCTCCCAGGCTGAGGCTGGTGTGAGCTGATGTGTTACTGCAGCCTGTGATGAGAAGGTTAAGTTGCATTATTTTATTGTCTCCGTTTACAGTGTGTACCAGTTTGCCTCTGGCTTATCCGTCATGTAACACTTAAGTAATCTGCTGAATAATGTGGCTGCATGTCCGAAGTTCTTAAAGTTTTTCACAAAAGTAGCATTTCATTAGATTTTAATAATTTTCATTATTATATTTTGTTCACTGACAATAGATGGGATGAGAAGGAGATTTATACTTTTTTGCCTGTCTATGAGAAAGAGATAAATTAATGTAGATATAGTTGGTCGAGACCTTTTTGAATTACACCCTCTTGGTTAAAATAACAAAATTTAGCATAATAACCCCCAGACATTTATCAAAAAGTAGGGTCATGATTTTTTTTTTACAGGAAACCGCTGGAAAATATTTCAAAATTATCAAGACGTTTCAGTAGAAAAAAATTTGACAGCATTCTAAAGCATGAATTTTACTTTGATTTTAAGCTAACTAAGTTTACAGACAGAAATACTCATATCAAAGGAATGATTTCAATGTCGTTGTAATAAATTAAACATAGATTATTTCATAAGTTACATGAAATTGGTAAATTTCTTTCCATTTATTCCTTATTTTCAAAAAATGATGTGAATATGGTGATGCTAAAATAAGTCAGAGCATTACTCCTAATAACAGAGTGGTTTTTTTTTCCAATGGAAGTGTCAGGAAAATGGGTTTTCTCAGGGAAAACAAAACTGAACAGAAAACAAAGGGCATTTCAAAACATTTGCCTGTAGACCATCAGATGTTTTGGTGTTTACATCACAGGCAAACACACATCACTGAGTTCTTTTCCAACTAAAAAACGGTGTATGTTCAGGTATAACCGAACCTGTAGAAACAGATATCTGGTTCACTACTTGGAAGTACTCTATGAAGGCACACAGAAGAGTTAACACTTTACCTTAAGCAACACTATCTTAACACCGGGTGCTACGTCCTAATGTGAATTGATCCTTTGGTAAAAACAATATCCCAAAATGGAAACAGCAGCTCAGATTAACAGAATATTTAAAGAGATTCATAGCCCATTTTCACTACCACATCGTACCAGAAGAGCAAAGCATCAGAAGTGATGTATAGATCATTGATTTTTATCCCTTTCAGAGCAGCCTTTCTTAGCATTTTTAATGAAACATTAAATGATCGTAATGTAAACTGTAACTGAATGGCATAGTTTTATACTTTCTTAATTGGATGCTAATATCCATGTCACTGTTTGCATGAAAAATGGTGTACTAAGCCAAAATATCAAGGTTTTTAAAACTCATAATCATTCTTCTGCTGATACCATCTGTCAGCTTAATTTTTACCTTCCAAGGAAGAAGGTGCCTTCAGGGGAAGGAAAAGAAAAAAATTACAGTTATGAAAGTACAGTAAATCGACTTTAAACCATGGACTTGAAATCCCATTTGATTAGATAGGATTTATTAGTTATTAATTGTCAAAGTTGGAAAATAATTAAGAATTACTGTTGGGGCACTGTCACTCATCCTCCCGGAAGGATCTGTAGGATTCCCCGGCTAAGGGTTGGAAAGCGGCTCAGACATGTGGCTGGCACAGTGAACTACCTGATGAGGAGCTTCCTCGGAGGGCACCTGGGACAGCTGGAATTCCCTCACCAGCAGTGTAAGTCTGGGTCTTCTCTGCAGTGCAGTAGAGGGGCCACAAAAGAGTCTGAATGGTGTGTGCAGCGTGCTTGATTCTTCACAGAACCACAGAATGGGTTGTGTTGAAAGGGACCCTAAAGATCATCTTGTTCCAAGCCCTCTGCTGTGGGAAGGGATGCCACCCACTAGATCAGGGTTGGTCAGAGCCCCATCCAACCTGGCCTTGATTCTTCTTGAGCTGTCATTTTTACAGTGACCCTCCTATGAGGAAAGGCTGAGAGAACTGTGGTTGTTCAGCCTAGAAAAGGTTTTGGGGTGACCTAATTGTGGCCTTCCAGTACCTGAAAGGAACCTACAAGAGAGATGCAAAGAGACTTTTGGTAAAGACATGTTGTGATAGGATGAGAGGGAGTGGCTTCACACTGAAAGAGTAGCTTTAGTTTAGATATCAGGAAGAAACTCTTCACTGTGAGGGTGGTGAGACACTGGCACAGGTTGCTCAGAGAAGCTGTGAATGCCCCAACCCTGGAAGTGTTCGTGATCAGGTTGGGCAGAGCTTGGTCTAGTGAAAGGTGTCCTTGCCCCTAGCTGGATGATCTTTAAGGTCCCTTCCAAACCAAGGTGTTTTATGATTCTATGATATGCATAACCTGAATATAGCTGTTGCTTGGGATAAGCCACCTGGCACTTGCCATTCCTAGGATACACATTCTACTTCAGTGTACCATCAGATACCCACTAAGAAAGCCAAATCCTAGGAAAAAAATGGAGGCGTGGATCTGGAGAGCACATCACCTGCTGCAGTCTATCCTGAAGCTGGAACATATGTGCAAAGCAAGCACGTATCTTCTCCAAGATTATCTCAAATCTCTGCAATACTGCAGGGGCTACAGGCCAATGCTTTCCTGACAAAAGTAAGAGGATGCACTTCAAATCTTTCCAGCTGTTAGCAAATACTTGAATACACTGCTACTTTACTAGATTGCCCTAAAGAAATTCCAAAGCCGTTGTCCTCTCAAAATGTTGCTGTTGTTGAAATTTCAGAGACAAACACACTTCATGCGATCAGTAATGTGTGTCTGTACAGCAGCTGTACTTCTGTGGGGTGCTAAGGAGGTAACCCCTGCCTATGGGACAGCACAGGTTAGACCTGGCTGTCTTCACTGCCAGGGATTGGGTTGCAGGCAGTGAATCCACAGAGCAGAAGAGCTGGTGCTGAGGTCTGTACCCTGGAGACTCCTTAGAGACTGCAGTGCTGTGTGTGGTCACGGCATGTGTCCTCCAGACTCATGCAAAAGGAATCTGCTTCACACACTCAGGGGCAAGTTTGCAAGCAAGCCCATGCACAGTAAGTGGGAAAACAAGTAAGATTTGCTTCAAAAGTGACATTCTGGGGGGAAAAAAAATCAAATAAATATATTTTATTTAATTTCTTTACTTTAAACCAGTATGAACACTGTGAAAAAATATACAGGGCATTTTCAAATTTTTTTTTTTTTTTTTTTAACAAAGAAAGCAAAGGAGTTTAAGCAGCTTTTCATACTGCTTTGAACAGCTGGTCAGAGGAAAAGAAAGGAGTAAAAACTTGATCTACTAATAGCTATTCTGGTGCCCTGCTAACTCTCTGCTGCCTCTGCCTTGATCACTTGCAACTATGTGCCACAAACTATTAGAAAAGAGCCCCTGAAGCAGGATGAAAGAAGTGTGAACCCTTGGCATGTGCACAGGAGGTGGTGTTTGCAGGAGTCTCCAAGTCAGCGCTGAGGAATCTTGGCTTCAGGCTTTCCAGCTGGTGCATGAGGTACAGTGGGAGGAGTGTCATCCAAAGAAGACAAAGGGAAGAGGGAAAGTAATTTTCATATGGAAAGTTCTTATTTTGGCATCAAAAAATCAAAACTATTCCAACAAAATGTAATTCCAGTATCTGGAATCAATGAGGAGCTGCCAACACCCATGACCCTCTCCAGCTCCTAACAGGGCTGAGAGGATCAGACTGGATCAGAGCCCCAGCACCAGACAACTGAGCTTTTTTTCATTAATTCTGTTTCCATAATGTCCAAACTTAAAATTAAGCATGTGATTAATTGAACGGGATGGACTAGTTGGCATATGGAGAAATACTGTGAGGTTGTAACTTGCAAAGTGTTTTTTCTGTCTCAAGAACTCGATTATATAGATGTTAAATCTGTGTACATCACGGCTTGCAAATCTGAGGTTACATAAGGGTTTTGCATATATGTGCATACATATAAGCACATACATATTTATTTATATAAATGGCATGGTACTTTCAATGTAATTTTTACATTGTACTTCACATTTTACTGTACATTCAACTACCTCCCCACATCTTATATGAATTTTCTGAATTATTTGTCCTATGTTTGTTTATCTGTAATTCCAGACTGACTTAAAGTGATCCTATTGAGAAAGTTTCCCAGAATTAGAGTCCTCAGATTGGTGTTCTGGTAAGGTAATACCAGAAGACTGATTTTCAAAATATTAAAAAAATAGGATCCCTGTTTTTCTTTTCTCTTTCTCCCTCCCCACCCTTCATTCAGTAAACAGTTGCCTCCCCATATGGAGGAGTGTGTTTCATGTATTTCCTTGTAAGTAGTTTTAAAGCTCAAGCAGTTTATCCTACTTCCATTTCTTAATACAAGACAGAGTCTAAAGTACAGACAGACACAACACATATTCATTTAGCAGCGACAGGTTAACCAGATTTTCTAAAGAATATTAAATACTATTCAATCAGTGTCATTCTCCAGTTTTTTGTTTGGTCCATTATCTGGAATCTGAACAAGGAATTAAACTCCCACAAGACATAATAGTCAGTCATTCGGATGTGAAAGAATTTCCATAATTTATCCTCCAAGGTGAAATTCCACCCAGCAGAGAGGGCCAGCCAGAGGCAGACGAACCTCTTCAGCTGATGTGAATCTACTGAAGCCTCAAACAACAGGACAAACACTGGCCTGCTCCTTCCAAAGAGACTTTTTTACTGCAAGACATCAAATCACCTCCCTTCCAGAAAAGTTAATTGTGGTTACACCAAAGGCCAAATTAATTTCATCATCAGCTTACAAATCAAAGTTAGGTCAATAAGTACTAACATACTACTTCAAATAATAAAATCTCTTATAAGGTAAGGAATTATTTGCCCTCCCTCTGAAGTATTTCTTTTGGGAAATAAAATGGAGAAGGACAGAAAATGACAACATCATCTCTTTCATACATTCTCAGTGTCCTTTCACATTCATAAACCTTTAAGGCATAGCTTCTTGGCTTTTCATGTTGTTTAAAAGGTGATTTGAAATTTTTTTGGTGAACATGCTGGTCTTAGTTTTGGGTGTCACTGACATATTCCTCTGGAAGTCTTCCACTTTAACTCAGAACCTGGCAAGTAATTTAGCACTTATTTATTGAAACGTGCATAAGCCTTAAAATCACCAGACAGTTCCAACACAAACATCTGTCTTTTCAAAAGATAACACCCTGTCAAAATGCCCCGGAGCAGAATCTTTTCCTTTGGTTTGAAGTGGAAGCAGTAGCAGCTACAGCAGTTAGAGAGCAAGTATTTTTGGAAAGATGACAGCTGAGTTGTCAGACATTAATGCTGAATTACATAATGCTTGTATGTTACAGCTGAAATGTAATAAGCAATTATTCTGACATTATCATTTAATGGGCTGCCAAAGTACTGTCTGAGAGGCAAGATAAAGGTCTTGGTGTCTGTACTGGTTCTGTTGATGTTAGGGGGCTTCCATGAAATGTTTGGACTATTTTCACTCTTGTCATCTGAGGAACTATCAGCTTAAACATCTCTCATGGCACAACAATACCAACCAGAAATGTCTCTAAGGTAGAATTATCCCCAGCATGAGAAAACCAGGCAAGCTAGTTACTGTAACTGCTGATGATGAGAATTTAGCTTCTTCATCAGCAGATTTAGCATAGAGAGTAAAACCATATTTACTTAATCTTCAGTGTTGGAAGTCTCAACAAATTTCATTGTATTTCACATATGTCACTTTTACACAGCACTATTAAAACAATCACTGCAGTCTTCAAAGAAAATAAGAGGTCTCTGGGTAGTATTTATTTAGATCTGTTCTCATCTGGAAACAGGAACTAAAAGAACTCCTGGCAGGGAGAAGGATGAACAAACGTATTGAATAGCTTCTTTGTCAAAGAAAACGTCCAAGCAACCCTAGAGATGGGACATAGATAGCTCAGGGTGATATGACACAGGTCTGTGCAATTGTAAATGAAGAAATTAATAGAAAAAAATTGCTCACTCTTTCTCAAAATGGAAGAACAAGGAGACAGCAAATGGACTGATCGGATAACAGGTTCAAAACAATCAGGAGGAAATTTTTCAAAATCTAGTTAAATGGTTAATTAAACTAGTTACTTAAACATTTAGTCAAATTCATGGCTATGAACCACAAATATATTCAAGGTTAAAAGGCCAGCGGAAAAACTGATGGAAAAAAAATCTTCATCGAGAACTTAGAAGATGTAATTTCTGCCTCATCTGCAAAGTCTTATTCTTATAACTTTTCCCTAGGTATACACTACTGGAGAGTGGGTAATGGCATAGCCCAGGCCTGACATGGATCTTCTCATGCCCTAAATCACAAGGCTCAAAATTCAAATTCCTTCAATTGTCAGGAATTCATTTAAATCAGCGGATTTATTCTGAGGACCTCAATATGTCACTGTAAGTCTCTAAAAATCATAGATTTAGCTTCTTAAAAAATTTCTCTTGTTAAGCAGGATCTACTTCCCTTGTGTCATTTTGGAAATACCAAGACCTGTGAGATCCTGCTCCGCATTCACTTTTCCAAGCTGAGGGAGAACTCTGTGGCATAGGTGTCTGTCCGGCTGTGGGATTCAGATCACACACTCCTAATATCTCCATGCCAGCACAGCTGTTTTCCAGCTGGGCTTTGGCTTCATCCTTCCTCTGGCTGACCCACAGTTAGACCTCTGATGTTGGGTGCCCAAGGATGGTCAAGAATGCCAAATACACATGCAAGTGAGCCAGTAATGAATCCCTATTGTAATTCCATAATTGTGCAAAATACGTGGATTAAATGCTACTTTCCACAGAGGTGAATGTTTTCTGGTAAGAAAAATTGACTAGCGGGATACCTGCATTTTATTCACAGCATTTATTCATAGCACATAGACCCATTCTACAATTGTAGCCACTATTAAAAAAAAATCAACAAAAGGCTGCAGCATTATCTGAGCTTCTCTGGCAATTTCCTCTCTCACATTAGACGTGCCTTACTTTCCTTTTGTTATCCAAGGAAATATTATTTGTATAATGTTCCACTATACTTTAAATAGTTCTCCAGTTTCCTTCTCAGTTGAATTGAGAATAAAATTACCTGCTATTGAACAAACATTATTCCTTTGTTGCCTCAGATTCTCAGTTTCAGATGTGTTGGGGTTAAAAAAAAGTCCTCCCTAACTCCTGCAAAGCCCTCCAGGGAGTCCCTGTCACATTTAATCTTTCTCTGTCTCCCCGTTTCTCAGGGTGTCTTCTGAATAACAGCAGTTTTGTCTATTTTATTTGCTCTCTCTCTTACACACACCCAATTGAAGAAAAGTAATTGAAACTATGGCATCTCACCTTGCAGTATCTGTGTAGTTTGAACCGACAAGTATGTGGAGATCAAATTTCTGCTTATCAGCCGCATAAATGTGCTCCAAGCCTGGAGACATCAGTGAACTCTGCAGGAGTTCACTTGCTGAGCAGGTGTACATGGCCCATCACAGGAAGAGAGATTTGGTCTAAAATATCCTTTCACCTTACAAACTGAGTAGCTTTTGCTGCAATTTGCACCTCTGGACCTATCAGTCAGTACAGTGACAGCAGGTTACTCTGAATTAGTCTGCCATCCAGGCCAGAACGCATGGTGAGGCATCAAACAGCTGGGTGCCTCCTGCCCAGGTTTTGCTGTAGACCATAAAGTGGTGTGGTTTCAGGAGCTCTCTCTTGCCTCACTGGAGCTACAGCAGCTGCAGCAAGAGATCCTTTCCATGCTGTGGTACACAGACTTCTGACTGACCATCAGAAACTTCCTCCCCTTTTTCACACAACTCACCATGTTGTTTTCAGTGATTCAATTATTCAATTTCTTTTTCTTTGTGTTTTGTTTGTTTGTTTGTTTGGGAGGTTTTTGGTAAGGAGAAGACTGGGTTGTTTTGTTTTTTGGTTTTTTTTTTTAAATGTTAACATCTAAAAATGGAAATTTAAAAAATCACCATTGTTAAGCTCTCTCCTCTAGAAATGAGACAGCAAACAGGCAGGTCTGACCTCATCATACAAGACAATATTCTGTTGAGATAAATCACCCTGCTATTTCCCAGAAATTCAAGCGTCTTTGGAAAAACATCCCTGCATCTGGAAACACAGGTCTGAGCCAGGATTGATTAAACATCTTGACTTCCTGGGGGAATCTGTTACCCCAAGAAGAGGCTTTGCAGCACTTCTGGCTTTGAGGCAGCTTATTCTTTGAGGCACCTCAGCAAGGAACTTCCCAAAGCCTGTGGGCAGCCCTGCCTGCAGGTCACCCCTGCACAGGGTGGCTGACAGACCCTTCACCCTCTAAACCTCACCCTGTGTGTTCCTGTGGGTGGGGGAACTCTCCCCAATTCTCCTGGTGTCAGCTGAGGTGTCACAGGTCTGCAGAGCTGTGAAATGACTGAGCTACCCACGATTTTGCAGAGCACCTTTAAAATGTGTTTTATTCCTTCCGTACTGTCATGGAGCAAAATTTGGTTGCACCAGCAATTGTCTAATTTTGTGCCTTTTTATAAAACTGGTATTCTGGATGGAACAATTTCAGAACTTGAACATTATCAGAGAATCCTATTCCCTACACATTTCCAGTGCTGAGCTGTTCTTATTTCTAATAGCATGTGCTTACATTCTCTCCTTACACTTCTATTGACAGAGACACATTTAGAACCTTAAAGCTGATTATTTTTTTTTAAACTTAATAATTGCATGTTAGGCTCCTGAAAGTCTCTTCTAGGGATTTATGCTTTAATTTCATTCTCAAAGCTTCAGTCTTATTAAGTGACAGTGATCTTGGGATATTAAAAAGTCAATTCCATGATGATTTTTACTGGTCCCATCTTCTTTCAGAATGTCACAAATTATTATTTTGTTATTATGGTCTGGAGAAAATCTATTCTTGGTGGGAATGATAAGACAGGTGTTTGTCATTTTGAAGACTCCAGTAAAGGTATTTTAAGGTAGTACTTAGTAGCATAAATTAAGTGTTCTCTAATAATCTATGTGAAAAGTTAAAGAAGATTTTCCATTCAATTATAAAACTAGACTAGGGAAATTATCACACACTTTCAAGATTGGATTATGTTTTTATGTCTTTTTATAGAGCAGTTAATTCCTGACTATTTCTTGTAGGATGTAACACCAGTTGCTGGATCTTTCCAGAGGCAGGACTCAACCCAAATGGCACAGACAGGTCAGTGACAGTGGTTTTTCTTGCAAGCTGGTCTTGGAAGTCTGCACCATTGCTCTAGATCACTGCACGTTCAGAGGTTGGTGGTTCCAGAGGGGAAAAACAGAATCACATTGAAACACCAGCCAGAAAATAGAAAATTAAGGGATGGAAATGCTCCCATGCTCCACCTCTCACTGCTGCCCTTCCTCTGCAGTACATTTTCTTCTGCTTTTGCCCAACTTATTTTGTGTTTTACTGTTTCCCTTGGGAAACCATAACGAAGCAACCACACAGCCTTGCTGTCAAATCCATTTTTTTTTAATTTTCCCTTGATTCGATCTCTCCTATCTATGCAATGCATCACAGTTTGTATTTCAGTTCTAAGTATTTCCCATGCAAACATGCCCTTACAGTAACTGCTGGCTGCTCTCCCTGCCTTATGTTTTAGCCAGGCTACATCTAAAGTACCTTGAATTCTGTTTTGGTGGGGTTTTGGGGGGTTTTTTTGTCTGTTTGTTTGGTTGGTTGGTTTTGTTTGTTTTGTTGTTTTTTTTTTTTTTCCGTGTGAATGCTTCCAGTTCTTTGGTTAGAGTTTTTGTGGGGTTTGTTAATGCTGTGGTTTACCAGCTCCCAGGAAGTGGCAGTGATAATGTTCCATAGTCACTTGTCAGTGTAACTCACTCAAAACCAAAATTACTCTATTGACACTAAATGGATAATCCATCCTCCATGCCTGAATTATTATAAATTATTGTGTGCCCAAGTTTGAGGTTATTCTCCATGACTGATCACTGATTTCTTTCATCCAATAGCTTAACAAGTGGCACAATGGCAAGGTTTGGATAATTAAATAAATATATGTAAATTAATTCCTAATATTTCTTCATTCCACTGTTCCAAATGACAGAGGAAAAATACCTTTAACAAACACATTTTCAAGGAAATTATAATTTTCTTTGTGTTATGAGTAATGCAATATTAAGCACATACCTCAGCTCTTGAATTATGGCTTCATCTTTGATGTTAGTGATCAAATATTCATTGCCTTGATTATTCAAATAATTAGACATTTTATCAGTTTCTTTGAAAAGCTCAGAAGTAAAAAGGAAAATCCCTTGAAGGGGTGTTCAATATTTAGTTTACTGTCAGCAGAAGAGTCATCCGACAGGAGGATACTGTGACAAGGAAAAAGAAGTGTTTGTTGCAGAAAGTCTCAAATTTTCAAAGTGAATGCTCTACTACTTTTGCTAGGTTGTAGTTACTTCTTGCTGAAAAGTTGGAGGCCAGATCCAAATGTGAGGATACTTATCACACAGTAGCTTTAGCTGCAGTAGCTTTAATGGAAGCAGAGCCAGGATAGCTCAGGGAGTGCTGGTCCCAAATGAAGTCCCTTATGCTGCTGAAGGGTCTCCTCAAGCACCCAATTCTGCTTTGACTTAAATGATGTTTAAGACAATACCATGAGGAAACTCTGCATTTCACCCTTGCAGAGGATGAATACACATAAAAATAGAATTAAAGGTCATGTACAATTAGAGACTAAATTCCTGACTTTCTCTATGAACAACATGCAGTGGCACCAATGAAATGCTGATGTTTTTAAGGTTATAATTTAGCAGTGACATAAAAAAGAAAAATTACATATTTAGATCTTTATTATGCTTCTTTCAAGCTTTCTGGCTGCTCTGTGGATGTCATGGAACATTAGAATGAAATCAGCTTGATGCTCATGCATAATGTGCGAGAAGTTTTTCGTTTGTTATAATTTCTACTCCTTCATATTAATTGTAATCAGTGGAGGATGCAGGCTGTGGTTGTCTTGCTAATGATAAATACAAATATAGCTACAGTATTTTTCATTATACTTATTCATTTATTTCATCCTGGGTGTACTCCATGCCAAGCATATCTCTAAACAATGGAAGTGTGTCAGTGTGTGTGCACTATAGAAATTGGAGGTGTAGAATGTATGTGTGCTTTTTTTATTGAGACACAAAATATAAGAGTGATTTCCATGCCTTTCTGCTACAGATTTTGGTTATGGCTCCATGCTCCAGATACTTATGGAGGCATACTTAAAAAAGTCAGAAGTGGCTTAACTTAATTGTTTTACATTTAAATTTTACATTTTCAAAATTATTATACATTTATATTATATTTTATTATATAAAGAATAAAAGAGGTCAGCATGACTGTTTCATAATAAAATACTGTTATACCTGCATATCAATATAGGTAGGATTCTATGTACATAAGTACATAAGGAATTTAGACATGAAATTGGGGAACATACAAGAAAAAATCTACTGAGCTGTTTCTAGAGCAAATAGGACAAAAACATGACTCTAAATGCATTTTCATGGTACTTCTGACCCTATCAGAGACCATAAGGGTCTGGAAAATTATTTTACCGCCTTCAGTAATTCTATTCCTAATGACCCACAGGTTGCAGGGGTGCAGATGGAACATGGTCAGCCACAGGCATGTGACGACCTCAGGGCTGTGTGAGCACAGGGCAACTGGTCTTGCAATGGAGAGGCTTCTTCTGAGTCCCAGGTCAGATGCCCACTATTCCTGCTCACACACTGCCCAGCTGCAGGAGCCAGAAACACCAAACCAGGAATACACCAACAGACTTAGAACACCTGGACCATTTCATTTCCCCATCCTAAAATAGCCCATTGCAATGAATAATATAAAAAATTAAAAACACTTTTTTTTCCCCCTAACTTAGGTGTTGGAGGTACATTTATGAACATGTGAATAGTTAAGTAGTTTCTGAAGAAAAATACGTGGTTATCCATATTCAAGCACTACATTTTCAAGAGGCATTTCTTTTTTCTTCATGCTGGATCAGAAATAAAAAGATTGCATTTGCTACCAAGTAGTCAAGAGAAAAGAGGACAACTGGGAGCATTGAAAGCAGGCAAGCGTTTTTATTTTCATTTTGGTTTTGTTACCCTTCAAACGAAGACATGACCTCACTGTGTTCTTTCCTTCCACAATGATTTTCCATTCATACGGAGAGAATCTAGGGTTTCTATGAAACTCAAACTAAATACTAAAATAATTCTTTAAGCAATATATACAAAGAATTTGTTGTCTCATGAAGGCCAAACAAGTTTCAGTGCCAGCAAAATAATGCACTGCCTCTCTCTGATGGACATTAATGCTGCTGAATAGCACGGGGTTTGCACAGATGGTGTTTATTGCCAGCAAAATATGAGAAATAACTGGCTGCTGCCAAACTGGGCCGTGGATTAGAAGCACTGCATGAGAAACAGAGATTAGGAGTCAAGGGAACACATCATGGAAGGGTTTTTTGCCACAAGGCCCTGCCACGGGCTCTGTTATAACAAATCCACAGCCACACAGTAGCAGTTGTTGTCCATCCCTACCACTGTCCACAAGGAACAACAGCCATGACACCAGTTGTGTGTCTTCTCATTTATTTTCAGAACTTTGTAAACAGTTCATCAGTGGGAAAGGAAACAGACTGCTGAATAGATTTAGTGTACATTCTTTGAGCGGGACCTGCTTAGGAGGTAGAAGCAGAGATTTCACTGATGGCTCCCACAGCAAAGCACTAAAAGGGTTTCACAGACCCTGTGGGTATCCACTAACCAGGGAAGACCCAAGGAGAAGGAGGGGACCCCTTTTGTCTCTGGAAGCTCAGAGAAATGGAGCAAAGAGCGTTTGCCCTACAGACCAACCCAATTGTGCACAGAGGACACTAGATCTGCCAGGCAATCAAGTCAACACCTCAAGAACCATTCTGAATTATTTCTTTTTTTGTTTGTTTGTTTGGTTGGTTTTTTGTGTTTTTTCTTTGGGGACATTGAGTGATCTCTGCATAGAGTGACTTTGAAACTGAGCTAATGGCCATGCTTTCCTATTCTTTGCGTAGTCCTTAGTCACTGCAAGATTTTACACACAAGCCTGTAATAGTGAATATGAGCAAGAAATAGATACACACAAATATTCTGCTGGAAAGCAGCCAATTAAACATGTAACTTTTGTAATGGACAGAAGTGCATAAACAGAACCCTAAGAAATAATAGATCATATTTTTGTTTTATTTCATACAAAAAAATGTAACTTTCATAGTTCTCCAATTGTTTAGAAACCTGGATGCATAGTTCTAGAACAGACCTTGTCCTAGAGAAACTGCTGAGCACAGCTTTCGCATTGTTGTATTAATGCAATTTATTTACTGTGAAATGTTCACATTATTGAATCCAATTTTTCTACCAGCTGGTCATACTGTGAAAAGGAAACCATTCATCTTAAATAAATAAAACAATACCATTGTACTGGTAAGTCAGAAGGTAGCTATTGTGTGTAATGGAAATGCAAATATGAATGCAATTGTTATTTCATGGATAAATGGCACTTACAGAAAGGTGATGCAATGTTTTTCCCGTCTTTTGTTCATCTAATCATTAGGTCACATACTAATCCATCCTTCATTTGCCATATACCACACATTTTAGTGCACTTCTTTTATGGAAGAATGGTATTTCAAAAGGGCTTGTGAACATTTGTTTTCTGATCTAGTAGCTTGGTGAGCAGAGGTTGAGGTATTGAATTACCCAAGGTCTCAAAAAGTTATTTCATAGACACATCCTCTTTGCTGAAGATTACTTGAGATAATAGCTGTTTTCCTGTGGGTCTCTTTTTCTTGTTGGAGAGTATTCTCAGTCCAACATCCTTTTAGACAGCTCTCCGCACTCCAAACAATAAGCTACTTACTCACTCTGTCCTCTGTTTTTTCAGTCATTACGTTTAAGAACAAATGTATAACCAGGAAAACTGTAGATGACTTTAATTTCCAATAAACATTTTTGTTGTCATAATTTCTTTAGTGCTCTAAAAGGCTGGTAAATATTTTGCTAACATGGTTTATTTCTTTCTTCCTTTTTTTTTTTTTTTAAATTTTTATGAACACAATGAAGTTTAGAAGGATTTGGGGTTATGAGAGAGGATTGCAAAGTCTAAGGTAGGTGGAGGGAGCGCATAACTACTGAGGGGCAGGAGTTGAAGGCTCTGAGCTGGGCAGAATTCTGGACCACAATAAAATGCAGAACGAGGTACTGAAAGTATGGTCATATTAATCCCACTTTAGTACTTTTAATATCTACATTGGCCTTAAAGAAAGTGGCCTGTGTACAGAACATTCCCGCACCTCGTCTGTGACTGCAGCTCTCTGATGCACGGGCGACTCACTTGGATAAGCAGCTGCCTTTCTTGGTGCTTATCAAAGGCAAATGGAACTGTGAAACTTTTGATGATCACCTTTCACATTAAATCTGTTTTCTTCAGGAAATAAATTCTCATTTTAGCTTGGCCTGTGCCATATAAGTATACAAATCAAGACTTTTTTTTCTGATTGAAAGGGCACACAGAGATTGCTCCAGGCTATTAATACCATCCTTGTGTGGAATAAAGAGAGATAACCGAGAGAGGGCTTGAAAGTGATATTATACACACAAAAAGCACCATTTTTCCCCACACAGCACACCTTCATCACCACTTCCTCAGAGAAATAATGCTTCCTTTATACGTTAGTGACACTTACAAGGATTTCTGCTAAAAGCATAAAAGCAGGATTCAGTACTTGTATTAAGACTAATAAGCTGTTGAAGTCTCAGAGATCTAGATCAGAATGGCAAAATATGACACTACAAAAGCACAGTACCCATGAAGTGGGGTACATGAACCTGTGCTGGGTACTGCATTGCAGAATAAAACCTGAACCATTTCAAGATCCTCTTGGCCCAACAGATGGTCTACATGTCTGAAAGGCTATTTTAAAATTCTGTTTCTTCTCTATATTCTATGAAGGTATTCCTTTAATTCAGTATGGTAGAACTAGCTGTGTTACAAGGCGCTTCTCCTTTCATACTTATTAAACAATACTTTCCCAAGCTGTAGCTAAAAGAAGTCCTGTCTCCAGGAGATAAGGGTAGGAGATTGTCCAGTAATATGGATCATTTTTCTTGCCTGTCTGGAATTTTTATTACAATGCCAGATCTTCCACAGAGCAAAGAAAATAACAGGGAAAGCCTTGACAGGATTCTCCAGTGCCTGCTGAGGTCCTTAGCCTTTAAATATTTCAGGCAGCATCTCTGATTCAGAATGAAAATGGACAAGGGAGAATATGAACGGAGTTTTTCAGGATGGGAGTTGCGGGAAGAGCTAGAGATGAAATTTATCAGGGCATGGAATAGGTTTCTAGTGGAAAGTTATGGCAAATTAGCCAGAATATAGTACTCAAATATATGGCAGGAAGCAATTCCAGAGAGTTATGGCAATAAGCAAAGTAGCCTACGGGTCTTTTTCATCTGGACAGTTTGGGAATGAGTCTGTGATTGGTTTCTCTCACAGCACAGCTGGTAAGCAAGGAGGGGGAGAAAGTCAATATTATCTTTTTTAAAAGTGTTCCCATTATTTTGTTCTCTGGCCACTACTCATTACTGTGTGAGTCAAGCTGCCCACTTACTCTGTAGCCCTCTGGAAGCAATTTTACCTGTAGAAGCAACCAATAGCTTCTTGGAGGTGGCAGCAGGAAAGTAGCAGGGCAGAAACAGAGGGGAAAGACTAAAACTGCTCATCTCATCACTCCCCTCACTGCTATAAGAGCATTCAGCTCAATAGAACATTTTTTTTCAGGCTGTGTTCAATCTGCTGCAGTTTTAAATGTCTCAAGTGGTAGGGAATATTTTCTTGCCACTTACTGGGAAGTTAGAGTGTGTCAGTTCAAACTAATAATCTAGTTTGATGGTGACATTTACAAGTCGCCTGCTCCACTGAGCTCAGAGCACAAGTTAACAGCTCACATTCCAAAGTCAGTCCCTTAATTACCTTGTCTTTCCCCCAAAGATTTGTCAGGAAGTGTTCTGATGATGGCCCAGATAGATGTGCTACACCAGTGAAGCACAGTTTTGACTTCAACAAGCTTCCTGGGTTCCTGAGGACACCTTACATGGCAGGAGGAGGTGACTCAGCAGTTGTTTCACTGCTCATTCCTCCCACATCCACAAGATTGTTCTTAAAAATGCATTTGCTTGAGGGTTGTTCAACTTTTTCACGATACATTCAACTGAAAGAAAAAAGAGAGAGCTTCCCTCGAACAATGTTCTGTATTATTGGAGGCAGTTTGGGGAACAGGTCTTGTATCTAGGACAGGGTAGAATATAAATTAACATGGAAAGGACAAGAGGAAGTTTAACACAGTGTATGAAACTCAGAAATTGTTAATAATTAAATTCTTGTTTCTTAAAGGGACATGGGCTCTTTCCCCTGCTTCACAGATCTTCCACTGACAATTTTTTACAAGCAGTCACAAGGCAAGGAGAGAAGAGACCAGAAGATGATATTGCTCTGTGATTACACGTGTTTTTCTCTCTCCTTCATGAAACATTATAGAGAACAAATAAATACAAATTTCATGCTTGTGGAATGGTACCTTCTGTATAAGCAGAAACTAATTATAAATCCTTCTAAAGTTAATCCTTATGATCTCATCAAATTACTGTATTAAAGATCATGATAAAAATATCTTCATGTGAGACTCTCAAATATATGAAATGTAAATTAGTTCCCAGAACACCAGCCTGAATGAATGCATTAAACCTATTCCATGTGTGGTTATACAGATACTGAATTTTTTTTTTCATATCTACAATCACCTACAGTGACACAATAATAAAATCCTCAAGCCCTCCATCATATTTGCTGCAACCGTGGCAAAGAAATTAGACAAAAAACTTTGGAACAAAAAAATACTCTCTGATTTTTCTTAAACTATTTCATTCCTGAGCTCCTAAAGTAAAAAAAAAATATCCACAAAAGACTCAATATATTCTTTGACCAAATAATTGTTTAGCAGATAAGAGATGCAGAAGGGAGCACCTATATTTACCCTGGTAAAGCTATATAGCATCCATAGAAACAAGGTGAGAAGATATTTACTAGCACTAATCAACAATACTACTAAGGTGGCTGAAAATACACTTTTCTAAAAGATTTAATACCTTGCTGTAAAAGTAGGAAGGCATTTCAGACAGAGGTCTGTCAGTGCTTTCATTAACTTAAATGATGGAAGACCGTTCTCACGTAAAATTTGCAGTGCACATTAAACCATCAAGGGTAACAACATTCTTGGAGCCAGAGTTAAGATTCAAAATTATCTTGATAAATTGGAGACAGGGTCAAGATTCAATGAGATGGCATTCAAAGTGGACAAGTGGCAATGCACTATTCAGTATTGCAAGAGAACAGAGCTAAAGTGCCTGTCAACAGTGCAGTGCTGTGACAGAAGTGCAAATCTCATCTGGCTATATGGTAACAGCAATGCCATATATAAAACATGGGAGGCAATTATTCCTTGGTACTTGGCACTGATAAAGTCTCATTCAGAGAACATCATTCAGGACTAAAGTATTTTGATCAAAATAAAAAAAGTATTATGTAAATTGGCAGGAGTTGAAAGGTATCAAGAAAACCAGGAGTTTTAACAAACAACCCTGCATAAAGATATCAGACCAGAACAAAGGAAGAGACAAGGGAACTTAGATACAAAAAGCTATTTTTAATCTTGAATTTTTTAATACAATAATTTGATGAGATCACATTGATTTCTTTTGGAAGAGATTGTAAATAATTCCTGCATATACACCGAGAAGAACAAGCGAAAAAAGAGAAGAGGCTTTGGCCCTTCCAGCCTCCAATCACCGTAATATTGGTACCACCAGCATTTCCCAGGTGAGACTGTGCTGGGAAAATGAAAAGTGTCTGTGCTGCCACAGCAGGGGATGAGGGCACCCAATGGAGGTATGGGTGTCTCAAGAGCCCATCTCCTCACTGCTCACCAGGAAAATACATGCTGGGTGCAGTTTTTTTAATTCGAGGTAAGCACAGCATTAAACAAACAGCTGTTGAGGTTAATCAAAGTACTCTGAGTCCTTTCTCAAGACCAGACGATTAGAATAACTCTTATTGAGGCTCTTCCAATTATTCTGGGATCATATATACGAAGGATACCTTGCAACATATAACCTAAAGTGAAAACTGTAATATAATCATCCTGAGGCAAAGCCAACAGACACGTCTAGGGAACAATGAAACCTTTGATAGTGAGACTATATCACTGAGTATGTTTTTAATTTATGCTCCATTAAGTATCTAAAGATGCTGCTGAGGAGAGACCAACCCCAAAAGACTGAAGATTGTGATGTGTTTATTTTGCTTGCAAAGTACATAAAATGAGTTTAAAACCAAACAGTAACAAATGCACAATAAAAACTGTAACTCAGTCCTTCCTCAAGACATGGTTCTGTACCAGTTTTTAGTTCAGAGAAACACCATGGCACTTGTACAGAGCAACACAGTGGAACTGACATTAATCATACATTAGTCTCCGCTTCAAACATCCAAAAAATTATCTACATTTTTCACCATGTTTGGCACTTGCCAGAATAGTCAAACAGAAACTACTCTTTCCTTTTCATGACTCAACCTACAAAACCTCTCTCCTTACTGCTGAGGACAGACACCAGGATTAAGATTACACACCCTCCAACAATGACAAGCTCCACACGATTCTCTCCAGCCATTCTTTCCCACACTTCTGATACACAATATAGGCTAAGAGATTTAGATGCTGAATCCCTTGTAATGCTGTTAGCCACAATAACTGTCTCTGCTGACATATTTTAAGGCGTTTTCAGTCACAGTTAATAAAGCCAAGCAGTCAGTGTTAGGTTTAAAAAAATGCTTGAGCTAACAGTTCAAGGTGGTGGTTTGTTTTTTTTTATTTTTCAAAAATGTTTGGTTTGTATATTTAAGAATGGCATTGACTAAAGACTGGAAAGCCCGTACTCTCAATGGCAGAAATGTGAATGGTATCCATCTTTAGCTCTAAGCAAATAAAAGAACATAATTCCTATGGGCTCTCATAATTGGATACTTAAGGTGGATTTTGGAGCAAAACATTAAGCTCAGATCTGCTTTAGTAGTTGTCACAACCAATGAGTGTTAAGGCAGAAAGCATTCAAAGGATACAGAGAGTATTTAGGCATTTTTGTCTTAATGAAAAACTATGAGGTTTACAACCTAACTTCCATTCATCCAGAAAGATCCCCAGCTTTTTGATGGGGTTTTTGCAAAACCTCTCCTGGGTGCCTCAGTGGTTTATACAGCTGTTCGGGCTGAGCAACTTCAAGGTCTTCGTTAATTAATCTTTTCAAACACATCATTTAAATGTGAAATCAGTATTTGCAACCTTGGTTTTACGAAGCTCTAACTCCAAGCAAGTGGCATGTTGTTGGTGTAAAAGAAAAAGTAAGTTTGGGAAGCAGTTGTCCAGAAAAAAAGAAAATTCTGAAGAGGAAAGAGAATGCCAGGGAGTGACTCTGGCTAAGATCACAGATTTTTCCTAGGGAAATAAAACAATGGGATGATATTGGGAAAGGTCAAAGAATGAATGACTACATGGCAAAAGAGAATAAAGGCAGAGGATATAGTCACAGCTGCCACCTGAAATACACTTTCGTGCTTCTTCTGCCCAGGAAAAGACCTTTAACCATAAATTAAGCTGTTATCATTCATATGTCTCTTGCATCAAGAGAGAGATGTCCAAGCAGTATTTATGCTGCAGATGCTGCTATTTTATCCTGTGTGTGCTGCATGGAGTTCATTACCAGGGCACTGCCAGATGCACTAAAAGACAAGGTCTTGGCCTATTACCTGTGAGCCTTCTGTGAGTCCTTCCTCAGAGTAAGGGCTTGTGTGTTATTTAATGTCTGATCCCAGTCCCTGGTGCAGCCTGGCCAGTGCTGCTGATTTTGGCTGCTGTGGGTTAGTGATGGCAATTCCTGAAAGGAGTTTCTGGCCAGCTTGGAGGCGGATGAAAATTTTCTACAGAGTGCTGAAAATCCCATAAAGGACTAGAAATCCCTTAAAGAACTATAAATGCCTCTCCTGAGCATTTCTTGCCTGCAGTTATCCTCTTTCCTCCTCTTATTTCTATTCCTTTTACTTTTCCGTTGTCTCTCACAGTCACATGGCTGGGTGATCTCCCATGGCAGGCACAATCTCTGAGCAAAGCATTCTGCATATTGCACTGTCTCTATTGAAATAACTCCTAGTAACCAAAAAATATACCTGAAGAATGTCATTGAAGCATCTGTCTTTCCTATGTGGGTCACCATAGAGTACACCTAACCATAATACAGTGGTGTCTTCCTGGCAATATTTGTTTGCAAAGCAAATACTAAAAAGAAAATCAGATTTTTAAAAATAAAACCACAATAAATATTAAAAAACAACTAACTAAACAGAAAACCTTTACAAAAACAGCTTGGGGAATAAATGGCTTCTTAGAAGCCTCCCTGTGTTGGTCAAGCTTCTTCTGGAAGGAGGCTTTGAACAAGGTATAACAATCTTGTGTCATTTCAAAGCTTTTCTTACAGAAAATACGTCATTTGGTCTTGTTAATGGATCTAATTCAGCATCTGCAGAAAGAAAGTAAGGCCAGGAAGAGCTATAAACAATTCCTTTCACACCATGTACTGGAAAAGAGAGCAAGCAAAAGTGCCCGTGCGGAGTCAGAGGTGCCCACAGCAGGCAAACCCCTCAGCCATACACATCACAGGGCACGGACAGCCACAGCCCCTGCACAGGACACGAGGAAAAGCAAATGAGGCCATTTTGTGAGGAAAAATCCCCCTCAGCACTGGCAATGCCTGTGCCTCACCTGAAGCAAACAGAGCTGCTTTTGCTCTAATGCATGTTCACTCACTATGAATTGTTTTCAAAGCTGCCTTCCTGAACCTGGTCTGTTCTGCTTGGCATTCCCACCTCTGTTCTGTGAAAAGGTGGTGAAAAACATAGTGGCAAAAGCAAATTCTGTTCTTAACTCTGTCCACCATCGTGTGTAGGCTTCATTTAAATCTATATGATTAGTATTTGGCCCAGTGTTTGTATGTTGTTTATTTTCTTCCCCTTGGTCAACTGGAGAGTCAGTGCCTTATGATTAGGATTCTCCCCTTATGTTCACCTGCTTCTCCCCCAGCCATTTGGGACATCAGCTTTTTCTCTATTTTTAGGTCCATGCTTTACTGTAAGGCCATTCAAATGACATGAAGTGAGATAGATAGTGGCTGATAAATTATAAGTTCAGTTGACTGCTTTTTTCCCCTTTATTTTGTATCTTCTTCATTTTTGTGGTTAAAAAACTAAGTAAACATCGCTCACAGCTTGAGTGTCACCTGACTGAGGAGGGAATATTAGCAAATAATAAAGTGAATTTAGGTATTTAAGCACCACATCTAAAATAACACTAATACCAGAAGGGATATTCTTCAATTCTTATAATTACTGCAGATAATTAAAATGTTATATTAAACAGACTGAAATACTAATTATTGCTTTAGCTGAGATTCCATTTATAGTAAGCTGTATTAAAAATTCATCAAGAAAGCAAGTGCAAGAGGTATTATTCATAACAACCTTGTTTGTGGGGCAGCAGTAAGTTCAGTTTATCAGTAAGGTTTCAAATGAGTACAAAATGAACCACTACATTTAGCAAATGAAAATTTGTTGTCTTTTCTGAAGCTCAAAGAAAACAGAAAGCAAAGGAGGGGAAAGAAAAAAAAAAAAGGAAAAAAGGAAAGAAGTCTGTTATAGCTCAAATTTGAGACAGGAAATTATGAGATTCTTCTCTCTATCCAAGTTAGAACCTCAACACAAATAAATAAATATCAACAAGAAAATCTGACACGGTCTGCCACTTCTTTACACATTCACTCAACTAAACCATCCCTTTGCTTTGAGCGACTGAAGGAGCAAACTAGTTCACTTTCTAATCTAAAGATCTGAAGCAGATCTCCTGCAGAGTAGGGAATGTTTGAGACATTTGGCAATTCCTCCCACGAGTTGGTACCCAAATATTTTTGCCTTGAACAAGAAAGAAAGTACTGGAAAGAGAGAGAGTTCATGGAAGTAATTACAGAACATTGCAGCTACTCACTCTCCCAATGCCAGTTTAACCTGCACCCTGCAGGATTCCTATTTACTTAGGACGTCTGAGGAGTCAGATTGCTCTCCTCAGCAGGAGTTAAAGACACTTAAGAACAGGAAATCACAGCCTATGAGAGCCAATCTCATCTGCCTGTCAACCATGACTTTGCCCAGACCTTTTGGCCTCAAGATTCAGTGTAGCACTTCCTAGTGTGGAAACTAATGCCAGGGAAATAGAAATCCTTCCTGGTGGTATCCAAGAGCCATGCTCCCAAGAAACCTTTACCCTTTCTAAACCAGAATTTCTTGCGGCAGTTTTGCTCCCCAGCTCACCTGCTCCATCTCAGATGAGAACTCAGGACATTTGGGAAGTGCAACAGGCTGTCCTTTGGGAGGTTGAACCCCACGAACTGTTGTTTTCTTCTGAATCCTGCCTGCAAAGCCCATGTCACCATTCAATAATCTTGCTGTGCAGCCGCTCATGTTCAATTCCCCTCAAAACTGCCAATGTTTTCTTCCTCTTGCTCCTATTCTTTTGATGCTCCTTGCTGTCTGTCTTGTTTCTGGCTTTGCGGGAAACATGCACAAGTCACCTGGTTTCCTGGAGATTTCCTGAGGAATATAGCTTATTGTCATTTAATCTTGTCTTTTGAAGTACATACCTTAATTTTGATAAAAATTCAGACCAGCCAGTGTTTTGGGAGCTAACTCAACCCAGGTAAACAAGAAGCAGAAGAGCTCACTGGAGAGGGCATTGGCTTGGATCTGCAAAGACCTGGTTCATGCTCCAGACCAGGCATACTCAGCAGCTGTGGAGAAGTTCTTTCACCTCTCTGTTTGTGGACTTTTGCATATTTGACATTCATTTTCAAAGCTTTTTTAGATTAAGATCATTTATTCCCATGTGCTTGTATAGAGTCCACTATAATGTGGTCCCGATTTCACTTGAGTTTACTGAAGTGTGAAGAAATAACTAGAGGGGTCCTATTTCAGAGGGGAGATAAAGGCTGAAATCAGTAGGATAACTGTCAGTTCTTATTACTGCCAATACACTTATTTTTTAGCTAGTTCTTCCTTTAAGACATAGTCAAAATACTCTCCTTTTGCACAGAGGAAACCTTGCAAATAACCCCAGCCTTTTAAAATCAGAGGAAGTGTCAGGTGTAAAAAAAAAAAATAAATAAGTGATGCATGTTGAGATAAGGAACCAAGTTCATTTACTTATTCTTGGAAGAGTACACTGATGTGCTTCCAGGTTTAGACACTATTTACTTTCTGAAATATTTTTTAGAGAGTGTATTTATGATCATATTCACAATTGGCCTCAGAGAAGGACATGGACTTGGAGCTTGTTCAGGGTAATTTAATCAATCTATACAAAAAAGCAACAGCCAACCATTATGACCCAAGTCAATACTAAAATGATTTCCCAAAACTCATTTCAAAGTCACTTCCAGGAAACAACTGGTAGCTTCAAAACACTGAGGCTCAAGGATAAATTTAATTTTCTTTAAAGTCTGTAATTGAGCTTTCTTTAACAAAAAAATATGGTGTACTGCCATTTCCTTTAATAAAATATTGTGCATTGAGTGTCATGTCATTGTGTCCCTGGTAACTCCTCATTTTTTAACATAAGTCAATGTATTTTGTAAGGTTGGTACTACCTTATAGTGACTAGAAGTACTAACACAGCTAATTTTGTACGGGAAAAACAAACATGTGGCATCTGTTTAATCTGCCTGCCTACCTACCAGATGGAGAAAAGAAGGGCCAAGACACTGATGAAGTAACTGTTTAATCATATCGGCTTGTTGTTGACTTACTTTTAAACAAAAACGAGTCCACTTGCACCTCTGGGAACTCACCATGTTTTCTCTCAGCTTCTGAAAGTGCATAGCAATTAATACTCTATTTACAGATGAGAGAGATGCATGACATGATCATGAGATAACAAGGAAATAACATCCTTATGACCAGTGGCTCACCTGGATACCTGTATCATAACTGTACTTGAGAGCTAAGTTATTTCATTTCATGCACTGAGTCTACATATAATTAATTCAAAAAGTCTCATGTTTCAATGGATTTTTCTTGTAAGTACTAGAAATATATCACAAGTAACTCTTAGCAGTTTCACAGACAGCATCACTTACTTTAACAAGTTGTTTATTCAAGTAGAAACAATGGATGTTTTGACACTGTCTTCACAGGAGGAGGATTTGGTCAATGCCAAAAAGGTGTGCCAGGTTGTGTCTCATTTTAATATACTTCCGTTCCTGTTTAAATCAGTGAAATTATTCTGTGGGATAAAAGGATATCCAGAGGAGCAAAGAATGGCAAGTTTGAATACTTGATGTTGGTTATGGTGGGGGGAGGGAGTGCCGCTCCTGTAGCACTGCTGACTTGTTCATATTTGCCTGTAAAAGAGGGCAAATTCTACTCTTCCAAGACAGCAGTGTTACAGCCTGTCTATTTTGTGTCAATCTGTTGTCATTGATGTGAGCTACCTAAGAAAATCTCACATGTTCTACAAATCAGATAGATTTGACTCGGGGGGAATATTAGGGAAAAAGAGGAGAAGAGAGATATGTTGGAGGGAACAGGTGGGATCATAAAATTTTTCCAGGACTACAGGAATATCATCTGTTTGTCATTAATTGTGCCCAGGAATATCCTGCATGTTTTAGAATTCCTCAGTTTAATTCTGAATTTTGTCTGCCACCTCTCCCCCTTTTTCTATCCTTTCTGTTTTGTTTTCTTTGGTTTTTTGGTGGGGGATGAAATGAGTAAAAAACAAGAGGGGGAGGATAGAAAGAAGGAAAAGGCTTCAATGATCAACTACGCTATTACTAATATAGTAGGAAGATAACCATAAACACTACAAGCAGCTTTAAGTTCGGAAAACAAAACAAAACAAAAATCCCCAAACAAACAAACCTTTTGTCTGAGAGTTTTCATAATATTTCTGGGTCTCATTTAGACAAAAAAAAAAAAAACCTGAAAATATCAGTGTCAATATGATACCAAAAATAAGCTGCACATTTAAAAAATAAAAAAATAATTACCTCTAGAACTACTTACCCAAGTACCTGGCGGTGTTTCTATTGCATAGTCTTTTAATAAACATTAGATGGTTTTAGTAAAAACATGGTAATTCAGGCAGACATTAGAGGACTGGTGCAGCAGCCACCGGGTGAGGTTCTGTGGTCTTTGCTATGCAGACAGCAGAACCAGACGGTCATAGTTGTTGCTTCTGGCCTAAAATCTATGAGCCCATGAATCACAGTAATGGAGCTGCTGCCAAGTCAATTAGCAGCACATATTCCAGGAGAAAGAATTAATTATCATGTATTCACCTTCTGCCTTGACATCTGTGGAACTTTCTGTTGGGTCATTTGCCTGTGCTGGGTTCTTTGAGTATTTCACCCAAATCACTTCAGCTCTGGCGCCTGGACTCAGAAACCTACAGAAACAAAGCCTTTGGCTCTCTTAACTTCCTTAACCTGGTTAATTTTGCTGACAGTAGACACAGGGTATCTAAGGATTTGACATCAACTTTTCCCTTCCATAGCTATGGATATGTGGGACAGGAGGTCACTAGGACCAAGTGAGCAGCTCCACAGAGTTTTGCCTGGACTTCTGAGCGACCTCTCCATTTCCTACCTCAACTTCCAAAAAGATTATCCAGGGCTCCTAAGCCTGTGCTCTTGATGAAGAAAAGACAAATTATTATGACTTCTGCTATTCGTTGGACAACCACAATTTTTTCTCTTTCAAAGCAGCATTTGTTCTTTACTGGTTTTGCACAAAGCTCCCCATGGTGAACTCAAGCAAAGTTAGGAACAAGAAGGACATACAAAGGTTCTGGCCCCTCTCAGGCTCAATAAATGGATCTGTAACAGATGGCTAATTACAAAGATAACTATTAACCTATCCTAGTAATGCTTAGGCCTTCCAAAAATGCCATGACAGGGTATCCTGGCACACTGTGTTCCAGCACTGCAACTGAAACAAGCCAAACGTACTCTGCCCTAGGCTGGTGCAGAGATTTAAAACCCAGAATATCTGGTGTCCTGGTGCCTTATTTTGAGTCTCTCTAACTGTGGCCCTTTATCATCTATGGAGCTTTATTCAAGACCAGCAAGGGCCGAATAATTGGATTTTCTTGGCAGGTAACCTTTCTTACTCTGCCAATTAATCCAGAAGAAAATAAAACCTACTGATCTTCTGTGAGAAGAAACACCCAAGTGATCAAAGATTTGATTCCCTCTCCCAGCACTCCTGCCAGTGATTAAGTGTGATGTATATGTGGGCATACTTCTCATGCACCATACAGCTGAAGTGGGCACATCATGAGGTTTTTCATTAATCTGGAAGCTCAGTGTGAGCTACTGAGGTCCTGGATATTCATAAATATGGAACAGATGCCCAACATAATCAAATTTAGCCTAACAAAATTTCTGGCTGAAGAAAGGGAGCTTGTCGGCTAAAGGCATATGATAATCTTAAAAATGTGTGCACTGATGGACAGGCCAGAACATTTTCCTGTGCTCTCTGGCCAATTAGTCTTAAACTCTTTTCTGCAGCACCCTGTTTTCCACAAGATTGTCTCCCCTTTCCTCCCCCTTCTTCTGTGCCCACAACACCTGAGATGTGAGCACTTTTACAGAGAATGAAATACAGATAAACACCCTCTTAGGCAGATAGGAACACTGACAGTGGACTATACCTTTCATCCCAGGGATCATCCACATGTCCCCAGATGCTTCTGTTCCGGGTGGCTCATAGCTCTCTTAGCCTTCCTTCCAAGTAAATCAGTCGGTGTCCCCTGCATCATGAAAACTTGGGCTTGTTTAGAGGGAGCCAAGGCTCTTTGGAAGTAAAGGCATGTTCCTGAGCTCTGGAACTGGGGTCAGCCATAGGTGTCACCTTTCAGCCCTGCATGGCATACCTGACAAATAGGATTCCTTCTCTCTGGCACCAAGAGGCTGTTCTTTTACATGCTGCCTGCCCCAGGTAGCAAATCTGAGCCATTCAATTTGTCCACCTCAGTGCACAGAGAACCCTGTGTCCTAATATAGTTTTGTGTTCATTCCTGGCAGCTGGGCTCAAAAAGGTGAGAGCTGTAGTGAATAAACCAGTCGCTGGCTCTGAACCCAACAGCAAGAAGAGAAGCTGTGGTTTTGATTCCCTGTTGCTGATCTTCACCTAATGTAAATCAACCTAATTCTGCTGGCATCAGTGGAAACGAGCTGATTCAGGCCATTTATAGTTTCCTCTTGTTTACTTACTGCACCTTAATGACTGCCAGGCACAAAAACACCTGACTGAGGACGTTAGACACAAAGGCTTTATACTCTTAATGTTTTGTTTTGTTAAAGACTTACAAAGATGAGGGCTTTAACTTCTGATGAGAGAGCCAGGCCCCCAAACACTTAGCACTAATAAGGTGCTTTTCAGTTTCTAAGTGCTTTACAAACATTAATTAATTATTCCTTTCAACAACACTTGGTTATTTTCTGTTACTAGAGCGCATGTTTACCAAGTTAGCTCCATTCATGCACAGCACATTGTTGGCAGCAGGCAGGAGAATAAATTGATCTATAACCACATGCTGTAATTTGCAGCAGATTTGCTTCACCAAACACCATCAGTGCAGCTACAGAAGCAGCTCCGAGGAGTGACCACTCCTCCCTGTGCCCTGTGGTGGGGATTACCTTTACCTTGCCTGCTAACCTGAGCAGAAACAGAAAATATGTTCCCTGCACAATTTAGCTAATTCTACAGAAATGTATGTCAAACAGGAGCTTCACACGGCTACAAAAAGGTAGTAATAAATTTTGTATGTGTCACACAGAAATACCCATTACACTATAAAAGTGACACAGAGAATAGGAGGATTTCTGAGGAGTGAGGTTACCACAGTGAGGCAGTAGAATTCCCTGCTGTATCAAGTAAGTAAAAAAAAAAAGAAAATCTAACCTAACATCAGCCAACCAACTAATCAAAAAACCAGGAGGTTTTACCCATCTTAGCATATCCAAGGTCCAGAAAGATGACCAGAAGGCAGGAGCTGCAGTCTGACATCCTCACCTCACAATAAGGGTTGTGGAAACCATGGAACAGGTTGCTCAGAGAAGTGGTGGGTGCTCCATCCCTGGAAACATTGAAGGCCAGGTTGGACAAGGCTCTGAGCAACTGGGTCTAGTGGAAGGTGTCCCTGCTCATTGCTGAGGGTTGAACTAGATGACCTTCAAACCGAAACCATTCTATAATTCTACCATCCCTACACTGATCAAGTCACACCAAAGACCCGAAACACATCTCAGCTTTCTAGAAGAGTAACCCTAGCCACTGAGTTCTTATTTATTTTCTCATCCCTGTCTCTCTCTCCACCCCTTACATCCCATCTCAAAGGAAAGGAATGTTTTCTGGCAAAAGTTTTGTCTGGACCAATGTGTTTCCACTGGAAATGAGAATTTCAGTGAACTGTGGCAGACAATAGCAACTATTGCCATGGGCAGTACCTCTGCAATAGCAAACAAGGTCTTGGGAAGTGTTAATCTGCCTCTTTTTATTAGACCTGCCCACAGTTTTCCAGGGAACAGATTTCTGACATAAAATGCTGGAAAGTATCAAGCTGATCATAACCATCAGCAGAAATCAATTCTGCTTAACTCCTGCCCACCTCCTATGCAGGCAGTGCCACTCCAGGGGCCTGGGTCCTTGTTAGTGAGGGTCTGGTGCCTGGCAGGTGTGATGCCAAATCCTGCATACACCTAAATCTCATTTTATTCAGCATTCAGAGCAGTTTGTCCTTCATTGCCTGCTGACAGCACTAAGGTGGCCCTGTCTGTCTCCTTTCGCTTCAAGCTCTCTTTGCTCTGCTCAGCCTTACACAGTGTAATCTAACAGGCATCAAACACATGGCTTAGTGTCACATAAGCAAAGGGAATTTAAATTGCAGAGTCAGGAACCAAATCTTTCAGTATCAGTAACCTCCATCCCAAGAGGGATAAGGAACACCCAACTTTAATGCTGCAAGACATACAGTCTAATTAAACAGCCATGGCTCACCTTGTTCATATTTAAAGTGTTTTGTCTGCAGGTAGAGCTGCACTGGAACACACTGGGAATTTATTGTAGGTGTCTGAACAGAAAGAAGACATTTTAGCAAATATACTCTTCTGCCTCCGTAACTGTATCCATACCCAGGCTTTTGTCAACACAGCTATTTTCTCACAGCGAAGCATGAAAGGCCTGAGACTGGTTTCTGAGCATTATCTTCAACATGGGTATTTACAGCTTCTAGCATCTCTCCTGAAAGAAATTCATCATAAGAAATACACAAGTATTTACTGAAATCAGGCAGACAAAATTCAGTCTATTTTCAGTCTGAATAGTTTAAACTGTATTCTGGGATTCTTTGATGGCTTGGTTGGGAAGAAAACAACCCCCCCTCCTGCTGATGAGTTCTAATTCGCCTCCATCTATGCTGGGTACAAAGACACAGTGAGGTAATCAGACACACTTCTGCATCTGCTCCACAAATACACCCAGCCCTCATTTGAGAAAATGACACATTGCACACTGATGCAAACAAAAGATTTGGTATTATATTCATTCATCCCTAACCAAATGCAAAAGTAATTTCTTTCCTGAAGTGTGGAGAAACAAGAAAGCCTTTTTTATTTAATGAGATACAAATATCTCTATCCATAGGAACATGGTGTAATTTTAATATTAGAATAGAATTTTCAGCTTCTGATGGATAAATATATTCCTACTTCTGACTTCAGGAGGTTGCATGCAGCTACCATTTTTCTGCTTGTTAATAGAAAGTGCAAAAACCAGTTAATTAAAATGTGTCATATTCTAAAGGATATCTTTTCATTCCTTATAGACATGTACATATCAATATATTTTTACATTAATACTCTGTAAAATACTTATATGCTAAAACACAATAATTGCTGTAGTACCACATATGACTTCAGGATAAATGTAACAGTATCATGGATTTAGTGTAAGCACTTCTTTGCAGCAAATACGTTGAGGGTTGCCCAAAGGATACCAACCAATAACTTGCAGAAGCCATATAATATCCTTCCTACAAAGGAACAGACATTCCAGGGCAGTGGTTCATCTCTTCTAATAATCATTCTCCATTGCTATCCGGAACCAGAACTTCTAGAGAAAGGTGAAAAATTCACATTAAAATGTGGAATCATAGGGCTACAGTTAAAACACCTTTCCAGTACTCATCAGGAAAATATGTGGCTCATGCTGTGAAACATGAGGGAGATTTTTCCACTCCTTTCTGAAATTGGGATTAACAGTCCCAGTTCCAAACTCATGCTAAATAATTCACCTGTGGATGTTCTCTTTATTCCAAATAGCCCTAAATTTCTGACTTTTGTTATGCTTTTAGTCTCTGTTACATTCCTGGCAATAAAAAAACAGCAACTAATTTAACATATACCAAGATTATTTTTTTCCACCTCTTGAGTTCACTATTACCTACCACCACATGAGAAATGCAGCCAATTAATACAGTCAGTCTCCATAGCAATAACTTTTACAAAAGCATCCAAACCCAATAATGATTTTCAACGTGTAAACCTGTGATTTATTCATGCCATGGAAAATCTCTTTCACCTTTTCTTTTTGTCTGTGGAGGAACTGAGGGAGAATAGCACTTGCCTCTTATGAATTTGTAGGAAAACAGAGCAGAGGAGAGGAAAATAAGAAACATGTTCCCTCTTGCACTTCTCCAAATGCGGGTGTTGGATTTGTTTGCAACATAACTACTTGCAGCCGATTGGCACCAAGCCCTGACACTCTCCCTCTCTAATAAAGTGTGTTTCTCTTGGTACCAAAATCTAATCGTCGAGACTTGCTTGCTTTATTCTACATGTAAAACATGTTAAACATCCTTGACACTGAATATGTGAAAAGAATCATTATTCACAGGCTCCTAATCAAAGCTTTGTTTTGCGTCATTATTTGTTTGGTTTTACAGGATTCCTGCATGCTTGAATGAAAATGTCTGCTGTTGAAAATTGTCACATCTTTCTCAGAGAAGCCAAGCAAGGAGCGCTGCTGCATTCAGAAAGTCCAGGAGTAGTGGCTTATTTGTTTTCTTTTCCTTTTAGAGAAGTCTGCACTGTTAGCTAGTTTGTAAATTATTGATTTATTTGGTGATTTACTTTGCAGCAAATTGAAGCTATATGCAAGCTAAATACAGCTTCACTTAAGCTAATTATGATGATGGGTTCTATAAAGATTTAGAACTAGACAATTGTATTTGACATATACACGATAAGCCAAAATATACCGCTTTTCCACAACAAATACTCTCGCTAGAGAGTAAATGTGAATTAACATTTATTTCATTAACAGTTGCAATGTCTCTGCCTGTGAAATCCTTTAGGGGCTATGAAACAATGTCATGGAAATATTTTAGGCTCTCCTGGTTTCCCTGTAAGGAGAGATCACCCCCATGCTGATACAGCCATAGAAGGTCTAAACCAGCAGGTGGGGCTTGGGACACCACGACCTCCCCACTTTTTCTTCACTGAAAGCCAAAATACAATTAGTGTCTGCCATGGGAAACATTGACTGAATTATCCTTCCTTTTCTGTACTTGTTGGGACCACAGATGTTCCTCACAAAAATAGATTCTGAAGGTACAAACATGTGGGTGTAAGCCTGGCACTGAGCTGGTGAGAGCATGGAGCATGGGCTGCAGGGCACAGAGGCGTCACCTGTACCTTGCTGAGGGCACAGATCAATGCCTGGAGTTTCAGGGCTGCTCTCTGGCTTTTCCAGAGACAAAGGAGTGTGACCTTTGGTATGGATTTTCTAGAAATAAAAATATGCCACAGCAGATTTCTGTCTCAGGATTGAGCATCAAGTGCTTGCACCTGGAGCAGGATGCAGACAGTCTGAAGGAAAGGCCACGTCACAGATGCACAACAGATTTTGGCATGTTGGCTACTGATATAGGTATATTCCAGATAACTTTTAAGCTGACTAGGCAGGATAGGGTACATAAATCTGAAAATCCCAGTCCACAGCTGTCTGTACTTTGCACTATTAAATCTGTGCTGCTCTGGGTGTCCTACCTGGTTAGATTCCAAGTTAGCATGAATGGCCAACATGCAAACACCTGTACTGAGGAACAAATGATATTCCAAAGTGCACATCTGCATCAGGGCTGGATTGGGATTCCTGTTAGTGAGAGCCAGAACCACAGAAAGCACAATGTCACGTTCCCACACTCTGGACCAGCCTTATGGGAGAGGTCTGGGAGCATCAGAATCTGTAACCAACAATCTCCCTCGAGGCTTTCAGACTATCACCTGTGAAACTGAGCACCTGAAAGCCCTGACTTTAATCTGAAAAGGGGAAAAAGAGAAAAGTTCCATCCAGAACCCTTGCCTAATGAAATCAGTATTCCAGTCAGCTCCATCCCTAGAAAAAGCAGCTGCAGTATGCAGGGGAACATATTTAGTTTTCCCAGCTCCATGTGCTAGCATTTCACAAATGAAATTTTCTGTGACTTTCAGGCTATATGAAATCTTGAAATTAAAATGAAATATAATTGTCAATGAATGGAAAGTACTACTTTTTGGCCAGCTCTATTTGTACATATAAAACATCCTAGATGTCCCAAAGTGTCTTTCATGCCATCTCAAATTATTTTACTTTTTTTTTTTTTTTTTAGATTGAGATCTCCAAAGCCAGCTGCTTAGGGGTTTTCAGTGCCCAAATTCCCACTTACTATTTCATTTGACACTCAGATCCCTTGAGCAGCACTGAAAAATTACTAAGCCTTAATATCTCTGTAAGACTTCCAAACTATAGCTACAATGAAGAAACTGGTCCTGGCACTAAAAACCAATGAATATGTAAGACAAATTGTATCTGGAGAGAGCAAACACATTAAAACAGGCTACCAGTAGCATCTTTCAAAAGATATACATTGTAAGCCACATACTCTTCAATAGCTCAAGGGGCTTATAGTCAATAAATTTAACAGGCTGCAACCAAAAAAGTCAAAGCTAAAGTACAGTATGTAAATGGAAGCTAGAGTGCACTCTTCTTTTCAACCTTAGGACAGAGTTAATAGAGGGGAAATGACAAAATACATAAAAAGGAATACACAGGATTTGACAGAGTATGTTTTTTCCATTTAACTTCAAGGCAAACTACCAGACTATTTTGGTTTACAGATAAATCAAACAAAGAACTTTTATCAGTTTGCATAAAAGTCTCATTTTCAGCATTGGAAAGATTAGGCTTCAGAGCCTTATTCTGTATGTGCATGTGGGGGATTACAAGGGAAGAGGTATAAGTAATGACCTTGTCAGAGATTAGCTTCAATGATTATATGGTAAAATAGTTATGTTTCCTGTGCTTATGGATTAAAATATCCATTGACAGTTTCTGCAAACTAGTGAATTTCATGGATATTTGCAGTAATAGGGTAATGACAGTGGGGGTATCTGACAGCCCCATTGCTGCCTCTTGACATTATTCATGGTATTCTGCTGTTCAGCCCGGGGATCCGGATCCTCGGCCTTGCCAGATTTGTTCACAGTGGCTCAGTGCTTATGTGACAAAAAATATTCCCTTTAAGAATGTCTTTGTTTTACAGTTACATGGCCACGCTAAATGCAAATTTACTGGACCCATCTTGTCCTTTTTGTTTTTCAAGACCTACACTTGACTTCTCCCAGCTGACTTAACAGCGCGTGTGGGTTGACTTTTCACTGACTTACCCTATGTATTGACAGCTGCACTTGTTTAAGCTGTCAGTAAAATTGAAGTAGCTGCACTGTTCCCACCAAGATTCTCCTTCCTCAGAATTTTCTCTTATTTTGCTCTTTCTAAACAAACTTTTGCGAGGAAGATAGGAGCTATGCATGTGGGGCAATCAAAACTATTGCATTGGCTATGACAGGTATAGTCTCTGCTTTGACTAAAGGGTGACTCTTTTGATTGAAGGATCCTGCTCTGAGGATGACAGAGCAGAAAATAGTGTGGAGTGTCCTGAAACCCAAATCAGTATCTTAATACAGAAAGTAACAGGCAGAATCCACCTCTGAGTGAGCAGCTCATTGTTTCTGAAGATTCTCTAGCTAGTCTACTGTTCCCAAGGAAGATGAAAATAATAAATTCACCAGAAATTGTCAGCTACTTTTCTCTGTGCCTGTAAAATGTAAAACACATTTTCTGTTTACCCTGATGAGATCATTTAACTTTGCAGATATATTGGAATCCGTTTATAATGCTGGATAGTGAAGAGAGAGGCAGGATAGTGAAGGGAGAGGCTCACTTTGTTTACTTGCTACTTATTTAGAGTAATCTCTGTTGTAAAGTAACTGGATAAAAGAGTAAAGACAATTTGGTTGTGAGAGAATCATTCCAGTGAGGGACAGCACAGCACAAACTCATGTGGTTTGCCTTGGGCGCTCCCAGCTCGTTGGGTTCTCCACACAAAGCAAATTGCAGTCTTCTGTCTTACACACATCCTGGCAAAGGAATTAGAGCTTATACCAGCCTGTACACATTTTGTCGCACCAGCAGAATTGGTTAATCTTTAGTTATGTTCAGTGGAGAAAGATTTCAAAGTCTTAGGCTCTGACTTTCTCAATTGTTTCTGCTACAGATGCAACATGTTGAGATTTTTCTTGAGCAATATTATCTATCAAGTCTATTAAATGTGTGAAATAGTGCCTAGACTTCTGCTCTCATTTCATGACAATGGAAAATGAGATAAATAGACATGAAGAAGAACTAGATCTGAGTAGGGATTTTTTGAAAGCATAGCACAAAAATAGTTTTAGACAGGCCCATATAGGACAGTCACCCAACTTGATCATTAAGTCTTCAAAAAGGCTGGTAATCATAATGAGGAGTATTTTTACTCTCTGTGTGCAATTTCTCAGCCTGTCCTTGTACAGCAGCATGTGCCTGCAGTGCAGTAGGGATGTAGGCAAACACTATGTAAAAGCAGTCACACTGGGCAATGTCTCCAGAAGCACAGAGCACGTAAGTTCAAGCTGCAAAATTCATTCAGAAAGCTGAGAAAACAAAGAGGTTAACCTACGTTGAACTCAGTGTTGCTCAAGCTGGTTTAAAACCTGGACTATGTTTGCCCTGAAGTTTTGTAGTGGCCGAGACACAAAAAGACTCAGCCTCAGCTTTGACTGTGCATGCCAGTGATTGGCAAACAATGGACTGTCCATCCTTGATGAAGGAAGAGGTGCTGGGACATGTACAGGGTATGACTGTTGAGCTCTCCATATAGAAAAGCATTAGGAATTAGCCACTCAGGGAACATAATGGGATAATCAGAAAGTCCAATAGAAATAGTTATCTTGCAACAGACATAAAACAATCTCTTTCATGCCGTTGAGCTGAGAAATCTTTATCTCCTGTAAGTAATGAAAAATACACTCTGACAGGATGCATATGGCTAGCAATTCATTTTTTCTTGTAGTCACCTTTTCTCCTGTTCATTCTTCTTGTTTCTTTAACATAGTCATCCTATGGACAGTTACATGAAGAAAATCTTGAGAATAGAGGTCTCTAAAGAAAAGAGAAAACAAAAGGTTTCTTAGTGCCATATTCACCATACCACATACCGAGGTGATTACACCCACCACGTAACTACAGGGCTGATTTTAGCAGGAAGAAGGTAAAAGGTAAATATACACTCTATATCCACAAACTGGGAGACCGATAGGAGGATTTGGTGCTTTCAGACTGAATTTTTAAAAAGGGGAAATATTGAATGCTCTTGCTTTCCTTTAAAACGATTTAAAAAGATTTAGAGGAAACACATCTTTTTCTTTTAACGCACTTTTCCCAAGTTTTATTTTCCAAAGGTTCTGGGCCTGTGAGAGCTGCTTTTAAAATCCTGGTGACAATTTCATATTCTAGAATGAATTTGAACATGTTATCGTGCATTCCAAAATACATCAACTTGCATATTACTTAACATTAAATAAAATCTGGCTCATTATATTCATAAAACTAGAAACTTTAATACCTCTACATTCTTTTATATAAACTCATTTACTTGCCAATTCTATCTATTTCAGTAAAGAAATGCCATTTAATATGTGGTCATAACAGTTTCTTTATGCAATATTAATCACAATTTCTAACTATAGTTAGGCAAACAGTATTTGAAATAGATGTGATCTGTCTTTGCTTTGTCTGACCTTTGCTTTCAGTGACTTGAAAAAAAAAGTCAATTATTTAATTAAATTATTAAAAGGTTAGTATTCAATTAGACAGAAAACTACCTCTCAGACAAATGGTATCATATGGAAAGCAAGGTCAGATGGAAATGGGATGTTCAAAACTGGGTAATAAGAATCATTATAGGATTATTGTGGTTGGAAAAGACATCCAAGATCATCTAATCCACTGAGTTTTTATTTTTCGGAACAAATATGTGTGCATGTGAAGATAATGGTATAAATACAAATGAGCTTGGAGTTCAGTATCTGTAAAGATGAATTTGGAGCACACACTCAGTTCTGGTGGCCAGAACGGCAGTGTCCATCAGCTGCAGGAAGACAAAACTGCCAAAGTAGAGAGATCTCCAGTTTGGTGGAGGATGTTGAGTGGTCTCTTGAGCTGTTTATGCATCTGAAAAGATTTGAGGAAAGCACTAGAACAAACCTCCTGCCTCACAGGCCCATCACCAACACAAAACTCTGGCCAGACCTCCTACCCTGAGCAAGTGACAATTGCTTGAACCACTGCACCACATGGCTGTTCTCTTAATGGAGACCCAAGACAAGCATTTTTATTGCCTTGAGCCCAAAGGTCTTCAGCAGGATGACATGGTAATAGCTCTATGAGTGAACACTAACTCACAAGTGACTGGAAATAGACCTCTTCTCAGAGAACTGCTTACACTGCTGTAAATCTGTGTCATCAGCTCTTCCATCAAACACATATACACTGAGGAGGCCATAAAATCCATTCAAATCCAGGAGATTTGTCTTATCGACTCACAAGAAATGAAACTGCTGGTCAAATCTTGATTCTAAATTGGATTTGAGTAGCTTTGAAATTATAAAATTGTGAGAGAGCTAAGCATCATCATTACCATTAGAAGCCACCCCTGAAAATGCTTGAGAAACATTGCTGACTGTTCCTCAGAAAGAAGTTAGAGAGATATTGCAATTACCAAGTATGTTATATCATTTAAGTATATATTTAACTTAATTGTGGTAAAACTTGATAGTACTTTGTTGATTTCATAATTACTAGAAAAACTGCAAAATAAAATACATGTCTTGGGGGACTGGGAATTTGATGTGGTTTATAATCAACAACATTGTTCACAATGACAGATCTGAGTATACAGAAATTATTTCACATTGCAGCCCTGGTGCTAACACTTGCTTTTCCACTCGCTTTTCATTACCATTGCAAAGTAGTTTTCCTAGACAGTGCTTATTTTAGTCATGGCAGAAACTAATGAATTTTTCAGACTTGTGTCTGGGTTTTATTATACTCCTATACAATCTTTTATTATACTCCTACAAAATCTGGTTTTTATGTATTGTACTATCAAAGAGTGGGCTGAGTATGCCCTTACTTCCCTTTGAATCTTTTTTACAACTTTATAATTCAAAAATTTAAACTTCTCTTGACCCATTGTGAACTGCTCACCTCTGAGTCTGGCCTTACTTCTCCCTCTGGGTCACCGTGAAAATTACCTGTGTTATGGTGGCACCCTGAGCCTCTCTGCTCTGGCCCTGTTGTACTAAACAATGTAAAACAAGGCTGTAAACAGTCCCACTCTCAAGAGCGTACAGTCTGGTTTGTTTACAGGACAGATTTTAGCAAAGCAAAGAGATGGCTGAGCTAATTAATTTCTAGCTAACATTCATATCTGTACTCTGTACTGGAGTGTAAGCATGATCTAAGTTGGGAAGACAAGGGAGATGGGAGCGCATGCTAAATAAGTGATAGGAAAAGGGAAACTTGTAATTCCTCCCTCCACACTGCTGACATGAACATGATATTCACAACAAGAGATCCAGCAGAGAAGACAAGGTATTTTTGTGTGAGCAACTGTCAGTCTGAACATCATTTTGCCCTTTCTGAAAAATTGTCCTTTGAAGAGACATGAATGCCACCAGAGTGATTCACAGCCCTGTTAGATGTCAGAGCTGCTGGAGAACCTTGCCATAAGGTGGAACATGTGGCTGTCCTGGTGTGCAGGGAAGGCAGCAGCACTGAGGGTATGGATTAACTTTGTGCTGTTTTGTAGAGGAATGTAAAGAGGTAAGAAAACATGAGAGGGAAAGAAAAATAGTTTGTTTGCCTGATACAGCAAGGCACCAGGAGCCAGCAAACCCTAACTACTCTCTATTTCTTCTGCTGCTTACAGTTGGTCAGATCGTTTTGCTCCATGGATCGATTTCCTTATTGGAAAAAAGACTGACAAAGGCCTTTCTCACCTCTGTCTTCCTGCTGTACCCTGTAGGGTCTGCCATTGGAAAGATATTGCAGATGTGAAATGTGTGATTGCTGTTGTGTACTGAGGTGTCTCTTGTTACTGATGAGGTGGAGCCAGCTGTTCTCCTAGAAAGTGTCATGAGTGATGAGCAAGCAGATTCCTACACAGAAGCTGTCTGATATGAAGGTGTGGAGAGAGCAGAGTAAGTGAAATACTCTCTGTATGCTCTAAATTTGCTTTTTCTTCCTTGTAGAGATAAGTTTTGACTGAGTATCACTTAAGGCAGACCAGAGGAAGGAAAGATCTGGTGGTAGGAAGGTGGACACGGTGGTGAAGAAGAGCAGATGGAATTAAAGCATTTATTTAACTTGAGGATGGATAACCCTCTCAACTGAGAGCCACACAGTGACTACTGCGAGACATGGACTGTGTATCTCTGAATACCAGAGGAAAAGCCAGCCAGGGGAGTAGTTCCCTGGTAAAAGATGACCACTGCAGTACATGGGCCCAGAGCAGGCTTAGCCAGCCAGCAGTGCCCCTGGGTCACTCCAGACAGACAGGGATGTAGCTGGGGGGAAGAGAGCAGTGAGACTGCCAAATATCTAATAAACATGCACAAACCAACTGGTTAACTCGTGCAAGCTCCTCGGAGAAGAGTAAAAACTAGGCAAGATATAAAGTAACATAAAGCAATCCCATAAGAAGCCAAACTTTTACTTCCAGTGTTTATGGCAGTGATCTTCTACATGTGAACATCAACACTGCACTAAGTCATGTAAGCATGATGCCTGCCTTACTATAGGTTAAGGCAATGTAACAACTCTGACAACATTGCAGACCACAGTTAATTTCAAGTTCTGTAAAATGATTGACATCTACATATTTTAGGATCATAATTCAAGCAGCTTAATAGGCAATTATAACATGTTTTTTAATAGCATAACCTATAATTTATTTTTTGTTAACTACTCAAGTTCAATTTTGATACTCTAAAATTAAATTCATTTTTTCAGCTTTTACTTTCATCAATCATTTTCTTTCCCCGACACATGGCATATCTTATTCAATGGTATTGGCTGCTCTGTTTTTAAATAGCATTCTGTTTTCTGGAATACCAGTATGATCGTATTTAGACATCTTTAAAAAATGTAGTGACAGCAATTTCAATCAAAAAAAAATGAGAGGAAAAAAATACTTTCTTTATAATGAATAGCAGCAACTGAAACAAGTTAGAAATAAGGAAAGCAAAACCAGTATTGGAATACTTTGGTTTCATTCATACTGAAGTCTGTGATGTTGTGGAAGAATTATGTAGGGCTTGTATATAAGTTAATATTGCAGTAGATCACCATTGCCATCTCCTGGTAAATAAACCATATAACTGTGTTCTAGAGCTTTTTCTAAACAGTCATATATTGTACAACCGTAAAGAGATTACACCATAAATAGGCAATAAAGGATTTAGGGTATTTATTGTGAGACTCTCACTGCATTTTTATTCTTTGCTCACATAAGACCTTTATAATAAACTGCATTACAGTTGATAAATAGTGGCATTTGTTCCAATGCACTCTTTATGCTGAAAAGAAATACTGCTAGTTATGACTCTGTAAATTAAGGTGAGACGATGGGTTTTGTTGTGATTGAAACAAATGCCAGGGCTGCTTAAGGAAAACTCACCACAACCAAAACAAATACACGCTCAGAGAGAAGGCATTAGTTCCCACTGTAATGTGATGCGACTGTGCCACAGTAGTTAGCCAAGACAATGCCAAACAGTGCCAAGCCATGCTAGGAACAGACAGTAGGGATAACAACAGTAACAACACTAAGCTGTAATTTCACTTCCTGGTATTTCTAATCCTTTTATTTTCTTATCACTTTCATTGTCTTTCCCACTGTCATTTCCCATTCCACTCCCCCTCTCTCACAGATGCTCCCTTTCTGTCTTTGTGCAGCTACCTGAAACCTCCTGACAAACACGGTCTGTCCTCTCCCATGTGAAGGGGGAAGGAGCAGGCGGATCCCGAAGCCAGCAGGAACAGCTCGCTCCCAGCAGAACTGTCTGTGTGTCACACCAAAGCCAGCAAACATTCACCTTCCCCAGCACCCTCACAGCTATGTGGGGAAGGAGAATGAGATGTGTCTACAACTCATTACCCTTTGGAGCAGAGAGCAGCATTCAATGTGATGCTGAGCCTTGATAAATCATCCTTTCAATCAAATCAGTAAACAGAGGGAAATGCTGTCTAACTGGCAATAAATTTCAGGCAAGTTCAGCAAGAAATGACAGATCAGTCAAAAGCCTGTGCCTGGCTCTGTTTGTGTATTGCTTTTGCAATACTTCTCCCTGCATCAGGCAAAGAGAGTTCCTTCACTTGCAGCTGCGTGTCTGCTGCTGGCATTGCCAATTAATGTAACAGGGAACAACCCTTGCAACAAGTGTTTGCCTTTTCCCTTGGAAGCAGACGAAATGTTTGTAATATTCTGGAAGAAACTAGGGCTGAAGGCTTTCTGATGACACTGGACGTTCTGAAGCCAGAGCTGCATCATGAAGAGCCTCTACTTAAGAGCAGCCCTCTTGGTGGTAACAATTCAGTTTGAATCTTCCAGCTCAGCAGGCACACAGCCAGCACTGTGGTGGAAGGGCTCAGTCACAAACACTGGAAAAGGGGAAGATAAATGTGGGCAAATGCAATGGCTTTTTAGAGCTGCCATAGTGTCAGAAGGAGTAAAGATTAACTGAAGCTCAGAAAAAGCTGTGAAAAGTTGCTGGCTGTGGATAGCTGGGAGGAAAGGAGAGCTTTGGAACTGAAGTGAGAACAGTCTTGGGGGATTTTTATTTCTCATCAACCTCGTTCCCTCATGAGAGGACACAGACTTGGGCTTGGACTCACAAAGGCATTTAGAAACCAGAGTCTATGGCAGGTTACACTTAATGATCATAATAGCTATTAAAGCCAAAAGGGACTGGAAAACACAAGCTTAATTATTCGACTATCCCAAGGGATCTGAAATCAACACACAATACTAATAGTATCTCCAGTCATTGTTATTAGATTATGCCTAGAAACTTTTCCCTGAAGAAACACTGTAATTATGTATTTATTAATTTATTTTTATTTGCTTTAGCTTCTCCACTCTTTAAAAACACACATACTTTTAATTGTAAAAGAATTCAGAACAAAGTTGTCTCATTGAGGAAATGAATAAAAACATCTGAGCTCCAAGAACAAAGGGTTAGAACTAGTAGAACTGGCTAGCTTCCTCTGGAATTTACAAGGCGAAAAAAAATGCCAGCATTAGGGAAAAGAAGAAGACTGATCAAAATTAGAAACTGAAACACTATTCCCTTTCTATGGAAAGTGGTAGTCAGGCCTGCAGATGATGTGAAACCTCCTCATTCTAAAGGGTTGGAAAGAATTTGTGCCTTAAAACAAGATAGAACAAAAATGAAAAAAGGAGTGCAACTCCTATTGTCCTCTCCATGATTAGGTACCAAGTTTCCATAAGAAAGATGACAGAATGTGCCTCTGTTGCCTCTCATGACCTTGTCAGGATGCAAAAATGAAAGTCAGAGTGCAGGGTCAGCTTGACCCTATATGAGCATTTTTCCATCCAAGGTTGCTCTAAACAAATGGTAGACTTGGAACTTCCCTGTGTCTTTGACCTGTAGTAAGTACAGTGATACTACTCATATCAATGGGCTGACAATAACTGATAACTACTAAACCATTTCAGGCAGTGAAATGTAAGCCCAATTAAAGAAGCAATAGTCACAAGTACTGGGTTGTGTAGCTTCAGTGCAATAGGCATGTGGTCTTTGAAGGCACAGAGCGAGATGTCATTCCCTTTGCAATGTCCATAGACGCATTCTCTCCTCAGTCAGCTCCTTTCTAAGAAAAATTGTTTTACAACATCAAGTGAGAGGGTAATATCCTGGGCAGGGCTATCCTGGGTTTGCAAACTTCAGACACAGAACATGTGGGTTCAATGACACTGAGCACCAAATGCACGCAGGACAACAGGAGCAAAGGTTGCAGTTAATTGCTGCTGCCACTGCAGGCTCACGGCTCATGCACTTGCTGGTCCCTGCCAGTGATGAATAATTGTCTGGAAGCTGCACATGATGAAACCAGTACAAGAGGATCAACTCAAGGCAGACTCAAGTTGCCATCATATTCACTTCTTCCAGGGCTAAATTTCCTGTCAAGGAGGAAATAAACTTTGACTGTTCTGTTACATTCTACATTGGCTATTTTGTTACGGGAAACAGGTTGACTTGGCGTGCTGGGGCCATTAACCACAGACTGACTGTCACCAGGTCCTACCAAATCATCCAGATATAGAAAGGAAAACACAGAGATTCTCAGAGGCAGTAAGTTTCCAGTGGCAAGAATTGTGGATAGCCTGAAATCTTTAGGGAATATACATACATACACAGGTGTATACGTATGAGAGATAGCACCTCAGCCTACACTAGTAACCACATTCCATTTCCAAGGCTATCCATGCATCAAGAAAGGAGAGAAACTTCTGATCTTTTATTTCAATGGTTTTAAGCTCTAAAACTCTAAGCAAGTACTTTGCACAATATAAGTAAGGGCTGCAAGACTGACTTCCCCCTTTCTCTTGAGACTGCATTTTCTGTAATTATGCTTAAAATACATTCCTTAAATAAAGGAGGAGGCAATAAGAGGGGACAGCAATAAAACAATATTTCAAAAACTTACTGAAACACAGATCATTGTTGACTGTCCATCTTATCCTCCTATGCCACCTTTTTGAGGAGTGGGAGTTTACTCTTAGCACTGCATATTTTCCTTAGCATGCATGCATGGGAAGACAAAGAGTCAAGCCTTTACATTCCAAAAGAAAGACCTTTTTTTTAGGACAGAAAAGTCAGAAGTACCTTCGAGAAATGCAGAAAAATGTGTCTTCGCAGAATTGAGTGTACTATCTAACAAGACCTACATAGCAGGATTATACTCTGTGGCTTACAAGAATATTGATCTGTGTGTACTCCTCAGTGGTGTTACATTCATTTTAACATTGATCTCTCTTTCATTACACCACTGCATCATGCACTCTCAGTGTCATCTCAGTGCCCCTCTAAAATCTGAGTGCCTTCTGTTTCTGTCAAGATGTACAAATGCATTGTGCAGCTTCCAATTCAAAACATCAATTTCAATGTCTACTTATTCACACACAGCCCTGTCTCCCTCCCTTTTTAAAATAATGCTAAGGATCTACCATGCCTTAATCCTCCAAAGCAAGTTAAATAGAGAGGGAAGAAGACACTGGAAAAGTGCTTTTTCTTCAAAGCTTTTTTTAACTCTCTGCATTGTTTGTGCTACCTTTCAAAGAAGCTTGAAAATACCATTTCTTTTCCTCACGGCTTCTTTCTATTCCATTTGGAAAACATTGATTTTGCTTCCCCCTGTGATTCTTATGCAGCACAAGTAAACATGGCTCTGTTTAATATATGTCCAAGTCCGTGCAATGTCATCAAATTCACTGCAACTCTGGGAGAAAAACCAGTCCTTTTGTTGGCTTCTAGCATTGCTACAATACAATGCAAAATACTGAAATTCTTGCATGTCCAGAGAGGTTACTGGTTTGGTTAATTTGCTTATGCATGCTTTATTCTTCAAAGCACATGATTGGGCACTTGGAACCTATAAATTCTGATGGTCAGCTTTAACAACACACACTTGCAATGCAACTACAGAGAGACAAGGATACATGGATCAAAAAATCCCTGCACAAAATGTTGTATGAATATATGGGCAAAAAGCCTTTTTACCTAATGGATTAACAAAATGATACACATGATCTTGAGCATATCACAGAAACCTCTGCTGCAAGTTTTGTTTATTGTACCTCTGGTGTAAATTGTCTTCAGGCTGGTAAATGACGACAAAACCCTTAGAAAACCTACTACAGCTCCCTGCAGGGATCATCTCCTTCCCTGCTGTGTGACTTGAAGATTATGTGCAGTTTTGCCAGTTCCCACCATAATCTGTAATTCTGGCCAAAAACATCTTATCTTGCAGCCATCTAATTATGCCAGCCTGGGGAGCCAGTGCAGGGTGTCTCAATATTTGTGCCTTGGTTACTGCACAATAATCACCCTTGACTTCACTGTGTGATGTACATCTGTGTGCTATCCTTCACATCTTCGAAATTGGTATAATATTTAACTGTCTGAGTGGAGAAAAACACTTTGTTCTCCCCTTGCATGTATGTTGTAACAGATGAGAACAAACTGGGAAAAGCACCTATTATTTTAATTTTCATGACTTCCAAGCTTTTTTTATATTAATTCCCCTTTTCTGCCTTCACACAGCACTTGGTTTTTCTTGTCTGTATTTCATTGTCAGCTTATGTTCTTTTAGCCTTTTTCCTACTTCAAAACAGTAATGTCATATTTTATTGCTGCAAGTCAAAGCCTCAGCACTTTAGCTACTGCACCACAGACCCCAATCCAGTGTTTAAAGATGGGAATCATTCCAAGAACATCCTTAGGCACTGGCACTGGATCAGACACTATGTGCAAGGACAGATTTCTCATATCTGTAGGTTAACTTCTGAAAGAAAAGGCTCTATCCAGCGGGAGAGTTACTTACCAAGGTAATATTTTATGCATTGAGCTCCAGAGTGTTGCAAGATGACTTTAAGTATCGCAGCAGACAGAGTAATTCCATATAATGAGCTAGTTCTTTAAACTGTTACCTCACTTAACACTGAACCAATTAGTCAGGACAAGAACAAAATTTTAAAAAGGTACTGCTTATGCACTGCTGTACCACAGTGCATTGCTGCCCACAGCTCAGACTCCTTTTCTTACAAAGATTAGATCTCAAAAACCCAGAGTGTTTTCACTTGCTTGCACTGCCCTTTTCTAATTGCTCGCAATAGGAGCTGACAGGAAAGCAGTCAGGGAGACATGGTTTTCACAGAAATTGGATATAAAAGATTCAGTAGCTGTGTAAATATATAATTTTTAGAAAGGGATCTATCTTTTAAAATTGTGGAGATGTAACACTGTTCTTAAATTATAATATCAACAACAAAAAAACTGTTTCGGCTTCACCAGTCACTACTGTGGGCTGGCCAGAGGAAACATGGTCCTGAGAAAAAGAAAACAGGTTGGTTCCAAAACTACTGCTTGTTGATACACATTTAAAGGATTCATTCTTTATTTTCTTGCCTACTTTGAAAATAATTGAGAAACCATCTCATGCAGGGATTGTTCTGGCTGGTGTGCTCAGCATTCAGATACTGAAGCTGTGAATGTCAACCTTATGCCATTTAACTTGCTCATCTCTCCTGGATAGGACAGAATCCTTTTCTTTATGTTGTGTCATAAAGAAGGTGTAACTGGGGAGGAGGAGGAGAAAAATCATTTCACAAATGATTCAGTTACAGTCATTCTTCTCTTCCCACATACTTCACTGAATATCTGACAATCAAGAAAGGTGCAATTATCTAAAGTGAAGAAACTGCAATATTAACAGAAATACTATTTTATCACAGAGATTAAACATGGAATTTCAAGGGCCCATTTGTCAATGTGTTGCTTACAGGTTACAGGTAATCTCTGAAAGTCAATGGAGTTGTGCTACTGGGAGAGACAGTGATTAATGAGATCCTGCCTCTGAGGGACATATTTCAGGTGAAAAGAAACAAAAGTAGAATGGACAAGTGGCAAGGGCCAATGAGACAAACTCTTAATTGTAACCACCATGAACTAATTCTCAGAGGGGTTGTAGGGCTAAGTGAGATGCAGAAAAATGTTCTGGGATTTATGCCCTTTTGTTTTGGAGTATAGAAAGAAAATGGCCAGTCTACATGGTTGCCATAGTAATGTAAACTGTTATTTAAAATACATTTCTAATGCTGGGAGACGTTGCACAGCCAAGGCTCTAAGCAGCAGCATATTGTGTAAAGAGGTCCTTCCATTCCCACTGTCCTTTGAAATTTTTAGGAAGTTTGCTGAAGAAATGTAACCACCTGTCTTTCCTCAGCCCACAGAGTGTCTCTGTTCCTCAACTTTTCCACGCTCCTTTCAGTTTGCAGTGTTTCTTCTTCATTTTCCTTTTACTACCTCTTGTCATCCAGCTTAATCCGTGGGTATTTTATTTCCCTTGACTCCACTATTCTTTTCCTGTTTCATTAAGTAAACTTTGCCTTTACTTTCACAGCCCCCAGCACTGTGACACCACAATGACTTTCAAAAAGTAATTCATTAGCAGCTCTCATAACAGTAACTTTCAGTCAAGAATGACTAATTGTAGAGGATTGCCTTGATGGACATAGAAATCCGCTGCACATTCAGAATCAGTGGCTGGTGCAATGAAATCCCATCCCTGTGTTTGGATATGTGACACTCTATTATAACAGACATTCAAATAACATTAATTTACTAATTTCCTAATCTTCCTCTCCAGCATTCAGCAGATAAGCTCCTGACAGAAGGTAGGCACATGCAGATGAAAGGATGAGGGAAAAGGGAAGGGTAAAGGCAGAATGAGCTGGAAAGTGAAGCTTTCAGCACTTTCCAAGTGTCCTCTCTTAACAGCACCATTTCTGGTGGCTGGTCTGCCCTCCACACTGTCCCAGGCTTTTAAACTTCAGCCAGAAATCACTACTGTAAGCCCAAAAATTTTAGTTGGAAATATTTCAAACTTGGGAGATTATATCATGTCCATTACGTCTGAGACGGTTCTTCAACAGGTGGAAACTGAGACATAGATTACCCAAACTGGCAAACAGCACTGCAGAGAAATGTGGACTAATCTGAAAGCTGTAGGCACTAGGGCAAAAGGAAAGATCATTCCCTTTTTCAATAAAACAGGAGTCTATTCTTCCCCTACTTGGCTGGTTATATGGGTGTAAACAAGTCAAACTACTGGAATTTCCTAGTTATAAAATAATTACAGGAAGCAATCATTTAATCCCATGATAACTGTATCCCATCCCTTTATTTCTTGCCTCTCTCCTTCCTCTTGGAATGGCGCAGCATAGCTCCAAATTCAGCTGTGTGCAAAGAGAGCCTACCAGGGAGTCTGCACAGCACACACCCACACATGGTGCGGTCAGAGCATCAGGTGCTGAGATCCCTCACCTCCAGTGCTGCAGGAAGCAGAGCTGCTTTGGAGGAGGGATTAAACGCAAAGCAAGAACATCATTACAGCAGTGTCCACTGCTCCTACTATTTTTAATGTGATTGTTGAAATTTTCATTATAAGCTTGTATTTCCAGGTTTTATAATTCAATCATTAAAAAAAAAATTGCTGAGGGCTAAATATTGGCAAGATGCTCTGCTTACCAAAAAAAGAAATTGAAGAATTTCCAGAGTGCAGAGAGAGAGGGAGAGTGTCTCAGATTCTGCTTATTCTAGTGGGAAAGTGATTCAGTGATTCCAACATGACCAGGGCTATACCAACACGGAGCCCCTGGCTTTGTATAATATGCCAGAAGGCCAAGTAGCCACACACTAACACCACAGCCACAGTAAGAGGCACCTCAGTGAAATCCATGAGATAAAATCAAAACGCCAAACTTCTACCTAGATTTCAGATATTGTCCTTGCTTTTTGCCTTAGACCTATTTTGAATCACAAAAATCTTTTAGAACCCAGCATTAACCCTCAGCTGTATCATGCTGCTGTATGGGCAGACATGAATATTCAGCTCTGACATCCTGGTGCTGTTTTAACAGCCCTGGTAGGAATTAGAGCCCAAAGCAGCAACCAGGCAATCCAGCAAGGGCTCTGCCTCCAAGCTTTCCTGTGTCAGCTCTGTGCAGCGCTGCCCACCCTCACACACCGCAGCTCTGGGCTCTGGGGTGCTGCACGTGAACTGACAGACGAAATATGAGAAGCATTATTGAAGGGCTGTATGTTCTCATAAGAATGTATGGAGTTTTATTAAAATGTTAGACACAGATGGAATGGCCTCTACTTTTTTCTTTTCTTTTTTGCAACCCCACAGGATAGTACCTGTAGAAATAATTTTGAAAATGTAACTGTATATACATGGAAAACATATATAAATATATATGTGACCACTGTGGCCTTCCTGTGGCATGCACACTGCACTGCAATAAAAATTGTAAAATGGAAAATAATGTCTAGGAGAATCAGCAGAGAGACAGAGGTAAAGAGTATCATCATCTCACATCCATTCCCTTTCTTCTCTTACAGCTCAGTGATCTCACCTGCACAAGTGGTTCTCATAAAGTTAACATTTTAAAAACAGAACTATTTTAGATGCACTATTTTATATGCTGCTTTTAAATGTAAAATTACAATTTATTGATAAAACAAAAAAACCCAAGTATTTACTAAGAAGAATAATATTTTGTTAAGAAATGCAGACTATAATTTCATTCCAGACTCTACCTCTTTGAAGATCTAAGTGGTGTATGCATGTCTTTGTTGTGTAATGCAATGGTTACCATGGAAATTTATATATATATTTTTTTTTAACTTTAGTGAAGACAGTGCAGTCAAAAACATAAATAGCCTGAGCCCCTGGCAGAGTAAATTGTACAACGGCATTCCAGAATAAATTTACATGGCTGCTTTTTTTTTTCTTTTCCTGAAAGCCAGTACTAGAAACCAATAATTCTCTGTGAAGCAAAATACCTCACTTTTCTTAACACTGCAAATATATTGAATTATAATTTGTAGCTGTACTTGATCCGGCATGATATCAAATTCTATAGCCCTTCATGTGCCCATAATCTATGGTTCCTCAAAGACAGTGATTCCAACTGGTGGGTGTGGGAGAGTTTCCTGCAGTTCTGCCTGGTTAAAAGGTCTTTAAGTTTTGCAGGAACACCACCAGAGAGATTTATACCATGAGGTTTCTTAACAGCTTAGCTAACAAAATCAGAAATACATCCTGGAATAATTAATTGAGCCGCAGACCTGTGGAGAGAACTCGTATATATGTGGCAGCCTGGAAGCCAGGAAATGCATTTGTATCTTGATTAGGAAAAGAAAGGCAATGTTTTTAAAGCTAACATTCTTGTTTGCCAGAATTGTTTGGTAGCAGAAGTGTTGTACAGGACCTGACCAAAACTCCTTTCTCCAACAATGGGCAAAACATGCTATCAGGAAAAATCCAAAGAATGGGGCAAACGGATGAAATATATTGCCTGGGTGCTCCCTGGTCCTCCAGTCCTTTGCAGTTCACAGACATCCCGAGCCAGACACAGCTTCAACAATCTCAGTAGATTAATCTCCATGAGTTTGTCCTTGAAGTCCAGTGACCTTTCAGTTTCCACAGCACCCTGGGGCAAAAATCAGAGTTAAGCTACCAGGCTGAGTTGTATCAACAGTAGTCATCACCATATTGCAATAAATGTAATGCTGCTTCGATGGAAGGCTAAATGTCTAATTTTGCTAATGGTTCTGTGCACAGAAGTAATGTGTGATATACGGTTAAAGATAGTTTTAAGATGCTGGGAGCAAAATGAACAGAGGGACTTACTGAAAAGGCATTTTTAGTCCTGTGGTATTTGGAGCTATTGCATCTTGCCAGCTCACTTCTTGAAGAAATTAGAAAGACAGCTACCAACACAGCTAAGAAGCTGAAACTGCCCTTTCTCTAGTACTCCTGCTTTGTCATGGACAGAGATGACTACTTTGAATTTTGCAGTGAAAGAATATTGTCTCATGTCTTGGTTTGTCTTCTACTGGGCAAACATAGAGCTGCCCCACAATGATTTTAAACTTATAGTTTAAACCTGGTAAAGCAACAAATGTTTAACTAGCCAACAAAAGCCACGTTCCTGGAGGAATTTCTAATAATTATATCACATTGAGTCCTTCACATATCTTTTCACCCAGTGAAAATTAGTGTAGCTCTGTTGATGAAAAGAAATGATGGCATTTAGGATCACTTGAAAATCCGACACCTTCCAAATTCACAATAGGGTATGTTTATTAAATAATTTAAAAGTAAGAGGCCTTTTTAATATTAAATAGCTGCATTTCTATGCAAGCCATGTGAGATACTAGAATACAGTAAATTTTTTGTCTTTATAAAGTCTTTCTCCTTGATGAATATAAAAGAGAATTTTTTGAGGAAATGGAGCAGCAAAAGAAAATTTACCATCCCCTATTTTATGAGTAGAATACATTCCTTCTAACTGTCCTTATTAATTTATAAACAGCTATGATCCTAGGTTATTCTGGCCATTCAAATCTATGATCAGAATAAAATTTACTCCCAATGGAGAGAAAAAAATGCCTCTTCTATGAAGCTTCATAATGAGTGATAAGCATTCACTGGTCCATAATTATGTCTTTCTATTTTCCCTACGCTGTTTCAGGTTTGTTTTTTTTTTAATATCATCATTTTAATTAAGCTTTAATCTTCCCAGCACTAACCTAAATTAAAAGGATCTTTATAGTGTTGCTTTGGTAACTAACAGAAGGGGTAAAATTACCTTATCTGTTTGTTCACCATGTTGCAGCTGTAAACATCCTGGCTATGGTCTTTAATTTGCTCATTTTCACTAGGACAAAACCAAAAAGACATGTGACACTGAAAACAGTTATCACTGTTGGAACAGTCCTCTAGCAGGATCTCACTGTGCTTGTCATGGACAAACATGTAGTTGGGAACTCTTTGCTCCAAGAGATTAAAGACAAGCTAATTAGGCAAGACACAAAGCAGGCAGAGACAAGTGAAAGCAGCAGTATCCAGCACAGGAATTCCCACCTTCTTGCCCTTCTGTCTAGTCCCCTCTATTTCCTTCAGCAATCTGCAACACATTAAAAGTTAAACATAAACTTGATGTGACTTTCCCATGGCTTCTTGCAGATAATTAGTGACAGATCTTCAGAATGTACCTGCCGTGTACCCTCCATGTCGTTGTCCCATTTTATATCTCCGGAAAATACCAAACAACAAGCTGAGTTGTTCAAGATTATCAGCGAAGCACAATTCTACATTATAGCACCCTAACAGAAACATGTTGAAGACATGAAAGCACACTTGACCTTGAAAAGCCTGTACAACTTGAACTGTGAGCTGTGGAACGGGTAAGAGAAAGAGGTAGAAAATTCTCAGACCTTCTATTAAAGCTGAGATACCAGTGATCAAAACAACAGCATGTTCTTGTCACCATTAAATAAATGAAAGGAATACTTCCTAAGATTACTTTAAAAAATTTATACTTTTATATGATTTCAGAGATCTACATGTCTCTTTTTGTTCTTGAACTTTTCTCTGCTCTTGATTGATTCACCCTCATTAAGTGACTGATGTTCACTTCCATTAAAACTGCCCCACAGATTCTGGCAACAGAAAATGCAGTTTACCCTAAGCTTCTACCAGCCCTTGGGAACAGCCCTCTAGGCTGAAGGTAAGTGAAGAGCCAAGGCACCCCACCAAAAGGCAAGGCTGTTGTCTGTGTCAGCATTATCCAAAGACACAGCAGGACTTTTCACACCTGTACAGATGAGCTTTCCCAACCCTAGGAATTAAATCAGCACTGATGCAAAGGCTTTTTAGGCAAAAATAATTTCTAAAACACTCTTTTGCTGTAAATTGTACTTCTTGAACTGGACATTTTTTCGGGGAGACTGGATTATGTTACAAAGGAATATAGTGAGTCACTTGCACAGGTTGCCCAGAGAAGCTGTGGCTGCCCCATCCCTGAAAGTGCCAGGCTGGATGGGGCTTGGAGCAACCTGTTCTAGTGGAAGGTGTCCCTGCCCATGGCAGGGGATTGGAACTGGATGATCTCTAAGGTCCCTTCCAACCCAAACCAATCTATGATTCCAGGAAAATGGAAAACCCTTGTGCCAACAGTTGATTCCCAGCAGTTTCTGCTGCCAGCCACTGGCTCTGAGGCACTTCATTGCCTCCCGTCTTTGAGAGGCAACCTCTACAGAAAGAACACAACCATGAAGACAACCTTGAGCACAGTAAAAGATACACATTTCACGGAGATTCAGCAAAATCCCATTGACAGATTGTCTTTAGAGTCATTTTGCCATTCAGTTTGACTGTTCACGTGTATTTTTCCGGTGTTCTCAGTAAAGCACTTACAGACTCAAGTCCACCATCATCCTTAGCTGCTGGGGTCAAATGTTGAAAGTTGTTTTGTTTTGGCTTTTTCTAAAAAGAGATTTATTTGGCAAAAAGTGTTAAAAATGTGCAGCACTTCACAACAAAGCTGTCCTACAGCTCTAATTGCAACTTGGTTTGAATTTTCAACTTATTTTCAATTTTCAGCTGAACAAACACAAAACATCAAAGCCAATAAAACTAAGGCAGATAATAAAGTGCTGTCAAGCTGTGATAAAGTCAGTCTTTACCAAAGATCCATCTTCTCCCACTGAGAGATCCTAAATTTAAGGCTGAACTCAGAATGACAGAACAGGCAGCACTGCAAATCAAAAGTTTTCACTTGGTAAGATTTCTCTGTTTTCTGATTTTGATGGACAACAAAATGGTTGAAAGTTACAACTCATTTGGAAACATGAGGAAAATGACAAAAAATAGAAGATACAAAATAAAAAAAACTAAGAACTGTCAACCACTGAATACATAAAAAGGAAAAAAACTGACATTTTACTTTGCATCACCTTTTTTATGTCCTGGAATAACCTTTCTGCTCAAGTGATATCATTGGTCTTTCTTCAGTAATCCATAAAAAACCAGATTCTTAAAGTAAGCTTAAATGTAGCTCTCATGACATAGCAATTAAAAATGACTAATTATAAAAAAAAAGTTCTGTCATCCAATATTCACTGAGAGAACTTTTACCCAGAGTATTTACCCAACATATCCTCCTTAGAATCATGTAAACAGATGAGCTGTATTGATCTCACTAAGAACAGCCTGAAGATTTTTCTTATGTAACAGCTTTGTTTCCCCCAGGAATGCTTGAATGTAAGGAATATTTAAGTAGAACTTAAGCAAAATAAAATTCCTCTGTTCAACACACAAAATATTGCAAAAAATTACCTATCTCTGTAGTCATGCCATAGGCTGTTTGCTGATTGCTAATTGTGTACCATCATTTTCATCGCACAGGAAAAAGAAATACCCCTGTAAGTATCCTGTGAGCACTCTAAGAATTATCTCAATGCATCAGGGTAAAGCAGCTGCCACAAATCAGTCAGATCAGTGGTGACACTGCAGTCAAGCTCCGTGTGTATGCTTAGCAAATATAATTATTTAGAACCTAAGGGTGCTTCCATGTCTCCTTGTTATTGCTTCTATTGTGTAAAGAGAAAATGAAACCCTCCCTGAGCAGGTACCCAGGCTACAGACTGAGAGCAATATGTTAACCTTCAAGTAACGTGCTTTTCATAAGAAATCTAAGGAGCATCTCGTAGGATTTAGTATAACCCATGAATTGTAAAAGCAACTGTGGCCACAGCTGTGTTCCACTTGTTCGCCCTTTCTGACAGATGTTCAGGGCTCTTGAACTCCTCAGTTAAATACCAGCTGTACCTTAGTGAGGGAACAGACCACATTTATTTCCAGGTTGCAGGAATTGTCTGACCTGCCAGCCTGCTTGCAGAACTAATCTAGCTCAGAGAACCACCCTCGACATCCAGACCACTTCCCCAAAGCCCTCCCGTCAATGCAAATGCACATCTATTGGTCTCCAGCAGAGATTTCCTTCATGGAACCTGGCTCTCCCTGACTCAGGAGCAGAGAAACACATTTGTTCATGCCAGCCATAGCCTGATGTGCATTTACTCTGTAGCAGAGCTAAATTACAGACTCTGTGCTCATTAGGAGTTCTTCCCCCTGCACACAGCAGTCTCATCATCAGATCCATGCAATGAATTGGATCAGGAATCAAATCTAGCTGAAAAATGACTAGAAGACAAAGTCCTCAGCATACTGATTTTAAGCAAGACCCTCTCCCCACCCTGTTCACCAGCTGAAGAGAAGGGACAGCACAGGCTGAGAGCAGCTGAAAAGCCACAGGCACAGCAACTAAATGTTTAAGCTCTGCCTCAGCTAAAGTAGCTCCCCAAGTAGTTCTTCTGTAGCACATTACAAATAATTAGAGTTGCCTATAAAAGACAGAAAACTGACATGGGCATAGGTCTTGTATGCAGAAGAGTATTTTTTCTGTAAAACACACTAGTATTCTTGAGAATTTACTTGGGATTTAAAAACAGAAGTGTATAGGAAAAATCAGATTTCCTATTTGACAGCTAGTCTGTAGAGGGAAAGGTTTTCTTTTTAATGAATGTCACTTTTTTTATATATTACACTTAAAACTTGCAATTCATTATGTATTCAATACAATGAGCATTATTTATTGCTTCATCTCTAATGTTAATCTTGTATATTTGATTACTTCTTTTTCAATCATAGAAGAAAATCACTTTATCAATTATATTGCTTTATCTGTTCTGAAATATTAGAAACTAAAAGGCAAATTCAGGAGAATCTCATTACAAAAAATACATTATATACTGGTTTATAACAAACACTTCTAGACCATGACCATTAAAAACATTCTCTAAAGAAACTAGGTAGCAATCTGGACAATTTCGGGCTGTTTGAAATCTCTTCTGCTTTTGCTGCATACTCCTAATCAAATAATTTGTGTTTTTCTGAGCTTAGTTCCCATTTTCTTTTCCTGTGATTTTCTTTGTAACATATTTTATTTTTAGCTTTGGTAAAGAAGTCTCTCAACATCACGTTTTCATAATCTCTCCTTCCAGCTGCTGTATTGCTGACGAGGTCCTATTAGAAACTCATCCATAACAGTTCAGTCTCTCTCAGTCTCAGTCAACTGCTCCATGGATATGATACTTTGCCTAGAAAATTACAATGTGATTTTCTTGGGAAATATATTCCTTCTGTGAGGTAATTATCAGGAACGTAAGATGGTCAACAAGCTGTCCTTTATATTTAAAGAGGTTCCAGGCAGAACCACAGATTATTTTGTTGTTGCTGCAGTTATTGTTTCTGCAGTAAAGATGGAACCATCTGTTCCTTTGAAGATCTGCCAAATCAGTTGAAAATATTTCATTCAGGTAGTGAACCACAAGAGCTGATAGTTTAAGGATTCTGGAAGGTTTCAAAAGAGAGTATTAAATGCATTTTCCCCAGATTGGATTAGATTTTATCTAAAGTGGACTCTGACTAGTTCAGGAAAGCAACAACTGGACATGAGAGAGATCCTCTCTTTCTGTCTACCTCATTCCCATATAAACCTGCTTTATTAAGAGCCAACAGTTACATATCATGTGAATATGACTAGCTCATACTATCCAAAGGATAATTATAAATGATGACAATGAGTTTGGTGTAGACTCGCATATCAGAAACACACAGAATGGCCAAGCCATGTCTATCTTATAGTTGGTTCAAGTCCCCAGTTGTGCTCTTTTGGCACAGATCTGCCCTGCTGGCCATGTCCAGTATGAGTATCCATGGCAAATCTCTCACTGATGGGGACACTTGGGCACAGCAAGCGTAGGGCACCACATGCAGCATGAGAAAAGGCAAAGGAAGGACTCCTTGTAGAGATGTGACTTGAGTACTGATGTCTGTCTAGAACCAATCTGTAAGCTTGGACGAGATGATGACTTGCTTGACAAGTCTCTGAAAACACAGAGCAGCAGCAAATGAACTTAGAAATTTCCAAGGGCCACCTGACCCCTTCACCATCTCTATTGGCAATGATTTTCTGATTAAATGATTGGAAAATTAATATTAGCTGGTGTCTGAGAGAGGACAATTTCTGAAGCATTTTCTACTATGGGTTTTATAATGATGAAGAAAAGTCTGCATGAATTTATAACTCAGTGGGTTAATTAAACATTACCCCTGGGCATCTGGACATTGAAGAATGTGTCTCTGTTCTGAAAGGAACACTTAATCCTCCTTAGTCTGATGCATTTTCCTGCATTATTTACTAATAAAATTTAGTTTATTTATTGCAAGAATTATTTATTATAAGCATTGTGAAAAAAAGCAGTGGCTTAACACAGTTTACTTTTCTCACTTTTCAAACTGAATGGCAAATTTCAAATAATGAAAATCTACATTGTAGCATTCTTTTTTTTTTTTTCTGTAAAAGATTGGAAACAACTGAACACAAACCTGACTAATATTAAGCACTGCTTAAAGAAATGATGAAAAAAGACATAGCATATTAAACCACTGTGTAATAACTTCAGAAGCTGTGACAATTGAACATTCATTACAATGTTGTTCAATAGCTGTTCTATCAATAGTGCTAACATTACAATGTGGTATCTTAATTAGATGAAGTTTCTTTCATCCTTTATTTACTAGATTTTCAAACCACAATGATGATGATGATGATGATGATGATGATAATAATAATAATAATAATAATAATAATAATAATAATAATAAAAGATTTGTGACTCTAATAAGGTACCACAATTGCCATATTTCTTTCATGTATTAGTAGTTTGTTAATTAATATGCATTTGCATTTTCTATATTTTGCTCTTGATAGATGTGCCAAACACAAAACACAGAGGGGAAATCAAATTATTTACAACATACTATAATTTCCTTTGCAGCTTAATGTCATAATTATGCAACTATGTTTATGAATCAGTTTGGCATATTTGCAGGTCATGTGGATGCATGGCTGACATAGATGACCCTCTTTTCAAGAGCTTTTATCAGTCACAGTGTTGAAATACTATATTCCTAAAGAATATTTCACCTAAATTTTCTATACAACAAAGTAAATGTGAGGGTTCCTTTGTGTCATGACTTTTTAGAGAAAAATGATGTTTTGTGCTGGATAAAGAACACCAAACCACCAAATTTTCACTTCAGACACTGATTCATCAGGTATTAAAGCTAAATCCTGTCATTGCTCAAGAACACACTATTATCCTCTCTGCACCTTAAACTATTAATTTTTAATTAAAAAAAAATCAGAACTGCCTCTAGATATATTTATCTCATTATCTTTAAATAGACACATTTGGATTTGTATTGTGTGAAATAGTCATCTCAGATACAGATTAGCAGGAAGAAGGTATCAAAAAGGCAAGATGGATTGATCTCACTGTGGCGTGGGAAAGCTGTGCCAAGTGCCACATGCTCTCTATGGAGAGCTGCTTTAGCAAGGCTTTCCTGGGGCTTTTCTTTTTCAAATATGGGACCAGCATGTCTTGGTACTCTCCCTATTCAGTTGGCCTGTCTGTGCTGAATACCCACCTTTTTTCATTATACGACTGCTCTTCCTACACCAGGAGACCTCCTGTTCATCCAGGATATCCATCACCCAACACAGGATGCATAAGGAAAAAAGATAACTGGTTTTTATCACATTAATCTTGAAACAAGACAAGATGCCCAGGTGCTGAGAGCAAGGATGCTGCACACAGTGATAAGTATTCTGCAGCTGTAAAACAAAGCAAGTCAAAAAGCTTGGTGAACACAACATCTCAGGACATTCTGAACTGAAACCTGTACCAATATTTTAGGACTGATGGTTTTAAAAAATACTGGTTGGTTGGCAGCAAATTTTTGCAGCTTTTCAAGATTCTTGTGACAGGAAGCTATCTACAAAAAAATATATCATTTACTGCTTGACATCAAAAGAATAAAGAAAAGATTAGCAATGTATATTTTATATATAAAGAGAGCCTGCTGTCAAATACAGAGTTTGTTTCTGGCCTACAGTGAGAGGAGGAATGGGTGGGCATCATCATATCCGAGATAATGATGGCTGGATAACCGCAAGGAAAAAACTTACTTGAAGGTATTTGTACAGCCAAACCTTACTGAACATTATTCAAATAATGGCTTTGATTCCATGGGACTTATTTGCAAACAACCCAAGCCTTCTGCAGTGTAACAGACTGAGGGGAATGGTGTTCAACTTCTCAAAGTCATTATGAGCCTTTTAATAGCAGACAGATTCTGTTCTGACCCACACCAAATTCCAGTTAAATAAGGTTGTCAGTATGATAATTTTCTAGCTGGATGCAGCATACAATTGGCCAGCATCAGATGGTTAACAGGCATTTAATCTAAGTTCAGTTACCTAGTACAGCAAATGCTTTAATCAGGCAGGTATCTTTAATTAAAAACAGGGATCCCTTCTGAACTGTAGTATTTATTCTGCATTCCAGTGCTCTGGAAGTGAGCACTGAATGCCTACATCAGTATGTATAGGAATTGGACATCTCTGTTCGTACTAATACAGTGAAAATATACACATGCACAAATCACAGGAGATTTTTAACTGAATGGGTAATTATGCCACAGGGAAGAAGTTAAGTTCATCTTGTAATTTGTGACAGTTGCACTTACACAAAACTCAGTAGGTTCTGGAGTAGCAATGAGACCAATCATCGCTGATAAAGTAATTCTGTTTGGAGACAGCAAGCAAATACTTAAAGCAGAAATTTAATCAGACTTTCTCAGTAGATAGATTCCCTTCATATGCCTTGGGAGGCCTTAAAACAAGGTCACTGAAAATCCACGCCCTTGGAGAAGAGATTCACAGAAAAAACTTGTGAGCCAACAAGAATGTCAACTGAAAAGGTGCAGCCAGACTTAGTAAGATATTCTGCAGTAGTATGCGAAGCAGAACCATGGTGCAGACCCCACATGGATTTAAGAGGATGTTGCACAGCCATATGCTCCACAAATGTTCAAAAAAGTCATCCATCCGCCCCCAGCGCAGAAGGGAGTGAGTTAGTGGAGCAGCTTCTCTCACATATGCACAGAGGCAAGTGGGCATGTACAGAGGGAACAGTGTTGTACTTTCCAAAGAACACTGAGGTTGATTAAGCCTTGTTGGAAATGAAGAGATAAAACAGAAGGAGAAAATAATCTTACGTGCTTTAATTTCTCACTATTTTCTTTTTTTGCCAGAAGCTGAATAAGTGTAATAGCAAGCTTTGTTTTTCTGCTTCTGGAGCAAAACTCTGACTGCCCAAACAGAGGCTTTTAGCCATTACAAAGTTATTGTCCTGCATTCTAAAACACTTCCAAAAGCCTTTCCTTTGCTACCAATTACTTGTTTTGAGCCGACCTCTATAGATTTCATAATTGCAATTTAAAAAATATTATTTAATTAACGTCCTTCCTTTGTATGCACTGTAACTCCCATTTGTATGCATACAATTCACTCAGTCTGTGGTCTATAGCTGGCAAATAACACCACTTAACAGCTGTTAAATAGGGTAATCACCTGTTGTTATCCACAGGTAGCTTTAATTCAAATGCTAATTGCTCTCAGTGCTCTACTTACAAACCTGCCCCAATGTCAGCTACGGTCTGTGGACACCAGATGGATGGGAGCCTCGAATGGATCACACTGTCCCCCTGCAGGAAAAAGGCCTGAATTATAAAAAACCTTGCTACCCTACAGTGCCATGAAAAATCAAATTAAAAAAAGGCACAAAAATTAAACGGTGAAGGTCTTTCAGAGAGCACAAATTGCAGGAAAAAGCAATGAAGGAGGAAGATGAAGAAAAGGACTGCAGACAGGCCATTAAATATTGTATGAGCTGGTGCTTCAACATATTTACAATGGAAATGAGTTAACATTCACCATTAGTAAACTCAGCTTGACAAAATTCAGAAACAGGTGCTGCAGATGTAAGCCAGGGTCAGCCTAAACCGATAGGAAATGAGAGCTAAACTGCTTGAACATAGGTCAGATGTTTGTAAAAATCCCACTGGAAAAATAAAAGTTCTAGCCTGATACAGGTAAATTCCCATTTTTCCAGAGACTTTATTCTTCATAAAAAACAAACAAAAACTCCAAGAAAACCCAAAAAAAACAAACCCAAATAAAACACCACCCCCCCCCTCCCCATAAAACATTTCTCCCTTTGACAAAAATGCCTCAAAACCACACTGTGCTACTTGTTCCTCATAGCAAGAGGCTTCAAATTATTTTTTTTCCTAAAATATCTCCAATTCACCCAAGCTCTCTGGAGGCTCAGTTTCATGTTGTGCTTAATTTCATCAAACTGTGCATTGCTGCCAAAAGTGATGGTTTGATTCTGTCTCCTTTCCCCTCTTAACTGTTTTGACGTGTTCCTCAGCCTTTCCTCATATTATTAGATTTAGTCATTCACTGTGCTGCTGGAATATGACTCACTGATCCGATGGGAAAGTAATTTATTTGGAGGAGGGATATACGTGTGAGAATCCACAGTGAGACGAGATTAAGCCTGGTGTGGAACAGTGCCCTGAATTGTCCTGTGTTTCTTGCTGCTATGCAGTGAAGTTCCTGGCTGCACAGCTGTAGGCTTTATTTTAGATCCCCCGACTGTAAAAGGGCCATTCATTCTGCAATGCTGTTGGATTTTCACACGGCACTGGAATGGCTTCCCTGCCCTGCTCTCTGAAGGGCTGCTTTTTTGTAGGCAAACGAAGGCATCCATCAGTTGCCCAAGAGCAGACCCTCAGTTTCCACCCTTTGATCTGTTCAACTTAGGGAATTCTGGGTACCAAAACTCCAACCCAAACACCCCTCAGCTCTGGAGGATGCGTATCGGGAAATGACTGTTAACATGAGGCTACATTTTCCTGCCTTTGACACAATTTTCAATTAAATAGGAGACAAACACCGTAACAGGTAAAACCTGGCTCTGAGAAAGAAATCCAAGTGTATAAAAATCACATATTAGATAGGTCTGCAACAGGTACAAACACAGGTTTCGGCTTTGGTCTCAAAACACTGATTGGAGCTCTAGCCTTGGAGAAAGGACCTGCTCGCAATTTCCAAACAGAATCCTTAAATTAAAAAACACATATTAGATATTGCCCCAGCACCCTGATATCTTGTGCTCATGATGAGGTGAGGAAGGGATGAACACCTATTAAACCCAGATCATTTTATCTCTTGGTGTCCTGCTTTAGGGTCGTAATTGAACTGAAAATCCGGTAGGAACCACCACTTATCTGTGAATGTTCATTTTAGCAAAGTCAATTATTTCAATCATTGAGAGGAAAGAACTGCTTGTTTGACAGTTATGACTCATATTAACATACATTTCACTTTGATGACTGCTTTTTACTTTATTTTACATATTTTGCTTACAGGAAGGGAGTAAAATTAAATATTTGTGAAAGGGTGAAAAGTTTGTGCTTTGACAGACTTTTATAATCTCTCAGTAAAAATCTGTAAAGGAGGCCTGCTTTAGCTGTTTGAAAACTACATATCTGATTCTTTCAGACTGTGAGTAGAAAAATAAAGCTGCAAAATATAGTTGTAAAATTGAAAATAAAAAACAGTTGAATGTAAAATTCCATGTTAAAATAAATTGTAATATTTATTCAATCTTGCATGAAAAAAACAAAATCAAAGAAGCTAAGTAAGTATTTGAACACTGCACTTCCCTTAATAAAGGCAAAATCAATCCACATTTACATTTACTTTTGATCAGAATTTGAAAACCAGTTGATCAAATTATTTCTTTCATTTAACACTGACTGTGTGACCAAAAGGAAATAATTCAAACTACTTAAAGAGTGTTTTTCTGTCACTTCTCAAGGAAAAAAAACCACACAAACATATTCTTTCTTCCATCCCAGAGATCACAGGTCAAGATATCATTAAGCATATTTCATTCTGAAACAATGGAATTGCACAATTTACTCTTCTGTCAGTTATACCAAAAGATTAAAGATGGCTTGATGTGAGGATATGCAGCCGTGGGAAAACGTAACCCTCTGGGACTGAGCCACAGCTTTTAGTCAATTCCTGAAGTCATAGCTCATTTTGTTATGAGTCACAAAGGCCACCGCTATCATTTGTATTACTGCACAATTCAGGAGCCTTACTCATACCCTTTTTCTCCCACAGTTTGAGTTCAATGACTACCTTTCCTAACTTTAGACACCCCAAATAAATTTTTTCAGGACTGAAGCTCACCTGAAGAACCCAATCTATTTGAAAGTTTATTGGTGATAATTTTAATTCCAGTAAGCTGCATCATGCAAATGTGACATAACAATTAATTAACTGAGATAATTTTGGATACTGTCAGAGCAGTATTTTGTTCCCCAAGAAGTCAATAAGGAAGAAGGCACCAACTGAATTGTATAAAATCCTGTATCCTTTGGAAAGAGATAAAGTCTATTGATGGCTTTTCTTCATATAACATGTCCTGGAATAAAGGCAAGCCCCTCTTGCTCAAGATGATACCTAATTTTACAAGAAGCCTTTAATATTGATGTGCACAAGTCATGAGTCTCATTTAACAAGCAATAATGAATTATAACAGTGGCACAGACCTCCAAGCTCTATGCCACAAGCCAGCATGTGTGTGCAAACCATTCTGGGAATTGCACAGAGGATGGAATGGTTCTGTGTTCCCCTGAGCCTCAGACCACAACAGACTGACACATAGAGCTGCTGCCTCTCCAAATACTGCACTGCACGTGCAGCTATGATCTGAATCTCAACCACTTGCTAAATCTGGGTTAAATTGATTCAGTTATTAAACCTTTGCAGCAATTTCCAAAGCCTGGAGTCTCTAGTATAAACGCTCTTTGCAATCACATTTTAAAGTAAAACTTCAAAACTATCACACACCAAAGCGTGAATTATGTTTGCAGTTTGGAATAAACTGGGGAGAGGAGGATTCCTTTTTCTTTAAATGACAGGCTTAACCTATTATTAATCTTCAAACATGAACAAACACTTCTAGTCCCTGAATCAACTGAGAACTTATTAACTGTCAGAGTATTAACAGCATACCTAATACATTTTACTGAGGGCAATTGCTGATAAGTGCTCATGCAATAAGACATTCAAGGAGACATGTGAATCTGGGCATGTCTGTCAAATATCCTGGCAAATGAAATATTAAAGAAATCAATCACATTTTAATCTACAGGCACAGAATCTTTGGAGTATAAAAGTAAAAATTGGTCCCCTTCCCTCTGTCTTGTAGAAAGTCACTTAATTTGTACAATACAGGACCAGAGATTTTGAAAAGCTTTTACAAAACAAGTAGGTTCTTCCCTTTTTACAAAATTATGTAACTTTTCCAAGTCAGATTTCCCCTGATTTTTACCTCTTTCAAAACTGTGTGACTCCACAGACTGAGAGCATGATGAGTTCCCTGGCAGCAGGACACCAGTTTTATTTAGTATTGTTTATAATTTTCTATCCAGATTGGGTGGTTCTTGTCAAAAAATATATAGAAATTCCACCCTGGGCATTTAAAATGTAGAGAGATTTGACCAGTACATTGACTCTTTCTTGTGCTACAAAAGGGAAGAATAAAAAGCTGTATGGAACATAGCAAAACTATGTGAACTGCACCTGTAAAAATTACTTACATAAAAAGAGTTATAATTCCTTTGGTGTGCTCCAGCAATGCAAGTCTCTCATGCCATGTGCCTCCTGTTCTGTGGTGGGGAACTCCATTTCTAACACCACCAGTAGGTCAAAATTTATTAGTGTGCATTGACCACCATTCAATATCTCACTGCCTGTGAAAGCTGCATCATCAATGCCAACATTTAACACTGTCCGTGACCCCACCTGTGTTATGCTCTCTTAGCTTTTTAATAGCCTATTAATTAAATATCTACAAGAATCCATGCAAAAAAATCATCTTCTAAATGAAATAGTTAGTTGGAAGTTAGAAATTAAAACATTTGAAGTTTTTTTTATAAAAAGAAGCAACCATTAACCATAACCACTTAACACATCATTTCTCCACAACCTGTTTCTTACATTTTAAGATTAGCTGAGGCATTTTTCCACTCATCTACAAAAACCCCACAATTTTTAAAAGACATCAAGTTGCAATACATTAATTACCATACCTTCTTCTAAATTCTGGTGTGAATTTAGAGTCTGATCCATAGTAATTATGATATTTCAGTTAATTCTGCCATGAATTAATGTGTGGTGCTTCCACATTCATCAAGAGCAAAACTTAATTTCCTTTAAGTAGCATTTTTTTTTCTATTCCTCAGGAAAAATTCTGATTCTATTGAAGTTAAAATACTGATGGAAATGAAATTATCCTGCGAATAAAATCAATATTGCATTTCTCTAAGGAGAAATTAGCTGCATATTTAACATTAATCACCTGAAAAAGACATAAGAGACAAATAAAGAAAAGTGTAAGTCAAAAATGAAATCTTTTGTACAGCAATAATGACTTGATTAAATAGGTCAAGAAGTCATGAAAAATACTTATTACTTCTCTGTTTGTGATAACCACTTTTAAATGGGAATTTGTTGCCTGGTTTCCCTTCATTTACAAAAAAATTGAACACAAGTCATATTTTAGTTTTTTTTTTTCATTGTCCAGAAGAAAAGCACAGAAAAAGGAGGCTGTTCATAATTTTGAAATAAAATCAATGATCTATGGGTAGTCTTGTACTTCTGTTACAAAAGATAATTCTCATAAACTTCCACTGGACTAAGGCAGAAGCTGTTTCAGTTAGAAGTCAAAGAAAAAAATACAACCCTGATATAAATGCTGTCATTAAAATATGGTATATTTGTGTCACTGTCTGTCTTCATTAAACTCTCTGCTACAGACATAATTTGTCAAAGAATTATAAAATTTCATATTCTTCCCTTTACAAAACAATCTATTAATACATTAAGTTATTAACTTACTGTAATAATCTGTTTTAATTACTCTCTCTTTTTCTTAGGTGTAGCCTGGCTTGTGTGTGGATAATGAATTGCACAGGCTTCAGACTTCCTCATTAGTATTTAATTTAAGGGAAAGGGCTCAAATGAGTTTCTTTGAAGTGAGTGCATATTTGTGGAATAAAGTTCCAGAGCCGTTTGTCCTTCACACCAGGAGAGGAAGGAAGGCTCTACCACAGTGCCTACCTGAACATTTCTATTTATATGTGTACAATTACACACATTCAAACACTCTAGGCTTCACGCTTAAATGGAACCAGGGCTTGTATCCTGTTGCTTTTCAGTCTCCAGTAAAGTAACTTGAAATGCTTTGGGTGAAAATCTGCACAAAAAATGTTTGTGAGCCACAATGTAAATGATGTTAAATTTTTTCAATAAGAAGGTTTGAAATGAAATCCATTGTTGCAAATGCTAATTCGAAGTAGACACGCCAGCTTAAGATAACAGGTTTGCTCCCACTGACATTTTTTTCTGATATTACCAAGGATTTTTTTCTATGATTTTTTAATATTTAAAAACTTGTCTTTTACTTTCCAAGAGAACTATTTTCAAGATGTCAGCAATTCCTACAGTGAAAGCATTTCTGTTTCTAATGAAGGTTGAAATCTTTCAATGTTTTCTGCACTGACACAAGTAGAATTCTGGCCTATATTTTACAGATGTTTAAAAAGCCCGGTCACTGTAAGAACAGAACAAAACAAATGAACAACATGATGTACAAATGTTCAAAGGTAACAGGATAGCATAAAACTGACTACATTTCCAAGCAAGACCACCCAAAACCTTATGGAGTCTCATCTGCAGAAATGTTAGTCTCTCTCTTTTTTTTTTTTTTTTTTTTAACCAGAAATGGGCTTTAAATTTAGGTCTGAATATTCACATTCTTATTCAATTAAAGGCCATTTTTTTCTCTATGTGGATTCTTTCAGAACACCCTTCAAGAACCCAAATAGCTTGATTTAACCCTTCTCTAGGGAAAGCTTAAGGACAGGCAATAGTGCAAAGAACAGGTAGTTACTGAACTTGACTGTGCTTTGAGTTTAGTCCTCCTAAAACAGCATGAATTCCACACTTAGCTGAAAATTGGTTCTCTGAAATGATCTTGCTGCCATAAAAAAGACTAGACAGATATTTAGCTGGTGGAATCTTAGAAGAATTACATCAGTTCACCACTATAAAGCCTCATCACTATCATGCAAGTCCTTGACAGATTGCCCTCAGCAGTGTTTAACAACAAAACAGTCAGAAATCAATGATTGCACAAAAAAAGTTGAGGCAATTTATGTAACGATAGTGAGAAATGCCATATAACATATGTAAGGGCTATCAGTCATCATTTACTAAAAGCAACAAAAGAGATTGAGTGACGTTGTTTTCATACACACCAAAATAGAGGCAGCTATTTATATATGCTCAGAATATAAAACTTTTAGGTCACTAACTTTTCCTTTGTAACAATCTTCTATTAAGTCTAAATGAGGATTTGTAAGTGTATGCTTGGATAAAGTCAACATTTACTATTAAGATTACAAAGAACTACTGCAGTATTTTGGATTAGGCTGTCATGCAAGCGATGTCAAAGTAGGTTTTTTAAAACTATGATTATCATCTGGACTTATCTGGACCTATTACACTTGCACAATTAAGATTTAAAAGCCAAATCACAAAAGCCAAGCCAAAGGAGTCAAACACGACCCCGAAGGTTTCTGATGGCGAATTCTTTGTATTGCTCTCCCTCAAATGCCTGGTATCACTTTATGCCTTTCCATGTCTGAATGCAGTTAGGAAATTTAAGTCAATGACATACAGTGAGGATCTGCACTACGCAGAGGACAGCCTGCCTGAATACTGTTCCTTTTGTCCCATCCCTTTGTCTGAAGAGTCAGCTCCCTCAGCTGGCGTGAAGAGTTCCAGAGAGCACAACTGATTTCATGCAACTCCACGGTGAAGAGAGGCCAGGAGGTCAGGGGGTTAACATCTGCTATAAATACCACAGGACTTCTTGGCCTGAATTGCAGAATGAGATCGCTTGATGTTCTACACTGCACCGGGCTGTCTCACCCCATGCCTTACTGCACAACACAACGCAGAGCAAAGGGTCAGACACATAAAAGGAATAATGCACTTGGATTTTCTCACTACAGAAACACGCTGTGGAAGCCTGCACATATGAGAAACAAGTATTCCAAACCACCAGAATCTTAAAGCACACTGAGTTCTGATTCTTATTCAGCTCTTCAGTCAGGTCTGAATTGTACGCTAAGATAGAGATTTTATTAAAGTATATATATAGATATCATCTAAAGCAACAGACTGTGAAAAAATGCACCAAAAGATCAATTTTTGATTTGGGTATTGAGGTCATAGCCTGCTCCTATTCCATTAAAGAATGTTTTTTTTACTGAGTTCAGTGGAGCAAGGGGAAGACTAACACTTTACTGCTAAATGGATGTTCAACTGGCAGCCTTTGCGGCGCTTTGAACAGTTATTGGAGAGTGGCAGATCGCTGAAAGGCTCTGACCTCCGCTGCAAGCAGCTGTCAGCACAGCAAAACTTGAAAGCTTTTTCATATGCCTTTCTCACATATTTGGTAAATGAAATAGAGGAAACCAACCTTAATGTTTCCCATACATGGGGGTTTTCATCTAAACAGAATAGGAGAGATGCTCACTAAAATAGTTGAAGGCTGGTTTAAACTTTTTCCACTAATTTCCACTAATTGTCTATCCATCAAATCTGGGGGAAAAAAAAAAACCAAACAACCCAAACCATAAGAAAGTTGCAACAATTAAGTAGTAAGGACAAGTAATAGTAGTAGATAGAACAGATAATCCCTGGAAGTGTTCAAGGACAGGCTGAATGGGGCTCTGAGCAACATGATACAGTGGGTGGCATCCCTGCCCATGGCAGGGGTGTTTGAACTAGATTATCTTTAAGGTCCCTTCCAATTCAACCCTTTCTATGATTCTGTGATTCAATGATAATGATCCTCCTGGAGAGGATATCAGAACCAGACAAGATCATCTAGAGCAGTGTGAAGATAGCATGTAACATCAGTTAACTTAAGGTCAGACTTTGGTCTCACATTGATATACCATCTTAAACAATCTCAGTTCCACATGTTATAGCCTCAGAATTATTGTTATACAGAACTACTGAAAAGCTGAAAAAGAATTGTCATTGCTAAAGAAGTTAAATTGTTCTGAAGACTATTAATAACACATCACATATGCAGTGTCTACATTCTTTTAGTTATAAAAGCATCCTCCTCCACCTAAGGCATTAACTTTTTGTGACATAACACTACTTCTTTCCTGTCAGCATGGTGAGTTTTTGAAAAGAGTACATCTAATGGGTGGAACAGAGTAATGTGTACCGAGAGCGTGACAGATGCCAACTGTGCCACCCACCCGTTCTGGGATCTCTCACCACCCTTTTACAGCTCCTGAGCTGCACTGCCCGGGAAATGAGATGAGACTTCATTTTCAAATCAGTTATAGAGACTCTGATGTGAGGAGAGACAACATAATGAAAAAATTATATTGTCATGTAGAATTAAATGCAGGGACCATTTTGAAAGAATCAAACCAGTTCCACAGAATGTCCACCTAAGACAGTGAGAGGACAAATCACAACTGCAACAGCCTTTAAAAATTCACTAATCTTCCACATAAATGTATGTCTTTGTAAACACATATGCTACTTTATAGACCATAACATGAGAATTTTCCAAGTCCAAAAGATGAAAATTATTTGTGAATACACCGACTAGAAGTGGGTGCTTTCTGAAGCCAGACTCTTTTATGACATGCTAATCCACCAAATCATTTTAGATATGTCACAAAAGCAATTTCACAAATATTCTAGACAGCTTTTTAATTGTGTGAGGATCGAACGAATTTTAAATACAGTCTAAGTCCTCTCATTGGAGCTGATGACATTAGCTGCTATTAAATGTTTCATTTCACATGCTGAAGGAGCAGAAAGGAAGGTTTGTAGGAAGATAAGTATCCATCAAACTGATCTTTTAATTCTACTAAGAACTCATTGTATTACTATTGTTATGAAAAGCTATCCAGAGCAGTAGGTGGACTTCTTAAAAATTATGCAGAGGGAAATAAATTCTGAACAACCATGTTTGAACCAGCAATTGGTTTGGTTGAATATCTAAAAGAAGGTTTCCCAACCCAGCTTTTTCCTCTTTAATAGTGTCAACCAGCTTATTTTCATCACATCCCTGTTTACATCACATCCCTATATTCATCTGCTTTTACGGAAACAGGCATTAAGAATTCCACAGACAAAATCGACCACTTTCTGTAATTCATCTAAGAGGCAAATACCCCACTTCTAATGTTAAGACCCTTGAGAGATTGCAGTGGAAACAGTCTATCATAATTTCTAACCAAAAGTTTCTTTGAAGTACAGTAAGTAAATATTTAGGCAGCTCAGTAGATAGGACTGTAGTTTCATTGCTTCATATTTCCTAACATGACTCCTTACCAATATAATTTTCAGCTCAAATTGACTTGCAGAATCTACAAATGCTTTATATTAGTTGACTTGTAAAGATACATTGGTTTTTCCATTTGAGCACATAATAATTATTCTTGGATTAGAGCAATGACACGAACTTACTTTGATATTTTCAGAGGGAAGATAGACAACTTTATAAGAATCCCTGACAAATTAAAATTCTGCTTTAATAAAGGACGCTGCAGTATGATGTAGCATTTTAATATTGTAGCAACTAAGGGAGAAAATCATTAAGCTGTGAGTCTGTTTGCATGCAGAACTCCTTTTGTGTACAAGAAAAAAATCCCAACAACAGCAAATAAAAGCGACCCAGAGCAAATATTTCAGTATTTGATTCCATTACCTTGCTAGAACAGTGCTGTGGTTTAGGTTTGAAATGAAAAACTTGTATGTCTGACTCACACCCTGCTCTCCACTGGACTCACCCAATGCATTTTCCTGCCATGCTGACTGCAAGTCCTCAACACTGTGTGACTATCATGGGATCTCACCTGCAAAGCTTCTTGGGGCAGAGCATCTCTATAATTTACTGCTGTGTAACCAAGAGAAATATGAAGTTAAGACTGCTACAGAACACCAGCATGGGGATGCTATAATTTAGCCTAACTTAGCTGTCAACATTTTCACCTTTTACAGAATTTAATTACAGGAAAGAGAAAGAATGAAGATAAATATTAATTAAAAAAAAAAAATCATAGGAGAACATTTTTCTCTAGGAAAGATCAAAGAAAAAGTAACAGTATTTGAAGATAATGAAAAAGTTGCAGATACAAATTAGGAGAAAATACTGACTTTCTTCATAGCTGCATATGAACAAGACCAAAAAATCCTAGAAAAATAATTTGAGTGACAGTTCAACTGCTACGAGATGCAACCCTGCAGCTGAAAACAAAGTTTGAATTTTTTATGATTTTTACTTTTTAGTCACAATGAATTAATGAAACAAGTAATGATCTTAAGCTACACAGGAAACAGAATATACTCAGTAAAATTACAAGCAAGCTTGAAGCATCCTTTTTGCCTAAGGCAACAGAAATGATGGATGGTAGTCTGAGGAATACTCTTTGCATTCTGGACTACTAAATAAGTAATCTCATTAATCTTCTTGCAGCTTTTGCCTTTTACTTCTGCTGTAGTTTTGTGAAACCTGCGAATTTTGGATGTTTTTCACTTGAACCTTTGGTATTGCATAACACCAGTTGAATGCAATGGGAGTTAAGACAATTGCAAAGGGTTTGTACAATGTTAGTTTCAACAAGCAGTTTCAGTGCACAGTGAGAGTGTAACAACATAGCACTTATTGCAAACGAAATCTGAACAATAGAAGATACCCTTGAGATGGAATTTCCAATTCTGGGTTGCACTTTATAATAAAATTCTGAAGACAGAGAACCAAGAGAAAACATCTGGTGTGACAGAATAAAGCAGGAAACTAGGTAGCGCGAGTGATGGAGTTCAGCTCTTACTCACAGTCTGTGGAACCAACACCGGGCAGGTTAAGGCAATTAATACTTCTGGTGAGCACTTTTATTCTGAAATTTAAAACTTCTAGAGATTGAGAGAGCTCAATCTCAAAGATCACCAAAGAAAAGAACATGGATGAACCAGCAGCCAAAGTCATCATCATCTAAAATCCACCGTGAATCCTAAAAGTCAGGTAGAGTTTTCCGGCACAAATAAGCTCACAAACTTTGAGTCTTCATAGTAATTTATATTCCAAAGCACACAAAAAATTTGATAGGTACAGATAACTTTACCAGACTGGTTCAGACCAAGATGTCAAATGGTTTCTTTTAATTAGGAAGGAGGGAAATGCCAACAACACCTTGCAGTACAGTATTAACCTCGCTGTGAAGATACATTATTGGGAGCTTTTGGCAGCAGCAGTGATGGGCTGCACAGAAGCCAGTAGATTTTTACATTCAAAGTCCCAACTGCCTACCTATACAGTAATCACAGCAGATGGATAATGTGCTGTGTTAGTTTTTTTTAATAAACATGTCAAACATTTAACATCCTGTTCACAGATGTACCATAATAAAAGGTCTTTGCCGTGATTTGGAGTTATACTGCCTCAAAAAAAAAAAACCCAAACATACAGTTTTTAGAGAAAGAATCCAACTGCTGCACACACCTTAGCCATGACTCAGTTTTTCATCTTACCTATGTAGAGGAATTTCAATCCCAAATATGCCAGCCAGGACTTTGGCAGTCAAGTGTAAGCCATAATATGATGACAAGAGCTATGAGGTGCTGTGTGATTGAAGGTTCTTTGTCTTAGAACATCCATTTTTGCACATCTTATATTCATGGCCTTTGGAGATCTCACAGAATTTTTTGTAGATCTTTTATGTTTCTAATCTTCACAATGAAAACTGTGTTGGAGTTCATGGAGCATCAACATTTACACACACACTGTGAGTAGCACCTTCACTGTGAGAAAACAAGAGTGGAGGGAAATATTCTCAACAAATTTGGTCTCAGGCAAACATTTGGGTCTGAAGCAAACTGTGAGGATGGTGAGGCACTGGAACATATTGCCCAGAGAAGCTGCCCCATCTCTGGAAGTGTTCAAGGCCAGGTTAGTTGAGGCTTGGAGTAAGCTGTTCTAGTGCAAGATGTCCCTGCCCACAGCAGGGGGTTTGGAACTAGATGATCTTTAAGGTCCCTTCCAACTCAGGTCATTCTACAATTCTGCAGTTAAGAGGAAGGTCAGATTAAATCCTACCAGAACTTTTATCTTAAAGTTCAACATGTCTTTTTAAACTCAGAACAGTTTTTGCACACATGCAGTGGGGCTTTGAGCTATTGGCTTGGCCACCAAAAAAGCACAACTCCTCCACGAGTGTGAGTGGCTGGTCCTTCAGGCACCAGGAGTCCCTGACACACACATATGTGATTATGTAAAAATTTTAAAACAGCTATCTAAGGCTTCTGCTTCCCTTTTGACAGTGCTGACTGTGAAGAGACGAACTCTCCATAGCCAGCTGTTCCCAGCACATTTTATCAAAAGCACAGGTTTCCTTAGCAACATGGCCCAAATCATCCAGGAGTCCTTCACTCAGTGTGTCCTTGGTAGAACATCTTGCTAATGTGGATGTACACAGGCCTCCAAACACCCACGGCCCTTCTATTTAGCAGTACCTTATGAGCTGAAATTTTTGGGGTTGTTTTCTAAATACAAAATAATTGGTTTATTAGCTAAATGTGCAGTATCTGCTCAAAAGAAATTCGGCACAATTTCTGATACCTTTCTGCTGAAAAAGTGATTGCAGAGTGCAAGTTAGGGTCACAGTTCCAAGAAATCTCACTGCATTAAGCACTGTTCAGAAAGCCAAAGTAATTGAGACCACCTGCATACTGAGGAAATACAACCAGGATAAAAAATACCCAAGTTCAAAGAAAGGCAAGGCCACAGCAGACACTTTAAAATCAGTGACTCACTGAATGTAACAAGCACTTTTGCCTCAGTGCTGTCTGTGATAAACAGATATTCTTGCGTTTTCTGATGGCTTATACAAGCCCAGGTTTGGGTTGAAATGTGCAATATGTATGTATGCACATAATTAAATAGAATTTAATACTTCTGCTGCTCATACTCCCAAGCAAGTCAGCAATAATACATAATTTCAAAACTAAGTATGACAGGTCGAGGAATAGGTACTTATTTGTCCAAATGGTAGAAATAACCCTTCAGAAAATTATTTGAGTCATAACTGTTTCTCAGAACACAACAAAAAGTACATGGATATCACTCCACTTGCACACTTCCTGTTTTTTACTTCAACAGAGTTGTTGTGGAAAGGTGATGACCAATCTTACTTACTCTAATGACTTTATAGTTCTCTTCAAGTGCACGTAATTTCCCTGCACTTACATATAAGATTGCTCCATTAAACCAGGTACCAATGCTTTGTTTTAAAATACTACAGCATTTGTGAGGACAGCAGAGCATTTGCCAGGCATGACAAATTATGGAATTATTCAGAAAAGAGAGATATTTTCCTGTTCCCTCATATTTTGCAAATCCTTTGGGTCTTGATGCATCACATCTTAAGGGAAGCTGTTTGTGGTCTCCTATTACAGATGAGCATCTGTGGGTAAATCTACATCCATCAGCACTGAAAGCACAGGCAGTTCAACATCCAGAGTGTATGTCTTCCTCACCAGAGACAACAAGTAAGAACAGAAGGAGGACCACCCACAAATTTCCCCTTAAATTACCAATGCACTTCAGTCTTGAGGTTATTTTTATTTCTCATTATTGATTATAGCAGCATCTGGTGATAGAAGAAAGGGAAGGCAGGGAAGCAGTCTTTCTAGAAAATATATTTTTCCCCTCTTTTTTTTGTTACAAGAACTTTCATTCCTCCACAGTGTATGTGAGGAAAAAAAAACAAAGTTAACCTGCACGTTCACATGTGAATTGATCATGAACTGAATCTAAAAAGAGGTTGATTTTGTGGGGGCAAGAAATGCTGCAAAGACCTGAAATCTCCATCATCAGCCCCCTAATACTTCTATTTCTTTTAAGGATTTATCTGCTGAGTAGATTCACATTAAGGAATCTCAGCTTCCATTAGGGGAAAAAAAAAAAGTATTTTTACACTCTGCAAAGGGGAGAAAAAGCTTGAAAATGATCTCACTGTAACTGAAAAATGCAGAACTCAGAACACAAATTAAAATAGTGGAGATTTAAACACACACATGATGATTTTGAAAGCCAACTGCACAATTTCGTCACATGGACAGCTGGTAACAGAGCAGAAGAAGGTTTTGGACCATTTGAGGTAAACACTGTTTAGCTGTGCCAGAGTTCTGCAAATATAAATGCCTTACCTGTTCCCCTTCTGATAAGAATATCTCCTTGTGTTTTGGCAACCCAGACAGCACCAGCAGCTCATTTCCAGAGCTTCTACAACACTGTATTTATATAGGGGTTAATTTACACGCTGGTCAAGACTCCTCCAAAGATTTTTCTCCTATTTGACACTGCTTATTCCTGTGTTAACAAAGAAATCCGATACAAAGACAATATGCTGTTTGTTCTTAACATGATTTTTGCCATTGCAGCAGGGTATAGATACAGAAAAATGCAATATTTTAGAGGGAAAATGGACTGGAAATATCATTAAATTTATATCTCAGTATGGCTAAATCTCTTTATAAAAGTAGGGTCCCTTAGAGTCTCCTTTTTTATAGTTTTTTTTCAGGTAGGTTCAGTAGCACCCTGATTCACTTTCCATATGAATAAGTGGCCAACATTCAACTGGTGAAATTGTTTTATCCAATTCCACCTGTAAGTATTGAAACAAAAAATGAAAGGAGCCACGCTAGGAAGTACTGAAAGCGTTAAAGCTTCACTACTAAAGACAAGAGCTGAAGGAAAATGTGCGGTGATTGAAATGAGAACTCTCCATTCGTTTTCAGTCTTCAGAGCTCTATCAATACCACACTGTAACTAATGATCAGTTTAGTTTCAAGCCAAGGACCAATACAAGTTGTACCTCAGTTGGTATTGTAATGTCCTGGGCATTTCTCACATAGAAATCAAGTTTATTTGTTTCAAGAAACTGTCTATTGATCATTTCTATCTTCATAGTCCCTCTCAACAAGCTTTTTTCTTAACACTCTCTAGAAAATGCAATATTGTCACACCAAATGAGTTAATTTCACACCCACTAGATGGAATGGACTTAATTCTACTCTCATTACCAGTAAACCAAAGCTATTTTAATGCACAGTTGGAGCTCAGGCTTCATCCTGTAATACTTTCTGTCCCTGAAGGAAGAATGATAAAGTATTCCAGAGACCACTGTACATACTTCAGGTTAGGCTGAGAAATAATATGCAAACCATCAGATTTGCCACTAGAGGACAGCCACTGGTGTGATATTGTAATTGCCACTGGAGGACAGTCACTGCTGACATTTTGTCACTGCCACTAGACAACAGTCACTTGTGTTGTCACTGCAAGTGGCAGATCCAAACTGATGCCATTTGACTGGCCCAAATTTTCAACTGAACACAGGACTAGAAAGTGTCCTTTAGAAAGTTGCATATTTCTTGGTTTCTAAGCCCTTCTGCTGGATCTCAGGCATCTCGCCCCCTTTGCCTGGCTTGCTTTCCATGCAGCTTAGTCAGAGATGGTGCCTTACAGCTAGAAATTGAATAAAACTCAAGTAAACCTGGAATGTCTAATGGTAGGAAAGGCTACTCAAACCAGTTTTTCAGATTTTTACACAGCTGGTAATTCAGTAAATTGGTTACCTGGTGCTTCATCCCCAAGGTACCAAGAGTCAAGGTACTGAGGTGCCAAGCCTCCACCTCACTCACTAGGGTTTTGTGCAAACACCAGCCTTGACGTGCAGGGCTGGAAGAATGGCAAAGGAGATGGATAAAAGAGGACAGTTCTGGAGGAAACAGCAGCAGTCACTGCTTCTGCAGCAAATTAGAGGCAATGTATTGGCAAATGAGATCTAACAGTCTTGATTCTTCTTTATCAAACACAAAGTGAACTAAGTAAGTGTGGAATTACAGCAAGGCAAGAGCAAAGTTGCCAAAATGAATCGAACAAAAAGGAAAAAATGAAGGACAAAAGCAAAGAATGGGAAATAATGAGAGCTAGGAAAAACAGCCATGAAGAATGAGGTGCAGAAAGCAGACAAGAGGGGGTAATATGTCAGTCACAGTGTAGGAAGGAGGAGATGGGAGAAGTGACAGAAAGAGAGAGAAGAGGTCTAGTCACTGACCCAAAGCCAATTTCTTCAAAGCTGAAAAAGAGCATTTCATTTATATAGGTACTTGCCCTTCAGAAAACAAAACAAGTGAGGTATCTAGCCAAGGACAGAAATACAGGACAGGGAAAGAAAGCAAAGTGACACGAGGCCTGAAAGTAAAAATGGAAAAGAAAATTGGAATAACTTTTAAATTTTAAAATGCCAATGATTTACTATTAATTAGAAGGTAAAAATCTTGAAAAGAACAAAAAAAAATATCAATTCAAATTAAAGAAAGACAGAGCCATCATCAATTTGCTGTTGCTGCCATTGGCTCAGACAACCCTTGAAGCAGAATGGTCAGAAGTCTATATCCTGGAAAAAGATTGCTCTGTATTTATCCTAATAGTATATATTCTCTAAACACTGGACAATGGTCAGTAAAATATACAGCAATATATTCTCTATAAAGCTCTGTATCAGCAACCAACACAAAATCCACTGAGAGCCTGTGTTTTTTGAGTAGCTAGAAACTCTCTACTGAAACACTCAGATATGAGAGTCTAGATTTTACTACTTTTTTGCCTCCAGCAATGTTTTCAGACCTTGTGTATGCTATTTATCTCCTCTCCAGAACTTCTAGTTTAAAAAATCTTCAAGATACATAATACTACTGTAGTACTCTTTAACTATACATCCCCGTTGTAATCTCAGTTATTTCTGCTCCAAATTTTAACATTAAAAGTTTGTAGTGGTTTAACATTGGAATGCAATCAGATAAGTCATATATCAAACACACAGTAGACTTTATGGAGGAGATTAATTAGTTCCTAATCACACTCTCAAACTCTTTTTTAAATTCTGTGCTCTCACAATATGGTAAGTCACATCTTCCTTCCCCTAATGTTTCTGCATACTAAAGGTCAGCAGTAATATTATGGAATTTCAAGCACTGTGGATGTAAGTTTGAAATATGTCGTTCAGTTACTTGCACTGTGTTGTGCATCTTTATTACAAATTCTGCTCTATCTCCTCATTTGTAATTCCCACTGAAACTTCATCTACTTCTATCAAAGCTGCTGGCTGCCTAAGGTTTTCACTGCCATTCTTTATTCTTTTTTTCTTTTCCCATGCTTATTAAGTTATCAGCACCCAAATGCACTCGGGTGAAATACAGGGGGGTCATCACGGTACAACCTCTTAGGAAATCACAATGGGACCAGAACCAGATAGAACTAGTAAGTATAAATACAGGTTGGGTGGAGAATGACTGAGAGCAGCCCTGAGGAGAAGGACTTGGGGGTGCTGATTGACAAGAAGCTTCAACATGACCCAGTGCTCTTGCATCCCAGAAAGCCAAACATGTCCTGGGCTGCACAAAAAACCCACATGACCAGCAGGTTGAGGAAGGTGATTCTCCCTCTCTGTTCTGCTCTTGTGAGACCCCACCCACAGTCCAGTTCTGAGATCCCCAAAATAAGAAGGACACAGACCTGTTGGAGCAAGTCCAGAGGAGGCCACAAAGATGCTCAGAGGGCTGGAGCACCTCTGCTATGGAGACAGGCTGGGAGAGCTGGGAGTGTTCACCTGGACAAGAGAAAGCTCTGAGGAGACCTTATGGCATCTTCCATTATCTAAGGGTACAAGAGAGCTGCAGAGAGACTTTTTACAAGAATATGGAAAGATGGGACAAGAGGTAAAGGCTTTAAACAGAGAGGGCATATTTAGACTGGATATGATGAAGAAATTCTTGGCTGTGAGGGTGGTGAGGCACTGAAACAGGTTACCCAGAGAAGCTGTGGTTGCCCCAGCTCTGTAAGTGTTCAGGACCAGGTGAGACAGAGCTTGGAGCAACCTTGTCTAGTGGAAGGTGTCCCTGCTCCTGGTGGGGTGTTGGAAACCTATAGTCTTTAAGGTCCCTTTCAATTCAAACTATTCTATGATTCCATCATAAAATAATGAATAACTCTTCTTATGAGGACACATTGCACTAGGTTAGTTCTCTCTCTGTGCATTTTACAGAAGCAAAAGAAACCCCTACAGACTAGTAAGCATAAATTTTGAAAGATACTGAATTTTAAATAAAATTCATTTCAGGCAGGAACAATTTGTACCCATTAGGCAGATCAGCCAGTTTCTGACGAAAGCATTACTTTCAGAAGAGATATGGGAAGCTCTGGGTGACTTTCAATTTGTAGAAAATATTTGCATTTCCAACATTTTTCTTTTTGAGTCAGAACGGGTAATTTTTCTGAGGCAAAGACTTTCTTTCTCATTCTCAGGACAAGAAATAATCATAAATCACTGTAAAATACACAGACAACAATTATAATGGGGATCCAGACAGACCAATTTTTACTCACTCTCACAATTATGGTACAGCACAGATTGTCATTGAAGCACTAAGTTTTGTCAACCAGCACCAGGCCACCTCCTTGTGAATTAGTTTCTGTGCAAGTTCTAGATGTGGCAGGCACAAATTATGCAAACGAGACTGCCATGATGAGAGAAGGATTTGATTACTAATGTTTGAATAAGGATCCCCTGAGCTGTCTCTTTTGTGTAGGAATGGTGTTAAATATTTGGCAACAGGATGACATGTCCTGCATAATTTATGCTGTTCCTTTTACAGGGCACACAACACACATATGCCTGCAAATCATTAGTTCCCATCCACACTTTATACCAGCATTAAATATACATGTAAGATGATCTACTGCAATGTCCATCAATCCCTCCTCTCTGTATTACTTACTTTATCTTTCTATTGTTGACTTGTCTTTTACTCCAGGTAATGTATCAGCATTTTTGTTTTGTGTGTTTGTGAAGCAAGAGGCCTCAAAAGCTCCGTATTTGATCTCTTCTTCTGTCTGACTGCCTTCAGTGCTGTCACATTGGTGGGAAGCCCAGTTCATGACTCCAAAGACAGCTTCCATCCCTTCCTGCCTGGCTGAAGCTTATCAGCTTTGTCTGGTCTGGGTTTATTTTATTTATTGAGAGTCAGGAGGGAGCAAGAGGACGATGGGCTGTAAAAGGAGATGCAGTGAACAGGAAAGTTGAGTGTCTATTTAACGAAGACGTACAATGCCTCGGTGCAGCAAGAGACAGGCTCTCCTTGCCTCAAATAGGAACAGGCAGTTAAAAGAGAGAGAAACTTTGGCTGATTAAGTCACTTTAGGCTTTTTATGGAAGAGTGATGAATATTACTTTTGACACGTGCTGGAGGGGTTAGATACAACTCGATGTGTGGAATGCCTGCTTCCGAAATGTAAGCAAGAGCTACTGTTACTGCTATCTGCTCTCCACAGCTAAGATGATTTGCTTTGACTCTAGCACCACTCCAAAAACTTATTAGGAAGCCACATCCTAGTGATTTCAAATTATAATCAAGGAAATTTATAATTTTTTTTATGTCAACTTTCCCATATTTTTTTTAAAAAATTCTATATTAGATACATCTGACCATTCTAGTGATCTATTTTTTATTTCAAAACTGAAAAGTTCAGTAGTCAAGTTCTCCCTGAAAAAAAAAAAGAACAAACATTCCCATGAAAGATGAAAATAAATGAGGAATGCATGTATGACTAATGTAAGTTCCTGTCAAGCATAAAGGACAAGTAAAAGCATGAGGTATGGAAAAGCAAACAATAAGGTTTAGCATCACTGGAGATATGTCAAAGGAAGCTGATATTTTATATCAGTCGCTGTCTCTAGGACAGAGGCCCTACAACAGAGGCCTTTCCCATTGCGAATTTGGCATTATCACAGCTGTTTATAGGGATGCCTTATGAAAACTAAATGTATACAAAATATGTATTAATATTTGCTTCAATATTAAATAACCAATTTGCAGAGAATTCTGTCTAAAACATGTTATATTAACAGAGCACAGCCAAGTAAGACGGCAACACATGTCAGAGCACATCTCACACAGCTCATAATCCACCTTGCACTCCTCAGAAGAGAAGAAAGCCAGAAAACACGAAAGATTCTGCAAAAATTAGATACCAGAGGTCAGAGATAAGTACATCTATCTACGTTTTTTAATAATAATTGTTAGGAATATTACCACCCATACAGTTACAAATTCAGTGAAAAAATGAGTGAAAAATGTCACAAGAGGATGTGAAAATTGCAGATTGGTTACTATTGTAAAGACTAAAAGTAGTATTTGGGACACCGAGTTTAGGTGCTGGAAAGGCTTTTAGTTCAAGCCTATTAAAACAGCAATACTCTGACAGGCCAGGACCCAAAGAATCCTAGGAAATTATAGCAGTGTCACAGAAACAAAACATGAAAGATAGCTAATCTCCTGAGTGAGTCTGAGGATACCCCTTCTCTATATTTTATCATCATCTCAAAAAATTTAGCTTAAGGTAGTTGAACTGGAAAATTAGGTTCATATGCCCAGGACAGGATGCTGAAATAAGAATCCCTAAAGGGTTTCCGAACATGTACAAGTAGATTTTACTCTGCAAAGGGTTTCTGACAAGCTTGTTAAGGTAACAGCAGAACAAGATTATAAGGTTTCCTTTATCCTTCTCCAGGAGCTGCTGTTGTGCAAAGCTCATGTGCACAAGAGCAGCACACCAGGGTTAATAAACTTGAAACCAGTGTTAAAGATTGTATGCAATAAAGGTGATTTTTCATAATTAATAATTCTAATAAAAATAGCTAATTACTTCCAGGCATTAAAGAGTAAATCATATAAAAATAAAATATTTCAATCTGCACTTTTCAAAATTAACTGTATGGTCTCAACCACAGAGTGTGAGAACAAGCATCTATGTGCACGTGTGTGTGTGTGTGTTAAAGCTTCTAGGACAGGATTCAAATATTCAGAAGATAGGGATCCAGTGTGATTTTAGGAGCAGTGGAGCATCTGAGACATCTACACATAGCCAGCAATTGTGATGTCTGCAAGCAGACCTCTGCCCTTCTGGATCATCAGCAGAATATCTTATGGGATTCAGTGCAGCACAGAAAAGGCACTAGAGGATTATCCTTAAGTGTCTAAATCACATGTGAGTGTCACTATATTTAGCATTGAGAAAAGTACAAGGGCAGTAAAAGTTCAAAGTATTACCATGGAGAGAATTGTAATCCCACACCTACACAACACAGCCATCTGTTGTCCTGCTTTAGCTAAAACACACCCATGCATCACCAAAGTGATGTGAAAATGAAATGCTGTGTTCCAGGTAAGTGAAGAACACAATGTACACAACAGTTTACATTAGCTGAGGCATAACAGATTGAGTTTTCTTAGAGTATACCTATATTGATTGAATTTGTAAACCACAGATCCATTTGCTATTCTACATTCATGCTGCTAATCATGTCAGGCAATGGACTCACTGATAACCATTTTGATGAACATAATTAATACAATGTAAGAAGGAATAATGTACAGCTAGCATCATACTTCTATGGTGTACTGTTATTTCTCACTGAGCCACTGAAAAAGTAACATATCGTAGTCCTGGATTATTGTAGAGAGCCTTAAAAAGAAGGACTTAAGCACTTAACAACATGCTATATCCAGGCTCTAAGGATTTAGCCAAAGTAAAAGTGATTATTATTTTTATTTTCTTGCATTTTTTTAATTTATTTGTATGTACTGAATGTGTCTGGATGTTTTGTGGGGATACAGACATTCTGCAACACTTTTATGCAGCACATACCTTATGGTACCAAAGACTAAAGAGCAATTCTTTGAAATAAATGTCCAGTTCTTGCTATGGATCAGAGTGCCAGGGCTCAGAATAGCCAAAAGCAGCACACAGACCCCTCAGAGAAGCCTAAGTGAATATTCTTTGGAAAGAGGCCTTTTTAAGCATCATGCCCATTCAGAAAATTGAATTAGAACCTCAGCAAATGTGGATAAATATTGTAACAGTCAGTACAATGGGATCTGCATGTCTGGTATAAAATGCCCAAAACAGCCTATATTTGATAATAAGATGACTAATCAGAGTACTTTCCCCAAGGTTTCCTAAGGAATTCCTTGTTTTTCAAATGATCCTTTCTACTATAAGTTGCTAATAGATGTGTGAAAAACAGTTCTAACCCTTGCAACAAAACCATCCTTATGTTGTAACACTTTCATCTTTTATTTTGAAAATATTTACCCACAATTTACCCAGCTTCAGTACTTCGCAAATAATCATTTACAATTTGGAAAAAGAAAACTTAATTATGACTGAATCTCTAGAAAAACAAGGTCAAAGTCACAAAATCAGGAAAGTAAAATGACTTGCATAAATTATTCTCTATGTATCATTTCTACAAAGGATTCTCTTCCCATCTGAACATCAAAGGTATTCAATTCCCAAAGGTGTTAGATGATATTAGTTAGATGGTTGCTTAGAAAGCTGCCTGGTTGGAGGAATTTGAACAGGGAACCCTCAGTGAGGGGAAGTAGATGAGGAATATTTACTTCATTGAGACTTGTTGGTCTCCTGCTCTTAATTTCACACTGCCCTTATGGCTTCTGCACTGAGATTTGATCACTGCTGCACCTCAGATGAAGAGTTCGTCTCCAATACTTCCAGGGTGTTGCAATATGCAGGACAAGGCAAGTAGTTACTGATGGCTCACACGTCATGGAGCTTCCAAAAGCCCTCATGTCTTGGGAAAAATACGGTGTTTTGAAGAGAGTTGAAGTCCACAGATGTGGAAGTTTTAGCTCTGCTGCAGGGGCAGCAAAAAATTCTGGAATATAGAAGTACTGGGGAAATTACACTTTTTTTGACCTCAGGAAAAATATGAGATACTGATACATATTGGAAAGAAGAAAAATCTCCATTATTTAGCTAGAGACAGCATTATTAAACCCATATATAAGGTGATTGTGTAACTGCAGAGAAAAAAGCCTAATGGTATCTCTCTTAACATATTAAGAGCTGAACACTGTTCTGCAGAACTAAGCTGACAGACTGAAAATTAAATTTTAACACTACCTGTCCTTCTAGTGTGGACTTCTCATTACTAATTTTTCCTAACCTGAAATATGTCCATCATTCTTTCGGTAGTATGATAATTGCTGGAGATGGGTGAAAAATGTAAGACCTTTCCCAAACAATAAGATACAACCTGAATTCTGCATCCTATCCTTAAATCCTAAAATCCGGCAGCTCTGCAGTTGCAGAGAGGATGCTGATAATAGTAATAAGTTTTCAGGAGCTGCACCAAGTAAGTTGTTTTGTCCAGACTTGTCTATTGCATGTGATAAACTCAGTTCTACAAAAATCAAGTAATCACTGGAACTCCAGGAGTCAGGAGTACTGTAGCAAACTGCTAATTAATTTTGCCTCTGAAACTTCCAGTAATAATTGGATTGGGAAGTGGCACGTGCATTGAAAAGCAAATGCATCCCTGTGAAGCTTTGGTCTAAGAAGCTTTTTAATGTATGAATATGACTTCTGGGGGGAGGAAAGGCAGGTTAGATCATGAGTGCATGTCTTCTTTTTTTTTTTTTTTTTTTTTTTTTTTTTTTTTTTTTTTTTTTTTTTTTTTGACAAAATAGAGGCTATTTTAAACAGCTTGTTTTTCCCAGTCTCTCAAAAGAAAATGCTTTTACATTTGAGGTTCTGTATGAACTATATTGAAAGGTGTTATTCATGATTATAAGAGCCACTCCTCTTGGAAAAACACGACCATTTCAAACTTCAAATGAAGGTAACAGAAGGGAAAATAATAAGAAATCTGTGGAGACAAAAAGATGGAAAATGAAAAAGAAATCAAACAAAAGAGGTATCGGTAGCTGCTTTCTGTACAACAAAGCCTACTCAATTACTGGGCCTTCTTCAGAAGCAAACTGAAAAACTTAAAGTACCGTCTATTCGTTGGCTATTACAAATGAGACTATAGGTTTTATTTTCATCATGATAGTACCCATAGGTTTCAGTGAATACAAGGTCTCATTGCTTAGATATAATACATTTAATACAAGTCTATAAAAAGCCTCAGGTCTTCTCTCCCTTCCTCTACCCAAGTCAAAAATAAAAAAGAAAAAAAGCAGTTATGGAAGAACACTGGCTCAGGGAAATGAAGAAAATCCCACAGGGCAATTTTGGAGCTGAAAGCAAAGCAGTCTTTCCCAAACTTACCCTTATTCATTCAATTACACCAGAAGCCTTTGAGTTAAACAATTAGTACAGCTTCAGGTCACTTAACAGTGGAACAAACCCGACACTGTTCAGAGCCGTGCATACATAGATGTCTACCCCTAGTTACCCTCCCACATTTCCCACTCCTGTTTCTGTATCTCACACACCATGATCCCACTGGGTTCTTCCACAACAGCACAGCTCTCAGACTGTTAACTCACCTTGCACAAAATATGATAAAACTAGCAGCTCCAAGGCTCCTAGCAGACAGCAGCTTCAGTAAGCTAATGGTGCTGCAGAACAGCCCTGTTTTCATTTTATCTCTACTGCACATAGCTCAGTACTGCTCTTTTGTGCTATTGACCCAGCACAGCCTGATACAGACTTTGCTTTAGGGAGACCCCATATCTGTAAGCTGGGGTCCTCAATATCCACTATCAACTTCTTGATTGACAGGAATGGCTTCTCTAACAGAAATCTATTTGAAATATATGCCCACTATAGCCTTAATCCCCTAGCAGACATTGTGAACGGATATCAGGAAAGCACAGCTTTCAAAAACCACTGGGAACTCCCATATTAGCCCCCAGCTCATGTCAGTAAACACAAAAAAAAGAGAGGGGAAAAAACCCTAAGTATCTCATATGACTCAATAGCACAGGTCACTTCCAAACTTGAGGCCACCTGACCTTTCAACCCATGCCAGATTTGGCCTCCAGGACAGGACACAAACCCACACCTGCTACAACCCCTAAACAGCCTGCACTGCGCTTTTTAATGCTTCAATAATGCAGAACACAGACCTTTTAGGGAAATTCTCTCTGAGAAGCAGAGCAGTTCTGAGCCCCACAATTCTGTGCATTTGCCATGTGCAAAAACGCATTTGGTCTCCAAGGACAGGAGAAAAGGAAGATCAAAGACAAGCCCCACTACACAGATCCCAGAAGAGAATTTGTCACAATCCCATGTTCCATTTTTTACCTCTAAGCATAGAGCAAAGGAAAGAAAATGATGTCTTACTAGAGTATGCAATTAGCAGTCAGAGGGAACTCTTCCAATAATTTTTTTTCCAGATTCTGTTTAACTTTTTGGAAGACACAGTTAACCCTGTCAGCTACAATCTGTTCATTTGAGAGATAATATTTAATTACTTCACAGAATCACATAAAAGCATCAAGTCCAACTCTTAGCCCTGCACAGGCTTGATGCCTTCATGTAAATCCGTTTGACAGCTTTGTACCCAGAAGGATTGTTTCCCAGAAGGAGAGTTTCCCTCATGCGCATCCATAAAGTCACCACACAGTTCTGAAACCTCTTACTGGTTTCAGAAGTCTTCAGAGCAGAAGAAATATTTGGGCAGTGATGGGATCGACATGCCTGATACTCTCCATTCCTCCTTAGATCTCTACACTATGTTTTGTTGAGTAGAGAGGGTTGTATTTACTCTTTGTCTGAACTCCAGTCCGAGAAGAGAGCTTGCTGCAGTACATGATCAATCACAATTATGATGTCCATACAGTCCAAGTTACAGTCTGAGCTTCAATGTCAGTGAAGAATTGCTGACTTGCACTGTGTTTCAGAAGAAAGAAAATTTAAAAAGAAGGGGAGCACAGTACTTGAAGAACTCAGATATTTTTGTGCTTGCTTTGCCCCTCTTAAACACTTCTGTCAATACTAGAAATCTTTGAAGAGCTGTGTTTTCCACCACAAATGTTTTTAAACAAAGAAAAAGTAGTCACACAGTACAGGATTCCCATTTAAAGGAGCAAAGAGAAAACTAGTCTGGAACTGTCAGACCACTGCATCTTCTATTTGCAGGCACAGCAGTGAAATAACCACCTTAGGAAAGCTCTTGAAGTAACAAAACATTATTTTTTTTTCATTTGCAATTGCTTAAGCCTCTAGTACGTTTGTACTTAGAAGGATGCTGAAAAGAGATGTCAGAATCACATTCTGCATTTTAACTATGACTGTCTTTCCAATCAAGCAAAAGACTGTGAGATTAAATTTACTAAAATGCTAGGTAAAAAGTACAGAATTTCTTTACCTTTCTGCCATAGGTCAAGCTCAAAAGAGGAGAGATTTGAAAGAAAGTTGTTATAACAACTAGTTATCTGAGAGAACCAGCATGAGGAAAAGGCTGAAATCAAGTTGCTCATTTAAACAAGTTGCAGGTATGACACCGAACTCGGCTGTCATGGACTGGGGTCAATTGGATTGAAGGGAACAGCTTGGGCTCTCCAATGTGCTAGAGCGGACAAAGACCACAGGCAGCAAAGAGCATGGCAAAAGGAGACGGGCACGCCGGCAGGACAAAAAGGTCTTACATAATGTTTAGGCTGCTGGCAATTTTAAGACAAAAGAATTCAGAGAAAAAAGAATTGGCTCTGGAAATTCTGAGGCCAGAAGACACTTGCTATTTTAAGACACTGCATTTTATTCCCTTAGAAGTAAGTTGATTTTGTGTGTATTTTTATCAGCCATTTGTATTTTCATCAATATTCATAATTAAAAAATTCCAAAGGAATACATTTAAAATAAATTATAATTTCAGATTAATATAAAATTATAAAAGTGAGAAAAATAGAAAAATGTATTTTTACTGACTACATTCACATATTTAAGCAAAAGAACCATTTCTAATATACAATTTCACATCACATTTCCTTGCATCAAGCTCCAGTCAGAAAAATTAGTAACCTTTCAGTTATAACAAAACTGGCTGAAAGGTCACCCTTTCCCCAAACTATGGCTAAATAGATTTTATCTTCTCAGTCTAGTATTACAGGCAGAGCAAAGTGTTTATGATCAATTCAATTAAAATGGTAATTTCAGGGGGACTGGCAGCTCTCCTAAACTGTAAAGGGTTCTAGTTTACTTGAAATCCCATGGCACAAGGTAATAATATGGGATGTTTGCTGTTCTGTCACTGTGGTAATTTTCCATGATATTACTTTGGAACACTTGCACAAATATAACAGCAGATAACACATACAAAAAAAGAGATAAAATATTTAATTTTAATGTAATTATCACATCCCACTGAAAATACATGACTGAGATCAAAAGATAATTACAATATAGACCAGTGAGAGCTCTGTATTAATCAGAAGGAGCTCTGATTCAAAGTTATTCTGCTTGCCAAAGTGAGTGTCTTGTTGGGTCAAATAAGCTCACCCAGGCCCTTAAAACAAGTCATTGGAATTACATCATGATTTTTTGCTCTTGCAGAGTTTGATAGTGTAGCAGACCCTGAAGCAAAGCTTTGCTTCTAGTCGCAATTGTATAAACTTCACAGTTTTTACCACAAGTCCTCCTGAATAGTTTTGTGATAAGCCATAAGCATAAACCAGTAAGCAATTGTTGTTACAGAGATCCATTAATAGATATTTCTCTTAAAAAAAAAAAAAGAAAGAAAGAAAAGGTAAGAAAGATAATGCTATTCACATTCAACACTAATGCACAGGGAATTTTAAAGGGAAAACTGTCAACTTGAAAATTCATTTCCTTCTGATTACTTCAGACATACCCAGAAGCTAACAAAAAGAATGAAGATCTGTATTTTTTTTAACATTCCTGCCTCTCATCCTTCTCTATTTGGCAAATATTTTGCAAATGTGACACCATATCTGCTCAGTTCCCTGTTATGTTGTGGGCAAACGCCTTGTCACGGAGTGCTCTGGGGCTGGGCACTCACACAGACACTGTCCCTGGGTTTGCAGAAAGCAGACAAGCAAGGTAGAAGTTCTAAGAGACTGCAGTAAAGAAACAAACAGGCATGTACTCAAGGGAAAACTAAGATGTTAAATGTCATCCTGCTTTTTGTTGTTGTTCTAGGTCTACCAAAAAGACCTTTCAAAAGCAGTATAAGTAAAGTGGAAAAGGCTCTTGGATGAAACTAAGAATTTTTCAACAATATCTTCTTCTAAGTAATACAGGTGTTTAGGGGTTGTTGTATTTGGACTTTAGTGAAGTAAAGAAGTAACTGGTTTTGCACTTAATCCTGAAGGTGGCCAAATAACATAACTGCAAATTCAGAACCTCATTTTATAGGTCAAAACCGTGTCTTGCTGACACTGCAGTCTCTGATGAGACTAGAGCCCGGTTAGACATACCTGCCTCAGCCTTCAGCTAAGTAACTGGGAGCAGAGTAGCTGCAGGAAAAAAACCCCAAGCTCAGTTTGGACTGCAAAACCCTTCTGAAAAGCAGAGCAAATATTTAGAGTGCTGGCTTGCACTGAAATCAGCGCTGCTGTGGCCAAGAGTGCCAAGGCAATGTGATTACACACTGAAAGCTCTTAGCAATATAGTTCACATACTATTGGTCTTGACATACCCAGGAATGTCGTGACTGCAGATCTCAATCAGGACAGGAGAGGGGACACAAAAAGTGTAAAGAAATTTGTGCCAATTTGCTGAGTGAAGATGTATCCAGTCAGCTTAGCACAGGAACCACAGGACCTTACCTTCAAGGGCATCAGACATAGAGCTAGTAAAAACTACTATTATTTTCCGTTAAAACTCTAGAAACCTAACCAAGCAGCTAGTGATGCAAAAGTAGAAGGCCCCAAACTAACCCAAATTACTATCTAAATAGTTTGTTACATTCAGTAAGTCTTAAAGTAGGTTCTTGCAAGTGACATATTTCACAAATCCTTTACCTGCCTTGTATAGTGATGATCTGTTTGAACATTCAACAGTTGCCTGTGATTTTGGGTATGCTCTTGGGTAAAAGACAGGCAGATGGGACCCTGAGCAAAACACACAGTAGAACAAAAGGAAGAACTCATGTCCAGGTAATATAAAAAGTTCTTGGTTTAGAACAGTCACATCAGGAATACAGTTTATAAAACCACTACTCTCAGCTTTCAGCAGACATTTGGCTCTAAAGACCTCTAAAACATGGATGTAAGAAAATAAGCTGCTTCTAATTCTTCACACTATTTTTTTTTTAAGATGCAGGTGCTGAGGAAACTGAAAGAAACACAAAAACCTTGACATAAGATACACCAAAGCATGGGCAACTGCAAAAGGAACAACAGAAAAGTACACAAAGGAAAAATGAACTTACTGCCTCTTCAGGAAGTCTGAAATATTCTGAAGGTAGAACTGTAGGCACATTCTTATTTAAACATCAAAGCAGCAGGTCTACATTCAGCATCTGGTCGAGTGATGACACGAATGGAGCACTGGAGATGAAACTGTCTGGGGGACAAAAATGTGAAGACAACGTTTCTCTTGGCGTAGAAATTTGGGATATTATGTAGTTAAAGAAACTGTATGTTTATGCGGCATTTTATGTGCATTTTATGTGGTAGTTTTGTGGTAGTTGGTCTTGGCTGCAACTTTTATACACCTGACTCTCAAAGCAATTAAATGACCCCAAAAATATTTCTGCACCTCTGTGTTCCTTCATTACAACAGGATCTGCTGCTGTTTCCATTAATACAAATCCTGGATGCTGGTAAGAACACATGGGTTAGCTTCTAATCAGCTGAAAAACTACAGAAGGAAGGAAGATATTCTTGGGCAGATTATAAAATTGAAAAGCTCATGTGGGAGATCTTTTTAAAGTATTTTTAACTTAAAAAAAAGTTACCCTCCCTTCCATGTAGCAAAAAGATACAGCTGTAGTTAAAAGCAGAAAGTTAAGAATACCTCAGAGTTCAAAGAGGATTTTGTGTTTTTTTCATTTATGGAATTTTCTCTTTCCTTCTTACAGTAGGCTTTGCCAGTTTCATTCTTCTAGAGTATATAATTCCCTGGGTTACCATACTTTTAAGTGCTGTGCTGGTTATATGGATAATTACTCCTGTTGTTATTTGGACTCAAGTATTGATAAAGCTTTGACTGCTTTGAGGTACCCTCTTTTTCTTATACTGATTTCCCCTCACAGACCTTTGTTGAAGTGCAACATTTTCTACACAGGAAAAGAGAGCTTGACAATGTAATTTCTGAGATTGTTCCATGTTTGAAAAATCAAGTGAACACGATCATCATGCCTGCCTTCAGTATTCACCCAGGATTTAGATAGTTTGCCAGCTGGAAAACAGGAAAAGACAGGAGTGGAAATGGATGGAAAAAACCCAAACACTTTTATAAGAAAGATTTGCCAGTATTACCCAGAGAGCATCCTCAAATCCCAGCAAAAATTCTAAAACCAAGGCAAAAATGTAATAAAAAATGGTTTGATGGTACCATGCGGATTTAGAGGATAAAACCCAACTAGTCAGTTTGGATTCAGACCAGAATTCTC
>JAWWEU010000011.1:6119604-6190745 GCA_035583155.1 Acropternis orthonyx
GGGGTGGGGGGAAGTGTTAAAATTGTGTTGAGGACCAAATACCGCAATCAGTTCTTCTGACAGACAAGTAGGGGATGAGAAGACCCTGAGAAATGAGGAGTCAGGAAGAGAGGCAGAAGAATACACTGCTGGCACCAAAACCTTTGGAAGGCAGCTGCCAGTAACCACATCAGTGTAGGTCTGACCTTATAACATAACAGAGACTAAAGAAATGCTATATGTCTGTTTACAGGGTAGGTAGATTTTTACTAATGATATCCAAATCCATTGATAAAAATTGAAAAATCAGTGTTTATCATCTCTTATTAGCAGCAAGCATCAGCAGAAAAAAAAAAAAACATTTGAGTGAAACAACAAATTAAAAATATCAGGGACTGCATTTCTGAACCACACATCATTTATAACCAACCTAGCAACATTATTGTTTCAAGGCAGGCATCTTTAGAAAATATATGGCCAGATACCCAAAAGCTCCTCCACTTTTACTTCATGCATATGGCCTTTGAGCACTATAATTTATTTTATTACTGCTCACTTGCCCAGATGGGCTTTTACAATATCCTGCTCATAGCTCTCCAGGTGTTGCAAATAAATAAAACACTTTATTTCAGGGAGATGAGAATAGAGTAGGTACCAGTGAAAGTTGCCAATACACGTATTTTAGCAACAGCCAGTACAAAAATGTATTGCAATACTGTTATTAAGCATGCAAAGTAATTCTGTATGTTATTCAAGTGTCACAGATGACAAAACCACAAAAACTACTTTCAGTAAACTGCTGAAATCAAGTTGACCACTGTTAATGATTCTGTCACTGTGTCAGATTCGATGAGAGAATTTACAGAGTATTAGCATCAGAATGATAATTTGCCCACCTTGCCCTACGAGATTAACTGTGCTACCAATATTAACAACAACCAAAAAAAACATGTAAAAGATTCAGTGAATTTCTACATGAGTAAATGGTCACTCCTTCACAGAGATTCGGGAAGCAAAAAAGAATCTAAGTTTGTTGCCTGAATTATTTGTTACAAATCATTTATGACCTTGAGTCTACAGCATATTAAATATTCACACGACTTGTTCAGCATGAAAAAGGCTGGAGCGTGTGAGAAGTGATTCTGAATCCTCAGCAGTGTCACACAAGGAGGTCTCTACCCTCAATCACGTATCTACCTGGGCTCCTGGGAGAATATTAAACCCTTTTGTCTTATTATTTGAGCAAAACACACTTTTAATATAGGGGTTACTCTAATTACTTGAAAGCACTTAAAATATACAGTGTTTTTGTCCATGAAGGCTCAGATCCACAGAAACCATTTGAGAGTTGCCCAAATCTCCTGCACATGCACCCCAAGTGACTGTGTTGGTGCTCTTCAAATTCTTTAGTCCAAACTGTAGCTAGTAAAACAAATCCAGTAGTATTATTGAAATCCACATGTCCATACAATTAATTCCCATCTTTTACCTGAAAAGGCCTAGTGATGTTATTACCAGGCAGAAATGAAGATCAGAGAAGCAGCAGGAACATCAGGTGTTTCACATCAAGCCCACCACTCATACTGCAATAAAGCCATCTATGGCCCTTCTGGTCTGCAGAGCTCAAGCGACTGTAATCTTATCCTGAAAATTCAATTAGTTGTTGATAAAAGTGTGGATTTGGGCGGACACATAAGTTTTGAAAGCTTTAAGTAAAATTAATAATTTAGCACTGTAAACTGGATCAAAAATTCAAATATTCAAAAGAAACTCAGTGTATTCAAAAGGACAGGAAGAAAGCAGAGATGAGATTCAGTCCTAAAATATATGATTTAGCATAATTTGCTAAAATTAATCTGACACATGCATGAATTTCTTTGGAGACCATAACCAATGGTAATTGCCTTCAAATTCGCTACTCCCATCTTTTTGGAAAGAAAAGCAACAAAACTAAATCTAAAATGAAACTAGACATATTCTTTTCTAAATAGTCAGCTGGGTTTGGGACAGAAAGTCAGTCAAAGCAGTGGAGTTAGGCATTGAAAAGTTGAAACATGAATCAAGCCAAGGCCACCTGAGAAGTGTTAATCCCATACACTGTTCAGATGTCATTCCCAAGGTTGTCATTCCCTTGTCATTTCTAACATTATACTTATATATTAACACACATTTGTAGACATATGAGTACACATAGTAATAGAGAGCTACCTATGCCTTGGGTCTCAGACCTACCCTCAAGCTTGTAAAAGGGCAGTCTTTGTGTCCTAAACCTGTGAGAGCAAGTAGTAAGAGAAATTTTGGCACAGAGTTGTTTTTCCATATGTCTTCTAAAGCACCATTATTATTTATATTTCAGTATTGTGGTAAATGGGGAAGGGAATGTTTGGGGTTTTTGTTTTCACACAGAAGACATAAAATAAGCCCTTAGAGACATTATAATCTGAGCAGGCAAAGGGAATAAGACGCTTTCCAAACCACAGGGCAGCGAGACATACAAACATGGCTAGCATTTAAAGGTTTATGCAATAGGAGGTTTTATGGTAGTATGAGAAAAATAATGTCTTTTTAAAAAGAAAAGTAATGCTACTCTTAAGCAACGCTAACCCTTAGCATCAGGCCAGAAGAATGTGTTTGAATATAATCAGTATTCAGTCAATTGTATCACACAATAAAGTGGAGTCTTCTGCACATTTTTATTGTTATCACATTTGCCATTGTACTTTTACATACCATGTAAACACAAAGGGATGGCTTAAAAGAATTGCATTTTTGCCCCATTTAACAAAGCACGTTTACCAAGATTATTGTTTTTTAACCAAATTAAAAATTACCATATTTATAATTCCTCTGTTCCAGTGCAAAAAATCACATCACATTGCGGATAGCATAGTAGTGTTTCTTAAAATATTACTTTTTTTTCTTAGTTCTATTTAGCATTCATGTAAAGAACTCTGTCCCTGTAGGGTGCTGCTGTGTCTGAAAAGAAATGGTAATTCAGGAAGATTGGAAATGAGTAGATGATTCACTGAAGATATTTCCTCACCTATTTTCCCTGTATTACGCACTTAACATTCCTGAAAGTGGGGGAAAAAATACTCTGTACTCACAGCCATACCAGTCGTGCCACAGTGGAACTTTCCCCACCATCTGACAATGACACTGCAATTAGGCTCCAGCTTTTTCTTAAACAAGGCTGTAATTAAATCTGAATGCCTCTAAGATCCACTCCTTTTAGAATACACTTGGATACTGCCTGTGATACAAGCAGGTATTTGATACTTTTCAATTTGTCACAAAGGACACACAATAAAACCGTGTCCTAGTATTCTGAATTTTATCATATCAGTTTGCTACTTTCAAGCCACCCTGTGTTCTGAAATGGTTTCTGTAGTTTGGCAGGGAGTCTTTATAAACTCAACACCTACAAATTGGCCCGTTGCTGAAAATAGTCTCAGTGATTCAGAGGTCATTTCTTAATTTCTGGGGAGGATGAGAATGGAGAAGGAAATACACTTATGCTTTCAGAACAGGGACCCTTCAATCATTTCTAGCAAATCAGGAATGACATTGTGTTTAATTTTTCTGCTGCAGTATTGTTCTCATTGAAAGGATGATAACAATATTCAAGCCATCCCAGCTTCACAAAGCATAAAATAGTCTAATGGCTGCCATTTGGAATAGTGCTCATTGAAACAGTATTCATTCATAGGGGGAAGGGATGATTTTCCAGAATCATTTAGGAACGTGACTTCTATTAATTTTAAGTGCCAATGGTATCTTCATACAAATCCAAATTTATTCTTTTCTCACTCTTTCTTTTAAGGGTCCAGGCAAGACCAGGTCACACAACTGAGACCCTCACAATACAGCATCCATTCTGACCTTTTGCTTTTCCTTCAGGGTTGGAGCCTCAGGAAAGAGTTGTGGGCACACTGTTCCAAAAATCTTGTCCCTGAAATGTTCCAGGCCTTTACCTGACTGCTGTACCTTCATGAGGATCTCACTCCCAAAGCAATTACTTCATAGAAATGACAGTGAATATTACAGATGACCCAAGGAATTTCCAAGGAATTATGCTTTAAGCAAGGCCTGTCTGGTGAAGCCAAGGCAGTAGTTTTAACATATTCTAACTGTCCCTTTCTCCTTTCTAAGTTTCTGTTTCTCCTTGAGACTTTCACAGTCCTGGGGACAGCATCAGACTCTTCTCCTGCGCTATGTTTATTCAACACAGAGACAGTTGCGGCATTGTGTTGCTTATCACAATGAACCCACAAGACTTGCATGTTAAATATTGACTACCAAATAATCACAACAAGCTATTCACCAGGAAAAGAGTGAAATAAATGGGGAAAAAAAATAAAACAACACTCAGAAAACAACTGATAAGCTGTGTGAAAGCATTATCTCATCTCAAAGGACCATCCATAAGCAGAAAGCTAAATTCATCACTTTTTCCCTGAATTAGTGGCTCAGCTCCAAGAGATAAATTAATCAAATTATTTTAGAAAGAAAATAAGGAGATTCATTTCAAAATTCAGACAAAGGATCAAGAGGCCATTAGTTACAGATTTCTCATCTTTACCTGGTTTCACAGTAATTTCCTGAGTTAAAGTGCACAGAGGATAAAGGAAAGAACTCTTCTTACTTAAATTAGCCTTGAGACATACTATAAACACATAATATCTAATCTTATGATCAGTTACCTTCTTGTTTCCTTCATATCTTCATACATCACTGGCACTAGTAGTATTCAAGGGGTATAAAGCAGGTGCTCAGTGGACTAAGGTTCTGAAGACCATTGCTGTGCTGGTGTTGGAAGCACAGTTCTAAACCCAGTACCTAAAGTTGAAGGGAAGATCCACATTTGCTAATTAGGCCAAAAATCCATTTAAAGACTCACTAGTGCTATGACACCCACCAGAAATTTCAGGGTTTAAGTATATAGACAAAATGAAAATACAATTTTCAAAAAAACCCTCGATTTTTACTCTTTCATCAAAACATGGCAAATCACAGCCTCAGGTTTACTTGAGTGTGAAATAAAAACATGTTATGCCATCGCTTTCTCCAGGAAATATCCTCTGTCCCCACTAGTTATGTTCACTCTCCTCACTACTTTGGGGTGGGGTCTGCCTTCTTCAGGTCACAGCTGGGAAACGGTTTTATAGAAAAATGGAGTTTGGCAGGGAGCTTCATATCTTAACCAGTCACTCCACTGGAGGTTAGGAAACTACAGAATACAGTCAAGAAAGAGAAAGAAACTAGAATTATACTGAGCAGAAATACCACTTTATAGTTATCCCTTGATTCCAGTGATATTCCAGCATATTTCACAAACACAAGAAAGCAGTCAGACAAAAACAGAAGGAAGGAACCAATTCTCTTCATGTTGCTGTTCATGCAAAATCATTTATGTACTGAAGATATAAAAATGTAAAACTTGACACCATTGTAGGAGAATTGGTCTGGCAAACTGGAAGAAACCCTGAATGTTTGGTGCATGATGTAAGGAAATACACAGTGCCAAAACAGAACTGTGACTGTGTCAGGTGTGCGATTTACAGTAACAAAAGTACAAGCTTGGCCAGAAGTCTGAGAGGCATTTTTGTCATTACCATTAGAAGGGAATTCACTCTGAAGGTTAAAAAAAATAAAAACATTGTGTAAAATACGTCTCCAAAGCAAGTCTCACCAGCTCTGAACTGGTTTACAGTTTCCTCTCCACATTTTGTTCCTCCAAATTCATTATACATGCGATTCCCATCCATACACTATGTGATGCCAGCCAGCAAGCAAGCAGGGGAGCAGAAGATGGATCTCTTCCTTCCCTTTTGTCTCCATGTTGATCTCTTGAGTCAACTTCCATTTTCTCCATCAGCATCCCATCCACGTTGCCCCAAGGAAGACACAGGGTGTACCCTTGTTCCATGTACACTTGCTAAGTTTCTTAGTGCAGATTCAGCTGGCCAGCTGGGACAATATGAGTCTCTAATCCATCCACCTTAGCTGGTGGCTGCATTTCTCTTCCTGAGCATTAACCTGACTTAGTTTGGTCTGTTAAAGAAAAACCTTATTAACATATTGTTAACTTACTACCTGTGTGTTGAGTCAGGATGTAGAGCAGCTCTGTGTCCTACTGCTGGTTATCCAGTGCTCTGCTCCTGTCGGTGCCTTTGGAATTCTTCTCCAATGAATCTCTGCTCAAGTAATCACTCTGCCAAATATCAGTTGTAGAAGAGCTTGGTTTTTAACAAAAGGTCAAACAAAATTGCAATGAAGACCCAAGGGATACTTGCAAAAGGTCACTTAAGACAAAAAGGATTCCCAGCTGAAGTACAGGTTTCACTACTGTGTATATTCTGTGGGCTGTAAAAACAGAGAAACACTTTAATTCACAGTCAAAATTAATGCTTATGATTTTCTGTGCACAATCATCCTTATACCCAGTAAATGAAACAGTCACATCCAACTACGTGATTTGATGACTGCTACCCAGGCCTCCAAATAAACCACTTTATTTCACAAATGTATGACTTATGATGGCAAAGAAACAACATGATGGTGCAGAACTGTAGTGGTCTTTTTGCATGAAGTTTTCTAAAACCTGGCCTCCAGAAATATATTTTCAGTTCCATGCTTGTTGATCTGGATGAGCATTTCACAGTGAATAATTTACTTGATTAATTTAAGGTCATCACTGATTTACAAAATTTCTTTGTGCTGACTTCTTTGGCCACTTTGTTTATTATTTGAAGTTGCAGAACAGATGGTTTGTTCACATATATTTCTGCATAATGATCATTCATAAACTCTCTGTCCTGGATAGTGCTTTGAATACTTGCTATGTAGGCTCTGTGACTGGATTTTTAACTCACATAGCACATGGACTGGATTCCCAACTCACTTGTTTTATCTGTCAAATAACTAAATATATTCTCAAATCACATAATATCTTCAAGAAAGTCAGGGAAAAGCGTCCGGTTTAAAACAAAGCTTCTTAAAGACACAAGCAGCTTTCATCTTCTGAATCATCTGCCTGGAGCTATGAAAATTCAGATATTTACATACAGATATTTAAGTGTTTAATGGAATTGAAACCTGTATACAAATGGATTGATGAAAATACACACTAAGCAAAATGAGACTCAACAAAACATTTAGAAAAAGTAAATAAATGGATTAAAAGATGCCCATGAAGTAAGCAAACACTCACAAAAGGTTTTATTGTTGTTGCCAGGAAAGGGTCAGAGCTGGCCCAAGAGACTGCCAAGCTTTTAACTGGAACCATGTCAGCTCTCCTAGAAAATTATGACAAGGCCATTAAATGAATGCCATCTGTTTAAACCAGGTAAGAACTGGCTGTTGCCAACACAAAATTGGTGTAAAAACCCTAGCAAGCATGATTCCTCAATAAGTCCATGTAAGAACAAACGACAGTGATTCAATCAGGCTTACATTTTACTACTAAGGATGTGTTTATAGATACATATAAACTCTGCAGCAGTTTCAGCAGCTGTATCTCGAATTAATGTCTTTCTTCCCTGATTAACAGACTAAAGCTATTAGATGGAGGGTTTCCACTAGGTTTTATCCCAGTGTAACACTGCCATCTACAGGAAGTTCTTTCTTACTTAGAGACTAAGTTTACAATCAAGGAATAGAAACCACTGAAGATGGAAACATAAGTGTCCAAAATTAGCCCTGTTTGATCAGCCTGACAAATTGCTGTTTTAAAAATTATCCAGTAATAATATGGCTTACCAACAAAAGTAGTATATTAAACTACTGTCTGGCAAGTTAGTAAGATGAGGGATTGCCATTAATCTAGTTGAATGATGCATTAGGACAAAAAGAAACACTTATTAAGGACAAGTGAATTCTGATTTAGCTACTCTTCATTAGGTGATGTTATGCTTTCATATTGTCATTAAAAAATTCATCCTTTTCTGTTCTACAGTTGATTCAGAGAAGTCTTTCTCAGCATCTGTCTGTCTTCTCAGCATTGTAAAAGGGTTTAAATCGTTATTGACCACACTAGACAATGGATATCCCTTCACAAGTACTAAATATACTGCCCAGAGTGCAAAAAAACCCACATATGCAAGAACTTAATTCTAGGCAGCTGCTTAATTTTAACTTCACTATTTGATTTCTGTCTTAAAGATGTAATGTTCGTGACTTTAAATATGGCACTGACTCATTTAGAGTTCTCAGCCTTCTAGAACAAACTCCGAAGGTGGTTTCACAGCAACCTAATGTTGTTCTAATGAAGGAAATGTGTTGGGGATTCAAATGCTGTATTAGTTGACCAAATACCCCATGAAATACCACAGACAAGGTGGCATTTTATGTAGGAATGGTGAATTAGGGCCACCTCACTGAAATCTCTTAGTGATACAAGGAAGAAAACCAGAATTAAGCAGTGATCAATAAGTGCTGGGGGAAAGCTGGGGAGGTCATAGGAGGCAACTTGAATGAAATAATCGGATTGAAAGTGTGATCTTTGACATCAGAAAAAAAGAGGTTATTGACTTTAATTCAAGGAAGACAGAATGCTTCAAGACATTTTCATTTTTGAGAATTGAAGAAATAAATAAATCAGAGGAGGAAAAGCACCAGTAGCAAGAAAACAGACTGAGATATTAAATTTAAGATGGTCACACTCTGTGTATGTGGATGAGTCATAAGCTTTTACATTACTGCATTAGGGTGGCTCCCTAGCTGGGAATCACTAGATGGATTTTGCCTCCTTAATTTATAGCTAGGAAAAAACTCATAGCCAGTTGAAAAAAAAAATAAAATCAAAATTAAAAAATCACATTGACCCAAGCTGAACATATTTTCATTTCTCAGTTCAGTGGCCAAACTAGAAAATCAATTATGTTCACAACTCTATCTAGACTCTCTTAGTCCAGGAGACACATTTCTGAAGCAGAACAGGGAAGAAGAGGTAATTTTGCTACATGCAGAGTCACACTCTGGTTTCAGGTTTCGTTTCTGGCAACTTCACACTGGCCTAGTTGAGATAAACGGACAACAGAAAAAGCTGATTTATTGCTATTTCAAAACTATCCATCCCCCATGCTTAAGGATGGTAATAAGTCTGTTAGCAGGGGGGTTTCAGCATTAAGATATTAAGATCATTAGGAGAGTTTCCAGATAGAGCTGAAGTTGGTTAATGCCTGAAGCCAGCAGTGGAGCTGTGGGCAGACAGCAGCTGTAACAAGGCTGATGATGTTGAGCGACACACATTTATATTAACCTGCCACTTAGCATGCCCCATCTGACTCTGTATTGCTGCAAGCAACTGGGAAAACACTTCAGGTTTCAAGGAATGATGCAGAAAAACTCTCTCTGCTACAGCCAAGAATTGACAGGCAGGTTTGGAGAGCATCCCTATGAGTGTGGATTCCTGGGAGCTACAGCAGTGATGAGAATGGTCACTGCAGGACACTGCCAGTAACCACCTTACTACTGACACAGAGAGAAGTGAGTGACTAGACATGAACCCTTTGACAACCATGGTGGTCTTCTAAGTCATGATATCTAGAGGATATGGTGGTGACAGTGTTCTTTTCCCTTGGTGAGGCTCTGCTGTTACTATATTAACAGTAGAAATATAATAACAATAAATAAGTATATAGAGAATGCTCATTGAGTCTTTTCAGGACCATTTTATTGCCCTGCATAAAATATCAAGCTCTTATTACTAAGAATGTTTGTAGCAAACAAAATTCAATTCCAGGTTTACTTTGATTACAATAATTACAATTTACATACTGCTTAAGAATCACCAGTCGCCTCAAAATTATTTGTGCATGAACTTACATCTGAGTATATTTTTTGCAGGTGATATATCTCAGAATTTTGAAATTATATGGAGAAGAAAAACAATATAAAGATTATTAAATTTGTCATTGTGTGGCATTGTTTCATTTTTACAACGCTTCTCCTTATGTTATAGAAGTACTAATACATTAAAGGGGGGATAAAAGCCTCTAGGCTCTGGTTTGCACTGTTGTAAGCACTTAAAAATGCAAACTCGGAGACAATCACCTTTTCTGCCTCATTAAAATCTCCCACCTGAAAGAGATAATTCTCATTGTGCCCCTATGTGAGATGGACATTCAAGCTCGAGATGCTCAGAGGGACATGCTCCACATCACACCAGTGTCTACAGCAATGCCCAGGACATGTCCAGAAATATGCCTGCACACCTTTCCCAAACTACCTTCCCTCTTTTCTGGTCTTTAGAGATTTTTCCAATTTTATTTTTTAAAGTGCTATTAAGAGATGATACATTCACAGATTCTAGATGCTAAAATGCTTCCCAGAAGTTAAGGCAGTTACAAAGTCAATGGATATAATGCAAAAGGGAGGGGAGGTAATTTAGAGCTATGAAAAAAAAGGCAACAAAGATTCAGTTCTCTAAGGAAGCCCATGAGGTGGAAACCTTCAGTTCCCTAAGGAAGCTCATGAGGTAGAAACATAGCCAGAGGTCACAGGCAGTGACCACAGGTCCCACAGGTGAAGGGGCAGGTCTGTGAGGTTAGGGAGATGTTGCTGACATGAGCCTGGAAAAGGAGATGATGTTGGATGCAACATTTCAGAGCACACACCTGCTGAGTGTTTTTTAATGGCATCCACCAGGGCAGCAAGGTCAGCATCCACTGAGGAGGTATCTGGAGAAATGAGGCTGATCCCTGTGTGGACTGTGCCATGTGTGCCCTGCTCGCTGTGCCAGTTGAATTCCCTCTACACTGTGTCATCTCCACACCCCTGCCAGCTTCCTGGGGCTCAGCTTACAGCAAAGGTGACTCCAGCCTCCTGCTGCCTCTCTTTGGTGTGTTGGGTTTATTTTATGCAATCTTTCTGATGTGCAGTGTCCTAAGCGCTGCCTACACGCCACCAGTTCAATCCAGCATATAAAGGAGTGCAAATATTTACTTAAATTTGTCTTCTCTGGCCATTACTTTATTATCTACCACACAGATATACTAAGCTCATCCTTGAAAGTACCTGTCCTGTTAAGGCTGACTGCCATGATTTAGTGTAGACTGGATCTCGTAAAGTCCATGATGCTCACACAATTCTGGTGAGTTAGAGGCAGTGAGATGTCCTTGCCAATCTGTTGCTGCCTCTTCCCTGATCCCAATTCAAGTGCTTGTAAGTCACAATGTGGAAGCAGAATACTGATGCTCTGACCACTGTAACCTTGGGCAGTTAGACTGGAATATAGGAAAATTACAGCAGTCAAGGCTGTGATAAATGCCTGTTCTTGAACAGGCAATGAATAACTCCGCATTACAATTGTAAAATAGATGATATTTTACAATTTATATTTTACATAAAATATGAACTTCTACTGGGCCTTTGGGAAACACTTGCAAAAGCTTGGTTGGCATTCACACTGCTAATCCCAGAGATGGATTGGACTCCATTAAATAGAACAAAAATGTTACTGAATAAATAGTTAAGGCTAATGGCTTTCTATGCCAGAGAGGAAATAAATTATCCAACATGAGATGTTGTATTGGCCATATCACAGAATTGTTAAATAAAATAAGGGACTCAATAACTGGTCTAGGGAAATGATGTAGTATCTAACTGTATTTTTGAAATGAGACAGGCTAATTAAAGAGAGAAAAAGGACAACAAAAACCCAACAAATATTTTAAACTTGATTGCTCTTACTGGTATCAAAGACATTGTCAGATGATGAGCAAAAGGGCAGTCCTCAACAGAAACCCTAGGGAGCCTAAAAGCAGTGAGCCAAAGGAAACCTTTAGTGCCTGTGGGGAACAGAACCTGCTCTGTAACAGATGGTCCCTGTCTTCCTTTCAACATCTTTAGCAGTACTAATCCGAGGCATGTTTGTGCTCAACTTTCCTTTATTCTCTGCCACCACCACACAAACAGCTTCATCAGGATAAAGGTTCAGCCACACAGATGTCCAGCAACACTTTTGTAGCCAGCACATGAGAGCCTGTCCTGGCATAGTTAAAACATTTCATTTACACCAATTCAGAGACATTACAATTTGATAAAAGTGATGGCAACTAGTTCTCATGCAGGCTGTTAGCATATTCACAACTGCCTTATCGTGAAAGAACAAGATGAAGTTCTATGACAGATTAAAGCAGCAGCAGCAGATGGGACAGTGTAGTGTCAAAGCATCATAGAATGGTTTGGGTTAGAACAGACCACCATGACCATCTAGTTCCAAACCCCCTGCCATGGGCAGGGACACCTTCCACTAAGACCAGGTTGCTCCAAGCCCCACCCAAGCTGACCCTGAACACTCCCAGGGATGGGGCATTCACAGCTTCTCTGGGGAAACTGTGTCAGGGCCTCACCACTCTCACAGTGAAGAATTTCTTCCTAATATCTCATCTAAACCTACTCTGTTTTAGTTGTGTGACTACAGGTGGAAGGAAGAGCCTACAGCAAGACCTCATGTACTACCATCTAAAAGATTGCACTGTCTTTGTTTCAGAAGGTTTAGGCTTATCCATTTTTCTTTGATAGTGATGCACTGCACAACTGTGCAGTTTTCTGTCTAATCAATGTCACTTCTCTAGAAATGTTAGTCCCCTCAGCAACCTTCGAGGTGGGTGATTTCACAATTTTAAGTGTAGGAAGTGTGTTTCCAGAGACAAGAAAGAGCCATTCTTTCTGTGTGCCAGACAAGAAGAGCAACACTCAGCCCTAGGCAGGTCTCGTAAAGAAAATTTCCAGAGTTCTCACTCGAATCTATCTCCTTCACCACACAGCAGAATCTACATTTACAGAACTAAACATCTAAGTGACCTGTCTGGCTACCTGGAACTGTGATTTGAATTCATCCTGTGGAACAAATAGTTCAGAGTCACATGTCCTATGCCAGATATCAGACCCCACCTGTATTCTCTTGCTCTGCTGAAAAATTGCAATCAATTGGAGGTTATTCTGAGCTCATATTTCTTATTTACAATTTCCTGTCTGACGAAGTTTGTCTAACCAGCTCCTACCTCCCTCTTTAAAGAGAGTTTCAAATCTCTGGCTTATGAAAGCTCTTCCTGCTGTGTTATTGGTAACTTATATGCAGCAACAGCTGCACGTAGCAGATATCTCAGTTAAAGATTCTCATATTTTAATCTCTGAAAACTAACAACTAACTCCCTTTTTTGAATAAGAGGGACCATAAAAACTGAGCTTTTAGAGGGCCTCATTAATCCCTGCTGTAACTTGATGCACTTCACATAATATCAGGAAATACACCTGACCTGCTATGACATTACCCAGCACCTCTGAAGGATTAGCATCGTGCCAGCCGTTTATGTTCCACTGTGAAAAGCCCTTCAATTTCCATGTATCCTGATCTCAACACAGGGACAATGTCAAGGGCTAAATTTCCAATAAGCCAGAGCTCTAAGTTGCCCAGCACTATATAATATAATATGCATGAAGGTCAGAAGCAGCTGTCACCTCAGATGTGTATTTTGCACAAAGTTATTTTCTTAGCAAAGAAACTCACTAGAGCACGTTACTAAACTGAGGAAAATAACATGAGAAAATGGGAAGAGGTCATGTAAAAAATGAGACAATCAGGCCAGAAACCCAGTTCATTTTAACTGCATCAGCATGCTCAATCCAACTTCTAAACCAGCCATAACAGAGAAGCCTTTTCCTCGTTTGAATTGCATTAAGAAGTTGAATTAGCTTTATAAATATAAATCAGTTAAGTATAATGCAATATTTATGCCATGGTATCTGATTTTTTTTCCCCTTTAGGATTCCATTTAAAAGGAAATAACAAGGAAATTTAGTGCTCTCAGAAAGGGAGTGGGTTTACAATTTATGCTAATTAATTTTCATTGACACAGAACTAAACCCTGCATTTTATTTGATTGCTGCAAGGAAAAAAAAGGAGGTTGAAGGAAATAGATTCTTTTTTTCTGCACCAGATAATCCTAGAAAGAAAAATCTCAGATTTTTACCAAACATGTGAATTCTCACTCATTCATTTTCCTACTGTGCAACATGCAGGTCCAAACCCTCTCCCAATTCCTCAGACACAAGGGCAAAGGCATAAGCAAGTAAAATGGTTTCATTTATTTGAAGTTTTGAATGGCTCCAATCAAGATCAAGAAGCCATGATTCTAGGAACTATATAAAAAGAGAAATAGTCCATCCCTGTCTAGAAAGAAGTTCAAAATTTTCCATTAAATCAAATAACATCATTCAAAATTGGAAGGAAAAACTCTACTGCTAGTAAAGCTAGGGGAAAAATTAAACACTATTCTGTTGCTAAAAAGGCTACTTGGAATTTGCAAAAAGAACTACCAGTTGGCTAATTCCATATATATTCATTAAGGAGTCTGTGCCAAACTCATAATTGTTCTGACTTGCTGGGCTTCACTGATGCTACAGCGAAAAGAAACTCAGACCACAGAGGTCTATTTTCTATTAGAATTATTCATCAAGGATCTGCAAAAGTCTGACATGAAGTTTTTTTCAAGCTTTGGCTAAATCAAATTCTATTTGGTGTTCAAAGAGATTAATTTTCCTCTTCCCACTTCCCACACATATGCCCCATCTCATTTGGGCGATAGTGAAAGGTTCTATACTGCTGAAAGTGGTAATATGCAGCATTATGTCTTTGATTATTTTAAAGAGTCAGAAAAAAGCTAAAAAGCAACAACTCCACCACACTGGCCAACTCAGACTCTGCCAGCTTTGTCCTGGTCCTCCAAATATTTACTTTTCTTTGCTATACTTTAATTATTCATTCAGGTTTTTTCCTACTGTTAATAGAATTTGCCCATCATATTGATTAGCTTACTTAGTTCAGCTGGATTCACAGTGTAAATAAGATTCATTTTTTTTCAATTTAATAACCTTTTTTCAATTTCATAACCTTGCTCAAATGACTCCATTTTGGTTTTTTCCTTCCCTTAATTTTAACAGAAGCAGCAGCACTAATTACCTGCCCTCATGTCAGTGTTTCCTCAGCAGCATCCTCCAGCACTGAATTGCTGGTTTCCTTATTGTTATTGTCATTAGCACTGAAGTACTCTTATAAGGAACATTTCGCTCAGCCAGCCTGAGGTTCTTCTGCAACAGAAAAAGAATAATTTCTCAGCTAGAACCAGGATGTTGTCTATCCTTAATGAGACAGCAGCATGATTAGAAATGGAGATGTTTTCCATTTCCCGTCCACATTCATTTAAATCCACATTGCGCTGAAGTAAACACAGGCTTGTCCTGAGATGCATGTTGTGCCTATTCCAAAGAAAAAAGAAAATTCTTTATCTCAGGTTTGCAGCTTTCTCAAACATCATAAAATCCTAATTCAGTTTTTCTTATTTTAATGGCTTTCCCAGCACAGTTTTCAAGCAGACATGGAGGTTAGATTTATCAGTGTCTGGCAATAACATGATGCCATTGACCTCAACTAAACATGCAGTGTCTGAACTATACTGTGCAAAGATATCAACAATATTAACAAAAAGGTTATAGTTTAAGGTATGATAGAAAATCCCCCATCTTAAAGTCTATCTCCTGCATTTTATCCCAGCATAAGAATAAACCAGTTTTTTTTTAATTTACCCAGATAGTTGTTTAAGAATTTTCTGTGATTGAGAGAAAACTACTCAGTTCCACTGCTTTTCTATTTTAAATATTTGCTTTAGTCACTGTGTTGCCTTACATCTTCCCTTTTGGTTAAGTCATCTTCAATATTTACAGATAGTTGACTTTGCTAATCCTTGTACAATCTTATTTTTTAAATAGCTGCCAAATGACTTGGGATGGAAATGCTATGAAATATATTTGGCACCAGTTTATTACCAAGGAGGACAGAGGAGAGAAAATATAACAAAGGGTTCATGAGTTGAGATAAGGACCAGGAGGGATCAGTCACTGATCACCATCAGAGGCAAAACACACTGGAAGTGGGGATCTTAATTAAATGTATTAGTAACAGAACAGAGCAAGATAATGAGAAGTAAAATAATCTTAAAAACACTTTCTCCCCACCCCTCTCTCCTTCCCAAGTTCTGCCTTCTCCCTCCGCAGTGGCTCAGGGAGATGGGAAATGAGTGCTATGGTCAGATCACCACAGGTTGTTTCTGCTGCTGCTCAGGGAGGGGAGTCCTTCACCTGCTCCCTCTGGGGTCCCCCCACCATGGGAGACAGTCCTTCACGAACTTCTCCAGAGTCCATCCCACAGGTGACAGTTCTTCACAAACTGTTGCCACGTGGGTCATTTCTCCGCAGGCTGCTCCAGCATGGGTCCCCCAGAGGCCCACAAGTCCTACCAGGGATAAAAGCTGCCCCAGCGTGGGCTCCTCTCCCTGCGGGTCAGCGGGTCCCTGCCAAGACCCTGCTCCATCATGGGCCTCCCATGGGGTCACAGCCCCCTTTGGCATCTACCTGCTCCATGTGGGCTCCTAGCCAGGTGGATCTCTGCATTCCCGTGGTCCTTCCTGGGCTGCAGGGGCACAGCTGCTCCACCATGGGCTGCACCACAGGCTGCAGGGAACCTCAGCTCCGCTGCCTGGAGCACCTCGTGCCCCTCCTTCTGCACTGACCTTGGTGTCTGCATTGTTGTTCACATCTTCTCACTTTGCCCTCTCTGGCTGCAATTTTCAGCTCCCAATAACTTTTTTCCCCCTTCTTAAATATGTTACCACAGAGGCGTTACTTTCATCTCTCATGGGCTCAGCACCAGGTCCGTCCTGGAGCAGCTGGCATTGGCTCTGCCAGACATGCACAAAGCTTCCAGCAGCTTCTCCCAAAATCCACCCCTTTATTCACCCCACTACCAAAACCTGGCCACAGAAACCCAATACTTCAGCCTGTTAATAATGCCATATGAAGAGTGTCCATGGAGCATTCCCTAAGCTTGTCAGCATGGGAGCAAAAGGGTTAATTCCAATGGCTTTCTGAAGTGGCTTAGCTAAATTGCGTTAAATCGTTATTCATACTTTTGTATTAAAGCTAAAAATTCCTTGATTAAATTTTCTTTACCTTCCTAAGTGATTTAAGTTAAAAATCAAATTGAAGACATTTTATTTCTGACTATGAACGTGGGCACAGAATTTAACACAGTTTAACTAAATCTCCTTACAAGGGACTGAGGCAGAAAAGGAATCCTTGACAATTGTCACAGCTTCCAAAAGAAATCAGGGCAACTGTCTCTAACAACACTTCATTCCTTCAGACAGTTGAAATCTGTCTGTGCATTTAAGGAGGGATAGAGGGGGAAGAGGAAATGTATATGCCTCATGCTGTAACATTATATAATGCCATCCAATACCAGAGACAGACGTTGGACTATTTAGTCTCATCCCATATGGCAAGACAAATGTTCTCCCAGTTTATTATTAATAGTGCTGTGACAACACTGTGACTCAGCATCAGAAACCATTATTTTAAATATCTTCCACCAGAACTGACTTGGCACAAACCTTTTTACGACAGAAGGTTGGTCCTAACTAAAACTTTCCACCAGCACTGAGATTAGCACAGTGATGCAATAACCTGGTGATCCAGTTCCACATTAAAATGAGTGCATGTCCTAACCTTTGAGGAGTTGATAGAGAATTTTGAATTATAGATCAAGGAGAAAAATGTAGTAGGTAAACTTTAAAATCATTAAAGTATCTTTTCACTGCAAATAAAGAGTGAATGCCTCATCCCAAGACAGCTATCAGACGTATCAGTTTAGGTTTTTAATCCCAAAGGTTGCATAAATCTCTTCAGTCTCATCTCTTGTCATCATCTTGTCAAAAGAAATTTCACTGCACTTCCCCCCATTGTCACTCTCCACGGTTTCTGAAAACATTCCACTTTAAAATTTTATCATGGGAAGGGGGAGGCCCCTTCAAGGTTTCCTGGAGGGCTAAACTATGAAATCCACAGAAGAAGATTATTCTACTAAAAATAAAATTTAAAAGAGAGGCCTAATACAGTTAGTAAAAAAATGGAATCATAGATAGACTGAACACCCTTGATATTTTCCCTCTCTGAATTTACCTCCATTTCATTTCCAAAGTTCAAGGGAAACTGCAGAGTTTGATGAGCATTTTCCCTCATTAGTGAGTGCATGACGTTCTTATAGGAGAATATAGGTGGATCTGTCACTCAGGCAGACTCCCACGGACTGCTTCCTTGTGCCATCCCTTCCTCAGCCATGAACACCTTCATTAGTTCACAACAACTACAACAGGTATCTAAAGGCTGTAAAAAAACCACCCCCTACCAAATGACAGGCATCCATTTTAAAGGACTAGATAGTTTCATTTACTTTCTATGTGTTTCTCCACCTACTTTTTTGCATAAGGCAACACACACATTTATTTCTGCAGTAAGCAGGTTGATGGGACATCAAGAGTAACCTGACTTTATAAGTAAGTATACATAAGTATACGTAAGTAGGAGCTGGCAGCACAAGAAAAATCTACATTTATTAGAGCAGGCATGACACATGCGTAGGACATGAAAATAACCAACAGCTTCTCTTCCATACCTGCAGTTGTTAAATCCCATTGAAAGATCCTTTCCTACTGCAGATCCAGTCATATGAGCTCCAGCAGATGGGATGTACTCCCCTCACAACTGCATCCACATGTGAGGAGCCAGTTGACTCTGTGAGGTTACAGTGATAGAATGGCCATCTTCTAATTTGTTTCAGCAGAAATCAAATTTTAAGGGGTGAGACCTTGGATAAAACACAGCCTGTCACCTGCAGTTTTTAAAGAGTGTTAGAAAAAGGAAAAAAAAAAAATTACAAAAGGAAGAAATAACGTAATGTTGCTCATAATAGTATCTTAATATCCATATGTAGATGGACATTAATTTGTCATTCTATAATGTCTGCAACTTCAGTGATCATCTAACACTGTTTACCAGGATTATTTCTTTTTTTTTCATTCTTTGAAAGTAACTCTCAAAATGGGATGAGAGACAAACTTTGCCTTTAGATTTCACAGATACTTGCAGACAAAAGAAACAATGAAATTGGTTCCCTTGAGCTTCCTCAAAGATTTGAAAAGACCCTTTTGTGCACCACTTTTCATGTGTCTGCCTCTTCCCAGTCCTCATTTCTTCTCTTTAGGATTTTAAAGGCTATTTCATGCGCCATTATCACATAACATTAATTCCCAAATTCACACCCTATTTAGATCTATTCCTTCTCTCTGCCTTCACATCCTAACCATTGTTCTCGAGTGTCATCTAAACTCACTTTTTTCCCACAGCCCCAACCTAATCCCCTAGTTCCATTTTTGGGTCAGCCACTTAGATGTTCCCTCTGCTGTACCCAAGCCTTTGTCAGACCAGTACCTGTTCTCCTACCTTTTCCCTCCCTCATTTTCTCTCTTTTCCCCTTAATCTCTCATCTGATCACAGTGCCACTCCAAAGAATTGGCTTCTCACTTCCCCTTCTCCCTTCACTCTGGCTCAGATCACCTCTGTACCCACTCTTGCCCAGAGCTTCCCTGATCCCTCTTTCTCAGCCCCTCTGCCCCATCCTGTTGCATTTCAGTGCAATGACTCCTTCCCACACTGCCTGTCCTGTGGGATGGAGGGAGAAGAATCCCATTTAGATTGTATATTGTCACTGGGTAAATGCAGCTCAGGAAGCTTCATTGCTTTTCTATTTTTCTTGAATTTTTTTTGTGACACTGATTTTGAGGCAATTTTAGGAGTGGGCATATTGTACATCGTAAGCACATAAGAGCTTCTGGCTGCAACCCAGCAGAAACCTCCTACATTTCACAGGTGGTTTGTGAGCTGCAGATGGAGAACTTCTGTGCAAGAAACTTTAAAAAAAATCATCCAGCCTTATTTGTCCTTTCATTACAGTTGATTTTCAGCACTTCCTCGCATTCTCTGGTTTTCTGAACACCACAGAATTGCATTCAACTTAAAGAAAGGTTGCAAAGAATAACAAGTTCTCTTATTTTGCAACACTATTCTGACTGCAACCAAACTATTTATTTCATTAACTTCCATCTTTCCTGCTCTCCTCTGTATTGTTGTAGAGAAACTTGGTCCTTGACTGGCAATAGTCACACACACCAAACAAAGCCCTAGAAGGGGCTTATGCAGAGAGAAATGTAGTTTGGCAGGGACAGAGCAGTGAAGGAAGGGAAAGGGTATAGAATCATAGAATCATTAAGGCTGGAAGAGACCTCCAAGACCATCAAGTCCAAGCTTTTATCACCACCTTGCCAACTAAACCGTAGCACTGAGTGCCACGTCAAGTCACTTCTTGAACACTTCCAAGGATGCTGACTATGCCACTTCCCTGGGCAGCCTGTTCCAGTGCCTGACTACCCTTTCACTGAAGAAATTCTTCCTGATGTCCAGCCTGAACCTCCCCCGGTGCAGTCCTCTTGTCCTGTTGCCTGGTAGAAGAGGCTGATGTCCACCTTGTTACAATGTCCTTTCAGGTATGAGTGAAGGAGCAATGTCTTTGACAGCTTAATAAGACACCAACTCAGCAAATTTTACAATATAAATTTGGAATGATTTTCACAAGCCATTGAGCTGCCAGTTTTCCCTGCATAGGCTGAATTTCCCCTGCTGAGGCTCTTCCTTAAAGAACAGTTCTCTAACAAACAAGTCCATTTGCAATGCCAGGCTTAAGCTTTTGATTCTGCAGCCCAGTTCTGCCAGATTCTCACTTCCAAATAATGCATTAAAGTAAGAGAGGCTGAGAAGCTCAACACCTATCATGTAGTGAACCATGGTATCACAGTCTGTAACACCAATTAATTGAATAAAATGCACTCCTCACTGCGCTGGGGTAGAGCGTGACTGAGGTTGAGCATGACTTGAGGTTTACAAAGTCATGGACACCACTGACAATGTGAATGCAGAACCTTTATTCACCAAGTCCCTTCAGTAGAGTGAGAAACACTCAGACTAACATGAGATAGGCAGATAAAAGCAGGTACTTTTTTACATAGCTGTTATTTGTTGACTCAAGCTTATCACAGCAGACAGTAACAGAGGGTTTAAAAACAGATTGGGGAAGTTCATGGACAATAATTCAAAAACAAGCCAAACCAGAAAAAATAATAAAATAAAAATCAGTATTTTTCCATCCAGCTCATCTGCTAATTTCAGCCAAAATTAAAGGTAAGAAGAAATCTTATCTTTAAATTGACTTCAAATTTGCTTCTAATCAACTGGGAACTTTGTTTGTCACATTTAAAAAAAAAAAAAGGAGGTAAGTTGAAAGAAAAATAAAAAAGGATTTCGAGTCCTATTGCTTTTGTTGATTTTCATACGACTCAAGTACTCAAACTCTCAACAGGACATAAAACAATGAAAATGGTATGCATGGCAGATGAAAAATGCAACCACTGCAATTATTTTATAATTAAGCCCTGGTGGTGTAGCATTTACAAAGAGTCAGTCTGTCAGGTTGCAATCCAAATCTGTAAAGACAGAGTTAGATTTCCAAGTGTTCAGCTTTTATAGTTATTGAAGGTGAACTCAAATGAGACTAGGATGCAGAAATTTTATATGCCTGTACCTTGGACATTTCTCCTTGGTGATAACACACTCTCCACTTAGAGAAACAGCTTAGAGAGACAGGTGTGCAACTAAAAGAAAAGATTACACAGGGGTTTGTTTCTTTGGTTTCAGTGTGCAGACATGTCCTAAGACTACTTGCCAGAGTTTCATTTACTGCGGTCCACTGGACCAGTATTTGTGTCCGTGCCATTCCATGCTGTCCAGATAACAAGCACAGGGCACAGTCTATGCATCTCACAGGGAAATGAACGGAGTAACATGGCCATTTAACACAACCCCTTTCTGTGCAGTGAAACCTCTTATTAAGCAGGAGCCTCAAATAGACTGGTTAAGTTTTGAGTCATTGCAGTGTCCATGTTACTTGAGAGCTTGTGAATTTGCTGACTGATCCCAGCATTCCTCACTGTTAATAAACAGAGAATTTTAGCCAAACCAAGTCCAGCTCCCAAAAGAATAAAGCAACAGTACTCATGCAAAGATCTAGAAGATGTCAGGCATTGTTTAGAAGTAACTCAAAACCAGTGTCAAGGAAAGTTCAAAACAAAATACACAATGGTAATAGCACAGGATATGTCTTCAAAGAAACTCTAGAGCTGGGGCTCTCGGATGGAGACGTTTAAAGTACCCATTTTGCATATTTCGTACACATCAACTCAAAAGAATCACCCATCCACGAGTAACTGTCTGGAATATTGACTTGATATTCTTTTTACTTATATTAGTGACAAGTAAATTTAAACTGTATAAAGGGAGATGGGAACTTTAGTCTCACCAGGTTCATCACTCCAAGGCCATAGATTAAATAGTTTGATATAAAAACAGAGAGCTAGTTAATTTTACATGCTACACCTATACATGAAATAATACAATGAGGATCTCAGCAAGCTGACCTGGTTTTCAAGAGTTTAGTTAACATTTCAGTTACATGCAGAGCTCATCTGGATCCTCCATACAGGGAAAATTTCCTTATAATGCCAACATATGGCCAAAAATATTTTCAATCCAACTCTGCTTTGTCCTGCAATACGAAAATAGCATCCAGCACAATTATTATGCATATAACATAAACCCATTAATGGACTGCATTTAGGTGAGTTCAAGGAAGTGAACCAAGACCATCATAAATCTTCTTATGTGCTTTTGCTGATACATTGACAGGTAGGAATTAAACATGCAAGGAACTTTTATTGAACTGTCCAGAGCCTGTTTATATTCAATCAAAGTCGCCCACTTTATCATGTTGCTCTTGACATTGCTGCGAAATAGATAACAGCTAAATCAGAGATTGTCAGACTGAAGTAACTGTCAGGAATTAAATGCTATTGCTGAATAAAAGCCATAATTGAAATGCACAAAAAACCCCAGTCTCTAAAACAATGTGGGAAACTTTAGATGACATTGCAGAGATATTAAAAGTCCTTGATACAGCAACAGAATTGAGCAGATTGTTTGGGCAAAATGTCATCATTTGAGCTTTCTTGTGCCTTATTACACACAGACATCATCTGGGACTGTGCAGTGCTGAATTACTATTTACAGCAGTTTGACCTTGAACATCACAGTTGCATTAATACAGTCCATTCAGTGGAACAGATAGATAGTTAAGAGTTCGGTGAAAATGTATAAGAGATTTTTGTACTCAAATAGGGGGAAAAAAATATTAGTGACTTGTATAGGTCCTAAAAGGAACAATTGGTTCATAAAACACCTGGACTAACAAAGGACAATCTTTTCTACACAACAGTTAAGATGCAACACATTATTGATCAAGCACTGTAGGAAGTTTAACACCCTTTCAGAGCTCTCATGATACTCTAATTATGGGATGTAAATTAGAATCTCTAAAACATGTCAGTTTCTTGAAGATGAAATTTAGCCACCCTCAAGCATGCCCGATTAACTGAGTGACAAAGAATAGCAAGCAGGAGTTTAAAATTCAGTATTCATTCAAAAGAAACCAATTTGAGATTTTCAAATACTCCACTAACAGCAAGAGACTAGCAGTATACAGCCTGATTATTTCACATCCTAAAGCTTTTCTCACCCCTACATTTATAGAGACATCTGCAAACGCTAATAGAGTTCTCTCTAGGATGGGGATCATTAAGTCAAAGTACTCAAGCACAATGGGCAATGAAAGATAGAATTGGTTAGTGCTCATAACAATTGACAATGATGCTAATATACATCAGTACTTCACTGAATTTGTGCAGCGTATTCAACATCTGGAGATTTTTCCCCGGATTTTATGCAATCAGTATAAAACTTTAAATAAATACTCGGTAACATACACATTTCAAATATATACCTGCTTTTCATTATCTGGAATTGCCCATAAAGAATTTGAAGAATCAATGGGAGAAGAGAATATTGAGCATTTTTCATACTGTGGGCAGCCAAAAAGGCAGGATTTTGTCTTCTGCTCTTACATGTGATACCACCACCATGTCCATTTGAGACTTGATTCCACACTACTAACATCATTGGCAGCTTGTCACTGATTTCTAACGAGTTCAAGAATTCTTCAAAGTATATTCAGTAGGGAGGTGAAATCCAATGAGGAGAAACCCCCCTCGCTCTGTTGGTGCTTGGTCACACTCAAAAAGGAAAACAAAAGGCATTGAGGTTTCCAAGGGGAGAGCAAGAGCAAAGGTTCACCTCTCACCTCAGGTCTGACAGCAGCCTGCAACACATGCCTGGAGAACCAGCAAGGTCCAGTGCACTGTTCCATCTGTTCGTGCTGGGAAATGGCACCCTGGATTGAGAGAGTACAGAATTCATTGTATGTTGATTCTATTTAAAAAATGCAAAATAACATTGTAAAGGGGCTGCCCAACGCCTTCTTGTTCAAGCAAAGCTCTTCTACCCACCTTGAGATCCAAGTGCTCAGTTTTCCTCCACCCTGAGGAAAAGATATTCTGGACTATAGATGCAAATACTACTATGAATATCTCTCATACCTATTTGCCTTCAAAAGGAAAAACTAAAATCCAAACCAGATTGAACTGCAGGAATTCCATGTCAAATCCTCATTTGAGCTAGAGGTCACAATATGTTTACATATCTGCACACATGGAACTGATAACTTTCTTGTACAATCACACGATATTTTTTTCAAAACCAAAGTGCTTTTTCATGAATTTGCATCTGAATGGATTACTGACTGTGAACACATCACTCATCTGCATGGGAAGTTTTGGGTCATGCTGAGTATAAAGAGGTGATGTGGTTCCTTCTGCTTCTTTGCAACATCTACTTGTATTTCTGTGGTGAAAAACGTGTATAACCCAACATATTTACTGAAGAGAAGTGCTGCCCTACGCCTTTCATAGTAATTTTCTTTCTTTGTAAATCTGAATATTATTTCCACTGATTTAAATGATTAAAAGGACCCTGTTTAGTCAATACAAATAGCATAAAGCAGTGGTTTATGGTTTACCCTTGTATAAAGACACTCAGGTTTGGTTTTGCTCTTCAAATTACATACTGTAAAAGTAAGTTTTTAATAAACTATTTCCTTGTCAGCCTTTCATGCCATTTCATATCATTTGTCAGTAAGAAACAACTGCAGTAGAGTGAGACACCTCAAAAGACATCCAACAGGTTTCATGGCATATGGCAACAGACTCTTGTGTCTCTTAAGAATAAATAAAAGTATAACCTACTTCATCATGATTTTTCAGAGGCTGTGAAATTATGCATTTCTTTTCAATGCAGCAAAAGGTTTGGAACATTTCGGCTCCATATATTGTTATCTTCAAAGATCAGCAGTTATCCCGTTCACAATGTGATGGATGTTACACTGGATTATAGAGCCCAGCTACATCTGCTCTCCTGCTTCCTCGATATTACATTCATTGTATTCCACAGCAGGGACTCACAGTCAAGATTCTGAATATTGCTCCATGATAAACATCACAGATGAAGAAATGGTCCAGTGCCAATGCTATTTTTGTGGCACTGGCACATCTCCTGAGCAATGAGTTTGATAGTGAACACTATTTCAGTTGCAGGAGGTTCTCAGGCACCACTGTAGCCTTCGGTCAGAAAGTAATTTTTGCAAGTATTTTAATATACTTCATGGTTCTTTTTTCCTTCCGCAACTCTTTCTACAAATCAACATTACTCTTTCCTTCCTCTAACATTTGTAGAAGCAGGGGTTGAGTCTGTCAATTCTTACACTAGTGAGCAGGTTCAGCTACTGCCCTGTTATGTTCAGTATACTACACATACAGTGAAGTGCTGGCAAGACTTGTAGCCTTGATATATCAACTCAGCTCTTCCCTGAAATACAACCATCTCTGGGGTAAAGCGTGATAAATATTCAGCAGCACAGGGAAACACTACACTGCAGATTTAAGACTCAATCTGGCAAATACTTACACAAGAGTGTATTTTCTTCACACTGCTAAAGAAAAATACTTATATACATAAACGTATTCACAGGCACAAGATTGCAAAGTACAGGACCCAAGAGAGGAAGGAGAATGGAGGAGGAGGAGAAAACCTTTTCAGTGCACCCCAGGGGGCTTCAGCGTGTATTGAATCTCTTGCCAAAATATAGGAAGGATGGAAGTTGATCACAGTGGCAGCAGCTGGAACCAAAACCACTCAGGAATGCTCAGTACCCCTTTTCTGACATAGGCTGCAGGATCTATCTCAATTACATGCCCCATTCAGTTTAACCACTCTCCTAAAAGTTGGTAAAATTTTTCAAACAATCCAAAAAATCTAAAGCTTTTCAGAAAGCTCTGCTCATACACATTTTCACAAATTAGATAATATTCCATGTGTGTAATGGCTAGTTTTTTGACATCTGATCGAGTGTATTTCCCACTTTTCCATGGCAAACTGTAATTTCTCCTCTGATCTTTCTTCATTTCAGCACTATAAAAAGAAGGCAGTCAAAAAACCTCTCTGGCACTGCTTCCCAGAGAAATGTTTCCCTATTTCACTCTTCATAAATGTCTGCAGTAAAGAGATACCTGTAAGTCATCCTTTCTAAAACTATATTTGCCATTTAATAACTCATACACAAGCAGAATTACAGGAATAGGCTTAATGAATTTCTTTTTTCCATTGCCTAGATTTAATTCACCCTCTTCAGTGCGTAGAAATGGAGAATTTTTCATTCTCTCCCATTTGTGTATGTGGCTTAGTGAAGTATAAGATAGTCTCCTCAATCTGCAGAAACTAGCTGACACAAAAAGATAGATGTACAGTATTTGGTGATCATATATTAGATATGCATTGCAGACCCTGCACAGGCAGTTATTCAGCAATAACAGGCTGAAGTCATCTGAACCAGTCAGAAAAGGCTGCTTATGTTTTATACTCTAAGAGCAGTGATGCCCTTTAGTACACCAAGTTTTTCTAAAATTTTAATGGTTCAGTTGCAATATTTATTCTCTGGAGGGGTGCTTTTTGGTTGGTTGGTTCTTTTTTGTTTGTTTGTTTTCTCCTTTGGCTTTGTTTGTTTCTTTGTTTGTTTTAATGTGGAAAGTTGTGGTTCCAATTTCTGTCTTGTTTGAAACTGGATTTTTTTTCCATAAAGGGACAATTATTTCACATAACTGAAGCTTTCAAGAAAGTAGATGTCAATTAGATTTGTCTTTTCAACCCACACCAATTGAGGAACTGTCATCTTTCTGCTGATGAAAGTCCCTTGGCGCTCTGGCAAACTAAGATTTAGAGACAACTGATATTTCCAAAGCTGCATGTAGGACTTACGCATATAATTTCCATTTTGCTCTTGATATATGTGAAGTTACAAACATGTGAACAGGTAAAAACCACTGCAAACTGCAACACAGCATATGCTTAGCTATGAGCAGACCTTGTCCTGAAACATATTTATTTGTAAGACAAAGCGAGCCCTGATTCATAGTGCTGTAAACACCTTGCTACCGGCATGGTGTTAAATTATTTTGGGGCTATGTCACATGCTTGGATCTTGAGAAATGCAAGGCTGCTACTAAAAAACATTATTTCTGTTCCTAGGAAGAGAAATGCATGGATGCTTTCTATACTTCATATACAGTTATACTCAAACTATCATCATACTTTGGTTGGAATACAAAACGAAACTTCTATACCTGTCCTCTCCTTTTGTGATTTTTTTTTTTCCATTTCTCACGTCTAAATTTCTTCTCCTGACCACCAACTCCTTAATAATTCCTCTAATCACTTCTACTGCTAGAGAAGGTTTCTAGAACAGCTCCCACCCCCATCTTTTTGGTTGCATAAAGAAAACGAAACAACAAAATCGCAAGAGAGCCAAGACTTTGAAAAGGGCAAGTGAAGGAGGAGACCTCAAAAGCTTATACAAACTTTCCATTCACAATCTAATATATCTGGAGAAGCCCAAATTGAACAAAAACTCTGAACCTGTAGACACTTATGCATTGAGTGCATTGAAGGTGTTCTGTATATATTTTCAAGCACTTTGAAAAATATTAGCCACATTTACCACATTGAAAATGAATATTCACTTCAGTTTGGTTTTCATAACACTAAAAAATTGGGTTGATGAGCCTTTCTCCTAAAATTTCCTAAATGGGTTTCTTCATCCTACAGTCTGCAGATATATTATAACCACCTATCATAGAGTGACAATATGTGCATTATGCAGTGAAATAATGGGAATATAGGAAAACCCAGCTCCTTGAAACTGGCTCAATAATTCTTAGATCTCTTGGGTCAGCTTACCTTTATTTTTGTGTGTAACTACCTAAGACATTTGGGCCATTATATGGGAGTTCCCTCAGAAAAGAATGAATAACAAAACCTAATTGTGCCTCGCTAGATATAAATACTCACTTCTGAAAGCAAAACAATATGAAAGACAAGCCCCAAATTGCTTAAGATATGTTATATGGTGCAACCTGTTCAATAAAAGGAATATCATCTGCTTCTAACAAGTTTTGACAAAGAAAAGACTTGGTTAGACAGAAAAGTCCTTTGTTCAATACATTTTCAAATTAACAGAAATTCGGACTTTTGTTCCAGTCGATACAATGGCTTCGTGGAATTAAAGTAAATGCAAAGTCTCCAGAAGTCATAAACTATTGGTCCAAGGTAGCCCAAATTAGTCAATATAAAGATCTCTCAGTAGGGTGAGTGAGACATAATATTCCCGAGCTGTTAAATTTCAGGACAGCCTAATGGGTTCGGGTGTAGCTCTGTTGGGGTCCTTGAAACACTGGAGAGACTTGTTTTCAGACACCCACGTGCCAAGGGAGTGAGAAAACTATCTGGTGACCTGTCACTCCCATCAAAGCCCTCAACAGTGCTATAGTAACCCTGCAACTCCTTTGGATTTTCTGCTGAAAAAAAAAAGTTTGGGGAGAAATCTTATTTAAAAATACAAAAAAAAAAAAAAAAAAAGAGAGAGAGAGAGAGAGAAAGAAACCCTTCTGGTATCCATACACATTGAAAGATACAAGCCACTAAATCAATTGCTACGATGATGAAACCTAAGGAAAAAAATGCCACTGATCACGCAAATACTTTCATCTCTACATGCAAACTCCAGACAACACTAATTGGTGCAGCAATTATCCCGTATGCACTCCATGCCTGTCCCTACGTTCTCAAAAAGTTCACTGTAAGGTTGTCATCCCACTAAATGTTGGTGGGAGACTGTATCAGTGCACCATCCCTGCTGCTCATGGAGAAACAAGGAGAACAGCACGACTACAATTAAACAAGTGTGCCTTATTTTATCCAAGGTTTGAAGGATGAGGTATAGCAGGTTATGTTATATGCGTGCCAGGAGGACTTTGCCCATTTGATACATTCACATATGGATTTTTATGTCAAGTGTTCCTTGTTAGAACAGTTTTTAAAAAAAGAGTGGTGGCAAACAGTGAGGTGGATCTGAGGCAATTATGCCTCAAACTAACAATAGGTTTTATGTTTATATTTTCTTGGCAAATCATTTTCCTCACACTAGGAAGGAATGGCATCCTCTGCCAGGAACACACTTCTGAGGAACAGGGATACACTTGGAATTTTTTAATTTGTTTTACAATCCTTTATTTTTCAGATATTGCATTTATGTATTGGAGATTGCACCCACAGGGTGAATCTTCATGTACTTCCAACTCACCCCAGGAACCTTCATCTCCTTCTACATTCCATATAAGAATTTAAATAGCACCCACTGCTTTCAACTGGTACCTTTTTGTCAGCTGAAAAATGTTAAACTCCTACTCTCCAGACAAAGCCATGTAAAGATTGGTTATATGGCTTATACAGAAGACTACCTGTCCTGGTTTTGGCTGATGGTTGATTGTCTTCCTAGTAGTGGTACAGTGCTGTATTTTGGTGCTAACACGCTGATGTTTGCATTATTGCTAAGCGGTGCTTACACAGAGCCAAGGCCTTTTCTGCTCCTTACCCCACCAGTGAGGAGTCTGGGGGGCACAAGGAACTGAGCAAGGACACAGTTGACCATAAGGATATTCCAGACCATAAGGTGTCATGCTCAGCATATAAACTAGGGGGAAAACTGGCTGGAGGTGCTGCTCAGGAACTGGCTGGACATCAGTCAGTGGGTGGTGAGCACTTGTGCTGTGCATCATTTGTTTTGTACATTTCAATTCTTTTGTTATTATTGTTATTATCATTTTCCCTTCCTTTTGTGTCCTATTAAACCTATTAAATCTTTATCTCAGCTCACAAGTTTTACTTTACTTTTTCCCCCAGATCTCTCCCCCATCCCACTGCAGAGGGGGGAGTGAGTGAGTGGCTGTGTGGTATTTAGCTGTGTTGTGTTAAACCATGGCAGTACCACAGCATCTCATTTCACACGATTGTACCCTTTTCTCTGGCTGGAAATTTTGTCAGAGTAACATTTTAGGACTGCTTTCCATGGGTAGCTCCTGTCTGCAGGTATTCTGAATCCTGCTATTCTGTTCACTTATGAAACTTCCATCAAAAAACATAATAAAAACCATAAACAAAAATTTAATTACATCTCTAAGGAGCAAGTTGAGATGTTCACATAAAATCTCAGCACTAAAATTTAGCCTCTTACCTGAACTTCAGTTAGTTTCTGTCTGTGTTGCCAGACACATGCAAAATGAAAAAGTTTATAATTGTGTTGTAATTAGATTTCTTAGGAGGGAGAGTTTGCACCTTACCTGTTCATTTCCAAGAATGAATCTGGAAAGACTTTTATCCAGATATTGTTCAGACACACAAGAAGATAATATGAAGGAGTACTGAAGGAAATTACCCTCTGCAGGTGCCTCCTTTAGAGGGAGGAAGGGAGGCAAACTTGGCACTGGTGACTGTTTTCCAATGATGGGGAATTATCTTAGTCATAGATGATGACAGAGGCACAGTAATCCCAAAAGCAAAATCTCCATTCTGGAACTCGATACGGTAATGCAGTTTTAGCTGATCCTATGTAAAATCTCTGGGATTGATGAGTACTTGCATTATTCCCTTCCTGACCCACCTCCCTCCCCCCATTTTTTCTCAAAAATTAATATACACATTAAAAAGCCTTTTCTTTCTGCCTTTGCCTCTTCTGTGTCACGGTTTAATAGCCTGTTTCTTGTGCTGCAATTGATTACACTATACAGAGTAAGGAGAAAAAGTTGAAAGCCTCCGATAATGGGAATACTAGTCTAAAAACATGTCCATAGAAAGTCCATCATCTAAATACTAGATATTCTCATTTTCTAGCAATGGCTGGGTTCATTCTTATATTAGAGAGGAAAAATATCACGTGAAGGGGACCTGTAGTCTAATTAAATATATTAAAAGTTTCTGGATTTGGCAGGTAAGAGGCAGTTCTCATTCTTTTCAGCACTTTGTGAATTAAGCTGCTGTCCTTTGTCCCAAAAGATGATTATTGCTCTGTTTTTTGTGAGTGTAGCAAGCTAGAACAGCAGAGATAATAGATTATTATAGCAAAATTTGGCTTTGACATTTATATGATAAATTTGAAGTCAATTAGAGGGAAAATACTCCATTAGATAAAGTGAGTGTACCAATTACTGCACTGAAAAATTATTGCTAATGGTGTAGTTGAAATTTATACAGTGGTGGTCCCAGCACTGCATAATTAGATTGTATAAGTGATGTCAATAACAGGCATGTAAACATTTTTGTTCCTAGCCATTTACAGGCTGAAGGTAGAGGGAGTTGTTTTTCATTAGGAATCTACTTCTACACTCCAGAATTACCAGGAAAAGGCTGATGTCAGACACTTACCTTTCTCCATAAGTTCTAGCAAAAGAAAAGAAATGGCTCTTTTTAGTAAAACCCATGTGTATTATCATGGAAATGAAGTATTTGTAAAAGGAATAATTAACAGAAAATAGAAATTATGTTTTTCACACCAGGGGAAGTTTTTTCAGTGCTGAGAGAGTTAAACAGATGTATAACTTAATATGACTAGAGAGTTACACGGGAAACTTAGAAAAATATTTGGTCAAATTTAGGTATAGAGGTGCCAAAAAAGGAAGAATTTCTGTCTTAGATATTGGACTGTAAAATAGCCTGGTGAAGGAACTACATAAAATTCAATTTATAGCAGTTCAAAACCAGATGGAGAGATATGCTGGAAGATAAATATTAGAGACAATTATGTTAGACTACATCAAAAGGACTTGTTAGGAGGGATTTGATTAAAAACTTGCCAATCCTGCTTTTAAACACCCAGTATTTTCTAAAAGCCTTAAGACAAACACAACAGCTGGGAAAATAGGGAATATACTGAAACCACTATTTGTGATGTGCTAATTTTGTGTTCATCTCCTTATGCTCATATCTGACTTTTCTCTCCTGCCTCAGACCTGCCTTCCCTGTTTTTGGGAGGACCAAGCCCATGGGCTGCAGCTCTGGCTGGGCACATCAAAGGGGCATCGCTGAGCTGGAGAGCCAGCTCCGTGCTGGACACTGCGGCTGATCTAACAGAATCCCACACTTCTCCTGTGACCAAAACAGGCGGGTCTGGGGTTTTTCAGCAACACCCAGCAAACGCTCCAGTGCAAAGCGTGAGAGGAGCCCTGCGTTCACCACCCTGAAATCGTGCAGGTTCAGCCCTGATTCAGCTGCAGAGCAAGAGCTAAAAGAGGAACCAGTGTCTGTCCTTTGCAGTGCCATGGCAGACCACAGCTGTGGGAAGTGAGAAATACCAGCATGAGGTCCAAGAAGAAGAGCACAACAGTGAGTGTTTTAAATTCCATTGTCACCGGGCTAGCCTAACAAATATATGTTGATTATCTCCCCTGAGGCTGGGTGGAATTAGTGACTTGGTGAGGCAGTGGCACTGGTTGCCCAGAGAAGTTATGGATGCCTCATCCTTGGAAGTATTCAAAGCCAGGCTGGATGGGGCCCTAAGCAACCTGGTCTAGTGAAATATGTCCCTATCCATGGCAGGTGGGGCAGAATGAGATGGTCTTTAAGGTTCCTTCCAGCACAAACTGTTCTATGATTCTATGAATTTAGACATTCACATGCCAAAAAAATGAATTCATTATGCGCCAAAATGGGAGTTAAGGCTTAAATTCAGGCTAACTCAAGACCCTTTGTTTCAATCATTTTGGTTATGGGCTACTAACCTGAAAAAATTTGGTGCACATGCAGACTTGGATCTGTAACACTGTGCTGAGCTCTCTGAAGGAGTCTACTCTGTTTTCACTCACTCCATAGGAGAAACAGACAGCCGCAGTCTTACTTCAGGGTGTTATTCCACAACTAAAGCTGTTCCTTGAGCAGCAGAACCCATAAATCTGATTCCCTACAGGTTTGAGTCTGTTCTCCTCTGACCCCACGCTCCCTGTTAATAGCACCACTGTTCCCCCTTCCTTTCCCTTCACTCCTCCTCTGCCCTCAGGGCTGAACTCTGCAGGTGAGCAGCAATCCCTGTGGAAACCAGGCTGGAGGCAAACACACTTCCCACCAAACAGCCCCCACAGGACAAGCATATGGTGCCAGAGTTCAGCCTGCCTTTTCCTCGGGGGCTAATGTGGGTCTCTCCTCAATTCGATGGCAATTTTTACAATAACTAACAGAAAGATAATTTACTTTCTATTTCAAAAGTTGCCAGCGGGTAACTGGAGATGAAAAAGACCAAGCAATCACATATCTATTGTTTCTTTCAGAAACTAGCTTAAAAATAAATTTGAGACACTATTTTTCACTAATGTAGGTAAATAAAGTAGCAGATATATTTTATGGGAGCACAAATATATGCTGAAGATAAGGTTGCTTGGTTGGTTCCATTATGAACTCTGTTTGTTGAGCTGTCATCACTTCTTCAGTGAAATTTTGCTGCCTATTGAGATTTCTGCAGTTGAAAATAAGGGAAGCAATAGTCCCTGCACGGCTTACTGCAGGGGAAGGGATGAGACAGCAGCCTAAATCATTTCTGGCTGGCCTGCTAATTCCATCTTCACTTATCCCACTTATAGGACCCCATCTCACCCTTGGAGGTATTGCAGCCCAAAGAGTAGCTTTGACTTCACTTACATTTTGTCTCTGTTTTCAAAAGCCAACTGTACACACTTTCAGATACAAAATATTGCCAGTTATTTAGCTCTACACACAAACTCCATTATTTCCAAAATGCTCTCTCACAAACCCAGCTGTTATTCCTCCTCAATCAGGGTTCTACTCAATTTCCAGTTTCTCTTCTGTAGGCATCACTTCCACTCCCATTCCACCAAGGACAACCAGACATGCACAAGGCTCCTCTCCATACCCTGCCAGTCTTGGTGGCCAACACATTACTGAGAAAATGTCCATCCCTTCCCACAAGCAATCCTTATCTCTTCACCCTCTGCCAAGGGCACAACCATTAGAGAACAAAATCACTAACATCATCCTGTAGTTTCCTTATGCATCACCAATGGCTGTGTGGAAGTGATGGAAACTTCCAGGGAACTGCTCTGACATGATTGTACTGTATTACCTGGTAAATCAGCTGGTATATTACTGAGAGACATTTTTTGTGCCTGCTCCCTTCCATAGTACTCTGCAGCCATTAAGGCATTAGTGCAAAGCATGCACATATGCACACGGAGCTGCACTTCTCTTTCTGGGTTATGTTTAATGAATGAAGCGCTGGGATTCAGCCTATCCAAACAGCCTGTCCTAAGGACACCAGTCTGAGCTTCAGCCTCCTATGCTTAGTGTTATACAAGGGACAACTTGTAGAAATAGAATTAAGATTGCTTCTTCATTGTGACTTATTTTCCTTTCATGCACAACACTGTCATTTGAGAATGTCAGTGTGGTTCCCTCCTTCGTTTCTCTCCACTTAACTCATAACACCGCAACTAAAATTTCACCAGCTTAAAATGCTTTTAATGCACTGGGCTTTATACGCCTTTTTATTCTTTGTTTTAAAAGCTTAGTGTTTCCTGATGAAATTCGTCCTGTGAGCAGGAAGATGTTCAAAGGACAGGCAGAGTTTTAAAAGCTCCAAGGCTGAAGTTTTATTTATGCTACATGTTGCTGACTCCATTTCGTCTTTCAGCCAAGGTTGATCACTACTCAATTCACTACTAGGGCTCCTGCCAAAGCAGAGCTTGCTTTTGTTTAACACAGTTAGTGCATTTTTATTATCACATTGGTGCTGTATCCTTAGCTCTACTGGGGAGCTTTATTTCAGTTCCATTTTATTATTTCCTATGATGTGCTCAAAGCGGAAACCAGTTATTTTTGCCTAATCATATAGGGTAGCAAAAGCGCAGAAAAATTTGCTCTTTCCTTGCTCCATAGCTCTTCCTTCAGCAGGTGAATAAGTAGTTTCAGGTTCAAAAGAACTGTACATTTGACAATTTATTGCACAAATGCTTTAGTTGACCAGCAAAAGGATTTTTTGGCTACAAGCCCATGTTACCTGCTGACACAAACAATCCAGTTCTCTTTGCTGCAAACCAAGAATAACAAGTAAAGGCAGCAGATTAGCACAGAAAGTGACACTTGGATCAAGGTCTGTTTTAATCACAGTAAAGTGAGAATAAACCTATCTGTCCCATTTTATCTCAGGCCAAATGAACCAGGTTAAAATTTAACCAATTTTTAAAAAGCACGAGTCTTCCACACAGCATCCTCTCCATTTCTCTCTTCCTTCCCCAAATATCAATTCTAAACAGCACATACCAGATAGGTGCGTTGAATGAGAGACACAATTACCTTCTATTCAGAGCTACTCCCTGTGTGCAAGCACCCTACACATCCTTGGGTGAAAATTATAAACCAGTATTGATGAAACAATTTACTTTAGCTTTTATGTTCGCAGTCAAGGACGGATCAAAATAAGCTCTAATGGTCAGATTTCAAAAGAAGCTGGTGTGAGAGCTCCAGCTGGGAACAATGACAGCAACTGAGCACCCAGCTCTTTCAGAAGCACAGCCTGATGATATCGAGAATTGTGTATAATTCTGAACAGTATATTTTCTTTTTTTGCCTTCTTTAAAGCTACATAAGCCTGTGTTTACTGCTGCTTTACAGCTTCCTCTACCAACAGCCATGTAATCATTAGATGAATTACCCAGGCATAGCAATTACTATGGAACAGATGCTCCTAAAAAGGCCAAAGAAACGAAAAAAGAGAAACCTCTCATTCCTACAATAACGTAATACACTTTCTTTGTATATCTGATATTTTTCTTAATAATTCTCGAACAATAAACGTGCATTTGCAGTGCCCTTTTTACTTCAGAAGTAAAAGAAACTTTAAAAAAAGTTATAGGTATCTATTTCTCTCATGGTTAATACCCAGTATAAAACAGGTCAAGGTAATATGGAATATTCAGATTGCAAATAAAGAAACTATGGAGGATAAAAATTCTTAAAGTGTTTGAGTGATTTAGGATTTTACAGCCCAATTTTCAATGCACCTTCAGCTGGATGATTCCAACAGGACTGAAGAGCAACAGGAAGCTACATATTGCCATTCCTCCATGAGAATTGGACCTTTACTGTTATTTTTTAACAATGTAAATATCATGCCAAGTCCAGTTCACAATAACCATTGTTGATGAGAAAGCTGTGCTTAATTTGCTTTGGAGATGACAATGACAAGTACTTGGATCTATTCTGGAACACTTACCAACAAAACCAAACACCTGCACAGTTATTTCCATTCCCTGTACCTCTTTTTGGTTGTTTTTGGGAAATGTCCCCACTTGCTGTTCCTGAAATATTTTCTTCAAAACATGTAACTTTTAACATCAAAGGACTTTGTGTTTTCTCCCCATCCTACATGATCCATGTAAAGCAGCAATCACCAAAAGCAAAGGAATGAACATCGTCCTGCTTTTTTTAAATTCTTTTTCCATTTCTTCTCAATGAGTGGACTATTTTAGACCATAAATTGGTGATATTAGCTGTTAAATATTGTTGAAATTATTTCAATGGCATGCAATACACAGTATTTTTAGAGTTTGTCCTTCCACAAGCAAAACACTCACCGAAGTTCATCGGGGTTTACCCCAAGAGATTACCAGGATCTGCTGCAAGTGACTTCCAACAATGTTGTGTAACTTTGTTTCATTTTCATTTTTTTTGCAAAGTGCTTTTGAAAAGTCACTTTAACAAGAAATTTCATTGTCTAATGGGCCGTGACTGTTCATGATAGGATTTCATTTTAAATTCAGTTCATTACGGGGCCATTAGGGAAGACGTGACTTGTCTTATTGCATCTTATCATTTACCACGATTTTTATGGCCATTATTAGTTTGGATTTTCAAAGTAAGATATTCACTCATCACCTGATTAAATGCACAGCAGAAGCCAAAGGGGGAGATGAATTACCGTACGGCCAAAAAAAAAAGGCAATGATCCGAATCTCAACAATCCTTTTCCAACTTGGTCCCATTCTTACTCTGGGCAGGTTGTTTTACCCTTTGTGGTAAAGCTCCTTGTCAAATGCAAATACTGCATCAGTCCCACCTGTCAGCTAATCAAGACTGGGAATTCTCCTCCTGCATCACGGGCAAGGGGCAGTGAGGTAGGTGCAGCTTTGTTGAGCCTCCTGATGCTGAACTAATGCAAGAAATGTCAACCCGAATGACCATGTTTTGTGTTCTGCTACAGCTTTGTCATGCTCACTCTTTACCTGCTCTTTGCAGATCATTCACTTAAGCATTACTTCTTTACTTTTATCAGAATGCTAGAAAAGCTGAAATTTGAGCTTTATGGACTGCCTTTGCTTCCTCTGCCAGCCACCACTTCAGCCTCTGACCATCCTTTCCCCCTGAGAGTACGGTAGTATCAAGGTCAACTGCTCTGCTTCCAAGCAAGCAAACGCTCCTTTAAAACAACTGGCTGCTGTCACAGTGTCAGGAAGCCAATGGTGTTTCAAAAATACATCAGCTCTCCAGAGATCTTAAGAAGAAATTAAACGTCTTTTTCCATTGCACTATATTTAGAACAGAGCTGCAGCTAGGTGCTGTTTGCTCAGATTTATGGCTGTGCTCAAACTCTCCCTGCAAAAAATAACATGAATGACCAATTTAAGAAAGAATTTTCACAAATCTCTAAGCCTCATTTTGTCAGCAATGTTCTCTTAAAGCTGACAAATGTTTATTTTGTTGTGGCTTGAAATGCAGCTCATTCACTCATCTTTTGGATAAGATCTCAAAAGCCAAAAGACATTAAAGGCTCTATGATCCCTCTTTTAACAAGACAGTAACAGCAACACTTACCCATCTTCCATCGGGTCTGCCTGAACTCTTCAAGGTGAAAGTGGGCAGACAATACCTTGATAAAAAGTGAATTTGTCCCCAAATAGTAATTCAATACAGCTAGCTAAAACTAATTGCAAAATCTGGTCAAAATGAAAAAGAATTTCAGTAAGAAAAGAGTGGACTTTTTTTCAAAATACTTAAAAATTAGCTTTTTCAGTTTTTAATTTTTAAGTGACATTTTTCTTTTTAAATTTATTTTTTCACCTCTATTTAGTGAAAACCAAACCAATCTCCCATGAAGCTCAAGTTTTTTAATTTGCATTGAACAATTCGTTTCATGTTAACCAAAATAAAGCTTTTCCAAGCCTGGTCACTACTTCTCCATCCATTGCAAAATGAAAAAACGTTGAGAATAGCCACCTTGTTTGGATTGCAATTGAGTTTCCTCCCTCCCCACCCTTCAGTTTACATTGTGGCCAAAACACTGAAAATCTCTCCCATTTGCCAAGCTCTATTCAAACACAAAGGATATGGCTGAGTGTTCTAAAAGCCTCTTTAGAGCTCTGGGAGTTGAGAAGCACTCCGGTATATTTGTTTGTACAAAGTGTAATAGAGTTGGTAGACACCACATTTCAGTACCACATATGTTTGGGATACTTAAGGATGTTCTCCAGGCAGTTTCTTAAGCTTGTTGTGGCTTTTAAATTATGGGAGGCTTTTTTTATTCTCTTTATCAGGTTTTCATGTATTAGGATTGAAGTATCAGAGATGGAGATTTGTTCAGTGCTGAACTCTTCTAAAAATCTGATCCACATCTCTGAGATGATAAGCTGATGCAGCAAAAATATTCTGTGTATTAGAGGCTTCAAATTCCATCTCTCAGGAAGTGGCAGATCACATCAGTATGCGCTTTTAGATCTATTACAGCAATATCAGCAGTCCTTGATTTCTCAAAAAGGGTGTTATTTGTGCAGATAGAGCAAGCTGTCACAATCTGACAGGCTTAGACTATTTCACAGGGGACAATCCACTGCAAGGCACAGACAGCAATTGATTCTTTTCTCATCACACAAGCTCTGCCCCTTGCTCACTTCAGAGCCAGTCTGGTTTAATGCAAAATTAAAAGTTACCACCTTTGTGCAATCTTCACTCACAAACTGTTAACACAGAGTAAAGCCTGCTTATTGTTACTGTTTGCATTTTAAGTGCTTTACTCTTTTACTGCCAATTACAAAAAAAAAAATCATTAAGATTTAAAATCTAAAAAATCCTGTGCTCCTTTAGTCCAAAACAATCCTACGTGTTGCAATCATGGCACATACTGAGCTGATTCAAGGACAAGCACAAGCAAGTACTCAATATAGTTTTGCCCCTCAGTGATTAATTACCCCTTGTGCCTCTCCACTGCCATCCAGGAGAATGATGCTCTGGGATTTTGTCGGCTAATAAAGATTTAAAAACTTCAGCACAACTTAACAGTTGCAAGAGTGATTTTCATCCACATTCTTGCTGCGTTTAGATATTGCTAAATCATCAGAGGAAAGAAAAAGTCAATTAAAAAAATCAATAATGGCAAATATACATGCACACTCGTGCACATGTACCGCCCCTGTGTGTGTGCACAGCCCAATGCATACCTGTTTCACTGGATTTGCCCAGAACATCTATTATCATTTCAATCACAGCACATGGATAAGTAACGTCCACGATTTAGTAAATTCAAAACTAATGTGTTGGGATTCAGAAAGACTATGAGATCTGGAAAAGGCCCTTCACCAGGTGGACCTACGAAAAGGACGCTGTAGAACCGACAAAAGACATAAAGCTTACTACGTTCTCCAGTGAGGCGTAGTATGTGACTTGCAAAAAAACACAAGATTTACCACTCTTTGGAGTGGTATTGGACTTTCACAAATATTTCCTTGTTGTTAAAGATGGTTTAGCGTTCGATCGTTACCAGTTTTCATATGTTTTAGGTATTTGTTATAGTTGTTCATGGTTAGCCATCATGGCGGTTCCCCTTGTTGTTTTTCCCCTCACAACACTCCATGTTGTCTTCTTTCCCCTCACGATCTTCCCGCCACTTTCCCGGTTTTCCCGCCGCTGAGCCGAACCCTGGATTCCTATTGGTTCTTTGCGGAGCCCTTCCCCTTTGGTTATCCGATCGCCCTGGTTACAAACTCCGCCCTTTTGAGCCCACGGTTCCTTGGTGTTCGCGTGCTCATTGGGGCCTCCGGTCAATGGCTCCCGCACTAATGGACTATAACCTTTTTAAATAACCACTGAGAAACACATCCTAAAGGTTTTCCTTAACTGTTTTTTCTGTTGTGTAGAAAGTGGTGGGGGCTGGCATGGCTGTGTTTGCCTCCTTCCCCCTCTGCAGCGTGCCTGGTTTTAACTGTGACTTGTGCCTCCCTATGGCTTTGGGGTCTGCTTCTGATTTTCAGTGTGGCTTGTGTCAGAGAGCACAGAGAACAGGAAATCCCCTGAGAAACTGAAAGAAATAGGCCTGTCTAGAACAACTTACAGTGCTTAATTTTATGAAGAAAATTAATAGACTGGTACATCTTAAAGGTGATTTCACTCCAGCATATAATACAGTAAGCAAATGTCATTTCCTTTCTCTGGTATAAAGAGAGAAGTTCAAAAGTGTTTTGCACTCACATTTACAAATCCCAGAAATTCAAACCCCAAAGCATTTGAAGACCAACAAAGAAAACCCCCATACTTCTTTAAAAACAACCCTCAAAGTTAGTACTTTCCAAATGCAAGTAGATGTGACAAAACTTTTTGCCCACATGGAAAACCTGCATTGTGCCTAACCACGGGATATATCACATGAGAAAGAGAACAACAGAAGGACAAATTATTGTCTCAGAGCTCAGATCTGAAGTGTCACCCCTGGGAATGGAAATCTGCCTGTCCTCTGACCTAGAACTCCTCTGCAATATTTGGCAAGTATTCATCTCACATGGGAACACTGGAACGCTCCTGCTTTCCAGCTGCTTTGGGCTTGGGCACTTGGAGTCAGGTTGGCACCACTTGCTGAGTGCCATCAGCTGCAGCTGAGATAAATTATAACTCTGTTTTAAATGCTAGGATGTCTTTAAAAAAAGAAAAAAAAAAAAAAAGAAGAAAAGAGAATTATCTACATTTCAGTCTAGAAACCCCAGACTGGGTGACATTTCCTACAAGCTGAGAATTTTAGACTTGACCTTTCCGGGCTTCAGTTCCCCTGATGTAAAACAGCAATGTCAGCTGCTACTCTGAAAAGTGTTACAGGAAGGTAAGTTCATCTATATCCATAAAAGCTTTAGAAAACTTACAGAAAACACTAGAGAAATGCAATGAGTATGCGAAGCTTTATTCAATGTAGCACTTGGATGGTTATGAAAAGTCAGTTTTCAAGGCCACACACAGTATATGATGAGTGGAAAAAAACCTGTGTAAATCCATGGGGTGACATGAGAGCAAGTGGAGAAGGCAGTAAGCCACAATTTATCAATGACCAGAGACAGTGCAAGCAAGGAGCTGACCCGAAGGTTGATTTGTCTCCTTAACTCTGAGCTTTGTCATCTAAATATTGCAGTCCGCATAAAGCATTCTTTAAAATGTTTTTATTTGCTTTAACTATTAAAAAAGCTACTTCAGTCAAGCTGATCAAAACAGAACTACTTGAGAGTGAACACACGATGTTTTACACATCAGAGAAATCCAGCTACTGTGAAGATGATTTATCACCAATTACTACAGAGATGATGTGTCTGAAATTGAGGTCTCCCTATCAGGGAGAAAACGCTTGTGTCATTGTAAACAATAAACAGAAGACCAAATCTGTCAGTGGCCAGTTGGAGGCACTTACAACATCACACTGAAGCTTTAACCTTTGATGCTAACAGTTCAACCTATAATGTTTCTTAAAAAATGCTTTAGACCACGATCAGTAATTCTTTAAATGGGCATTAATGAAATTCTGCAGCTGATTCTTGGTTACCCTGGCAGGGAAGGAAGATGGTGTGACAGTAAAATACTGGATGTGTCCCACTCCTTCCTGCCTTTAGCCCAAGGGAGCGCTCAGCATATGATGAGATATGGTTTCCTCTGCAGGTCAGACTATTTGCAGCCCAAGTGCATTTTGAATTTCTGTGCTGAATAACAGTTACAGCAGTGACTTTCACCCAAGCCCCATGGCAAGCACATACCCTAAAGCAGTCACACAGTAGTACCTGGTGCCCTTCCTACTTGCACGCTTTTAACATTTCATTTATCCCAGTCAAAATTTACTGAAGATGTGCTTTCCTGATCTCCCACCTAATGCCACTGACTGTGCATCTGAAACAGCCTTTTCTTTTAGTAACACCATCTGGAAAAGAATGACACGTCCCACCACACATCTGATATTAAACCAAACATAAAATACAGCAGCAATACTGCTGCATTTCTCCTGTGGCAGGGTGATGTTGCCCTGTCCCTGTAACAGCTACACCTTTCCATTTCATATCGGGGTGGGGAAAGCATAAATTCTCTTACTATGTCCCAGTAGACCTAAGCCTTCTACTCTCCTTCAGAAACAGAACTGGTGTTGTAGGTGGGCACTGAGAGTAAACGAGACTGAACACAGTGGAAAGACAAAAGCAGGCCTGAAGAAAGCAAAAATCATAGATGAGGTATAGAGATAAAACCCAAAGTTCGGTTTCTTTACAGCCTGGATACATTCAATCTGCTTATCTGACTAAGGATGACAGCAACTGGGACTTAATTATTTAATGAGATACATTGACTTAACATCACTGTCTTGGTTTCAAACCAGAGAATAGTCTGAAGCTATTCCTGACAGAACACAGACTTCCTTCCTACCAGTCTGCCTGGCCAGTGTAAGCAGGCAGAATTTAGTGGGCACAGCTGAAGGTTCAACCCAACTTCTCCTTTGCTCTCCCACCACCACGGACTCACTAATTTCTCCCCTCTGCGTTCTGGCTCCAAACTCCATCCTATTCCTAAGTTACCTATTCTATAAACAAGTTATTTTCTAGTGAAGTTGGTTTGACTACTTTGGCGAGCTACATGATCTCCATGGTCACTGTTTCATTCCAGCCAACTGGCACCAGAACAAATTACCAGAACTGGTGCCATAGGGGCTATATAATATGTGGGCCATAAAGCAGTCCTTGCTTTCTCTAACATTTTGCCACTCTAAAATTTGTGCCAAGCTTTGGCCAAAGTTTCTGGGTTTTTCTTTTCCTCTGAAAGAAAATCAAGCCTTTTTGGAGGATTATTTTCTTTTTGTCATGGAATAATTTGCACCAGGAATTTGAAGATGTGCAAGACTGGCAAGTGACCAAAGTATATGAAGAAACTGGCCAAGGTAGCTGGTCTGTACTACCAAATCCTATTCTCATTCTCCAGAAAGCACACAAACTGATCCACAGCATTTTACTTCAGCTGAATGTCTCTTCCGTCCCCTGCTCTGACAGCTGTTTTAAAAGGAGCCTTGCTGTGATAGTGTCAGATTTTCAGTACCACACCTCCCATACCCACATTTCAATTATCATGTTCCATGGGACATCAGCAGCAAACAAGTTTAAGCAGCTTTTCCCAGCACAGTTCTGTGGGCACGCACAGGCACAAACAGTGATGACATCTAATTCATTCTCACTGTTGTTGAGTGTGACAAGAAACAAAGCTCAAGGGGCCTCAACATGAGAAGTGAATGCTTTGAGTGGAATCTGTACCTCTCAAAGAACCTGAAAACTCTTATTATAAAACTGGCTCTGACAAAACCAAGCCATATTGCTATTATATTCAGTGTTAAAATCTGACTGTTACTGGCACATTATGTTTTAACATTTAAATCTACTGTTCTCAGAAACCTCTTCCTTTCTCATCTGTCTCACTTTTTCACTGAATTGCACTCCTTCACATTGTTGAAATGCTTTTGCAATACATTCTTCAATTCTAAACAACAGGATGGGGGGACATTCAAACACTGTCTGATACCAAGTTTCTTCCTGCAGTAATTGTACTCATATTAACTTGTTCTTATTTGCAAAGTATATCAATTTCTGATCCAGTCTGATGTCCTCATAATAAATTAAGCCTGACTTTTTAAGTGACATCTTTTATCACAGAATGCTTTGTACATGGTACACACAGTGTTCCCTTTGCAATAAAAAGAAAACATGATTTAAAAGCTGACAATAATTTTCCATTGCAACACTTTTGAGTCACAGCCAAAAAGTCTGCATTCACAAATAAGCCTTCAGTGCCCACTTCCCCTTCCCTGAGCTAGCATTTATATTCCTTCTTGCACCATGATCACAGACTCCCAGGATATACACTCACGTGGTTGTTCAGCAGGAAGACCATGATGTGTCCTGGTGCACAGGGACTCAGACTGAAACCCCAAAGCATCAGCAGAGCCCTTGCAAGTAGCTTTTCCAGATCCAGACCAGGAGTTTTTGGCTGAAAACTGCACTGTTCAGTCCCAAAGTTTTCATTCTCAGTTTCTATTAAGCAGGTAATTATAAAGTCCCATGCAACACTAGCCCTGTAAAGAATATAAGGTCATTTTCCATTAGAGTTGTTGGGAAGATAAAACATAAACACAGATTAACTGACAGCTTTAAAAAGCACTGCCTGTGCTACCTAGACTCTGGCTACTCACTGAACTTCCCCATCTTATGGTATCACCTGAGCAGTGATACAACAACAGCATTACAATGAAACTCAGTCTCTAATTGACCTGGGAAGGCTCAGTACTGGGGAGGGAATTAGCCTTGAAGAAACCAAAATGCAATTCTTAACTTCTAAGGACCAACTTTAAATATGTACCCATCTGTACTTGCAAACTCCAGTCATGGCCCTCCTTCAAATCCTTCCTGAAATTCCCGTCCTTCAACCACCCTTGAACCTCCATCCAGCTAAGAAACCAGCCTGTCCTGACAGCAGCAATACACCTGCTACCTCCTTTAACCTCCTTTGTCTTTGATCATGGGATTTTTAGGCACAGGGTAGGTTTTCTGTTATTTACAGCATGTCCAACACAATGACTGCAGTTCCTCTGAGACACCAGGGGCCATCCATCTGAACATTTTGGGATTTTTTTCCCTTTCATTTTCAGCCTATTGTTTGTTAGATCCATTATATAAAATGCTTCAAATAACCCCCAAAACAATATTCCCTTCCATGCATAACTTTCTGTTTCCTTATTTAAATGGCTCAGTGTTCTTCATAGGAATAGCATTTCTCGTAGGAGAAAGGAGGAGGGTGATATCCAGCTTTACATCACCATTCCAGAGGGACCCTGCACTCCTTTACCAAGTGTTTGCGAATCTCCTCATAGCAGCCTCTCTGTCAGGTGTATTATCTGGCCTAAGGAGACAATGTGTCTGCTCTGGTCCTCACCACATGTGACCAATTCCAATCACTTGCAGATCCCTTATTGTCCCCCCTCCATCCAGCTTCTCCCCAGCAGCAGAGCCCCTGTAGGCAGTCAGGACCACAGGTGGGCAGCAGTGATGTGAACAAATCCTTCTTTCCAGCACTCATTCCCTGAGCAGTGTCCTGCAGCTTTACTGCTCCCTCTGGCACCCTTTGGAAGTTCCAGACTGAGCAGTAAGAACTCTATCTACATTACCTTGAGTTACATGGCTGGTGTCCAAATGTAGTTATGATTTCCCAAGTAATTAAAAGAACCACCTACCCTTTTTCTAAATGCTGCATCCCTGTCAACATTGAAAGGTGAGTCATTAATAACCCTCCCATTGTCCTTCCAGCTACAGGGATTCTGTTCCATTACATATTCAGGAGAATCTTAGCTTTCCAGGTTCAGATATTAATGCATCACCATGCCCACCAGTAGACTCCCAATACTGCAGATTTGGGCCAGCTTTTGTCCATCCTTGTGCAATTTGTACAAGTTCTTAGAAAAAGGTCTAAGCTAAGAAAGTCTGCCCATAAAAGAGAATAAATATACGAGCAAGTCCACACCAAATAAAAATGCCAATCATAATAACACTGCAATCATCAGCTGTGAGGCTGGAAACCACTCTCCAATAAGCAAAGTAAACATGATGTTTGATTGCATTAACAAAAAGAATAGGTAACTTGATTAAAAAAAGAAAAATTGCATGGATTTCTGCGAAACTGCATAGATCAGTTCAATTATCTTCTTGTGACTAATAAAAGTAATACAGAAAGGAACAAGAGGTAGAGCACTCTGTAATAATTCCATGGAGGTAAGAGAAAGGAAGTACTTAGCTAATTTAATAATGCAGTTGTAAAATATCTGTGTGTGGGTCTGCAAAGGGATTACCAGGTTCGTAGTGACAGGAAAGCAAGAAATTAGCAGGACATTTGAAAGAGGGGAGGGAGCAACATCTTCCTTCCGCAGAAGTACTTTTTTGGCTCTATGGGAGGCAACATTCTGAACCAAGTTATTATTTGTGACACTCAACAGAAAACATTTAACATATAAACTATTTTGCTGAGTTAAATCTGCCAAAATGTGGTGCACTGATTGTATTTTTAGCTACAGCTAAAATGATGACCTGGAAACTCAATACCAATTTAATATGTTTATATAAAGGGGGGGAGGGGAGGGGGAAGGCAGTTATTTTGAGGTTCCTGTTGCTTTTACATGATGCACATGTTTTAAGCCCATGTTTTACACTTGGCCTACTTGCTTGTCAGAGGAGGCCAGCAGCAGAAAGCTCACAAGAAGCTATGAACTGCAAGGAACTGGTGATGTGGTTTTGTAGTAAGTTACAGTAAGTAGACGCTCTCCCTTGGGACTAAAGCAGCAACATGAGCACAAAAGCAGCAGTGTAAGCACAAAGCAGAGCAACTCCATTTCCACATTGCCAAGTGTCATCACACCTGCAACTCAGTGGGATAGAAAATATTTGGTCAGGGACTCAATGGCCAAGACAAGACAAGACAAGCACCCTTTTCCTTCCCTTAAAGTCATGGAGCTTGTTGTCACTTACTAGAAAGTTAAACATTAAAGGGAGGATGTAGGCATGTGTCTGCGTAAAAAACAAGGTCATTTGGGGACTAAAATTTCTGAGGCATCTGGGGTAGTTGCCTTTAGTTCATGTAAGTAAAGACTTTCACTCACAATGACAGACAAGACACACAGAAGATTAACCCCCCCATAACAATGCAGACTCTCTTCTTCCTTCCATTTTGCTGCTTATAAGGATAATTTTATACTGCTTACTCAGAAAACAGTTGAGGAATTATGAGTAATAAATATTTCCTTAAATTGAGCTGGCACAATCTATTTCTTCTTTTAAAATATATTGTTCCCAGTTTACTTATTACTCTGTGCTGGGACTTGCCTCTTAAAGAGAAATATTGCTTGAGGGACCACTCCTCATTTAAACAAATGCTATTAAGCTGGAGTGTGAAGATAGTATGGAAACTACTGAAAGGCTTCCCTGGCTGCAGTAAATCAAAGCTAATGGCTTGAGATAAAGTAAGTGGAGTTGTTCTTCTGTTCTTTGTCAGTATTAATATTTTAAGTTACAGCTCCTCTCTAGACTCTCTCTGCTTCTATGCCCTCTTGTTTTGGGCCAGGAATTCTAGAAGGCTTCCCTTATGCACAGCTCACACTTTTATTCCCTGCATTTTGCTGTTGCTTCCAGATTATCTCAACTGCCTGACATTTACCGAGCTTGGAGTAGTGCTCACACGACATTCAATTTTTCATCTGAATGCTTGTTAATCACAAACAAGCACCAGGCCAATTGCAAGCACAATTTACCTGGAATATGTGGTCTGGTAAACTAATTAGGGCAGCATGGAGTGCTAATGCCCTACTTCACAGAGGGTAATAACATAAGGAATGAAGAGCTTTCAGGAGCTTTTGCTGTTGAACTACAATTTATTTCCTGACCTTTAAATATGAATTTTTTTGCCTTGCAACAAGCATGGTTTCATCTCTGTAGCCCACAATTCTCTCTTGAATGCACCCCAGAGTTAAGTATTCTCATGACTCTTTCCCACTCCCTTTAACTAGAAAAATCTGTTTTCAGAGTTTCTTTCCTCTTCAGAGTTTCATTAGGTGGCTTTTTTGGCTCTTTCTGAATAAAGGATTTCTCAGAGCCCACAGAAACTGTCCCACATATATTACAGTGCTCCAACCATTTCCAATAAAGCAATTAGATCTGGGTGGAATTTTTTCAAAAAGCAGTAAAACCATTAGACAGTGCAGTTTTAGAGGCATCAAAACACTCATAAATTCAACTCCAGTTTAGGGAACATGTTCTGCCAAACTGAAAGCAAGGAGACATTTTTCAAAAAGTCTGAGCACTAACGCTGTAATTTGTCAGGCACCAAAGTCATCCAGCTTGGGAGACACCACAAAGCAGTTACCTACGACTGGCAGGCCTTGACTCTTAGCAGGAGGGGAGGGAAAGAACAGAGGAGATAAACCACAGATGGATAATGGTCAGGAAACATCTGTGATGTTGCCGAAGAAACAGCATCTTCACACAAGTAAGTCTGGGATGAGGACAACCCAGGGAAGTTTAAGAAATGCTGGACAAGAGAAGTGTGTAGAGAGAGCATGTTTTATTTTTTGCCTTAGATAAATTATTTTAAGTAGCTAATGTTGTAGAGAAGTTGCAAAGAGCAAGAAAGGGGTGTTTATTCACTATAAAAGTGTATGGACAAAATCAGAGAGATCAAGGTGCACAGCAACTTGTAAAAGATGTGAAGAACAAAACACCACTCTAAAATAATGTTAGCAAGGGAAGGAAGTCCAAAGAAAAAGAAAGTGTCAACAATGAACACAGGAAAACGATCTACAAAGAGGAGCTCTGCAATTTCAGTGGCCTTTTTGAATCAACCTTTACTTAAAACATTATGTTGCAAGTAAATGGTTGGCACAATTAGTGCTCTTGAGAAAGGAGCAGACTCAAACAGCCAGTCCTGATGAACATTATGAAGGGTGCCAAAAAAGCTGGTGGAAGCCATCAAAGAAAATTAGCATTCAGCTTTGTGATCCTACAGAGGAGGGATAAGCTACTGGAAGACTAAAAAAGATCAGCACAGTGCAGTTCTTTAAAGAGAGGAAAACAGGGAATAGCTGGGAGATTTATAAATCAATCGGATTAGCTCCAGTTCCTGCAGAAACAAATCAAACCATTTGTCAGAATCAGGAAGATAACAAGGAGATGAGATGCAGTCAGTGGCACATTTGTTAAGGGGAAAGCATGGCAAAGAAATGTATTTTATTTCTACAGCAGGTAACAAACCTTCTGGAGGTAAGAAACAGTAGCTATCATCGATCTCGAAGCAAGGCTTTCAAAGCTGTTTCACTTACCAGTCTCAGAAACAAACTGGGGAAAATCTTCTGAGGGTTGTGGATTATCAGCTGAAGATGGGCTGTGGAAAAGGCAAGTACCCTATTGGAAGGGTTTAATGGAAGAATAGTTTGCAAACCGTACCACATAACCCTTCCTCTCAGTATCTCCCTCAGCATTAATAAGGTCTCAGCTAAAGCACTATGTCCACATTTGTGCCATATGGGTACCAACTAATGAAAGGTTAGAGGAAAGCCAGAATGACCAAGAGCGTAGGAAAAACATTCACAAAGACTGAACTACACTGGGGTTTTTTTCATGCAAAGAAGAGCCTGCTCTTCTGTGGAGATATCCAGAGGTAATAGATTTAAACCACAGCAAAGCAGATCCATGCTGAATGTTAAAAAGATCTCCAAATGGAAAAATAAAATACTGAAATAGACTGCCAGGGGAACTGCAGTCTTCATCACTGGATGTCTTTAAGGCTGTTAGACAAACTCTGTAAGGAGTAGGACTGACTGATCTGCCTTAGGACACAGGTTGTGAACTAATCGTGTTCTGATCCATTTGCCACAAACCTCTAATCGAGCACGTTTCTTGTCTGGACACACATGCACACAGTGAAAAGAGGAATGCAGAACCTTGAGTGCATCCTCCAGACCGTGGGTTCCAGTTGGTGCAGAAAGACAGGGGCTCCAGGTCACGGCTGCACCCCCTTCCCTCACTCAGAGACTGTCACTTTGGGCAAGTTGTACTCTGCTCTTCACTCCTTTCATCTTTTACAACGCTCAAATTCCCTCTTACAGTGATTAGGTAAGACTAATAGGTAATTTTTCCAGAAGATCCTGACTGAGGCCATAACATGATGGGTTCTCTTTTGGTTACTGTCTCCAGGTATTATGAAATACAGATAACACTTATGCCTAAGGACTAGGGATATTATCTGGAGAGACACTACGTGCAGCAGGTGAAGATGCCTCAATATCAGGACTATCAGCCAAGCAGCAGCTCCTCTGAACACTGAGCACCACGTTCAATTTACATCCTATCTGGGGTTTGTAGGTGATGGTCCCTCACTGGATCAGTGACAAGGCACCTCACCTTCCCTTGCTCTGCACCAGCATCATCTGGAAAGGCTGCAAAAATCCCAAATAAACACCAAATCTTTTATCTGGACTTTTTGTATGTCATGTTTTGGGGTTTTTTTGTAATATAGGTAGAGCATAAACCAGCACCAATTTGGGATCAAACCATTCTCTCTCCTTTTGTTCAAGTACCAGTCACATCTCTGTGTATTTTGTTGCAGCTGTCCCCAAACCTCTTGCCTTCAGTGATCCTCAGCCTGCTCTCAGGCACTTGAGCCAAGGACTACTTTTTGTTTTGGAAGATGTGCTTGCTGTTTATTCCAAATTCAGGGGATGTGAAGAGGCTGCCTGAAAGCTAACACAAGAAAAAGACTATTGAAAAATAACTTTCAAGAATTCAGAGAATTTGACTATACTGACAATGCATATGAAAACAAACCAGAGGAGGCACAAGCTCAGCACATGATCTGAGCTACTGATGTCTGAAGCATGTGTGGGGCAAAAGAATTATTCCATTCTGGCTGGTGTTGAAAGCAACAAAGAACTGCCTAAAATCTTATTCCAAGTCTAGTATAAATCACTAAGGCAATAGAGCAGCATACTAATCCTCCCTTTTACATGAACATCGTCTGAAAGGAAAGTCAATGGCATAGATTTATCATGGGGATATGTGCTATTCTGTAGGGTAAACATGAGCTAAAAGGAATGAGCAACACTTACAGCCCCATCTTTGATAGAGACATCAGCTTCCCTTTCCCTAACAACACACCCTCTCCTGTCGAGTGGGTGATGATACATGGTTTTTTCTACTGAGGAAATATTTAATCTTTTTCTTTGCAGTACCTTGGGCTTTGCTCTTTGCATGTAGTGCCACTGCAATGCTCTCCTCGTTTGTGGTTTGTGCCAAGGGAGATCTGGTGTGCCTGAAAAAGGCATTTTTACAGGGTGTTCAAACCAGCCTAGACTTTGAAGCAGAGCAAAATAGAGCAGCTTTCTGTGTATCCAAAATTTGCATACAAATGATTATTCTGAGACACAGAACCTTTCCGAGCTGAGACTTTCAGGAGTTTGAGTGCAAACTCACAACATCCAAGTTCCAGTTTAAGCTTTTTTTTTTTTTTTAAACTCTTTCTAGGAGTGAAAAATACCCGGACCCTTTTCATAGCTGCAGTTCCACCACATCTATCTCAAATACAGACCATCCTGGCCCTGACGTGAGTGCTCTGGCACCAGCACACACTTGAGTTCTGCTCTGAGACCCCTTCTCCCTGCCGGCATTCCCACCCATCCCTCACAGCTGCAGGAAACTTTAAACTTGAGAGGACACCTCTTGAGACAGTAATATACAATATACCTGAATGCAGCTGAATAAAACAGCTCCTCATGTATGTCCAACTTGACACCACCTGGTGTTAAGGACCTTATTTTTCCCAGGCACCTGTCTCTGTGAAATTGTGCCACCAGGCTCAGCTGTGCTTCACAAACCTCTGCTGCTTCAGCTACCAGAGATTCTTCTTGATTTACTGTCAGAAGCTCAAGCATTTGAAGCAAAGAGCTTCAGCTGCTGCTGCCACAGCAAAACTCCGAATGTCAGGGAGCAAATATGACCAATGGCAGCAAAATTACATAATATTTATGATTTGCCAGCCAAAGCAGTAATTCTAACCAAGGACAAGTGCTCCTATTCCCATTTATGGTCTAAGCCATACATTCTATACGTGAACACAAAGTCAGAAACTAAAAGGCACTTGAATACAATAACTACATTTGGCTTCAAATGAAGACTTTTCCTTTTTTTTCCCCATCTGAGTCACCAGCTTGGGAATTCAGCTGTGAGAAAAAGCTTTCAAGATACTGGACACTAGAAGTGTTCAAGAGAAGTGATTTCTCAAGACAATGAAGTTAATACACTATTGTGCTGCTTTCTGTTGCCAACTGGAAGCACAGCTCAAAAGGCAGAAAATGCCATACTTCAGAAGGTAGTGCACTGGAAACGAATCCACATTTAGCTTATTCACATTGGTGGGAAGGCCTTCACACGCATCTGAAAGGGTCCAAAAGAGAAATCTTGTGGGAGGAAACACAGCACTGTAAGCAACAATGAAAGTTGTCCTAAAGCTTTAAAAGAAAATCATGGCCCCAAAACAATATCCTTCTTCCTAACAGGTTTAAGGGAAATGTCATTATTTTATTAAAGTGATCCATCTGTTCCTTCAGAAGTGGCTGTGGCAGTGCTCAGGATTCAAGCAGATGTTATGAAGTGCAGATTCCAATATAAACCTCAGAGAAAAAAGCCACTGAAAATATTTCTTCAGCAGTCTCTGAAAGACATGGTCAGACATTATCATACAGAAGGTGCTATCAGCTTTAATACCACTGTCCCAGTTCTGTTGGAAGGGTTCATCTCTGTGCAAACAGAATATAACAGGGCACATAGTTCAGAAGGAATTTAAAAAAAATACTTCAGAAAAAAAAATCAATACAATACCTGACATGCTTTTGGCAATTTCTCATCTTTTATAGCACACAAGCCTCAGAATTTTGGAGTGAGATAAACCCACCAATGTCTTCTCTGGGCCAAAGATAAGAAAGGTCTTTGAAACGGCATCAGCTGTATCGAGGCCACTTGTGAGATCTGGCCCTGATTGTGATGGACTCTTTACCAGACCCTGGCTAAAGCACAGAAGTGTGCCTGCCCTGACATGAATGAGATAAAAATTGGCTACATCTCCCATGGTAATGCTTGCTAGACTGCACCATACTGCTAGAGTAAAAATCCATTCAAAGTTCAGTCTTCAACTCTTTTAATCCAAGAAAACTGAATATTAGCACTGCTACAAAATTTCTGTGTTAGAACAGAAGTTCAAGCTTTGGAGTCAAATTCACATATCCCTAAATTTAGGGGTGGTATAGAAATTGATAATTGCTGAGAATCTGGCCTGAGGATGGGAGTATGGTCAGCCTTAGAGGAGAGCACTATATGCTGAGTCAAACATTTTATGTCTCCTTTTCAGAATGTTTAACTTGACACTGAAATCAGAATTAAACAAGGCACAAACAGTGCACGTGGCACACAGGATGGTGGGTACCTGCACCCACAAGCCAGCTAGCTGGTTAAACAAGAATCTTTTTACAGGTCCCAGTTTGGTTTCTTACAAAAGGCCAGACTAAGCCAGTGCCAAATAAAGCACACGTGTCAGCTAGAACAGCCCTTCCCTTCTTCAGCACAAGAAAGCAAGACGAGAGAGGCTTAATGAATTTAATGATACCTTTCTATGCAAAATGCTGAGCTTCTATATGTGTGGACCCCTCCTGCCCTAGACATCTCCTTCTCCTCCATGGCACCATTCCCAGAGGCTTCTTGGTGGCCTTTTCAAGTCTTAATATCAGCATAGCAGTGATCTTGTTACACCTGAAGGATAATGCTGTATAATAGGTACTTTGGCTTAAAGGAAATTAAATGTTAATCTTATGTGTGCAAAAGGGACAGGGTTTTGTTGGATAAGATGAGCACTGCTCTTAGCTTTGTTAGTGAGCAACTGTTTTAGAGGCTACAGCAACCTCATTTATTCCTGGATGACAAGGCTCAGTTAAGTGCTCAGTGCTCGGCTTACATCTAAAAGCAGGATTTTCATCTCTTCCTTCCAGCCCTTTGTCAGTACTGAAAACAAGCAGCCCCATGATCTTCCTAAGGAGAAGATGTGCCACTCCATGCTCCTTCCAACCAGGGAGTTTACAACAGCCAAACTCCAGCACTCCTGCCTTGGTACCACAGCTAAAGCTTAGTTACTCTCATTACCAAACTGGCCTCATTTAGAGCAGAGCGATCCTCATTCTCCTCTCTATTTTGTGTTTCCAATTCTCTCTCTGTTGCAAAAGTCTTGTGTAGTTTTGGGCCAGTCATTTATGAGGAATAGCACATGTAGCACGTCTATAAAATAACAAGAGTAATACCCTGTTGCACAGGATATTTATCCAGAGATACTCAAAATTATAAGCTGATCTAGAGAACTAGTAAGAATCCCAGTTAGACAAAGTAATTTCATTTTCAACAGTCTCTTGATTGGGCATTAATTACTGTGACATATTAAAGAGCAAGAATTATCTTGTAGTTATGATTTTTTTTCTATGTAAATTTCTTCATTATATAGGATACCTTTTATATAGCAAATCAATGTCTTTCTTATTCTGAGATGCAATTAGTTTCTGATAGTAAAACCACACCAGTGCATCTTCCTGTCTTGTACTCTGCTATCCCTCATTGTTCGTGGAGCATGGATATCCATAAATAGTCACTTCCTTCTCCTTGTGGTTTGCAGAGTAAAAACTATTTTAAATGCTGAAGACTTCAGCTTGCTGACAAACAAAGGTTTCTGTGCCAACATGAGCAAGTTAGCCAGACTGCTCAAATCCCCTATTCCCATCTCATGAGATTCTTGTGTCTCTTATCATCTCAGAAGTGCCAATCTAATGCACCTTAAACTGGCAGGCGCTTGCACGTCTGCCTGCTGGCATCCCCCTCCCACAGGAGCCAGTGAAATGTCTGGTGGTGGACAGGGGTCACCAGGACACCCTTGGTGAATGGCAGTGTACTTAGGGTGACACTTGGCCCTTGGACTTTCCCGCTGCAGACTGACACTTCAGCTTGATTTACTTTGTCATTCTTCCATTTCCCTCCTGGTCACGAATACTCATTTGGTTTCACCAGCAAATGAGGGTTTGGCCTTTGATTTTACTGGGGACCAGAAATTCAATCCATGCCCTGACTCCTCAGCTCTGTCACCGAGTATTCAGAGAATATTAACCTTTTCCAACTACCCCGCAAGCGAATCTTACCCGGGATCTTGGCAGCAGGAAAGCAATGATTTGATTAATACTAGGCATGAGATGGTTATGGAAGGAGCATTTCTTGTAAGGAAAATCAGCTCTTTCTTGTCAGTAAATGAACACTAATACTGTTTCCCTATTAAGGCAGACTCCTGCTTTAAAACTTTTATGTCTTCCATATATCATGTTTCTGGAAGAAAGTTTTGCTATTTAAATAGCTGCCAGAGTGTTACAGGCTTATATGATTGCAATTTACAGTACTCCATAAATCAGCAGACCTCAGATGCATTGGACAGATGAGACCTTAAGTTGACATCCTGCCTTTTTATGAACATTAAGAGGCTTGATCTCATGACTTATTTACACAGAAGTATCTCTGCTGCCTCGGCCAAATTGTTCCTAAAGTATAAAGTACTTTACACGAAGGAACATAATGACGACAACCTGAAGCTTTGTACAGCCAGTCCAGAGGGGTTAGCTCAAGTCCAGGAAAGATCTGGTGGAAATTTGTCCTTTAAAAGAGAATCACATGCAGTAATCCCATGGATAATCCATCTTCACTTAAACAAGAGCCTGCAGAAGGCTGGGGCAGCCTACTGACAGGATCAACTTCCAGATCAACGCATCTTGGCATGGTACTATTGCAGTCACTAGCTGCAGGCTTGCCTGAGTCATGCCTCCCTCTCATACCCTTCATCTAGACAAAATCTGTCTCATCTCCACTGGCATCCTGGGTGGGGTTTGCAAATACTCCAAATACTTACACACACAAGTAATTTCATGTAGCTGTGGAGCTCTGCCGAAGAAAATGAGACTATCTATGTATATGCATCAGTGGAGTTATATACCAGCCCACTTTAAGAAATATGGAATTTGGAAAAGGCAAGAGGGTGACAACTACAAAACAATCTCCCATGAATTAGAGCACATCTTGGAATCCACAGATACAGTAACTTCCTTCCAGCATCACAGTTTGTTGCACAGAACTGCTGTGAGTCAGATCTTTTCAGGATTTTGCCTCAAAGGCACTTCTTTGGGGGCAGCTGTCTTTTCATACCCAGACCCTGTGTTTACAGACTGGGATTACCCTCAGCAGTAGAATAATTTTGAATCCCTCAGCAGTCGATTCTTCTGCAAATCTATCTGATACATTTCAAGTAGAAGTCAGAGTTTAACATTTACATACTATCACCTGACCAAAATGGCCATCTTTTAATTATTTCATATGTCCCAGCAAAACCAGAGCCAGGTATTTCAGAGCTTCTTTCCAGTCAGAGGGCAAGAGTCCACTTCTCATCATAAAGTAAAAGGAAACAATAAGCCAGAAAAAATCATTACATCTTTGGAAACAACACCAGGAGGTAGACAACTGCCTTAAATGATGCGACTAATATTGGCTGTCTGTGAGAGGATACCAAAGAAATTACTTGGTTATTAAAAAGCACCAAGCAAAAGCAACCACCCTGTGGCTTTAGTTGCTGGTTCTAATCAAATAAGCATTCATGCACATCCCTTATCACTCAGACACATGCTCTAAAAAGCTGAAAGAACAAAACCAATTAACATTAATAATAACCTCTAACTTGCTCCTGGTAAACCTCACCCCCTTTTTCAGTCATACTTCCCCACTTAAGAAAGTATTGCTTAAAAAATCATATCCTCCCCCTTCCCTCCTGCCAACAAGCACTGTTGGCAGAAAACATGTAAAATATTACAGTTATCATTGTTGTTCTTGAGCCAACCATCCCGAAGAGTTTCCCTTCCCTACAGCAACAGACCTGGTCACAGCTGAGGGAGGAGCAAAGAGCAAGCCTTGCTATTAGTTACAGCAGTGCAAACGCTGTCAGAAGCTGAGTCAGTTGTTAACATCAGGGGAATTATTGTTCTGATCAATTTGTCTCATTGTTGGGTGCAGGTTCGTTTTTCCAAGCACCGTGGAAAAATCACCACTTGCTCCCAGTCTCCTCCCTGGCAGTGACGAGCAGGGGTTGTACAGGATCACAGCACCCCTGGTCTCAAGATAGGGCTGAATTATGGATGAGGGAATTCAGGCATAGAGGTGTCGAAAGACATTAGGTACCCAAATGTATAGTGAGGAGACTTAAATATGAATGGATTTAACTTCTCTGCTCTCCAGCCAGGCAGGTACATCTGCATTTCCTCCACTACACAGGGAAATTATGGTATAAACAAAACAGCACAGTGCTTCAAAGGCATTTTTGATACTTCAGTGTTGGTCTGCCCTGCTTGTCTCAGGCACCTGATTTAGGCTCTTCATAGTGGTTATCTGGCAAAACAAATTCCCTCTGTAGAGACCCATCTCCCTCTGTGGGTCACAGCACTCCTGACCTCAGTCACCTGTGGTGACGATTTGATGGCAGAATTCCATCCCCAACTTCCCCAAGTGCAGCCACACCCTAATGACACCTCGCGCTCAGTGAAGTGGCCATGCCAGGAATGAACAGCACCCGGTCTAGTCCTGCTCCAGCCACTTGCCCATGGTGGGGCTCTGCTCCTGCAAGGGATCCTACCCAAACATCCCGACTGGTAAAGCAATATGCTTTGTCTGACCCTGCTGCTCACTTCCACAGGGCAGCACGACGGCTCACAGCATGTTTCACCCATTCACTACTCAATTAATATAACAACTGCATTCACATGAGTAAGTAACCTCCAGGTAGGCATTAAATGTATGAACTCTGACACTGAAGTATCATCCCAGCTATACCACCTTCATCATATTCTTGCTCACGTCCCCAGAAGAGCCTTTTCCCAAAATTAAACTTGGTAGAGGTGCAAAAGGACCTTTCTTTCCTATGAGTTCAGACAGCAACCATGAAAAAATATAACAAATTTCGTAACAAATATACACCATAAGAAACTGTATAATCAATGCAAACTCAGTGGATGTTTTAGATAATTCAGCAGCATGCCGGCAACAAGCCAAACAGAAAAAAGGGTAGGAATACCAGTTCAGCTGCTCCTGATATGGAATCCTAGCAAGGCAGTCAGTGCACACAAGTTTTGTATTTAGCGCTCATTCACAAGTTCAATCCATTATCTGTTTTGATCTTCCCAACTGCTGTGAAGCACCTTCATTGATTGTGTAACAATTTACAAAGCTCTGCCAATTTTCAGTGATTAAAATCTTGGCTCCTGTTGCCCACCATCATGATGCAGTCTTTAGAATAAAGAAAATAAAAGCACTCAATAAATAATTACTGACTTTATCAAAAATTTGTGGATGATGTGTGCTTTTCTGGGTAGGACCTAATTTCTGATCTTTGAAATGCAAGGTCATGTTTGCTTAATATTTAACCTTTCCTCTGGCTCAGTAAGATGACAGCCTAACCGTTTCTTTTTTTATGAAAGGTGAGATTTGCCTGCAATATTGTGATTATAGCAACCAGACTAGTTTTATTATTGAGGTATTTTTAATTGCTAGACCAGGTGACATAACTTCAGTAGAACCACTTGAATGGCACCTGTCCAGTTTAATATCACTGTGATATAGCCAACAACAACCATGTTACTGCCTATTTGCTCCGAAAATTACCTGAGTTACCTACAGCTGATATGAGGTCCCTCTTCTGCTGCACCCACACATTCTAGAGGCTGAGTTTCTGTCCCATAGGGACAGCAGTAATGCAACAGAGTGGGAAGATGGAGAAAAAACATTTTATTCTCTTTATTCCTGAGGAAATAAGGCACAAGAAAAGAAATACACAGTGTGTCATTATAGAGCTTTTCCATTAAACACACTGTTCTCAGGCTCTGAAGTGGCTGCACCCAGGTTGGCTCTCCAGCCACGGACACAGAGCATTTGTTAAAGCCCAGCATCATGTCCAGCTCTGGGCTGGCTCCCAGCCAGCCAGATCAGAGTTTGGGCAGCATTGCCTCCCAGCAGCTCACCCCAAACAGTGCTCCCTGAGCAGCAGGGACTCCTGCCAGGCACACTGTCCCTGCTGCTGGCACACACTGGAGCAAAGCGCAGTGCTGGGGAGATCCCCCAGCACGCTCCTCTCAGCTGGCACCAGCCAAGCTCTGAGCACAGGCAGCTTCCAGCAAAATGCATTTCAGTGTTGTTGCAGGAATGTCTTGTTCAGTTTCTCAGGTGAGTGTTTCTTTGGGTCCAGTCCCTTGTTCCTATGGCCACACTGAATGTGTGGAACCTGCTGGGCTGTGACCATTGAGCCTGCACGTCACAAATCCAAATGTCATATCTCCCTAACAGGACACCTCTTCCTCTGATCTTTGGAGGCCTCTCCTGAAACACAAAGCAAATATTTCCAGGCTATTCCTATCTGGAGTTGTCCTGAAGAGGTTCTGGAAGGGACACACAGAGGCTGAATTACCCTCAGGAAAGGCAAAAGATGGTTTTCCCCGCTGAGCCAGTGTCCTTGCCCCATCACCACCAGCCTTTACACCTGGTTTTTTGTCAAAGTATAGATAAGGGAGGGCAGGATCCTGCACAATGGGAGAGTCACGAAGAAGGTCAAGTTATTTGTATGTGCACAGCCTTGAGAAAGTTCACACCAATTAAGTGTACTCACCAAACTCTGAAAACCATTTTCCTGAGTTGTTTTTCTCTTCTTGCCCACACTCAGTTTATGTCTTTCTGACAATCATAAAATACAAACTTTTGTCACTTCAGTGCAAACTTTGTGAAATTAAGCGGTTTACCTAGCTAGAGCCAAAGGTTAAATTCACGTTATTTTCCTGCTGACTTCACTGCATTTAACCTTTGAAGTTTGGTTGGTGAAAATCCCTAGCCCATCCATGTAAAACAAACAGAAAAACTCAGAGAGCAGCACTATTTGGGATTACTCAGGGATGTTTGAGTAGGTATTATCCATGCCTCTCTCAAACCACTGCAAAAATGATTTTTCTTCCTGTAAAAATCCAGGACATCCCTTTCCTCTGTACACATGTACACACCTGGACAGGGGCAGGGCAGAGGGGCAGTTACTGCATCCCCTCCCTAAAGATAAAGTTGAACCATTCATCTGCCAGCCTATGTAACATGTCACAGCCACAACTACTTTCCTTTATTGGAAAATGTCTCCGGAACAGAGGTGGCTCCCAGAGATTCAGGGCTGGACTTGGAGCCACAAGCACACCAGGACAAGCAGCTGTCTAGGGGTTTCTGTGAGCAGAGTTGCTCCAGGAGGCTGGTGGGGACCTCAGGGGCACAGACTTGCAGAGAAGCCATCCTGGTCAGAGCTACCTGGAGAAGGGATGAAAAGAGGCAAAGGGAGGGAGGTTTGGGGGTTTGTGTTCAATAAGGGAAAAATTTGTTCTTTAATAAGCTCAATTAAAGAGGCAAGAGCCTAAAGTCCAGACTAAGGTTTTTATTGTATTTTTTTGTGGCCAAACTCAAGTCTGAGAGGGAACAGAGCATTCATAGCTATCTACAGGTTCTTCTGGAAGCCCTGCACTGCTTCACCCCTTGCTAAGTGTCTCCTCTCTCGACAGCTCACCAAGATGCCTGTGATTGTAAGGACAAAATTTCGTGTGCCACATGAGATGAGCAACAGAGGAGGGCAGAGCTCTACAGAAAGGGTATTTCAAGGATTACACCTCACAGGAAGGGGTGTTGGAGCAGGCAGGAGTTATTTTCAAGGAGTGTGGTACATCTTATTACATTTGATATTCTCCAGTGACGGCTGCAATTCAGAACAGTAAATGTATTTTTCCCCAGTTTGGGTTCATCCATCTCCTTAATTTTTAGCATTCTCCTGTCAGCAGTATCAAAAGCCAATAAAAACAGACATACCTGAATTCTACAGAATTCAGCAGCATTGGGGGCTGAAAACAACGTGCCCCACGGCATGGGTCTGTGGGAGTCCAGGTCCCACTCTGACACCTGCTGTACAACTCCAGCAGCTTATTGAGCTGGGACTGGCCAAGGGCATGAGTGTCATTGCCTCCTGCTCAGAAAACATCCTCATTACAGAAAACATCAGCAGCAAACCATCAATTAAAGGAACAAAGGAAGAGTTCAGAGCCAGAACTGGAAACAGATCAGCATCTGCTCCTCTTTAGTCACTGGTGTCACCTTGTGCTTCCTGAGGGTCTGAACCTGCTTTTGATGCACGAGCATCGATAGGAGCTGCATGAACACAGCAAGGAGAGTGAGACCCCACGAGCAAAATCACTCAGCATTGCTGGAGCACATCTCAGGCTGGTGAAAATGCTTTTGACATGGGAAGAGATGCAGAGACACACCTGTAGGTGCAATAGGTAGCGTATACAACAACATAAGCACTCCCCATGTTTATGAAGAATTCCATTGAATAAAAGATCTGGCAATAAGCTACATGAGTGACTCCAGATTGCAGCACACACATGGCATCACATGCCTTTTTCCCTCCAGAGTGCAGTATTTCACCAAGTTTGTGACACATATTAAGTACCACGGACTGTGGACCACCCAGATGGAGCAGTGGTTCCCTCATGGGTGCACCTTCCCAAGAACAGCGATTCCTCCAGGTTCCCCAAAGCCCTCCTGTTTCAGGTAGGCACGTTCCTCCACCTTTAGCAGGAATACAGTACAGGTACATGCACCTGTGATAGTGAAACGTAATTTGTTCAGATCTTTGCCTTTAGGGTGAACACTAAGATGCTGCCAACAACCAGAAAATTCATGATCTGATTGAGAGGCTGCAAGGTATGCCTTTTCTCCAAGGCTTTTGGAAAACAGAGCTGGGTTTCCACTTGTACGTGATCCAGCAATTTTTAATTAGTTTTTTTCTTTTTGAAGTGCTAAGCAATGTCCATCTTTTCTCCACTGTGCAGCATTCTGAGAAGAAGTGAAAGCATGCTGTTGGCTGGTCATGCAGCCTCATGTTCCCACTGGATGGCACTGGGACACTGAGTTTGGTGCTGGTCATGGTCATTCACAACCACCAGAAAGGGGGGAAAGTAAGGGTTTACCATTCATTTTTGCCACAGTTGCACCATTAAATGTTTTAGATGGCTTTTCTACAATTTTCAGTGCACTTTTCTTCCCTAGCCCTCCATTGTAGTGCAAAAAACTATGGTTAAAATGAGTGATACGAGGTTTCAGCTGCAATTTTAATGCACAGCATCCCATTTTCCCTGTTTAACCCTGCCTCCTGTGGAGTGTTAGAGATGGCTTAGAAATATCACACAAACAGGCCAGGGATAATTTTTCCCCTCTTTCAGAAAATTTCTCAGTAAATTCTTCTCGTCCCAGTCAAGCTAAAAATACTGCTGAAAGAGTCTTCATTGTGAGGCAGCACTTGGAAAGGTTTCCTAAAGGTCACAGTCTGGGGCTGAGTTTGAGCTCCTGAGGTTTACACTTGGCTCTTGCACTGAACTGTTACCTGTTATATGGTTTTATTCTCCTTTGCCCCTGGTGTACTTGGATAAGTGACAACTGCAGGGTCAGAGATGCACGTCCAGACTGTCCAGTTGCAGCTGAAGTATGAGATACCATCACACAAGCCCAGGACAACAGGCTTGCAAGGGAGGCATCAGCTTAGGCCCTGGTAATTTGGATGAGGAGCCTCTTTCTGGGGAGGACTTTCAGGGGTGACATTGCACCCCCTCTAGCCTGTCTCCCATGTGACATCCTACTCTGGCTCTGTCCCCAGGAGATCACCCAGCAGGCAAAGCCTCACCAGATACCAGAAATCACTGGATCTGGGACAAGGAGACATAAAGACACCCATATATTGGCAGATCCATCCCTTCTCCTAAAGGAAAAAGCTTCCCCTTTCTACCTTTTTTTTTTCCCCCCCAAGAAGCAACTCCGTGGTGGCACCAGCTGATTCATGTCATCTTTGCTCTATAAGGTAATGCTGCCTTTTTAGGCATCAGCATTTCCTAGCTGTGCCTGTCACCAAAAAAATGTGAGTTTTACTCAACACCATTACCATTTCTGCTGGCTCCCCGGGGATCCCTCTGGTGCAGGGGAGGAGGCATGAAGATCCAGGGCCAAAAGTTAATCCTGAAGAGAAAACATACCACGATCCCAGCCCCTTGCTCCCAGCCACGGCAGCATGCCAGAAGTTACGTGATAACCTAACGTAGCAGGAAGCACTGGTGCTTCAGCCAGGATAACTCTTTAGAGGTAAAGCCACACTGTCTGATGGGGAACCTGCACCCCCTCTCCGTGACTTAGATCCCGCTTATAGGAGCCCCTTAGCGGCTCTCAAGCCAGGCAGATATTCAGTGAATTTGGAGAGAAAACCCCAATCCAAGTCTCCCTTGTGAATACTACTCTCCAAAGAGCACCTCGCCTATCCAACACAAAGGTGTTTTGGCTTTTTTTTTTTGTACTCCTCCCCGCGGTGGAGCAGCACCACTGGCAGGACGAGAGATGGGGCTCTCGGCGGCAGTGATGGAGTCACAAGGGATGAGTAAGTGTGAGCCGCTTGCTCGGCAGCTGCTGCCTGCACCTTCAGACAACCTCAGCGGTGACAACGGGCACCCCCCTCTCCATCCATCCGTCCTTCCCTGCATCCCTCCCTCCATCCCGCTCCGGGGCTCCGGGAGCGGCGTCGGCGGGGCGCTCTCGCCCCCTGGTGGCAGCGGGCGGCAACTGCAGCGGAGGGACCGGGCCCCGCTCCCAGCCCCGTCCCGCCGGGATGCGCCCGGGACGCGGCATTCCCGCCGCTGGGAACACAGCGGGCCCGCCCGGGCTCTTCTGCGCCTTGGGAAAAAAAAAAAAAAAAAACCCCAACAATTAAAATAGCGAAAGACCCTGTGTTTATGGCCGCAGCCCACCCAGCCCCGTGGCTGTGGTGCAGTTGGCAGCTTCCCGGAGAGCTGGGTGGTGGCCAGCAGCCACCTACCCACCACCTTCTATAATGGTATTATTTACAATAATATAACAATAAATACAATAATTACAAGATTAAGTTATCAAGCCCCTTGATGGAGCTTCTTGCCTCTCACACGCGTGCCAGCCGAGGATATCCTGGCGGCATCCAACCATCGGCTTCGGCAAGAGGGATTTGGCTCCTGAGACAAACACTTGAACACCTGGGAGAGGCAGTACCACCTGCACGGTATTTATAGACCGTTTGCCCGGTGGCTGAGCTGCTCTGCTGATGCTGGGCTGTGCATCCAAGCCAGGGCATTGGGCTGGGACCGGCCCCTCAGCCTGCAGCGGGGGGGGGGCTCAGGCATGGGGATCGGTTTGGTGTTGGGCATCAGCATTTCCTCTGGAGAATCAGTGGGTGAATCTCTGGGGAACCAGCTGCCAGCTGAGCTGACAGGGGAAGCCAGTTGTGTGATGCCCATTCCCAGCTCCCAATGGACTTTGTCTCATCCAAAAAGTGCCAAAATAACAGCTGGCAGAAATTACTGTTTACTGGCATTTATGTTCAATTCCTGCTCTGCAGGAACTAAGCTCTTCCAGCAATTAAAGACAGTCAGCAGTACCCTCAGCAGCATAAACATTTTCAACCAGTAATTACCAACATCACTTCCCCATGTGAGCTGCTGAGTGACTTCTGCCATCTACCCCTCCACTTTTCCACTTAAAAAACCCTGACCAAAACCAAAATGAACAAAAAACCCCCAGCAAACCACTTTGCATTGCTTCAGCAATCACAACCCTCCCTCTGAGACTGTAGGCTCAGACTGACACTAGGCTGTATCAGTGCTTAAACCTTTTCAGTAAATATAGTGTGAAAGATACTGGTTCAAGCTACTCACATAGAACGGTGCTGTCCAAATCCACAGGCTAAAGGACCTACAAATATATGTCAGGTCCTCAGCTAAAGTCTCTTGACTACGCAGCACTGTTGGCTTTCAGGGTGAGAGGAGCTGGAACGTAAACTGGAAGCTCATATTTAATTCTCAGCCATTCCCTGAAGCTCCCATGGCTGATCTCTGAGACTCTTCCCAGCACCACAACCTGTACCTATAAATGAGCTGCTCCACAGGGAGTGGAGTGAGTATTTTTGATTTTGGATGAGTGGACCTGTGGTTCAGTTTCTTAATCATCAGTGGAAAGGCAGATGACTGCTGTAGGGGCTTGTGTGAAACTGGTATATGAATTTAAGCCAGTCACAAACCTTTTCCTTCCACTTCTCACCCATCTGAGGGAACCAGCATGTCACCACAGTGCCCTGCTGCCAGCCTGGGAGAGCAGAGGGAAGATGCAGGATGTGCCCAGGAGCTGTCTGCTCCCCATACTGGCACAAGCTGGCATGCAGTTGGGAAGCTATCAGCTGGCTTTTGCAGGTGCCTTGCACAAACATTTACATTTATCTGCAGACCTCATTTGGTTTTTATCTGCGTACTTAAGGTTTTCTGTTGTAGCCAGCTGGGAAGGAAGAGGGTGATCCCAGACCACAGAATGAGGTGCCCTTAATGCTCCAAGCCCAGGGCCCTAAGGAGGGTTGCAAGCAGTGTGGGGCTGGGGTATTCAGCATCACCAGGGACTAAAGGAAGCATGAAGCCAACAGGATTCAACACTATGTAAAGGTCAAGTTGTACACTTGAACTGTTGTCTTACCTCAGAATTGCTTTTTGGGCAGCATTAGCCCACTCTCAGTGCCTCAGGATACACTCAATAACCAGTGCTGTTCCTGCTTAACAGGTGGGTGAGATGGGGTCAGAAGGATTTACCCAAATACTACTCCACATGTCCCACCAGCAAACTCCACAACAGCAGTCACACCCAGGAATTCCCAGGCCCTAAATCTGTCTTTTATTCTATCTGCTCTTCATCAGGAAAGTGACTTAAAGGTTGAAATCTCACCAAAGGTGAGTGACAGATTGCTTTCCTAGTATAGGAAAGTTCTCATCTGATCTGAAAGCTTTCCAGAAAGCTGAATTTCAGGTGAAATTCTAACATCTCAAAATTTATTCTTAATCACTCTTAGGAGAAAAGCAAGCTCTTCTGTGAGACAAGTCACAAAACTGGTCTGTTTCTATGATGTTAAGTAATTTCATTTTGAGAATGTCAAAACATCCTAAAATATTGTTTTATGCAAAATAGTAAACAGAATGACCATTTTAATAAGGCAAAATTAATTTTATTGACACAAGCAAGACAGATTGATTTGTTTTGGCTTCCTCCATTAAAAATTGTCAAACCACCAAAAATCTGAGTTTTCGACACTAATAGTAATGCCTTTCCTACAAGGTAACTCTTCCAGACTGTTTTAGACCAGCTCTTCACATAAACAGTCAGACTGACTTCAGTCCCAGCAATATCCATGGCTTTGTTGGTGCCCTGGTCCGCATCCTGATCTTCTGGAGCTCCTGGGAGATGAGGCCTGTGGTAAAGAGCTGACGACAGTTACTGTGTGCGTACAGCACCCACCCCAGCACCCTTGGGGCTGCCTTTGCTTTGTCTTCTGCTGGTCCCTGGGACTGAGCGGGTAAGGCTGAAGCAACCAGCACCCAGGTGACAGCTCAGAGGAAAACTGTGGCCATCAGAAGTTAAGAGTCTGGAAAATAATCTTTATCAACTCTGTGGAATCACCAAGTGCACGCACGGCTGAGACCAGCCACATCTTCTGAAGCTGTACCCAACCACTCAGACTGTGCTAATTCCTTGCACATTGAGAGCCTTTGAAATCAAGCTGTAGAACTGGGCCTGTCAGAAGCTATCTGGTAGCATTTCCATTTCTTTCTATGCTTACTGCTACAGAAGAAACTTCAGACTGTGCCATTCCAAGTCTCACCTCCCTTTCACATGTCACTTTCTTGTATTTCAACTCCCGTGAAAGAGCTGAGAATCTGGGTTTCGATGCTGCAAGTTACGGGCCAAAATATTCCACCACTCCCCCCCAAGTTTTTTCCTCTCAAGAACACAAAAAATATCTTCCTGTCTACCACAGTGTAAGAAATGCACAAAACTTCAAATACTGGTTTACAGCTCCCAAAAGCAGCGAGGCCAACCAGCTACAATGCAATGCGGGCTCAGAAAATAGGAGAGAAAATGTTAATTTCCAGAAAACCAGTCTGCAGGCAGCCTGGCTCCCTGCACACATCACTCAAGTGCTGCTGCAGACCACTTTGACAAGGGCAGGATCCTCTCTCTGACACTTTGCTTTCCATCTCCCTTGGCTGTGGGTTCCCCAGGGTGCCAAGCACTGCATGCACCACCTCCCCTGGGTGAGCCCACCACTGCAGGAGTAACAGGACCCTCCACCTAGCTTAAAAAAGAATGGCAAAGGAGAGATCCATAAAACATGCAGTTAATACATTTATATCAGGTAACTGCTCCCATCAGACGGTCTGGCCAACCTAAGGCGATCGTAGGAAGGACCGCAAAGGTCAAGGCACGTTGCCCCCATTGCCCAGCCAGCCCCATGAGGAGCAGTGTGGCTTTTCCCACTTCAATACTGTGTTTTACTTTTCAGGATATTTCTTCCTGACCTCATCAAGCAGTGCTCTGAAACACAAAAATAGATAAAATGAGAGATTACAGTTTTAATTCAAACCATAATTTCTGTTTTTATAAATGTCTCCTCTTTAAGTTTCTTGGCTGTTTGCATACTAAATAGCCTGCCTTGTTTTCACTTTGCCACCTCTTTGTATTATATTATTTTTACAGCTGACAAGCACCGCTAGACTGTGAGAACGCTGCAGTGTCAAAAGCAGATTGAATTTGCTGATTGCAGGAGTTCTTTGTGCTGCTCACACAAAATTACTTTCCCCTATAATACATCTGTTGTTTGTATATTCGATAAAGTTAATATCTGTGAAATCAGTCATTTCCCTTAGCTCTAAATTATACGGCAACAGACAGAAGATTGACTTCATTGTATTGACAAGAGAGAACTCTCAACACTTATTATTTGTGGGGACTTGGAGAGATTACAAAAGCACACAGAATGGCTTTATCTGGGGAGTATATTTCTAGAAAAGCTGATGAGGTGATGTATGCACATTAACAGTGGGAATAGCTAGTTTTTAACAAACTTCTACCTTTTTAATATTTTGATGAAGAAGAACTAAAGAAATAGTATAAATCAATGTATCATTCCCTTTCCCTCTTCCTGCCAGTATCTTGTTTAACACTGATCTCATGTGCAATATTTATATCTACATAAATTATTCAGGAACCAATTAATCCAATTCTTTTATAATTACCTCTTATAATGGCATACAGCCCCAAACCCAGCACCTTAATTGCTACTTAATGGATATATTTATGACACCAACACTACTAAAGAATATAGGCACCCTCACTTATTTCATTTAGGGATGGGTCTTAAGGTACTGAACTCCTGATTTGGATATCAAGCACCTCCAAATTTCCACCATTTGGAGACAGATGGGTTTTCACTTCAGAGCAAGAGGCTTCAACTCTCTTATTTCACAAATATCCATGTATCAGGGCACAAGAGACCTCGTTTACTGCAAGATGACAACACCCCAGTGCCCTTTCTCTGATGCCTTGACTCTCGCAGGAGGGGTACACTGGATTTTGTCTCCATACTGCTGGAAACAACCACGTTTGCCCAAGTTGGCTTAACACATCACAGGCATAAACAGAGCACAGATCATCCTGAGCTCAATCCATAAACCTTGCTCAGTATATGGAAGCAGCCTGAATGTTAAGATCACCTCAGATGGGAACACTGGATGCACTATGAATCCTGCCTCAATGAACCACCCTCAGCAGCAAATTAAACGCTTTACTGAAGGACATCACTCAAGCGAGAGCAGAAATGTGTAGATCTGCAAATGTCAGAATCAGGTGAAGACTTCTCGTGCCTTGATTTAGAAATGAAGGAAGGTTAGCTCTCCTTGCCTCAGTTAGCAGGCCTGGGATTTTCCCATTATCCTTTCGGAGGAAAAAGTGAGAGAAACCTTGAAAAAGGCATGAGTGGCTTGTCTAATTTGGTATTTGTACCCTTAAACACGATTTCAAGCGAGTAGGGTATTTTCTGAGCAGTTTGACACACACTGCCTGCTCTATAAGCATCTTGTGAGGTTGTCTCGCACATCACTTAAAATAAACCTCCTTGAAAATACGAGAGCATTCCTTGGAGCACCGTATAATTAAATATGCGGTGTCTTTTCCTTTGCGTAGATTGAACATCTGTCAGGCTGTGCACCTACTCTAGCAGAGATCAACATCTGGAGTGGGACCCTCACCCTTCCTGTTGGGGATGTTTTAAGCAACATATTACAAGACCAGCCTGGGAAAGGCACCAGTATTGGGGTAGTCAAAGGCGAGCGTGGTGTTTTTGAGCAAGGCTTTGTCTGAGTTTGGCTGCATTAACCTGGTTTGCTTCAGACTCGGAAACACTAAAGGCAGCACAACAGCTATAGGGACTTACGTCTTTTGGATTCCAGGGACTGCATTTAGCTCAACTTGAATGCGTTCTTGATTGATTTAAGTTAAAGGAAAATAAACAGTTCTTAAATGAAAAACGAACACCCACGGGCTGCCTGGCACAGGTTTAAGTAAACTCACAGAAATCACTCCTTCTACCAGTGCAATTTTCCCTTTGTGAAGAAGTTCTGAAACGTTAATGGCTTTCAACTTGCAGAAACACAACGCTCCAAAACTTTGTCCTGTTACTTGTAAAGTGCATTGTGCCAAGAAGTACTTGATAATTAGAGAGAATGTGCATTAAAAGCTTAAGAATACAGCTTCTAACTGAGAGTCACTTAGTTTTTATGATTGCTTCTGTCTTTACTAGCAGCTAAAGACATCCTCTGAAGTCTTAAGCTAGTCCTAATCAAATGTTTCAGTCAGTGTGTTTTTCATGAGACCTGACAAATTTATTCCATTATGCTGCTATTAACGGTGGGTATTTTTGCATTAGGATGCAAAGCAGCAACTCCTACAACTAACATTTCACTGAGGAAAGTTTTGCAATTACACCAAGAGATTGGGAATTGGAATTCCTGGGTTTCTTATGAGCTGTGGGGCAGACATCCTGTGCTGTCCCCCAAGTGAGCCACTTTGATTCCCTTATCCACTGAATGCACAGTAATGTTGCCAGGAAATTATCGTGAACATATTCAATAAAAGGGTGATTTTGTTTTTGGCATTTAATCCTTTGACCTACATGTTCACTCCAGGGTGTTTTACCGCTGGTAAGGTTCTTACCAAGTCTCAGAGTAGTTTTATTGGTGTTTATGGGTGGTTTAATGAATTAATACCTTTCTCTCTGACCTAAGTCACAAAGCTGAAAAGCTGAATTTGAACCAGCAGCACTGAGTAAGAGAGAGAACAGAGAAGTTTACTGGGAAATTAAAGAGAAATTGAGTTGTTACTAAAGGCATTTTTAAATAAGCCCTTTTAATTTGGGGAGAGGATTAAATTTTTCTGAAAGCACTCACCTTTTTAGAAAGAAAATTAAACCACCACCACTCCAAGACCCAAAGACTGAAAACTTCTCCACTTCTAATAAAGTCTTCAAGCTTTGCTTTTTCAGCTAAAATAAACTAAAATAAAGAACATCTGACCTCCATGCTCCTGAAGAACACCCTGCAGCACTGACCAGAGGTGTCAGAGGGACATGGCTCCAGCTGTCTTGCAGAAATCCCCAAAGGTACCTCTGAGGGAGCATCAGGTTTCCTCTCCCATACCTGCAGAGAGCCAAGCAAGTAAATCCAGCCAGATACTGTTCTAATATCTGTTTTTTCTCCTATTTCTAATAAACTCGTCCCCAACGACAAGGATATGAACAAGCTCCCTGGAGAGTCTCATGTTTTTTTAGCATCATAGGTCTTGCTTGTTACTCTTACAAGAACTTCACCATCAGTGGTACTGTAGCAGGACTGAATTGGACCA
>JAWWEU010000011.1:6190773-6308859 GCA_035583155.1 Acropternis orthonyx
GGGGGGGGGGGCAGTGTCCTCACTTGGCTTGGGGACCAAGTAATCACTATGAAAATTCAAAAATCTCGGGGAAAAAACCTGAGCCCTATCAAAGCCTCTCATGAAAAATGGGAAGAACCCCATGCCAGGACAGCCCCTATCCTAGGACAGCTCTCTACGGGTGCCCTCACTGGTCTGCCACATGCCAGGCGGGCAGCCCAACCTTTGGCTGTTGCACGTGCCAGTGTAGCCTTGAATTCAGGGAACTGCTGGGTCAAAATTTCCCGCTGAAACAGCTCTATCGGCCTGAAACGTTCAACAAACGACTGCGTAGAGAAAGATATTTTATCCGAAAGACTGTCTTGAGTTTGGTAACTCCCCTGACTTTGGTGGAAGAAGTCTCCTCCCTGAGCTGACGGTGATTTATCTGCTCTGTTAAGCCCAATGACAAAGCGCCAGTGCTTTCAATGGGACCAGAAATTAGACTGTCTGTGAAAAGGCAGCGGATGAAGGTTTCACCTCAGTTGCTCTGATTTAAATGCAGAGAAGCTCTTGTGACTCCTTTTGTGTTATTTCAGCTCTAAAGGAACAGAATGGAGAGCAGAGCAGTGCCATAATTGTCTAGGCTGAAACCAGCAAACAGATCAAGCAAAAATGTTTTATCATGGAATTCAGAAGTATATTTGGGAAATTACTGAATAATTTCTCAAAAGTAACATAAATTCTTTTAATTTAATGAAAACAAAAATAACAAATTAAACAAACCCCCAAAACATACAGAATCCTTTGTCATTTCTCACTTGTATTAAGAATGTACTTACCTGGACACATGTGTCTTCTATTTCCCCATTTCTCTCAAAGTACAATTCAGTCAACAATAAATACCAACATCTTATCCCCTGTATTTAACAAATAAAATTCTATGGTAATTTCAGAATCAACAATGCCTGGTGTTAAGGATTCCATTATTAAAACTGATTGAATATGATTAAATATGGCTCATGCTTTCCAAAATGGGCTGCATGATGGATTTAAATGAACTCATTAGTGGTTAATGCAGCAAAGCGCTTTCTAAATGCTAATGTTTGGCTGCCTTTGGCTCGTTAATTAATTTGAAGATTGTGTAATTATCGGAGCTTTCGATTAGCATACATCTACTTCTTTTTATTCCCAAACGACAGTTGTTTGCGTGTAACCAGTGGAAATTCAATTATATTTATAATAAAAGTAGGACATCAAACTGCCCAAACAAGCACACTCTGCAGGGGAACAGCACCTTTTCCTTTAATGTCTCTTTTATTACTGTTATTTTTGAAAAAGAACATGGGCTCAGCAGCTTTCTCTCAACAGAGAGAAGGGAGAGCAAAGTACATGGCTGTGCCAGATAATTGCATACCCCTGAAGAGCTGGGCAAGAAGCTTGAGGTCTGAATAGAGCTTGGAAAGAAGCAGAGGAGTAGAGCCTGGCTTGTTTCCTCCCTCTCTTCCCTCCCCCTTGTATTTTTTCTAAAATTTATTTATTTTGTACTTGGGCTTTAAAGGCCAACAACCCTGAAAATGAGGCAATACAGCCCAAACACCCCACCCAGAACAGAAGAGCTGGTGTGTATGGAGGGACACGGCACAGCCCTGGCTCCTGGTGGGCGTGCAGAGCCACAAGATTTAGTGCTGGCTGGGAAGGCAACACCTGTTAAACACACTCTGCTGGTATTTAGGGCAAAGAATGTACTGGCAGCTCTACTTTAAATAACACCACAGCACGGAAATAAATCAGAAATAGTCTCTTAAGCAGATATTAGTCACAATTGTGAGGCCACAAGCACAACAGAAACTGAGAACTGAACAAAGCATTACAGTGAAGGCTTGTGTCTGTAAGAGAGACGTGGGTTACGAGACAAGAGTCATGGACTCAGGAGAGATGCCATAGGGATGACTCGTGTCCAACTCTCCTGGAGCTGTAAGGCTCTTGGATGAAAGAAGAGCCTTACCTCCTGCAGGTATTTTGAATGATAATGACTGAAAAATTAAACCAACTCTCTGGATCATTTCTCCCATGCTTTTTAAAGGCTCGTCTGATTTCTCTAACAAATCCTTCTCAGCACACATTGAATTCACATCTGTCCTTATCATTTTTAACAGAAAACTTGTTTGTCATCAGTATATTTTGTTTCCACTAACTATGGGATTGTCTGCTGTAGTTATCCAGGGTCCTGCATAGCTGGAGTGGCAGCACAAGTGTAAAAGCCAGGAAAACAAACATTGGGATGCATTAGCATGCACAGCTCTGCCTGACAGGAGCCCTTCTCTGCCAGCAGCTGCCAGAGCAGCAAGGCATTAACATATGGAATAATTAAATCCAATAAGCAACTACTGTATTTTCGAGTGAAACAGAACAACTTCATTTTCTCAATCAACTTGCATCTCAGAAACATCCAACATGCATCACTTAGATAAATCACCCGATGATTGTGGTTTTTAAATTGTTATTAACCATGGACATCAATTCCACGCACTTTTATGAGGATATTTATTGTTTAAAAATTAGCAACTAGGCACGATTAGATAGATAGCGTGTCATACCTTTCAAAACCTCAATGCTCCCCCACATCTTCATCAAGGGAAAAAGGCAAGGCATGATTATGAAGCACCACCTGTCGGCTGGGATGAACCACTGCTGCTTCCCCAAACAGCACATCTCATCCACGGGCCTGCTGGAGAGCCAGGAGATGGTGTTGGAGATGAACTGCTGCACTGAAATGTCACCTCCAGGCAGCTGGAAAATTGAATCACTGACCCAGCAGCTGACTGAAACCAGCAGAAGATGCAGGGACAGGAACAGGCCAGTGAAGAGTATTGGTGAAGGGTAGAGGGACAGGCAACAAGGAGGAAAACCAACAGAGCTTATGTCACAGGCTCTGGAGAGGAAGGCAGGGAGTGAGGCTCCCAGGCAGCTCCTGGGACCTGCAAAGTCCCTTGGGCTGATGAAAAATAGATGGAACAAAACCTGAAAATTGCACTTCAACCATGGCATTTGTTCTGGGAAAAGGTGCAGCACAGTTTAGTAGGACAGCACTGGAAAATTATGGGAATGCAGTGGATTTTCATTCAAAATCGCAACCGCTGTCTGAGCTCACACCGAATGTCAGTAACGAATATTTAAGGCTAAACTCAGAGGCAGGGTTGTACTTTTTTTTTGCACTACAGTTGTAGTAAAGTTTCCAGACATCTGGCTGCTGAATTTCATGGAGCCAGCAGTCAGCCACCCTAGAAATATCTATAATACCAAGAGGGAAAATGCCTTCCACCCTCCTGGGGTACGACATTTATGGGTGAGAAAGGCAAAATGTGGCATTGACTGGATAACCCTCCCAGTTGCTGACTAGGAGACTGCCTCTGATATCAACCACACTTTAAATCCTGCATTTAGTGCTAACGGCCATGGACCATGCCACGGGGAGACAGAGCAGTGGGAAGAGGCAGCACTGCTGCAAGACAAACTAATGCAAGGAAATGAGAGGAAGGTGCATGGTAGCCAACTCCAACCTCCAACAACTGTGCCAGTGGAAGTTTATCTGTTATTCTGCAAGGCTGACAGCCTGGTACTGTTCCTGAAATCCTGACTTTTCTCTCCTTCCTCCTGTACACCAGGACAGACACGTGTGCCTGCTCTAACAGGAGACTTCACTTCAGAAGAGCAGTCCATCCCCCCTTCAGCTGCAAGGGACATGGTCTCAGTGCATCAGCTCTTCTATCTGCCTTTTAATCTCCTTTTTTTCCTGCACTTGAGCCATGCTCCAACATCTTCCCTTCTGCAGAGAGGGAAGGCCTGTACACCATCATTTCCTCAGCGGAGGATGAATCTGACAGTCTAATCTTAACTTCTTAACAGCTGTGTTTATTTACTAAAGAAGTAAATTGTTTCCTCTAAGCACAGAGGGGTTGGTTTGAACAAACTTACATCTCTGCAATTTGGTGAGATTTGGTTCTCACACAAGCTTTCTCTTGAAACTATACATTTTTCTATCACTGAAGTATCTGAATTATAGGCAATCTTGGGATCCAGTCTTTGTTTTAACGACTCCTCCGGCTGCTGCTTTGTATAGAGGAGAAGGCAGGCTGGAAGTACAGTAAATTGGCTTACAGGAAATGGGAAATTACACCACTTATGTTATGAATCTGACTACACTTGCTCCCATTTCAAGACACTTTCCTGTTATCTATTTGCAGTTATTTTGAGACTACACAAGCAATTGCAACACCACTTTGCCCTTTTAGCCTGTCTCCACATTTACACACACTGGACACTGCGTAACTGTGCGAGAGCAGCATCGCTCTGGGTCAGCAGAGGTGTCAGAATACCTTAATAAATCGCTCACCCACCCCTGAAACTTAAACCCCGGCTCTATTAGTCCAAATCAAGGGGTTTTTTTGTGTTTCTGGAAACGGCCTTCAATACAAGGCAGGTTTTGCTAGGACACCCAGGAGCAGCTCCTGAGCTTGCACTGTTCTGCTGGATGTTCCTGCTCTCAGCCCCACTGTGTCCGCTTAGGAGCCCAGACAAAGCTCGATCCTGCCCTAACACCGGGGAAAGGAAATGAAAGCAAAATCTTGCAGCTTATTGTGAACTAAGTATAGCACAGCTGCAGCCATCCCAGCTGGAGTAGCAAGTTTTGGAAAACAGCAAAGATGCATGAAACTAATGGGAAAATAACACATCCTTCCTGCTCAGCACCAGTGATAATTTCTTAATATTAATGAACATATATCATGATATATGATCTCATGCTAATAAAACCTCCTCTTCGAGCATCCATTTCTCCTTGGGGATATGGAAGCAGCTGAGAATACAGCACACACCTACCCTCTCTACCACCACTGGGATTGTTGGATCCTTAAAACTCTCTCAAATGAGGCTGAAAAAGGAGATGCATTTTCTTCTTACTCCCTACAGCACGAGCAGTCCCAGTTGAGAAATGACCTGTAGTTAGAGTTTGCAGATGTCTGGGGCTTTCCAGTTCTAAAATGTGGTATGTGTTTAAAGCTTTGTATTCACAACAGATTTGGTTATTACTCAATCCTTGTGACTTTTGTTTAAAAGAAGCTCTTCATAAGACAAAATAGCTGTGTGGTCAGAAAGCAGAATATGTATGTAGATCTCCATGAGACAGAAGCAGCCTTACCTGAAATATATTTTTATCACATTAAAAAGCATTTACTGCCTGAAAGAAGCAAGGATTTTTTTTCTCTCTTCCTTGGTAACTCTTACCAAGTATACTAACATATCACTGCAGCATTTTATGAATTCACCTTTCTGTTGTTTCAGTGCAGGCCCCACTTCCCTTCTGCACTCTCTCTCTTTCTGGAGCATTTCTGTAACTCTGTTGGTTTGGGAGCATGGTCCCAGCTGGAAGCCACGGACAGATACAATGCTCAGCCTGGTCCTCCATCCTGTTTTGGGGAAAATTTTGAGTTTAATTTCGACCTTTGCCACAGACCTGCTGGGCAACTTTGGACAAAAAACCTGTCACTTGGTGAAAACCAGGAAAGGAGAACAACACAAACAAAGGCTGCAAAAGAGAATAAAGGTGTCTATGTAAAACTTCCAAAAACAAAGGGGTCCAATCCTCGCTGGGACACCAGCAACACAAACCTACAAATTTTTGAGCCACTGTTCACACTAATAATAGCACAACTGCAAAACCAGAAGCCTTATTTTGTTTTCAGTTCCTCTCTGCCTCGTTTCAGAGATCGTATTTCTTATAAACAGGATTCTTATTTCAGTATTCATTAGATTGTTTGTCAAGGAGAGCAGCTGGTGTTGATGAATTGATTAAGACTCACTGAGGACTGCTCAGCCTAAAGAAGAAAAGATGCAACAGAAGATTTCAAATATATAAAAGGCTGCTGTGAACAATAAACAGCTTTTTCTTTCCTCCAGATCCAGGGTGGTCAAAATACTAAGCTTTTAATTGCAACGAAGAAGATTCAGATTAGAGAGGAAAGTGCTTTACCATTAAGGCTCTTGCAGGATTGGCAGCTGTTTGTCAGGAATAGGCATGTGCAGCTGCCTGACTGCCGAGGGCTCTTCCACACCTACAACTGCACACATTTCCCCTCACCTTCCTGAGGACTTGATGATCCCTGTTATTTTCAAACAGAGCCTCCAAAAGCAAAAGCATTCTGTTTGACCTTACTAATTTACAAGCCCTCCTAGAGGAAAGTGGAATAAAATGGCTAAAGAGCTGGAGACAGAACTCTTGGAATTCCTATATTCACACATGTAAAAAGTGATCCAGCTGCAAATGACACAAAGTCACATAATGCTCAGATTTCAAACTCACAGAGCACTATGGACACAGAATTCCTATCATTATTTCTTGTCTAATTCAGAGGCACAATTTACCTGCAACGAGAAAAGCATCCGATGGAAACACTGAGTTGATTTACCCAGCCAGCCAAGCAAAGAGCAATAAGCCAGGAGATAAATAAATAAATGGTTCAGTAAGTATTTCACAGTTGAATGCTGGAGATAAGAAATCCTATACCTAAAGCCTAAATTTGAAGGTTACCCACTGTGCAGGCAACAGCAACAAAATACACCCCTGTATAGCTGACATTTCCGAGGGGTACTGGAGATTTCCCTGCTTGAACACCACACAGGGCAAAGGTATAATTTGTTCTCTATGAAAACTATGTTGAATGAATTCCTGTAGAATTAGCTGCAGGAACTGAACAGAAATAAATAGAATAAAATAATAGAATATTTAATTCAGCACACACAGCAAGTTTTACCAATTTGAGCATGAGACGGTAAACAACACAATTGCAACAAACAACACAAACTCTTATTTCTCTCTCTTGGGAATTGGCTCCTGGCTTCAAATTACTCACTGCTAGAAACCAGTTTGTTCCCATCCACCTAATCAGCACCTGACTTTGCTGCAGTGTTCGAGCAAACTGAAGATAAATGGGATGAGGCAACAGAAAGGGAAAGAACTGCAAAACTTTCAAATAACTGCTTAGGAAGTAAACTAAGCATCAGTAATTGCAATTCCACACTGTTTTCCTGAGGTGAGAATTTGCCACCTTAAAAATTATTCACATAAAAGAAAATAAGGGATATATGTAAAAATCTACTGTGGCTCCCAAGTATTAGGAATGCACGGTCATTATGTCTTAAAAACCAGTCCTTTTCCATATTTATAAAGCATAGAGCCCCAATGCAGATCAAACACAACAGCCAGCACACGTGCTGCAGGTGGCTTCTGCAACTGCAAATGATGCAACAGCACAACTCTGTGAGCAAGAAAAACTGCGGAGACCCCACACATCTTTGGAGAGCCAACAGCCTTGTCCAGATGATTCACACCCCACCTATGCCCCTCTGCCTGGCATTTATTAAAGGCAGACCCTACACCTTCAGATGTTCTTGGCAGCAGATGTTTGAAGCAAGGACAAGGAAGGGTGGAAATTAAACTAAATGGAGCCTACAAATTTCATGGTTTCCATCAAGGCTGAGAAAATGTGCAAATGGTGCCTAAAGTTTGTGGTACGAGCACTTCAAGATAGTGGAATGGGAAACAGGCTCATTTTTTGATATGTCAGGAAAAAAAAAATCCTTCATCCACCAACATTTCTTTGCAGAAGTGCTGCCCTAGATCTGCTTGCACTGCAGTAGTAATTGGGAATTCCCCCTCAGCATTGCTGTGAGCAGGGGTGTTTGATTCTCTAATTGGGAAGGCAGAACACTCAAGTCTAAGCCGTCACCAGTCCAGTGAAGTCTTGAAGTGTTCAAGAACATGTAACTCAGAAAGCTCAAAATACAGTGTTCTCAAGGTTAAAATCAGAGTTCTCAGCATCTGGAACAAGACAGAAAACCTCTGTGGAAACAAGAAAATAATCTGCTGAAAGTACTCAACCTCTCTTGAGACTTCTTGACATCTTTTGAAGCCCAAAATGCTGACTTGGTATCTGAAGAATTAATCTAGAAGCTGAACGTTTTCACATTCCATCTATTAAGAAAACCAGTGTCTTCACTGATTCTCAAATAGTCCTTTATGGCAGCAGTTTTCACATAGTCAGAGAAACAGAAAAGCATCTGCACTGCAGAACTCCTGGGTCAGCTTTCCTTAAGGACAAACTATACTAACTGGGGCATCATCATTCTCTACAGGATCATCGATAAATTGCTCTTAAATTATTATTCCATTACAGCTGCCCTGTGCTGACATCAGCAAACCAAAGATATTGCTTGGATTTCCATTAAATCATTTCCCTACGAGGCAGGGAACACGGACTTTATGAATACCCAAGATCACGAGTTCCTACAGAATTACAAGAACCAGACTGTTAAAGCACGAAAGTAACTAAACTCCAAAAGGAAGACTGGGGAAGCAATGGCATAAAGCACCTGCCTGGAATACTGTCTCCTCCTCACAGGATGGATCTGGGCATCGCTACCACACAAACATATGTGTGTGACACACCACCCACTCCCTGCCTCCTGCACCTTGGGGTGGTCACGCCCTTACAGGGAGCATTTGCACTAATGAAATCTCAACACACACAGACCCTCTGTCTCGTGACATGAGTCAGTACAGTCTGTCTCAGGGACATGGAATTGCTCCAGTATTTCTCTCGCAAAATCCATGTGATGACAGAGGAATCCTGCAGTACTCTTGGACTCCAGGTGAAGGGAATCTAAGACTGGTTTTACACTTGTAAAACAGAGTCCCTCTTCTGTTTTCAATCCATTACAGACACTTTTCAACAGCAAGTTTCAAAATCTTAAAATCAATTGATTTTGATAACATTACTGAGAAAGCTACTACTTTTGAACATGGAGCAAATCAGTAATCTACATGGAAAAGCAGAAATTTCACCATAAAGTTCTAGAGACGCTGAAAATAAATTATCCCAGTTCCCTCACTTGGACTATGACATGACTCACAATTCTGAAGGAATTAAACCATCATTATGCATAGATGGATCTGGTATTTCATGTGTAAATTTAAATGGCTTCACACATCTGAAATACAGTAACACAAAGTAATGTTCCTCTGCACAATGAAATCGAATCACTCCACGACAACAGATCTTTCCAACGTGAGATTGCTTTACCACACAGGAGCTGCTCCTCCAAAGTCTTCCACACAGCTGGGGTGCAGCTGCAAGCGCCACCGGACTCAGTTTCTCTTCCACAAGCGTAGGGGTAAGGAGAAGATGCAGCACATAAAACACACATGAGAAATCAGTTCCTCTAAATTGAACAAGGGGAGATGGTGGCAGAGGATGGGTCACCATCAGAGCATCTCCTGTGTGTTCACAAAGATCACGCAGACACACAACGCACTGCCTCCCGCTTCTGTTTACATCTTGTCTTACGTGAAAATGTGCCAAACTAACCATTAAAAATAGTGTTTCAGTGTGTCACTTCCCCCAGCCTTATCTTCCGTCTCAGGCATTTAAAATTACTGGTATATAACATTCAGCCAAGGTAATATCAAAATATATTTTATTCTGGACCTCTTTCAATTCTGATTCAAATTACAGTTGTCAAAGCAATACAATGCAAAGGGAAACTGCAACAGAAAATGTGCCTAGAAGGGATATAAGGGCCTTGGGGACAAATCATTGTGATGTAGAACCAAAATACATCATAAAGTGTAATTAACATGGTCCAGGACAGTATAGAACATCTATATCAGTCTTCTTTAGACAATAATCATGAAAACTGAACAATAAAAGTCCTTTAAACAAGTACAAAAAACTGTCATGGGCTGGTTTACACTTTTACAACAGTTGTAATTTAACTGGATAACTGAAGAAATGATGCAGACATTTTAATCCAGTGCTATAGGTAGGCTCACAGAATTAGACCCAAAGGATTTGTAACTCCAAATGAAACCATTACAACTACAATGTCAATGTCAGGAGAGAGAGAAAATTACTTCTGTATTCTAGAATTACTGTTCTGCACACTGCAGTCTGTTGAGGACAAGATTGCAAAGTACACTGGACTAGCAACAACATGCAGACTGTTTTCTTGTATTTACCCACAAATGTCAAAAAACATTATGAAGTAAAAATGAATGATTACTTAAAAAAGAAAAAAAAAAAAAAACAAACAAAAGAAACCAAAAACATGCCTCAAGTTATTGTCAAGCTTCAAACTTAAAGGCAGAGAAAGCGAATTATGTACTCAAAACTACTGATCTGAAGCACTATTAACACTAAATCTGCGATCCGCTCGAAGCGGCAGATTTTCCTGGTTCGTCTGCCTCCCACCAGACTGACAGTGAAGACAGTCACACTTTCACAGATCGTGGTTTTTCAGAGCTTTCTCTAGAGGGAGAAGTGAGGGCTGCTCCATGGCTCTCTCCCTACAGAAAATGTCAGGGATCTTGATGGAGATTTACTGCTGTCTCCCGAAGCCATATTTGCTTCTAACATGCCACAATGTTGCTTCTGCTTTCTTCAAGGCGTCTGGAGAGATCCCCCTGGGGAACAGCTCTAGAGGGCTTTGCGAAGGGAGAAGCTGTCAGGCTTGTCAGCCAAAAAGCAACACTGGGCTAAATCCGGCTCTGGCAAAACCCTCGGGCTGGAGGGGAATGTGGCTCGTTTTACCTACACGCAACTCTGGGCGGCTCAGCACGGCCCCAGCGCCTCCAGTGCTCACTCTGGCCAAGCTTTTCTCATGAAGAGAAAGATAATGGGGTTTCTGGTTAAGCAAAGATTGGAAAAACCGGGTCCCAAGGCTCCTCTTCGCTAAACAGACAAAAAACCAGACAACCTTTTATTTACAGGCTGAAACCCCCAGTTTGCGACTGCAATGAAACCCCTTCCTTCAGCAGAACCAAACACGTCGGCTGCTGAGGTTGCTCTGTAGGCAAACTGGCACGACTGTCCTATGCCACCTACTATTCTTCCTAAACACAAAGAACATTTCAAAGGTACAATTGTCCCATTAAACACCCTAGCATGAGGTAAGCAGCGTAAGGAAAAAGGAGTGCTTTTTAAAAAAATGAAAAATCAATTAAAATTGGTAGAAATCTTTGGCCTTTCTCTCAAGATGCATTAAAGTGTCACGAAATCAAGAAACGTGCTTCGAAATGCCATGTCATTCTGACTCTGGTAACTACTACCTCCCCTCCACCCAACCCAGAAAAAGAGGCACTTTTAGTGTTTCATATAAGATTTCCAATCATCTAGTAGACATGCTAAATAACCCTGCACAATGGTAGTCCCAGAATAAACTCAGTTTATCAACATTACAAAGAGTCTAGAAAAGCTTTTATGAGGACCTAGATATTCTCTTAACTACACTAAAAAGTCCACTGGTTGGGAATCTTTACATCAATTTAAAAATGCAGAAAAAGGTAAAGTAAAAATAGGAAAAGAGGAACTCTACAGAAACCTGGATCTGATCATGCAGAAATGAGAAACGGGAATCTGAGATGGATGCAGAGAAAGACAGCAAACTCAAGAGCAGTTCATTTCTTATTCCATCATTAATTCTGAGCCCAGTTTTCCCCCTTCCTTTTATCCTCTATTTGGATATCTTCCCATTACCGTGTTGAACTGGAAAAAACAGGAATGACTTTGTATGTAAGACTAAGCATGTGCACACATGCTGCACAAAGTTGGGGTCTTGCTGCCACTTGGCATCCTCAATTTAAAGAAAAAAATTTGGGTCGTCTACCTCACTATTGAATACTAGGCCTTTGTGCTATAAAAGATAACAATTGACGTCATAGTTCTCTTTTTTGTTTTTGGTCTTTTTCGGTTCGTGCGATCACAGAACCCAACGCACCCTGCACGCGTGCGGTGGGCGGCGTACGGAGCGCGAGGCGAGAGGCGGCTGGAGCAGGAGCAGCACTGTGGCATGGCAGGACAACAACAACAACAGCTACGGCCGGATCCTCCCCTACTGGAAAGTGGCCTCCCTGCAGGGAGTGGGGCACTGCTGACCCACACCGGGCTGGGACTCAGCCCGCGCATCCAGAGCGCTCGAGCCAGCGGATCGGACATCCCGTTCCTGCTGGACGGTGCTTGGAGCCCCTGGCAACCCTGGCCCGGTGACACTGAAGCTCTGGTTTTATCTGTTTCTGAGCGTGTGATGCTATGCTTAAGCAACTAGAAGTACAACCAAAACAGCTCATGACTGAGAAAGAGGAAAATGGCAATACCCTAACACATGGCTGTGTGATTTTGCAGCTATGTCACAGAATTCCACCACAATTGTTTAGATTGGCTGAAAGAATCGTCCTGTAACTTTTATGAAAATGAATAAACTGTCTGTATTAAAATACAAAAGTACTATCAAGAATCACTTCTGACTTTCAGATTTAAATTCAGTGCAATTGACAAATGCATTGCTAAACGAAAAATGCAGCTTAAACATACTCAAAACATTTGTGTCTATTCCTGGGAGCACAGTTTAAAATTATTGCACAGAATTTATTTTTATTTTTATTTTTTTCATTAAATGACAGAGGTCAGCCACAGTCATGGACCTCCAGCAATAAAAGCAATATTTCAAGTGCCAGACACTCAATATATTAGGTTTCCTACATATTGTAACTCACAGGGAAATTGCTCTAAACATTTGCAATATGTTTCAAAACCCTAAGAATAACTGGCACGGAACCACCACGGATAACTGTCTTATGGATATGACTTTGTGTTGGTTTTAAATGCTGTGTATGATAGTAGCATAATTTCTGGGGTATATATAAAAAAAGGTATTGTTGGCTTGTCTTTACCACTGGCAAATTGCTACCCTACCTTAGCCAAACTCAGACTTGCTTCAAGTCGTGTTTATTTCATGGAAATAGCAGAAATCGATGCCTAAAGAACAATGGTTAAACTGTCAAAGCTGCATTATCTCCATTAAATGAATTTATACCTAACTTAGAGGGGGGAAAAAAACCCAAAACAAATAAAAAAACAGGTTAGAAACTAACAATCATAAAGCCACAAAATTAATTGTGATTGAAATAGTGTTATAAAACTGATAACTTTGCAAAGCTCTGTAATACAAACCATTCCTTAAGTAAAATGTCTGTGACATAAATTTGACAACCTCTCTTTTTATAAATTTACACTCTTGGAATCTTATGCAAGACAAGATGCAACCTTTTCAACTACACATACGCGTAACACAACCTCATGCTATCATTTACAAATAAAATCACTATCAATATACTTTTAATCACATGAGCAGAAAAAGGTTTGCCATATACATCTGTCATTGTAAGAAAAATACTTGATATTGTAAACAGAGTAAAAGACACTATATAGTAGTGATTATTAAAAAAATAGCAGCTTACATCTACCCTATACTTGGAAAAAATGTAGTCACAAGATACAATAAACTGCAGGACTGGAGCAGCAGGGCAATTAGTGCAAGTATTCATCTTTTAAATAAGCTGAATCACTGCTATTAAAATAAACTTGAAGCAAGTCCTCTGTTTCAGATTTTTTTAAATCTAAGGTAGTAAACATTTTGCCTCTTAAATGGCAGTGTTATCAAATATATGCCAAAGATTTTATTTTAATAAAGAAAAATTACATGAAATACTTTTAATACTGGAGTTTGGTTACAGTTATACATCTAAGCTCCTACAAATAATGATGGGCAACTCTCAAAGAAGCTGTGGCATGAACCCTTGTCCAGAAAGATCTTAACCTCTTAAACAAAATCCCCCAGCTATACTTTGCTCCTTTTCACAATAGTGCACAATTTAACCATATTTTAGCTATGGTCTTAAAGCAACAGAAGATGCGATTTTTCCTCTTTTTTTGTCCTTTTTATTTTTTTGGGGTTTTTTTGTGGGTTTTTGTTGGGGTTTTTTTTCTTTTGTTTTGCATCCCTGTATTTTTTTTTCCTGTGTTTTTGTGCCCTTCTGTTCTTAAGATTGGCAGAATTATGTCCCAAATAAGAAACTACTGCATTTCAGCCACGTCACCAGAAAAATCAAACATAACCTTGTACTCATTACTGTCATACTTCGTAGATGAGCAGGACATGACATATCACGCCTCAAAGAAGGATTTTTTTTTTTTCTTCTCTCTCCATAATCCCTTTTCCACCCTCCCTCTGTTCACAAAATTGTGCTCTGGGAGACACAAAATGTACCAAACATTATCAGGTTCAAACTACCTCTTCAAAGAATGCATCAAAACATGTTTCAAAGAAATGCCTTTTTTTTTTTCCCAAGGTGAAAAAAACATAAACGAGAAACTAAATCACTCCCTTACTTCATGCATCCGTAAACTTAACCAAAACAAAACAGAAAACCCAATGTTTAAAAGCAAAGAAAAAACTACTGCTGCAGATTTCTGTAAGTCCATTTTCTCTGTACACACAAACTGTTCAACTACTGAAAACAAAAATACACCCCACAATCCGTGTGGGAGTGGAATTAATGGGGGAAGGGGTAATGAAGGCTGCCATTAGTATTTTCTGAATTTGGTATGTATATGGGTCTGCTCTTGTATATGGTATATTTCTCTCTCTCTCGCTCTCTCTTCTGTTTTTCATATCCAAAACCTTTAAATGTTATTTTGGGGCACAGCAGATTCCAGCACTTGGTGAACAGGATTCACAAGCTGTGACAAAACTCTGTCATCCTCTTCAGGGTGTCACTTTTTTTTTTTCCTTTTTTTTCCTTTTTTTTTTTTTTCCTCCATTTTTTTATATACAGTATATGTATATATTTCTTTTACATTTGGCTGTAGTGGACTGGCCATGGTTCGATTGGGACTATAGCAGTACATGGGTCAGGGACAGTCATTTTGGCTATGTACACATTCATAGTCGGTCCATGGCTTCCAACTAGTAGCGCTATTTCCGTAGGTCTAATACACAAACCTGCAAGAAAAAGAGATGAAAGGTACAGAAACTGCATAATAACACATGTTTTTACAATTCTGTGTAAAGTATCTGAGCAAAACCTATGACAGATTGTGTAAGCTTAACCTTAAATCTACGAAAAATAGATTAGGGAGAAAAATGACCAGGTCAGCACTGTGCTCATGAATGCCAGTCAACCCCAGGTGCTAAGGGCACTGCTGCCTAGAGAATTACTATCAAAGCAGTAACAGCAAAGCTGTTTGCCTGTTATTTAATACTGTGAGTCCAAGAACTTACCTGAATCACAGAATCATAAAGTGCCCTGGGTTGGAAGAGACCTTAAAGATCACCTCATTCCAACCCCCCTGCCACAGGCAGGGACACCTTCCACTAGACCAGGTTGCTGAAAGTCCCATCCAATGTGGCCTTGAACACTTCCAGGGTTGGGACATCCACAACTTCTCTGGGAAACCTGTGCCAGGGCCTCACCACCACCACAGTAAAGAGTTTCTTCCTCATAGCTACTCTGAACCTCCCCTCTTTCAGTTTGAAGCCATTCCCCCTTTGTGGGCTGGGCAAATGGTAGAATTGATCAGAATAATTCTGACAAAACAGTGACAGTACACAAATTTCAGTTTTAGTCTTCTGAAAATCTTCACTAAATAACGCTTCTATGTCTGTCAGATACAGAAATCTATTAGCAAATTATAATGATATACAAGGTACTACCAGCCTGAAGTACAGAGCAGATGAGAAGGGCTTTCACTAGCAAACAATATGAAACAAAATAAGCCCAACATTTTTAAAAAAGCAGAAAGTGCATGAAAAAAAATCCATTGCAAATACAATCAGCTTCTCGGGCCAAATTAACTGGAGGACTGGAAAGGTTACACAGCATGTATAAAAAAGGGTCATCTGGGGGAATGATAATTAATTTCTACTCAGGCTATGCCTGGAGCTTTTGTTCTTTTATGATATTGCCGATACTTCCAAGACTAACATGATATGAAAGGCCAATCAAAATTAATTTCCTAGAATTTAGGCTTCTTAAAATCCAGAACTTCCTATTTTCTGTTCTGAACTGTACCAAGATGACCTTAGCAGCAGGGATAATGTAGGAGGGAGAACACTTTGGCACTTGTGCAAAGATACCACTCAAGACTCTGGACTACTAAGCTGGATTGCTTTTTGCTGACTTTGGTAAAGGAAGCTACAGCACTTCAAAATGCAATTATTTTACCGCCCTTTTTTTTATTTCAGTTTTCCTTTTCCTTAGGCTCTCTTCTCCTTTCTTTGAAATCCATGGCAAGAGAGAGGCAAGCAAAAGCTCCAGTACTGTGCTCATTATGAAGACGTGCACGATCACATTTCACTGCAGTGCACTGCAGGACAGTGCCAGGGCAGCCAGGAGGTGATGCTCCAATACCCCACTGGGAGATGATGGTGGGAGCATTCATGCCTAGTTAAAAATATGATTTTATTCCCTGCTTTTTCTAAGCACAGTAAGCAGACTGGTATTTCCATACAGCTCCTGACATTTTTAGGAACTTTTTAATTACAAGCATTCAAAAATCTATACTTTGTTTTGCTGCTCAATGCAATGCGGAAGTTTTTTCATTCCTGTCATGCATGATAATAATATAACCTACACTGAACATTTTCACTCAAAAAGGCCAAAGAGGCAAAAGTGAACTGGTTTCCAGACCAGCCACAATTCCACAGTAAGACCCAGTAGGAATGAAAAATATACATTGGTGATACCTCCACATTCTGAGGTTTTTGGAGGGTTTAGAACAGTGATGCATTAAACTGGAATAAAGACATTCTCCTTACAACATTACAGCACCGTTACAGGTGAAAACCTACAGGTGAGCTGGCTGTAGTCAACCTTCAGCTAGAGAAGGAAATTTTGTTTCTGTTGTTAGTCAAAAGATTTTCAGAAGATGTTTGTTGTTAGAATGTCAGCCAATTAAAGTAGCACTTACTGAACCATCTGAAGCACTTGCTCCAACTTTGTCTCCTGCTGCATTCCAGCAAACCTCAAAAATCCCTCCTGTTCCCCGATAACTGTGAACTAGGGCACCTGTCTAAAAAGGGACAGAACAGGTAATTAATACAACAAAATCACAGTGAACAAGTACAATTTGTACATGTAAAAATTCCCCACTGCTTTTAAAAGCTGAAACTCTCACAGGAAAACGGTCCAGGTGAGACTTCTGGACAGTCTCAGCACTTGGTTAAATAACGTGATGCAATTATTGCAACTTGAGCACTTGTGTTTGACAGGTAAAACTCAGCATGGTTATGACTATTTTCAGTTACTAAAATGAGGCTTTCAAAAATAATACCTAACTCCCAATAGCCAGAGATTGCACTACGACAACAATGTCCTTAGACTGTCACTCGTAATAAGCCCCTTTTTTTTAGCCAGAAATACAAAACAAGTAATAGCCCCCTGTTTTACAACGTTATGTAGAAACATTTTGTCATCATCTTCTCTCACTTTACAGGTTTTTCTCAGTGAAATTCAATAAAACAGCTAATCAGATTAGTATGTCTACATTCAGTCATCATTTTTTCACAAGAAAAGGGTTCTATCACGAGTCGAAAGTTGAGTCAAAGACAATTTTGAATGCAACATGTTATTGGAGATGCTTTGCTGGATGCTTTTTTGTCAGTGATTTTTGGTTGCATCTTTTTGGTTTATTTGTAGGGGTTTTTTGCTAAATAAAGACAAAGTAAAGACACTTATTACTTCACAACAGGCATGCACTCAAAGTGAGAAACTACATGTGCATCCACTAACAGGAGCAACCTTAGAACAAAGAGAAGGTGAATCAGCGTGGTAGGAATGGCAAAGCTCTTTGTGGCTGAAAAGTGATGGAGCAACGAAATTTGGAAGGGTGCTGGTGGAAAAGAGCAGAACACAAACTTCTCAACAGACAGAAGAGCTATACCTGCGTATTCCAGATGTGTACACATTTATCAAAGGAGCCACTGGCCAGGTACCTGCCATCAGGACTGAAAGCTACACTGTACACAGGTTCTTGATGTTTTGTCAGCGTATGAATACAAATTCCTCTGTCTACATCCCATAACCTAACAGTAGAATCAAAGGATGCACTGTCAAGGAAAAAAGACAAGAGATTAATTATACCTCAATTAACGTATTTTTGTCACTAAGACAAACAGCATATGAAAACGTATCCCACATGCTTCAAAAAATTCTGTGAAACTACATTTATAGAGAGTGAAGTAAAAATAATGTTTAACAAGCGTTTAAAACAAGGATTAAATAGTACCTTGCTAACATAAGATTGGCATTTGGATTATTTGTTCCTGGTCCTGTAGGACTCCATTTGATAGTATAAATTTCTTTGTTGTGTGCTTGTAAATCATGGACACAACTGTCTTGTTTCATACTCCAGATCTATGATAAAAAGGAAAGAAAACACAAAGACATTTAGCACAATATTGTACTAAAATATATTTTCCATCTTCCTTCTTTATCATTTGCAAGACTGCTATCTTTCAAGCCACTGGAAACATTTCCTATGACTGCTGGGTTCTTAGAGTGATTATGCCAAGTATTATTCCAGGACCTTCCGTTCTTTGGGTTTTAAGTCCTCCAGTGAGCTCAATGAGTAATAAAGGTGCTGTCTATAGAAACCAATCTGCTTAAGTTAACTGCAAACCCCTTGAAAAGTGCAGGGACAAGAACAGATGCTGAAACAAGAAGAGCAATATGTATATATTCGTGTCTGAGTTGACAAAATATCACATTCCTATTTTTAAATGAACTTCTTGCTACACAGACTGAGTGCAATAAAGGGATAGTATAGAAATTTTCTGCTTTCATACAAATCCATAGATACATACTGCAAAAAACATTATGGCATTTTCCTGGCTTATTAGGATTTGCATTGCCAGGTGTGTGTTCAGTACTTCACACAGATCATTAAGACTCCAACTCCTGTATGACCATGCTCAGCAAACAAAATAACTTTGTTCTATTAAGAGCTTACACTACCACTACAGGTGGGAGTTTGGAAGGCTTTTATACCTTTTCCTAGACGTGAAACTTGATACAGCAGTTAACTATCTGAACACTGTTCTTAACAATACCTGTTTCAGTAGTGCTTTTAGCTCACCTTTTGTTGTAAAAGTTAAAGGAGCACGCTTAAGCCCAACTGTATTTAAGATGCAATTGAGGTGTATGTTTAAATAAATGATGCTTTTCAGAACTGCTGCTTCACTGAAGAGGAAATTGATTTTCAATGTTCAGACAGAATTGAAATTGTATTTTGAGTTTAAATTGATGGGATCAAAATCTAGCTTCTCTTCCCAAAACTAGTATAGATGAAGAGAGTCCTTATCAGCTGCCCTAGAGAACATCAAGTTGTCATCACAAGAGAGAAAACTAAGTAAATAAATTACTAGGTACCTTCCATGAGCTTCAAAACCTGACATTTATTCCTTCTGCCATTCAAAAGTAAGTGATCCACAAGTGATTAGTGATGTGTAGACTCATCCTCAAGCACCTGGTCTTTGAGCTAATTCTGAACAAAATGATAACATTCTTTCCAGTCTGGGCTGAATTCAAGACAGCAACAAGAAGTTAATTCCCTGAATTGCCTGAGCCCACAAACACTGACAGGTTCCCAGTTGTCACCTCTACTCACTCAGAGACAACGGCAACAGCTCAAGCTCTAGCTTGGAATTCATCACACTGAAGTTTCAGCTGTTTAAGTATTAAATACCTAGCTTAAACTGGCTATTTTGACTCCATCCACTGCGAACAACTGATGCTCTCAGGGGTTTACTCATCACACTTGACTTAAGACACTTAACTTAGGAAAGGATGAATTGCTCTTCAGCAGTGCTAGACACTGCTGACTGAAGATGTCTAGACATCTTTAGACAGGAGGATTAATGCTTAAATGTTTATATTTAGATAAGGTGATTTCCGCTGCCAGAGCCTGACTGTGTGCCAGCAGGAAGGATATGTGGCTACTCATTCAGCAATTCCCTGCCCCTTATTAAACAACAGTGAGCTGGATGGAATTAACTGTCCCAAGGGCTGTAGCAGGAGAGCATTGTCAGTGCAAAAATGTATACCGAAAGCCTACTGAACACAGTGCTAAAGCACTCACTAAACGTGAAGCAGTGTGGGAGTAACGGAAAGCACCTCTACCATGGAAGCAGCACAGGCCTGTCAGGCATGAACAGAGTCATTTCTTCTAGTACGTGTAACAGGGTGGCATTTGTGTAGAGATCTCTAGGGTGCCCTGAAGTCGTGTGTGTAAGTTAGAGTGTCCTCTGCATTCACAGCTTTGTCCCAGTTCTACAAGAAAGCACCTTGCTATGAATTACTTGGGGGAAAAGTGCAGGTGGAATTGAGAACTGCAGAGTGACTCCTGATGAACTGGAAAACCAAAGGAGTGCACGCAGGCTCTGAAGAAACAATATGCCAAAGATTTTAACTAGAAAGAAGGGGAAAGCAGAAGAAAACCAGGAAAGGAGCCAGTCACCCATGCTCGTATGTGTTATGTGACGTATATTCCAGCTTTTTCATTTAACCAAAAGCAACCACCAAGCGTGACAGCTTAATGATTAATGACCTGATTCTGTAAACAGCTAAAGGCACCTAATAAATCACGCTCAAGAGTCTCAGGGTGGCAGCCTGTAACAAGTTCTCTCGACCAAAGCTTGGCTCTGATTAACAAGGATTTCTAGGATTGGCTAACCTTGTTATATTAAAAAAGAACAAATATTGGACAATACATTGGGAAGTACAGTGATACTGCTGGACTGTCCACACTAATGGTGTGCATTCCAGAGTCCTACAAAGACAAAAGGCCAGAAGCAGAACTCCCATTACCTTTAGAGTCATGTCATCAGAGCAGGATGCCAGGAGATTACCAGTGGGATCCCACTTGATTGCATTTACTTCATTCTAAAATTGAACAATGAGAGTAAGTTGGAGTCTTCACATCCATTATAAATGACAGCTTACAAAAGATAAACATGGACAGCAGTTAGGAGTATTTGCATAATTGTCAGGATTTTAACATTCAATTTTCATTCACAGATTTGCCTTCAATAACAACAGCTTTTTGCTACCTGTTGGCCACATTTTCCCATGCATGCTTGTACACCACAGAGCAAAGTTTCAAAGTTACCATGTTTCTTCTTCTAAAGCTCACTTTGCATCCTGGCACTGGTAAAAGAAGCTGCACATGGGAGCGAGAATTGTTCTAATAATCACAGAGACTACAGTTACCATATGCCCTTAACCACAACTACCTGTAGCTCTATCTATTTATTGCCTGTACAAGTGCTGTGTACTGGAAAGTTTAGCTGGCCCCCAGCCTCTCATTAATAAAAATACCAGAGCAACCCCCAATCTTCCAGTACTTACTGTGTGACCCTGGAAGGTTTTGATGGGCCTATCTTGTCCTAGTTTACAAACATGAATACACATGTCTGTACTGCAAGAGGCAAATGTGTTGTTACTCTGCCAATCAACATCTAATGCTGGTGCTAAAAGAAAAAGAAAGACATTTATAAGCTATTCCTGTATTCTGCAGGAATTTGATGTGCAGATTTGGCATGCACCACCTTAGAACCAATGCTAACAGAAGGCAACCAGTAATTTTACAGCAGTTCTGAAGATAATCAAACATTATGAACAGTAAGAAATGCAGCCAAAATGAGTCTTACACAAAAGGAAACAAAACAATATAAATCATTACAATAGGGAACAAATCTGAAAGGAAAGTTATACGGAAGACAGTGCAGCAGGACACCAGGCTTTCGTTAAGTCATCTGTAAATAAATCTCAGGAGTCAGCACAAAGAACAGGTTCCCACAACTTCACACACCGTCACGCATGAGCTCATCTCCACTAACAGCCCCTGCCTGTGCTGATAGATCGCAGCCAGGCAAAGGGAATGATTTATTTCCTTTCTTAATTCAGCATTATAAGGTGTGGTAACTTGAAGCCTTAATCACGGGCAATATATTCCATTTGATCAAGCCAGATATTTATGGCAGACAGCACTCAGAATTGCCTGGAGTAGATCATGAATTGAAGTTTTTTGATTGTTGCCACGCCACTGGAAAGGTAGTGCGAGCGGAAATAAAGCGTGGAAACCAGACACAATTCTTACAGGCCCTTCAATGACATGCCCATCATCCTCCCTGTTCTACTTCCCAGCTGATTCTGGCAGGCTTGCTGAGCGTGCAGCCCACAGAGCAATTTGTCTGACCTCCTGTGAGGCTGCGCTCTCATCCCAGCTGGCCACTAAACAGCTGCTCTGTGGCCAAACAAACTGGGGACAGCACGGCGGGAAGGAGGGAACAATGGGATGTGGGGCTGGGACTACTGTAGCAGGACAATGACAAATGCAGTCCTTAGGTGATAAACACAAACCCCTTGTGGCCCACCCACTTGATTTGTCTGCTACTGCACTACAGAAAGTCAGGCATATTTGGATTATTTATCTTTTATGACTTTCATAGAACTGCAATAAAACTATGAATTATAAAATCAGAACAAATTTATCTTTGTTTACATTCTCATTACAAATACGGCAGTCAGTAACCAAAGACTGCCTGTTAGATTTTAAAATGGTGTAAATAATCACCATAAACACTAGATTTTTTATTTATTTTCATAAATAAGCCATTTTTTGTCTTGTCAGTTGACAATCCTGAATTATCAAAATCAAGACTTACCAGAATGAAAAGGAAACTGCTGCTTGGCTTCGCCAGTGTGGGCATCCCAAATAATTGTGGTCTGTATTAAACAGATAAACAATAAACAACCTTGTACAAATTGCTAATTTCCCCATAACTACCATCACTCACAAGTACCAGAGTATCTACCCCGCTCCCCATCACCCAAACCTGCTCCTGATTATACATTTCTAGTGTTCTACCCAGTACTAAAGGAAATGGTAGTAGATGTACAGACAACTGCAAAAAACCTTAATATGTTATAATATTAGAAAGGTGTTTAATCACAGTATTTTGGGGTCTGGAGGGAAGAAGGGGCTTGTGGGCTATTTTTTTGAACAAAAACTGAATAGATTTATCTCCTTCGTCCTATTTATAGTCCTGTAATCCATTCCACACACCTACTTTATTTTCAAATACTTGAATATTCAAATTGTAACACCTACTACTCATTTGTCCCTAAGGAGATCTTATTAACAACAGGTCACATTCTGAAAGACTTAAGGGTGTAATTTTGTTCTGAGATATTCTCTGCCAATATTTTGGTCTCGCTCTGGCTACAGAAATTTCACATGGCAAAAGTAGTATCTTATGACCACTATATTATATGTCAATATCCCTAATCTACCTCAATGATCAACAAAAATTTTGACACCAAATTCAATGGAAGTATGAACTGACCACACAAATTACTTATGGAAAAGAAGCTTTAAAGTGAGGACAATCTTTCTACTAATGCAGAATATTTTTCGAAACATAAACTCCGTTGCTCTAAGAAGTTTTATTGACTGAAATGAGGCTTGTATTTCCTCTGCAATATTTTTCTGCAAATTAAAGCTGTACCTCTATAAAGATTTAAAAACTGGCATAACCATGACAGCTGCCAAAACAGGAAACACATCCTTTTCCATGCTTTGACACCTTCAATTTTCCTTCCTTTGTGCCAGCATAAGAATTTATAAAGCTGGGCACAAAGGCAAACTAGGTTAAATATGTCCGGAAAAAAAAATAACAAATAAAGGACAGAATTTACAGCTTTACAGTGACACTGCCAGCTTTAAGTGGTTGTACTGAGCTTGCAGTTTGCTACTTTGCTAAGAGAAACCCTGTGCTGATTTCTGCACCTTGAATCAGCTGCAGAGGAAAAACTCCACTTTTCCTACTGTTTGAATACTCTATTTGATTCTTTGAATTCATCTTAAGTCTATTCTTCATGACGGTGTGCCCTTCCCACCATTCACGGAATCTGTCATGCTAACAGCAGCTCTGAATTTAAAGACCCTGTGAGTCTCTGTTTAGAGATGTGAAATAAAACCCAGTTAAAACAATGAGCTCCCTGGCATTACACTGCTGGCACTTTCCCAGTCACATGTATTGACCTGCCTTATGTTCCAGCTCTAAGCTTTTCAACCATTCTCAGCCTTTACTGATATCCAACTCAGCATCCAGTACAACTTTTTTTCCCTGAGGCTTTGCATAAGGTGCTTCACTAAATTTTAGGTTATTTGGTTTTACACAGGTTTAATGTTTCTGCTTTCAAGGAACTTACTTTCCAACTTAGGCTAACCTAACTGTGAAGAGATCCACGGACACCGAAATCTAAGAAATTAAAATATCTCAATAAACTCCTATGAAACCCAAAGAAACACAGCCAGAATAACAAGTTCTTTGTAAGTACATATTTACATCCCACACCTTTAGTTTAATTTACTTACTTTTCATAGCTTTGTTATTTTGCTTACAATTAGATTATAACGGTGAAGGAAAGAATTTTAATTTTACCAAAGATTATCTCACCTTGTCCACTCCTGCACTTAAAATGAAGTTTCCTTTCTTGTTCCATTTTAACGCAAATATAGGACCTTTATGTTGCCCTAAGGTGCTGGCAAGATTACCTGAAAATTTATATTGATATGAATACATTAAAAAAATAAAAAACTAGGCTGTGAGCCACAATACAGGAAAATATACTGGAAATTAAAAGCATTTCACTTACCATCTTTAGTCCATATCCTTGCAAAGCCATCGTAAGACCCAGTTGCTAGAAGTGTACCTTCACTCTGCCAGCAGAAAGGTTATTTACTTATTTTTACTGCATGACTCAAAGCTTAAGAGCACAAATTTCAGGTAGAACACATCTGTGTAAGATTCCTGGTATTTATTCCAATGACTAGAAATTATAAAAAAGAAGTTCCTGTGGTACAGCAGAAGAAATTACACCACCACTCAAAGCAGAAATATTCCAGGTGTCACCAGAGGACACACCATGGCCATCACTTTAAAATCTGAGCATGCAGAACTGTAAGAACAATTTTCGCTGGGTGTTTGGCACTTACGTTCCAGTCCAGCGATGTCACGTCCTTGTTGCTGGGTACGTCCTGCCCTCCTTCCCGTATGCAGTGCCGGAGCACCAGCTGCGTCGAGCCGCTCGTGCTGTTTTCACTGAGGTTCCATATCCGTGCTGTCGAATCGCCAGATCTACAGAACATTATTATATAGTATTATATAATAATTATTATTAAAAAAATAAAAAAAACCAAAACAAAACTCCATTTAAAAGTACCCCTTTTCTAAACTGCAAACGTGGCACTTGGCGCAGAGGGCGTTGGGGTGGGTGTTGTTTTGACGTGTTGCCATCAACACTCAGCAATGTGCCAACAAGCACGGATATTCCCTACATTCCTGCTTAGTGCACATACCCTGAGGCCAAAAGGTCACTAACGGGATTCCAGGCACAGATGAATACTTCAGATTCATGGCCACGCAGCACCACTGCCTTGTTGGGAGGGATTTCAACATCTCCGTCTACTTCCATCATGTCTGTGTGATTATCTGCATTGTGGGAAACAGTAGAGAGAGGCAGATTTTAGTATTTGGGGACAATACATTAAGACTACTGTATTATGGTTCAGATTCTTCTGGGATGAGTGCAACAAGTCACAATTTTTGTGACTCAAAAATTTGACAAAGCTGTCACATTCCCTTATTTTTCCAGTTCCAATTTATGAAGTACAATAAACAGACAGGGAGTTTCAAAAATGTGAGAAAGCTCTTTGCCCTTCTAAACCTTCATATCCAAACGCATTTAATTTTGAGGCTTCAAAACTGAGGCCAAAAGTTGGTTTTTTTGCTGTGTTAAAAAACAAATGCTCTTACAAGTACTGAGTTTTTCAGGCCCAGTGCTGCATAGTACAATATGCTACTAGTCTGGCTTGTGCTTTAAAAAGACACTTACGACACATTCATTTTTCAAAAATCTCTCTTTTCATCAATTGCAGTCAAGCAGGTTTTACATCTACATCCCAGACACTTCATTTACAAAACGGCTTTAATTAATATAATCACATTTGGTGATACAGTAAACTGGTAACAGAGCTTTTCAAACTTCACCAGCAATTACCATGGAATTGTGGCAACACAGAACTTCCTGCGTGGAAGTGAGGTTGAATCCATATTGCTCTGTAAAACACACTGGGGGTTATTCAACAGTTCTCTTGGCATCTACCATCAATCATTTTCTATTATTAAAAATAAATTCACGCTGAGTGTCAACGCAGAATACAAGAAATGCTGCACAGTTCACCTGTTCCATATTTATTCACTGCGGTTAAACAAATCATTCCACATCCATCGCTTAATTTAGAATTAAGGGTTTCTGTCACTGTTTGTACGTGTGAGAAAACAGAAAAGGCTATTAGAACACGCATAGTTTTCAGAAAGACACCATATAAAGCATTGCTTCTGTCAGAGAATCAATGCCAGTATGAAGTGCTGTACCAGCCAGCAGGGGCTGCTGGTAGATCACATTTAACAGTGCTGAGATCTGAGGTTTACCCTTGCTCTATCCAGTTCACAGTTAACAAGTAAATATTCTTTTGAGATTTTTAAACGAAAGCATCACAAGCCGAGAGCTTATTTGTTTCAGCCAAGTATTATATTTGCAGCTTTTTATCATATATACTAATAAAAAAACCCTAGTAAAATCCGGCTGTAAAATGTAGAATTGTATGTGGCTTGATACCAATATTCTCTCAAAAATATCATTTCTTCATGTGTTTTTACATCAAGAGCTGTAACTCCCACTCTGAAATGTGAAATTCAACCTTCCAGAACAATATTTTCAGTATCACTTTTTAATGCCTGACCCAAACTTTTCCATACTAAGCCTGACCATAAGGTCTGTTCCTCTGACCTGCGATGACAAACAGAACTAATTTATTTCACCAATCAAAGCTGAAACGGAATTAATGAATAAACCAAACCTGAGAGCAGTTGCACTCAGTATTTCTGAATAGCAAATCATGCAAAGTGACACTGACAAGAGAGACAAGCAACACAGGACTTGTCCCAGCAGCCTTGACCTCAGCACGACAAGGACACCTGTCCCAGGGGGAGCCGGGTACAGCTCTCTGATCCACGGGATTAACAGAACCTGTTGCAAGGAGCTTGTGGAGCTTCAAGGCTGTTTTAACCAGCTGGGGATTGGCAGAGTCCTCTCCTCATTCCTTGTGCAGGAGCCATATCTGAGCAGATGCAACCTATAAAGAGTTGCCTCTGATTATTTTTATTTCTCCTTTTCATGCAAAAGACCTTTCAGAGGGTCCAGTGAAAAACCTTCAGACGGTGGAAAAGGAACAGTAATAGAAGTGAGACTGGGTCATGGGACTGTGGTGAAATAATGAATTCAGAAGTCTGCATCTCCTGCGATTCCAAACACCAAACTGGAGACAGTCAAAGGTGAGACACCATCTCTTAAAGTATCACCTATGAGGAAGGTATTCTCTGCAAGCTGAAGGGTTACCTCTACACTTTTACCTCATTGTCTACTATCTGGTACTATGAGAAACAACAAGAAAATGTTAACACAGGCTAAGGGCACCTCTGTCTCCACTTACTTGCTATAGTATGTGCTCCGTTCTCTTCTCCATTTGCAGTATTTTCTCCATTTTTCGCTGATCCCTGTTGGTTGGTGGCAGCTGCAGCTGCAGCAGCTGCTGCCTGCTGTTGTGCAAGTTTATCTCTGTAGGCCTGTTGTCTTGTCTGTACCACATCAGGCATCACTGCATCTATCAGTGAGAGAGACTCTATCGGCCTACCATCAAACAAGGTACCATCCTAAATTACAGCAGAGGGAGAAAACAAAAACAAAAGACAACACCAAGTACAAATTAACATTATGGGCAAAAATTCCAAGAAAAACTACAGCAAAAGTTTTGATTCAATATAATAAATACAACAAATGGTGCTGGAAGTGGTATTTCATCATTGCTGTGGTCAGGATTGGAATTTTGATCTAAAGCTAAGTGGCCACTACAAATATGCAAAAAAAGCCACTGCAGGCCTCTGGGACAGCCTGTGGAATCAAAAGTTATTTGCTTCAAATTTGCTAATTCACCTGCTAAAGCAAAAAATTCTGTAAGCTATCTATGAATATGATTTCAAACATGAGTGGCTGCAGCAAAATCTAATGGTTTGTTTGAAGAGTGAGCTGCAAACATTGAAACTCGGGTCACTGACTTGTGACGTTATTCTATCTTATTAGACTAATACTTTCCATAAACATATTATCTTGAGAGTTGACTAGTTTTCTTCCTTTTTTTAAACAGTGCTGGCATGCTTTCAAACAACAAGGCAGAATTTTATCCTGAAATGGACAAGACCCAGTTAAAAATACCTTTATACATATGCTAGGCCTTTGTAAGGATCTATTTTTAGGAGCTAAAAGGATTCCTTGCAGTAAATATAGGGTCTCTTTCTTCTATTCCTATCACTTGCTTTATTTTTTTGAGGCTTCTTAAGGGAAAGGATTTGCTTAGAACTTTGAAAACTACACATAAACAGCAGACGTAAGGGAGACTGGAAACAGAGCAGAATTAGTGGAAAAAAAATAAAAAAAAAAAATAAAATATATATATATAGTTTCCTTCTGTAATCTGACACACTGAAAGGCTGCTAACCTTCCAGGCATAAATAAGAATGGAAATTGAGGGCGAGTGTCTGCAGCATCAGGCAGGATGATACATAGCTTTTTGTACCGCTGGAATAACCATTGAAACATCAAATTTAATAGATCCTGCTCAAGATGAATTAGCCAGAAGAGGCAAAAGGCAAACTGGCATATACATTCACCCTTCCTGCCACAAATTCAAACCCTCTCTCTAATTGGAAACTTTGCCTTTGGGCTCCCATTGCTTCATTATAACGACACATCACCCAAACGAGAGCTGCATAGTGCTCTCCCACCTCCCTAGTGCCAGCCTAGGAAAATAAAAAATTAAGAGATTACTTGTCTCAATTATTATCTTATCTCACTTGTCTGGATGTAGTACAACATTATATTCAGGTAAAAACTCTACAGACAACGGACCTTTAAGCAATGAGCCAGAACACCATGCCTGGTGTTGTGTGGCTGCACTGGGCAGAACCCCTACCCAGTTATGTCACTCCATTCTGGTTCCACCACAGGAGTTATGGTGAACACCAGCAGTAAGGAATCTGAAGTAAAAGTAAATAAATAGGATACAAGAAGGTTAAGAAAAAATACTAACATTCAAACTTACTGCAAGCCAGGACACAATGCTCCTGCAGGCAAAGCCTCCTTACCTCATTAATACTGACTTCTGCCTCTACATACTGCAGACCTTTCTGGATGATGGAAATCAAAGCAGCTGGTGGCACCAGAGCACCATTTATATTAGACTGGCTGATATGGCTCTCTATACCAAAGGTAAATGCTGAATGGGAAAACCCTAAAGACAAGGCAAAGACATCAGAATTGATTTACAGACAGACAACGCTACTTGCTGTACCATGGTAGGATCTTCTATTTACAAACCTGAGCAAATTATACAAAGTTATAGCACACTTATGAGCTCCAAAAAAAACTCATCAAAACACCTAACTTCCCTCATATGTCTCTAATTTAAACTTACAAAAAGAAAAAAGTGATGCTTAAATATAAACACAATTATTAATTACAGTACCATTGGCAGAATATTTGTGCATGAGTCAATACAAAAATACAAAAGATAAAATATACAATTCACAACAGCATTTAAACATATTCATGTGTTCATAAACTACATATATGTATTGTATCATATATAGTATTTAATAAAAAAATATATCCAAGACACCAAGGCTCACTGGCTATTTTTACTCAGTGATTTAATATCCACAAAAGTGAAATGGATCTGTAGGTAGAACAGAATTCAGCTCACGGTACAGTGCTGTCATAATTGCCTATGCTTTGGCACTCAGAGCTACACCAGCAGTGTGCCCTGATTAAGAAGTGGCAAACAAGTTACAGTGCAGCATTGGCAGCTGCTTGCTACTTATTTGATCACCCTGAAAAACTGAATTTAACCTAGAGAAAAATAGTTGTTTCAGCAAATTAACTTTTCTGTCCTGGATTTTTTTCTTAAACACTTTCCCCCCACCCCCTTTTCCCCTGTCAGGTAAGAAGCTGCCTGCAAACTTTCAAAGGAAGACAAAGCAATTTTGTAAGTTTGGCTTCTGTGACAAAAGCAATCTACAACTGGAATGAGAACATCCAATAGTTTTCAGTACATTCAGGTGGAACTATGAATTTCTGCTTTCTTTTGACAAGCAGAGACTGAAAAACTCTGCCATCCACCATTGCTTCTGGTGCTTCTCTGTCTCAAATTAGTAAGTCCATGAGAAGTGGACATACGTTGCATTAGTCAAATGCATTTTCAAGCAGCCTGAAGCCACCCATCAGCAATCACTAAGCAAAACTAAGACTCAGTAAATGCTGAAACATAAATTATATACGTATTTTTATATATATATATATACACACACACAAATACACACATTAAAGTTGTTCCCTTACACCGTTATCTTAAGGCTAGAGTTTATTTTTGCTTTAATATGCAGACATCTTTTATGTATTGCTGAGCTCACATTCCCTCCTGCCAGCTGACAATCATCACTTGTTCATTTACTAGGGCATGCCCTGACTTCCAGTCAGATCTACCCGTTCTAAATGTAGGCTGCATTAAGCAGTCAATATCACAGCTGTGAGTAAAAGATGATGTTGTCTCCTCCATAGCTTCAAGAACAACCACCACCACAAAACTCCCTGCAGCCATATGGCCGCATCTAGAAACCCAAACATGCAACACACACTCAAACTGCTGATTTGACTGGGTTTGGGAAGCTTTAAAAATAAGGGAGCACTGCTGTACTCTTGCTTGTGTTTTACAGACACAGTTTGGATGAATATGACAGGAAAAAGGTCTATTTTCAAGTCTGACAGTATTCAACTGTCTTTTACTCCCAAGAAGCAGGAGGTTTTGGCTAGCATGATGCCAAAGGACAAGATCCTCCAAGAAAGTGTCCTGCAAGGAGGGAGGATTTTGGGAACCCAAGACTTACTCCTGTAAAAAATCTGTTCATCTCTATTTAGATTCAAGTGATACAAGTCATCCAGTCACAGTTGCCACTTCTTCCTTTGAAGTAGAGCAACATCTGCCCTCCCACAGTCACATTCAGGCAAGGAATTCAGCCACACGAGACCCCCTCACAGGAGCGCCATCACTCCAAGAACACAGGAATAAACAGTATTTTGCTGATAACTATTTTCTTCTTCAAGTAACCCCGAAGAAAATGGTGCAAAGTGCCATCATCATCTTGCAGAGAAGAGATCTCCAGGAAAATGCATTTCTAGCAATTGAGTGAGTCCTTGGCTGGTTGACTGCCATCTGAAGACTCCAAATGACTAAATCTGATTAAGTTACAGAAGGTAACTTGGCAGGAATTCATTCTCTTCTTGAGAAGAAATACCAGGAAACAGTTCAGACAGAAGCACATGCCTACTGGTAAAATAATTAAATGAGCCTGTGTTTGCTAAAGCCAGTTGCAGATGAAGACCAAATATATTATGCATTGTTTAATAACCAGAATTGTAAAAACTCACCTGACTCTTGTAAGTATCTATATACCAGGAAGTTAACCTCATCACTGCTTATACTCATCTTTATTCCCAGTTAAACCATGAGGTCACAACAAAGGACACAACCCTGCAAATAAAAAAAAAAGTAGGTCAATTAAATATTTTTAGTACCTAATAGGTATTTAAAAAAAAAAAGCTGTATTTATAAACTAAGTACCTCCCCTGGCAGCATAGACAATGGTTTTATTTTATAACACGAATAAGTCTACTGGAGTCATTAAAAAGATATTTGTCTCACCACAACATAAAGGTCAGTAAATTAAATATTGAAAGGCCAGATTCTCAAGCAGTACAAATTGGTACAGACTGGGGAACTATGCTGCTTAATACCAGTGCTAAAAAAGCCTCCTTGCATAGGGTTTAAAAAATAACCAAGTGATCTTCATCTGTTCAACATTATTGCTATGAAACACTTTTTTTAAGTGTGGGTTTTTCTCTACCTGGCTAACAAAGACCAAAAACTTGGTTTCACACTGGTGTCTAGGCAAGGTCTCACTTTACTTTGTAATCTACTCCAATTTTCAGGTATTCCTCCTCTAGTAAAAAGGTGCAATATGGGCTTATAACACAGTGTCTGATCAAAGCAAGCCCAGTTATTTCCACTAAGAATTAGAAAACATCTCAGCCATAAACTTCAGCTTTGCAAAAGGAATTCTTGACATTAGAGACAAGCTTTAAACAGATCATTTTTAGCAACATTTCTCTAGGCTTTCATTCAAGGCTTTAAAAATATTGATGGATACACATATATAGAATTTCCCCTTGATTTTATTAATGGTAAATATTTAGCAAGACAAATAACGTGTCTGACTGTATATACTTTTGATGACAAACTTTGAAAACTTGAAGCAAAGAATAGTCTTTAAACCACAGAGAGACAGAATACAGTATTTTTCCTAACTCCTAGTCTCATTTTTGAGGACATTCTCGTGATTTCTGAATGTTTGAAAACCCTGACCTTTCCAAGTAAACAAGTAAAAACATCAGCTTCCAGAACACATTATGAAATAATGTCCACCTCCTGCTCCTACTATCTGTCCAGCACTTTCCATCAGCAAACCTCCCCAGGTTTTTACCCAGCCACCCCCCACCGTAATTGCTCCAGTACAGTAACCTCTAGTGGGTACAACACGACCGGTAAAGGAGGGTACAGTGATGCCAACCTACCCCACCTCTGCACAGCCCCCAGCCATGCCTGGGGTACAAGGCACACCTGCCAAATTCCAGTATAGCTTGAGAGCTTGTTTACTGAGCAGTATGTGAAATTTAATGGCGTTTTTAGCCCTTTCATGCATTAGCAACCAATTCCACCACGTGCAGGACCAAACACTAATTTATTCAGCTATGTTTTGTTGCCATATGTAGTGCAAATTGTCTTTCTTTAAGACTGTTTGTTAACAGAGAAATTCTGTAGGAAGAGGAACAATATCCTCCTTCGGAAGAAAAGGTAATTAACTTTTAAGAGACTCATAAAGGAAGCCTTTTTACATTACATACACACACACACACAAATGGCAGCATTAGTTTCACGAGTGTGTCACTGATTTTTAAAACCTTGCTGCATCACCAAAAAATATAGATCAAAACACAGAAATCAGATGAAAGCACTAGTTGCCACACAGAGAAGTCCTGAATTATTAATATAAAGAGGGCTCCCCACTGAAAGCAGAACTGTGGAGATGCCACACAAATTCACTTGAATAAAAAAATAAACTTCATGTTTTGCTTGTCTGCCAAAAGTGTTCTTCGCCATGCCCAAATCAACCAAGCCTTATTTTTTCAGGGTGGGTTCCAAGTGTTTTCCACCAGGCTCTGGCAGGGCAGGGAGTTGCTGCCTGGCCATCGGGAGGTGGCAGTGCAGCACTGCCTGTGGGACCCTAACAACTACAAAAACACTGGAAAATGCCTTCAATAAACACACAGCCTGTCTGATGAGGACATGAAACTGAAAAGGGTGCAGAAGGGTCCAGTGTTTTTCCAAGATACAGCTTCGTCCCCTTTCTCGGTGCTTGTTTGCATCTTCCGAAAGCTCATCGCTGTTCCCTCATCCCAGGCCCAGGGATGGGGGAACAGCAGACAAGGGATGCAAGGAACAAGCACCGCCAAACCAACTTCTCTCCCATCCCAAGGCAAAATGTCACACTGAAGAGGAAATACAGCAGAAGCGCAGATAGGAGATGATACAATAATTATTTCCCTTTGACAAGTTCTGAATTGATAGCGGGACGGATTCTGGTTGGTGGGCTTCTGCTGCCAACCTCAAAGCTGCGCTGTTGTTCCCACCCCAAGGAACTGTGCTGCCTCTCCTTCCTGCTCACAGGTTCCTGGGAAGCACCCAGAGGGAATGACCCAAAGGCAGGAGAAGCGAGGGGATGATGGTGAAAAGGAGCAGAGATGGGATGGAGAGGAGACCCACTGCTCGTGTCAGTGCTCAACATGCACGGCCACCCTCTCCCTTCATGCTGAAGTTACAGCTTGCCAAGGGTGTCTGCCGAAGGAAAACAGAAATGGAGAAGAAAATAAACCCGCTAACCTACAAACCACATGAGCTCCATTTTCCCTAGTGCCCCAACAAGGCCTCAGGGCTCATTTGGGAGGTGGCAGAGAAGATTTCTTAAAAGCAGCGCCATTTAAAATGGAAACACAAATAGAGGAGGAGAGGCTGAAAACAAGAAAATTACAAGAGGAAAAAGTAAATTTATCTCTGTATCCACCCATGCCTGTACACACACCCCACGTAGTAAGAAATCTAATTCATTAATGCAGCCTTATTTCCTCCAAAATCCACTATTTCCACATGAAATCAACTACTTATTTTGGGGACTTCCCAGATATTAATATTGCTCTTTATTTTAGATAGAGTAATTAAGTCACCAAAAAGACAGAAAAAATGAGACAAACAGAAGTTACATGTAACTCCTACCAGTCTTACATTTTTAGCCTAATTTTCAAAGGGATGATTAAAAATATCTTAAAATATTTGCAGCTGTATGTCCCAAACCCATTCTGAAAATGTAACGAGATCCTTGAGGCCCTTTTATTCTGGCCCTTAAAAAAATTCCAAGTCTCCCTCAAAACATTCTGTGAAATGACATGGCAAAGCATGATGCACCCACGCTGCTGTTTTAGATCCAAGCCTGCTTTTAAAGGAAGTCTCTCCCACTTGCCTCTACATTTGTTTTGCACCTTGGAGCAGGCGCAGCGCACGTGAGGTAGATTCCTTCCTGCTAAAACTAGGATCAAATAAATAAAACACCCCATAACACGTCAAAAAAAGGGTGTGCACAGGAGCTTACAAACCATGCCCAAATAGCTCATGGGCTTCCAATCCCTGTGACCACACCAGGGTCGATATTCGCTACTCAAATCCAAGTCCACTTCAGCACGCCCTCGCAGGCTCACAGCCCACACGCCCCTGCAACGCTCAGCAATGACACAGTGCCGAGGAAACTGGATTACAGTGTGAGTGACCTGTCACCCTCTTCTCCCTCGATCATCCAAAAACACCAAGCCACAGGCACTGCTTATCTGCGGGATCCCCTTCCCGGAGGATGAGCCTGTGGTTTGTAACACTGCTGTTCAATTAGAATCAGCATAGCATCCAGATATCCCAAGTTAATTTTAATGCTGCTACAAGAAGTTCCTGAACTCCCCGAATTTGTCAGGCATAACACAGTCTGTACAGATGCTGGCCTTAAGATTTACTCAAAACCAGGTCAGGAACAGACAAGACACATCTGCACTTTAGACAAACGGACCCACTCATTCCATGTCAGGAATAACATAAAAACTCATCTGGAAGCTACTTTTTAAAAGGAAATGAGGTTTCCTTTCCCAGAGACAGCTTACCAACTCTGACTTTGCTCCCAACATAGCAAAACTGTGCCTGTGTTTCAGTACCTGCCTACCCCAACTCAGACAGGGCACATCTCACCCCAGCATCTCCATCCCTTGACAAGTCCTCACACACTTCATACTTCGGGTAAAATTTACAAGTAAAATCTGTTCATAAGGAGATCAAATTCTACTCTCACCAATACCAGATCTGCAGGCTAATGGGTGCCCAATGATGCAAATCTGATCGTATTTCTGACAAATCATTATTCCATTTTGCACGTTTATTATAGCTTTGTACTCCTCTTCCAGGTTCATGCCAAATGCTGGAGAACAGATGCTGCCTGATATGGCTCCTGGCCTAATAGCCTTTTTTTGTTGTTTTGGGGTTTTTTTTTCAGACAAACCTGAACTGGCAGAGAAAGTTTATACATGAGATTAGCACTGTGTATCTCTTAATCACCATTTGATAACATATACTAGATTTACACTACAATTAGAGCTATTGTATCATCAAATAACAGCCTAAGAAAGTGATATTTCTGCAGTCGTAGGTGGGCTCTAGCATATCCTCATTAGGCAGGATAACAGGAAAATCCTGGCAGGCTGCTGTGAATACTAATTCCCCAACACATACCGATCATTAGTTTGATACCAAATATGAGATGTTAAAGGCAGCAGCTAATGCTCTGGGTAGCTCTGCAAAGTCCTTAATGTTCAGACATAGAGAGACTGCTACATTTATCCACAGAAAACAGAAGTCTGGCTACAGACACAATAAATCCCCTACAACAGAAATATTGCCACTAGAGCTTTTATTTTTTCCTCTTTTGCAAGACATCCAGACAAATATTTTGCTAGCACGTGTGCACATAAACAGTGACATCATTTTATTAATTGTTGCTTAAGAATCTTCCTTGTTTTAATGACCATGATGATTAAAAAAAAATTAATAAGCAAATTATGTGGCTCAGTCTGGGAATGTGCAGTTTTTTAATTCCACCTCCCAAAAAAATGAATATGCCTGCAAATCCTTTGGGAAGTTCTATTGCCATTACACTTGATATTTTTATCAGTATCTTAAAAATAATACTTAAGTACTGCACACAATTGTTATGCTTTGCAACAAACACTGAGTCCTTGACCAGGCAAACCTGCTGCCCTCGACATCTCTGTGATCACTGTCACAGTGACTCAGGTGACAGACAATCCCTGCAGCCCAGGAAAGTGCTGATACACTGAACTCCACCACTTCTCCAACCGCATCCAGGCTGATTAAGACAGCGAGGCACCAGTGCCTCAAGTCTGCTATGATTTATCAACTTGGACGTGCTGATTAAAGCGCAGAGGGTGCTATTTCAATCCAATCACTGGGACCAGGCAAACTCCTGAATGTGTGAGGTTTCTGCAGGGCTTCATTCAGATACCAAAGCCAGCACAGGAGTAGCTTGCAGAAGCAGAGTTTTAATCCAGGGCTCCACAAAATGCTCTTCCTGGTGGCTGCTGTTCTACTAAAGCATTGCCCATCTTTGAGATGTGGTGGGTCTTCCTCAAATGGCTGCTGAACTTCAAAAGACTACATCCAAAGAATTCTGTAGAGCCCTTGGAAACACTTTATAAAGGAAAACTCATAATATAGTGGTTCAAGCATGCAGCGTATGACCCGTGCCCTTCTGTGTAAGAATTTGACACCAATTTCAACCAAAATTAATGTTTTCTCACGCTTTAGAAAGAAGGAAAAAGTTGAGTTTTCTTTAACTGTATCAACTACTTGCTTTAAAGACTCCTATTTGCTTTCACATGATCACTTGAGAGATGGGGGCCAGTTCTGTATTAGGCACAATACAAATGATCCACTAGTAAAGTTCTCCTGCTAACTGGTGATCTGCAGGTGGGAATTCTTTCCAACCTCCTGAATGTAATGAAGAGTAGTTTTTTAAGATAGCTGCAGAAGGTTTTTGGGGGTTTTTTTTGGTAGTATTTCAAAATAAAGTGATCTCATTTTCTGCATTTTTACCTGTGTCTCTAAATTGCTGTTATTTAAATGTGCCCCTTTTTAAAGATTCAGTAACACATGTCAAATGTGAACCTGAATAAAAAATTATCTGTATTTCTATCTTATGAACCATCTTATTGATTTCTCATATGATCACTTTGCTGGTTTTCCTTCTAGCAATTTAAATCAAGAGATGCTTCTCAAGTTCATATTTTAATTCTACTGCTTCACTTTAAACCAAGAATACAGCTTATTTTCTGAATCCTAAAAAAGTAACTTTTCCTCATCTGAATTGTCTTTCTTAGCTCAGGCAATAAATATTTGTATTCTGTACTTCAGCTTTAGTGACCTAATTTATGGCAACAGTCTCTCTCTTTTCATGCCAATTTGAGAGTATGAAGCATAAAAGATGACAAAGCCAGTCTGAAATTTTCTGAAGAAAAAGAATTACAACCCTGAAAGGGAGGAGAAGCAAAAAACCAAAACCCACAATAAAACCAAAAAACCACCCAAAAACCTTGGCTAAAAATAAGTTACTGTCTACTTATCTGAGTATTCAGGCCTGAGTACTGTTGCAAAATATGCTGCAGATGAAGCCCATTTGTTGGTTTTGCCTAGAGCAAAGTAGTATTTAATTACCAAACTCCAAATCTCCTCCCCAAAGTCATATGGTGGGTGACCCAGGAGGCCGGGATTCCGGATGTTACAGCAGGGACACAAGTGACAATATATTCAGTATTCTATTTCCAGGGCCATGGCTAAAAGGCTGCAAATGTCTATATTTTCTAGAGTTAAAAATACATCTTCCTGGACAGCTATAGGGCATTTTGCAGTGATTCTTGGCAGCGATATTCTGTAAATCCCTAGGCTGACTTAAAGAAACGGGGGCTATTTCTGGTACTGACACTTTTATTCAACACTCTTTAGGTTCTTAAACCTATTATAGTTTTACATTATTACAGTGCAACATAAGAAGCAATTGTGTGTTTGAGGAAGACTTTTCTCCTTATTTCCTGTAACAGAATAGCAAAGAGGTATTGTATATTAGTATTTTAAAGACTTTTCAACTCTTTGGGTAACAAGGAAAATAGGCATAGATGGACTACACAATCTCCAGAGGTCCCTTCCAACCCCAACCATTCTATGGTTCTACGACATTTCTTTCCAGGCACAACTCTCCTGCCTGACAAATACAATCCTGTTGAAATGGAGATAGTTCTGATACATCTTCCTGCAGATGCAAATATGTTATTCCTATGAAACTGAAAAGTCAAACTCAGCTGCTCAGAACATGCACCAAATACGCACTAGAACCGCCAGGAGTAAGTCCTGCCTCAATTCTGATTACTTCATGAAAGCCATCCCTCCCTGACTCCCTACAAGATTCCAAGCCCATACATCTCTTTTGGTGAAGGCTTTTAATCACAGAGATCAAGCCCATTCATGCAGATAAACTAGGCTTAAATGAAATTGTCCAGATGTAATAGTTCAAAAGTGGAACGACCATCCTCTTCCAATACTTAAACAATTTTCAGAACACACCAGGAAATATAACTAAACATTATGGAATTCTCCTTGATCAAACACCTAGGCCAGACCAAAGGCATTGTTTTAGAAAGGAAGAACCTGGGGCTTGATGGGATGACCTTCAGGGTGGACACGTGCTTATGGCAGCAAAACTGGAAATGTAGCATTTCTAAAACTGATTAGAAAGTGATAGCTCCTGATTGATGAGAAATAGCACAGCCACCAGAAGAAGCAGCAGTGTAGTATGGATGCAATATGGACATAGTATGGTCAGTACGGATTCCTTCAAGCTGACCTGCAAAATCCAAATTCTAGGCTCTGTATGTTAAATATATCCAGGGAGAGGGAACCACCAGACAAATGCTTGGCAATACTCCCAGAGAGAGACACCTGTCCATCTATTCCTCAAAAGGGAACACTGTCTTACTAGAGGGGCCATCTCAGGGACAGAGGTAGCGTCAAGCAAGCTGTGAAGCTTCTGTTCTTAGGCCATTAGAAGGATGTCCCTTTGGACAGTTACAGGCCTTCAGCAATACCTAATTTCAATGACTAAAGACTTCTGCAATCAAACTTTTAGACCCTGTCTCAAGAAGGCTTTGTGAAATTGTTCAATGGCTTTACTAAGCACTAAAGTAGCAACCTGTTAATACTCTCTGGATCTAGACACAGAACAGCTGCTGGAATTGAGTGCAACAAAGGTGAAAACTGCAAAAAGCCTTATCTGCAGTGTTGTTTAAAATCCCATATATGCCTCTTCTGCATGCACCCAGTTTTAAGTGTGCAACTATACAACTGCTGATCTTCTGTGCTTCATTAAAGCCCTTGCAAAAAAATTAATTATGGATGAATGTGGGAGCACACCCATTAATCCTCGCTTGGATCAAACTGTGTAAAAAATTCTGAGAAATAAGGGATTGAGAAGAGCCCTTAAGACAGTCAAAATGAGCCCTATCAAGAGCTTCTGCTCAAACAAAGGTGGGGAAGGGCAACATTCAAAAATGTTGTTCTATTTGTGAATGTGCACCACTGAAAATAAACTCAAGCACTTTGATCAAGAACCTGTAGAAATTAAACAGTTAAACAGAGTTAAAGATCTCCATACTGTGCTAAGTTTCTGCTCTGAGCTTATTTATTCTCATTTTCACTGCTGGAAAACCCACTGAATAATGTGGCCTGCAAGTCTGATCAGGAACATTCCATTTTTTTCCAATACATAGTTCCTGATGTTCCCACAATAGATCATTCAGGGCTCTAAGAGACTGTGTCAATTGAATTGAATGATGTGGTCGCCTGCTGGTACACAAACGCAAAAGCAAAGCTGAGGGGGTTTATTTTCAAAACAGGAGACATTGATCCTTTGACAATGTTCCATTACCCCGACTTTATTTCTATTAGAGACAGTGATTACATCTACATCAATTGCTTGAGCTGATGGATATTGGTGCACTAACAGTGACACAGTTTTTCACTACGATGCTGCCCAGGATGCCGATGGCTTACAAAATAAGACTCATTCTGAGCTCAAACTAATGCTACTTATTTGTCCATGGAAAGCTACTGAAATTTGGTCATTCTTTTGTAATCAGTCAGTTTTCAACTGCCTGTGGTTTTGCGGATTTTTTTTGTGTTCTGTACATCTTATTGTGGGACAGTGATTAGCGACCATGTAGCTTGGCATGGACTTTATTTTTTATGATTAAAATATTTACATTGCTACCTGATGACAATAAAACAACAGATGTAGTTCTCAGAGGCATCTGTGGAAATGTATTTCTGCACTCAGGCAACAGCAGCCCTTTCTTCTCTAGGGATTTTTTTTTACACAGCTGCATTCCCTGTTCCTGTACTGTCACCCTTGTGCAGTTTCCATCCACTGCACTTGCTATCTTTCCCAAGCTGGCGATCCATCTTCCAGCTTTCATCTCTTCATCTGACATAAGATCTTGAGCCTGTGGTCACACATTTGCCCTGGTTTTCACCTCCTCACCATGCACTGTGTACACGTAATCTGCACTCCTGAATCCATCTCTCCATCAAGACAGCTGACTTTATCCGTATCTCCTTCAGTTATTTCTTTTTCTATCTTCTTTCACTACTTTTCCCATTACAACACATGAGCTGCTAACATTTCTCACAAATAAATTCTGCTGGTTGAAAAAACTTCAATTCACCTTCAGCAACAGTGTTTTCTAGTCCAACTAAACCCTGTTCATTTTATTTGTCCTTGTTTGTTTAGCCTTGTGCCCTGAGTCATGTCCTGAAGTGCCTGCAGGAGAAAAGCCTTTGTCTGACTCATGTCGGTGTATTTACTGCAGTGGGTTCCCTCATTCTTGATAAGGAAGTGTTTTTAATGCTGCCATAACAACAGCAAATCAAGGTGATTTGGAGTTACCCCTGCACGGAGTAACTAAGCACAGAACCAGTCAGAATTAGCAGCACCTGAACCAGTGCAGAAACTGGGACCACAGCACATCTGGCAGAGCCAACCAGCATATTCTCCTGGAACCCTCCTCTGCACCAGGTCAACATCTATGCAGCAAGGAGGCTGGGCACTTCCTTGCTCAAGCCCATTCCATAATGCCCATCTAGAATTTCTGCATAACCAAAAGTAAATAAAAAAGACTCCAAATCTTGCTGTGTGGTGTGACTTCGTACTTGTGAGGCTGAGCCTGCAGGGACCCAAGCAGCATTTGCCTAGATGTTCTGACAGCATCCAGCTGTACATCAACGAATTTTGGTAGAGTCCAAGTTTTGAAATAGTGGCCACCACTGTCTCATGGTTTTGCAAAAGATTTTTTTGTGAAACATTAGATTTTTAGGTTTCATTAAGGTTGATATCATTACTCAGGTAATTACCCTAAATTCCTGCATTTGGTAGACTTTGGGGACTGGTTTGTCTTTCCTACTGAACACTTGAAGGAAAAGTAAAAACTAAACACACTTACATCGTTCTGGGCACAGACAGCTCCATGAACATGACCTTTTCCAACGAAGGATCCACTCACTCATTTGCCCTGCCCTTTGTGTATGAACCTGAACACTCTCACCTCAGCTCTTTCAGTACCTACAAAGCTATTTTCAAGTGCAGGTATTATTTTCAGCACAGAATTTGACAGAACTACTCTATAAATAACACTGACTACATAAATGGATCAAGAGAAGCATTTCCTGCAGCGGAAGACCCAGAGAAAGATTCTCTGTGTGTGTGTGTGTGAGCATTCTCCCTGACTCCTACAACATTTTAGAGAAGATCAGGGATTATCAGGCATGGCGCATAACTTCTGCAGTGTTGGGGATATAAACGTATGAAAGAAAAGAGACAGTAATGAGGTGCTCAGTTCACAGAACAGGTGAAGGGGCTTTGATCTATTCTAAACGCAAATAAACCCAGCTTATTTCCCCATTTTTAAGCCTGGTCTTTTATGCCTTTCCCATGAGAAAAGAAGTTTTGGAATTATGTACTCTGGCAGCATGTAGTTTGGGAATAACAAATAATTTTTCTGAAATTCCTTTGTGAGTGCATGAAAGCTGCCAATTCTTTTCCTGAGGCAGATGTCTTGTCGAATAGTAACAGTTCTGAGCCCTGTGTTTCTGCAGAATGAAGGATGAAACACAAAACCCCTCAAAGGAAATACCATAATGGGGTGAAAAAAACCCCAACCTAACAACCTCACGGGACACAGAGAAGATCCTTCAGTTACAATTTATTAAAATTTCAAGTCAGGAAAATACAAACTGTTAACAAGGAAAGAAAGTTTCCAGCTTTAGTGGCTATCAATCAAGAGCAACTACATCAGAACCTGCTACTTACTGAAAAGGAAGCCAGGTTTACTTACTTATTTTTAGATTTAGGATGAAGAAAAAGCAAAGAGTGCCCTTTGGATAGGGAAAACAATTAATTAATTATATTAACAATGCAGGGGTGTGTTGTGGTTTCAGGATTTTTTTTTTTTTAATAAAAAACCTTGAATACTTCTGACGACTTGGGACAAGGCCAGTATTACTCATGAGCTATGGATTGATGGCAAACAGGTAGATTGATATTTATGAGCGTTAGAAGTAGAAATACACCGTGCTTTAGACAAGTTTTTCACCATTAATCCAGATATTAAACATGTTGAGAATCTAACTGCAATTGGACTGCAAAATCTGGTATTGAAAATATGTGCTAACATTCATCATATTTAATGCTCAAAGTACTCTACAGCCATGAAACATATCCTAAAGCCTGGAATAAATTAAATGTAAACTGACAAGTTCTTTCTAGCTCCAAGATGTCCACCTCAAAAGATTTAAAGACATGTAACCCATGACTGACTGCAGCATTACGCATAAATGAAAAGAAAGCTTAAGAAAGTTTACCCTCAGATTAAAAACTCAACTCTTTGCTTTACCAAAGCATTTTCAGATCCACTCCTGTTCACTAAAGCAGCCTGAAATGAGCCTCTGAGAATCTGCAGGTAAATAACCATTATGAGCTGAGGATCTCAAAAAAACCCACACAAAACCAAAAAAAATCCCCACTTTTTGAAAAACCAAAAATAATAGAAAACACGCTTCTGCAATTGGTTATGTGAGTGTAAAAACAGAACAACATGTGAATCTACATTAGGTATGGCTACTCCCACACTTCTCCACTATCCCTGCCCTCCTAGGTTGCAAATCTGCAATAAAAGCCTCCTTTCCTCATGCCACTGCATGAATGCCACCTACAACACCACTTTATCTTATTCCTAAATAAAACCAAATGGTACACCAGTATTAAAAAGTGCAAACCACAGCTCTCAGTCCTTAAAAAGCTTGTTTAGAACTACAGCACATTTTTGTTGAAGAATAATCAAATTGCAGCGTCTGAGGACAAATGACAGAAATCAGTTACGAGGTAAACAAGTACAAGAGTGCAGTATGAAACTATCTTCACCTAGGCTCTACTTTTTTTTAATTAAAGAACAATTAGCAGGGAAAAAAAATATTACATCAGATTTCTCACAGGAAAAAACCAAAAGATATACTAATAGAAGTGAATTTAACACTTACAAATTTATTTCAGAAAAAGGAACACTAAAGTGAATGAGAAACCAACTGTGTTTACTTTGGCACCTCAGGATTTAATTTCAGGTGAACTTTGAAATTAGGCAGCTAAATTTTCCAGAAGCACTTAGATCACTTAGAAGTCTTATCGGAATTATTTCTAATGAAGAACAGGATGTGAAGCACTTGCCTTTTCTGACTTCCTAACACTAAGACGCATCTCTTAAAAAAACACGAAATAAATTAAGAAACAAGCACTGTCTGAACAAACATTATTTCTGGTATTCGAAGAGGCAGAGCTTAAATCAAATATGACAGCAGGAGTTTAATATCCATGATCTCAGCCCTGCTGTGGACACTGGGCACGGCTGCTCACGAGCAGGACCAAGTGCAGCTGCAGAGAGCGCGCAGCGATTCATTTGTCTTGGGCGGTGACGCAGCATGACCATCGTACTCATCCTATCTTCTACTTACAACCTAAAGTAAGGCCAGTGTAGAATTCCCATTTCCCTTTCACTGCACTACAGACCAACCTGCAATACAGGTGTGATCTATCACGAGGTAATAGAGAAATAAAACAACAGCAGCCCAAGCAACATCTCAGAGCCTCGGCTGGGCAGGAGGAGCGTGTGCCTGAGGCAGCCCAGAGGTGGGTTAGAAGGGCTGTTGGGGCAGGTCAGGAGGGCAGAATACTGCTTTATTGTTATGAAATAAAAGACTGGGAATTCCTGGGCCACCATCCCCTCACTGTTGGTCTCTCAGGGCTGTCACTGCCTCCCACACGCGGCCTGGGAAACAGCGAGGTGATCATCAAAGATGGAGAGAGGTAGTGCAGTGGCAGGAGGCAGTGAGGTGACACCCAAAGAATGCGAGAGGCAGTGCTGTGACTTGCCCAGCCCAGCCCCCCTCTCTGAACACTCAACTGCACAACCCATTGAGCTGCAGCCACAAGACCCTTGCCAGGACATGGGTAGCACCAACAAAAACAACTCACCCCCAGTAACTCAGCCACAAGGGCCAGATTGTTTTCCAAGCCTGCAAATATCTCTTTCCTTGACTTATACAATTTTCAATTTCTCCTACAGCAACCCCCATCAATGCAGACATTCAAAATCTGCATCTCTGCATCCTACTCTGTACCACACCTCAAATCTGACTGTGGAAGTTGTCATGAGCAAAAACTGTATGTCTAGGCGCTAGTGCTATGTATTTTGGCAGAGAACATCTCCATCTATATTAACTATGCCCAAAGTTCAATGAGAAATAGTATTGATATTTCCCTTCAAGCGTATGTATTTCATGAATAACTCACTCATGCCTCCAAAGGTTGTCTAGACATTAAGCTGGTTCCCCTTCTGCCTTCAACATCTGCTTATTTTTTTCCTCTAAATGAAGCTGTGTCAAGGGTATGTGGGCAGAATGTTGAGAACAGCATATATGCTGAGGTGATATGCCTAGAATACATGGAAAAAGACATGCAATACTGTCATCATCTTTGACCAGATTTTCCATATCCCGCAGTATATCCTTTTTCTTTTTTTCTTCTTTAACTGGGAACTATTCCAATATCTGAATCATCAAGAACAGGTTTTTTTCTTTTACAGTATGCCCTGAAAAATAAAAACAAGCCTCTTTCCTTGCCTGTAGAAAGTGGAATATTTTACCTAACTCCAATTATCCCAGACGAAGGACAACTTTGAATGAATGCCAAGTTTTGGTACTTCATCAGTGCTGAAGTCTAGAGGCATATTTATATTACTGTAAAGGAAAAATTCCCAGAGATTCCATGAACATGCCTGCCATAACACAGCCCCAGACGGTTCCTACACATTGCAAAGTCACCTGTATCTCTGGAAGCAATTGCATTTAAGATTAAAGCAGCATACCAAATGTTCCTTTTGATAATTTGGCACTGCGTAGAGGATCTGACTAATAAAAGGAGCCTGAACACACCTGCAGAAGAATACGTAACAAAATTCAAGAAATATACTAAAACTTAGTTTAAAAGAACAGTATTTTGCTTTTCTGTATAACACATGGGAGATAAACAAGCTACAACAAAGCACTCTCTGGTACATAAAGTTTTTGTTCTGTGAACGAATCATCCTTCCAAACTGTATGTACAGACTTGTGTGAGTGCCTCTACCCACACATAAAACCTTAAAATTTAAAGCTGTTGGCTTTGTACAGTAGAAGCAGGAGAGTCTACTGAAGAAACTCAAAGTCACAAGGGATCCAATTAAGATAAAAAGTTCAAACCCAGGACATTTCCTCTTCTTTCTGACTGCTTAGGCCAACATTAGACATCTGTTCTCACTAATTTTTTAATTAGTCCCCTCTGAAGCAAACTATTCAAAACTTGACGATACATCATCTGCCCAATAAGGAGCCCCCTCCATTAGAAGGTGCTATTTTGAATTAAATCATCTCCTCTACTGATGCAGTTGGAAACACAATCATAGCTTTGTGTAAAGAGAACAGTTTTGCTTAGTCAAGCTAAAACATCAGCAGAGATGGAAATACAGCACATCTTGTAACTGCAGGCCACTATTACACAGGCAGCTGCACTGCAATGATCTTCAGCTTGTCCCGCAAGTGACCTCTTCCTCTGTCTTGTGCAGAATTAAGCAATCACAGTAACTACTTCTGCCAGGTCGGAGTTAAATTAGATAGGACAGCCTTTCAAAAAAAGAAACTCACTGTCTTTGGTTATCTTTACCTTACCTCAACAAACACTGGAATAACAGATTCTGTGCACGAAAAATTCTGCTCACCCATTTCCAGTAATGGGAGCATTATTCGAAAATAAAGAGACTATAGAGAGAAAGAAGTCCATGAGTTCTCCAGATGACATTATACTTTAATAAGTACTGCACAAATTGCTCACAACATTTTGAAAAATTTTCAGTATTTCTCAGACTCCAAGGAGCTCCCATCATCTTTCTTTACTTAAAATATTTATAAAGCTGTGATGTTTTCACTCTGCAGAATTTCCATTTAACATTCTTGAGTGATGCTACTCAAAACTTCCCAATGCCATCTCTCTAATATAAATCTGAAAGCCCATTTTCTTCCACTCCAAGACTTAGAAATTCTGATGTAAGCCTACATGCACGATCAGTGCATGCTCAAGGCGTTATGGACTTATACAGCTGGAAATCACACAGTATGTACAGTACCATGCCCAATTATTTTTGATAAACCAATCTAATGCAATGACGAGAGGGGGAAATGGCTTCGGTCTTTACACCTATTCACTCACAACTTCAAGTACCCTTTGGCTTTCTTAATTCATCAGCCTCTAGAGACTTCCCAAGAAAGGACACCTCCCTCCCCAATACCTCCAACACAGAAAGACATCCTACTTGTTTCTTAGTTTGACCAGAGAATCCTGTTGAGAAGTTCTTAGGTACCCCACCTTGTTTTTACAAAGTATACACAGATACAGATCAATCCAGAAAAAATATTTCAACATATTCTGGTCCCATTGACTGCAAGGGCTTAAGTGATGTGTTGGAGCAGAGCCAGTACAATAACCCTGCAAGGCCACAGAGAACATCAGCAATATCCTTTTCTCTACCTTGTGGGAGGTCTACTTGCAAGATGATGTTTTTTAAAACAAATTCCCTCTGTCTTTGAGTGCCCTCTATAGACCTAAGACAGCACATAAAGAGAGCTTGCCAAAAACTTGAAGGGAACATGAATTAAAACAAAAAAAGGGAAGGGGAGAGGGGGGGGAGAAAAGACATCTGCTACACCCACAAGACATTTGTTAAATTACAGTATATATTAAAAATTCTACAGATACAAATGTGGTATCAGTTATCTCCTTCTGAAAGAACAAATGCTCAGTTGTGCTCTTGCACAACACTTGGGCATGGCTGCTTGTGGACTGCTGCAGAATGAATTCTTCCTTTCTAAGAAAAAGTAAAGGTAATCTCATCTGCCTTGTAACTCCAGCCATGGAGGAGAGAGAAGGAAGTAAGTTTAAAGAAAGCATCCAAAATCAAAAGAAATGATACAGGGATTGTAGTTACATGCATTTAAAAGAAAATTATGGCAAAATTGTGACTGTGCATTACATTTAAGAGGAGACAAGTTAACAGTACATGGTCTGAATTTTTGCCCTCTGAATCACAATTCTTGTATTTTCCTTTAGGAAGACAAGACTTGAAAAAACCATACTATAACCAAAATACAGTAACTTTCCACCCTTTTTTAAAAAATTACACACACCAAAGCAATAGTGACTCCACACTTTCAAGAGACAATACAGTTTTTACTATGTGTTTTGACAAAAGGTCTACTTATTAATATTTCCATGTTCTGAATTGAAGTGTTATATCATCACAACTCTCAACAAAATGAATACAGATTTACACATGAGACACTAACAGCTCCAAAAGGAGCTGTTAAAGACCATTGAATAAACTAACACTTAATATAAGGATTTAGTGAACTGCAGAAACAAACACCTAACAAATACTGTAAATGCACGTAATACTAAATTGTACCAAACTATCAGTCCACTTTTATGACAAATAAATAGATAAATCATTGAGTGTCCTTACCAGAACTACTCTCTGAAACCCCACAAAATTGTGATGTGGCAGCAGTACAGCCCTTGGTATTACACCACCTGTAACACAAACCATATTATGATAGTTTCTATCAATATTTATTTTAAAGGATGAAAAAAAGGATAAAAGCTATTTTTCTACCAGTCTTTTTAAGAATCAGAACAACATTCAGTTTCCTACTGATAACAATATATGCTTAGTTAAGAAAATAAACAAAATTTAAAGACTTCTTTTGATTATTTACATGGAATTTATTTTAAAAACAAATTACAGGCACAGTTTCAACTCTATCCTCTTCTCACTGTCTTAGTTGAAAGCAAAACCCCACCTCAGAACTGAGCATTAGCTTGAAAGGAACTTCTGTTCTTTTTGTTTGTCTACATTGGCAAAAAGGGACTTTATGAGAATCCAGATTAGAGTTTACAAATGGGTATGTATTGATGCAGTAGCTTATTGCAGCGTTGGTCAGTGTATACAACTACAGTGATTCAACTGCAAGATAGAAATTAGGAAACACAAGGCCATGATCACAAAAAAAAAACATCCCGTTGTTTTCAAAAGTGGCCATTTTTGAGCTGAATTTAACACCAAAATAAATTTTAAAAGAGCACATTATATGAAACGATCCTTAAAATACTCTCAGGAAATTAATTTCTATGGGCAACTTCAAAACTTAAAACACTCCCCAGAAGTCCATTACCCGCCTGTGATCAGAATAATTACCGATCCTGTATTTGTGTAACATAGTGATTCCTACCACCAATACTCATTACAGATTAAATCATTAGAGAATGATCTTATGTAAACCAAAGGATTAACAAGAAAGGTTTGAAGGCAGAAACACAGGAACACGGTCTGGGCACCACAAGAAAGAACTCACGTATCAAAAAAATGCTGTTTGAAGCAGGACATATTCAATACTAAAGCAGATAATCCTGCCCCTAATGGAAGAGGATCTGAAAAGCAACAAACAATTTTCTAAATACTAAACTCCAGCTACAAAGGCTCAGGAAATACATTACAAATAACACTGAAACCTCCCAAACACCTCCTTAAAACGAGGATTAAAGCCAAGGAAGGCAGCACATGCCTTAAACAGGACATAGCATTTCAGACTTTCCATCATCCTAAAAGTAACCACTGACCTCTAAGAAACCCTCTACTATTTAGTCTGTTGCTAAGCTGAATAATGTTTTTCCTTTTTTGATTGAGGAACCACAGGGTATTTTGGTCAGCACTCATTTTCCATGTTTAAATTCCCAAGAGGTTCAAGTAAACTTCTTTTCCTTCCCTCCTGCAAAACCTCCCACTGCCAAATGGACATTTGTCACCAAAGCCATGGAAAGAGCCCTGGGTGAGAGATGGGAGAATGCCACATGCACAGATGGCCCTACACTCCTCCATGTATAAGGGGCTGCAGCATTTGTTTAATTAATATTTAATATCTACATATTAACTGTTCTGCTTATCAGAACAAGGAGACAAAATACTGTATTGTAGAGGAGTGAGAAGTAAACACTACAAAGCATCACTGTGAGATCACCAGTGCATTCACAATAAAGTCAGTTTACCCATAACTACATTTCTGAGGAAAACATTCCAGTACCACCACCACCACCTGGGACTGGAGAAGTGGTCCTCTCTGTAACACTTAGAGACAGCAGACCACAGGAAAAGTAAAAAGGTCCTGACCCTGCATTAATGTAATTTTAACTCTCTGCTAGGCCATCATGTACTGCTTTGATCACTTCTACGAAACCTAACTGTATATACCAACTGTGTTGCTAAAATTTAATTTGGAAAAAAATAATCAAAAGTTTAAAACACAAAATTTTAACTCTAAGTGCAAAAGGTCATTAAAAGGAGATGTTGATCCTGCTGTCTGAACAAACAAGACTAAGCAATAAGTTTCCACACTTTCATGTTTCGAACTTTGTGCACTTCATGTTGACATTAAGTATTTTTCAATCATTTGGAACAAACTCTGTTTCAAGTAAATAACTAAAATTACCCCCAAAATGATGCCAAACAGGAGAAAGAACCCAGAGGCCCTAAAGGAGGGCAGGGTACCACCACACCCTCAACAGAAGCTGCTTTAAGAGGAATTCCTTTCCTCTCCACAATTCCTCACAGAGCACACACAAAAAACACAACCCAGACAGAACAGCAGAAATTCACCATTGCATTCACTTCCCAACAACAGCAGGAAACTTACTCACAGTTAACTCATTTGCCATGGGATGGAGAGGGCTGAGGTGCACAGTAAGAATTAAATGCATGGCCCAACCTGACAGGGCTTTCAAGAACGACTAAGTGGCAAATGTAATTTTTCAGGTGGATCCTGACAGTCAGATACTTCTGCAAGCACTTGCAGCACATAATGTGACTATTAGAGGATCCCCTAAATGATATTTATCCTGGAAACACTTTTAACCTGCTTCAAATTAATACATAAGAGTAAAAATCATCGCATGTGTGGCAGAGGTACATTACATAAGGAGAAGATGTTCTTTTTTTTTTTAATATACATTAGTGACATGAGCAGAATTTGTAGCAAAAAAACTTCACATATATAGTGAAGGATGTAGGACAAAAACATCACATTTAATTATATTCCTACTAAGTGATGTGATGAAATGAAGCACATTCCAGGGTGCTCACCTGTGATCACAGGGCATGTTTCCCTTACTATATCCACTCTTCAGCTGTGAATTGCTTCAGTTACATGCTTACTCTTTTATTTTTTCTTCCAAGATGCCTGCCTATACTCATTTCAGAGTATATGACGAGAATCAAACTGCAAATCTACAGTCTCACCATAGAAAAAACCAGTTGCGCAGGAGGGGAAGGCCTAAGAGATTTATCAGCCCCAGGGGAAGGACAAGAACAGAAAACACTGGAAAAACGTGCATGATTTGGAGAGCCCAACATTTTACATGATGCTAACACAGGCAAGCTTAACAACTGTATCTATTACTAAAATGCTCACACTCCGTAAGAATTTGAGCATCGTTAGCAGCAAATCTTTCCCTCTGCAGCTTAAAATATCTATGCATTTTAAAACCATATGCAAAAATAGACATTACTTCCCCACTGCAAAATTAATTAGAGAGCAGGAATTTTATCTCACTACCCCCAATACACGTGATGATGCCGCATGTAAACACACTGCACTTGCTTTGGCACAGAACAGCAACAGAAATGGTAAAACTAAAAAGATCCTGTGAAAACGTCACTCTCTTGAAATAGTTGAGTAATATCAGTGGAGGTGGAGGATGGGCACCTGAGAGGGCCACGCTGGATTAACCTGCCACTAGAGCGTGCTCCGTGATCAGCACGGAGCCCATTCACCCATTTCATGGGTGGGGTTTTTTCCACAGCCTTTTTCATTTTGCTGACAGAAAGAAATACAGGGAAAAGTATGACCAGCACTTCTCTAAATTAAAGGAATATAGCTATCCAAACTAGACTGAATTAATCTCTTAAAATTACAGCTTTGTTTGCAACCCTCCCAAGCTCTGGGCAGCAACTTCTATTACATTCTTCCCTTCCATTTCTTGTAACTGAAATCCTGACTGCTATTAGACTGGGGCTTCTTAAGACCCAATTTTTAAATTAAAAAACAAAATAAAACAAACACCACCCATCACACACACACCCCCCCCCCCCCCAACTGGTTTTCAACCAACAAACAAATAACTTTTCTTAAATGACTGTCTGGGGTTTTTGCTTGTTTTTATTTTAAACCATGTACAGTTAAGGAGGAAAGGACAAAAAAAGTAAATTATGTGGTCATAAAAAGTACTGATGGGAATTTTATAAATTGAATATGGCTCATCAGGGAGAGAGAAATTATCCACTTTTCGGAAGTATTGTTTACTGCTGTCTTCCCCACCAGACCACCTGTTAATAGTATTTGATGTTGTTTCCTTTCTGTATGATGAGTATGATTAGAGATGAGATATTTGATCTGCTCGCTACAACTCATTCCCTCTAATGCCTCTATTTCAAAGACCATCCAACCAACAAATGACACCAGCCTCAAGGCAATGCCCCCAGTGAATGTGCATCTTCTCTTCCTTATCCCCCGTCATTTCCATAATTCATCCTCTTAACGATTTAAGTGCAGAGGATATTTTCAGAGTACATCAACGGTGCTCAGAAAGTCTTATAGCTGACTGACTGCCAAGGGCACATCAAGGAAGCAAGAAGTATGTTCAACTATTTTGGAAACAGGACTCTGAAATTCTCATTCTTTCTGTTTCAGAGATATTCCAATGCTTTGCCCTGATCATAATTCACAGTACTTGGCTTAATGTATTTAAGTTTTACGAGTATATGCTCAGTACAAAAAAAAAAAAAAAAAAATCAAACACAGGAATCATTTTTTACCAAACTGGAAGGCAGAAGCATTTAATTTTTTAAAGGTTGCCTCCTCTAGTACTGTTTCATGACTGGTGTTGCAAATGCTACAGGCACTACTTCACATACTCATTAAAAATGATCTCTAGAGCTTGCATCTCTTTTTCCTTAAAAATCAGCCTTCAAAGTGTAAGCCACTCAAAAGCATTGTAAAGCTGGTTGTCAGTTTCTCACTCCTGAAAAACCTCCATTTTACCATTTTAAAATTTGGTAAATAAATGTATTTTTCTTATTTTTTCCCCCTTTGCTGTTCTATGCAATCTCTAGCAGCCTATTTTATGCCATCAACCATTATCACTGTCACCACTCCCAGAGCAGAAGGCTTTGAATCCATGACCAGAGGTTCACCCTCTCCACGTGCAGAAAATGAGCAGCCTTCATCTTTCTATTTACCCCCATTAAGTCAGTGCCATCATGTTCTCCCAGGAGAAAAGTACAAGAGCTAAAACACAGCAAGCGACAGCAGCCGAGGATGCTCAGAAATCCGGTCTGCCCTTGCTGCTCTTGGGCTGTGAGGAGGAAAGAGCCAAACTGCTGGGCAGTGACCATGTACTGCCAGAGTCCCAGCAGCACTTCTGGGATGGAGCACATATCCCAAACTGGGCTTTAAAATATTCAAAATATATGTAAAAGTAGTGGGGCTTGGTCCTAAACTGGACTGAAAGCAGGTTTGTATCATAATTATGTCATATCTAATTAAAGTCCATATCACTAAAATAGAGACTCGTCAGTGTAGATGGAAGCGTCCCTTGGCACCCGCAGTGGTTCTCAAACCTGCAGCTGGAACACAGCTCAGGACAGGAAAGTGTAATAAAGCTACTGATTGAATAACCTGATTGCTAGAATGCAGTAGATTTTGCTCTATTTTATAGCGTTGTAGTAACACCTTACTAGAGGGAACGACAGGTTCTTGGATTTCAGAGATGCAATTCAATCAGTATATGGAGTTACCACATCGACAGTTCTTGCACTCTCTCAGGAGACTCGAGGTAAATTCTTGGCTTAGGTTTGTAGTGAAAATAAGAAGGCAACATTAATCTGGTCACCATTTATTCATAAATTACAATAAAACCCCCTAAACCTTAGTTTACTAAGTGTCAGCCCAGAAGACTGTGAAAGCATCTGTCAGGACTAACAGCAAAAAGAAGGTGCCTGACAAAGTCTTTAACGTAGCTCTTGTAATCTGTCTATCATCTGCTTACAGAAACAAAATCATCTTGGGACAGATGGATTCACCAAGTCAACTGAACAACTCAAACCAGACTTACTCATGCCCACAGTCCTGCTCTATGGAGGAGATTTTGACAAGGAAATAAGAGTCTATTTTTCTTCTATTTTAGAAGCCTTGCAGCTGTGTACTGCTTAATAATTTAGTTTATTAAAAGCAACAGTTGTCAAAATCTATACAAACTAATTTGTCGTGCCACAATTTCACATTATTGGAATCTTGTTATAATCTGACTAAGGCATGCTCTTGTGTTCTAACCATGCCTGTAACTGGGTTCTTGGCTGCACAGGCCTAAAGACAGTAATCCAAAACATCTTCCAATTATGCTGAAAAATATGCATGTTTGCAGAAAGTTAAGTTACTTAATTTTCAGACTCAATGGTCCTTTAATAATATGAGAGGGGGAAAAACGTGTTTGCAAAAGGACACTAATTTGTGGTGCTACTTAGAAAGTTACATGTTTGTCTAAGAAAACGCTATCTCAAGACCTGTAAAATACTGGAGCAGCTCATGTGGAACAAAAGACAAACTCGAACAAAAAAGGTCAAAAATCCGTTCAGCTGGAACAACGTATTCCAAGTCTATAAAGCCAAATAAACCAAGAATCCCAGCCATTAAAAAAGTTTTGTATTTCAAAACTCATGTAGGTGTGAGAGTCACCCGTGAACTTGCTTACTTCCAGCACATGAACTGTCTATTGCCCTTGCCCTCAACCCTTCACAGGGCAGCTGAAGTTCCTTGAATTTATTGGTAGCAGCTCAAGACACAAGAACTTGGTACAGGAATCATTGTCTTTTCCCCAGTGTTTGACAGACAGTTCCTGTGTATTGATATACAGGTAATTTTTAAGATGCTTAACATGCTGTGACCTGCTATATTAATACTTGGACAAATATGGTTTATTATTTTTGACACAGAAAATTAGCAAGTAAATATTGTAAGGACAAGCAGGATTGCCCATGCAGATGCGCTTCTTAGCAGAGGAGAAAACACTGAAGTTGCCATTGAATCACAGTATCACTTAGGTTGGAAAATACCTCAGGGTCCAATCTGTGACTCAGCACCACCATGTCAACACTTGAAATACAACTGAATTTCTGTACATTTTCAATGTGTTACGGTTTTGTTTGTTGTTTTTTTTTTTTTTTTTTATTACTAGAGAATCTTCAAATCTGTCTAAACACCTTGGCAGATTAAGAGTGCACCTTGTGATCAGTTCTCATTGTTGCATGAGAATCAACAGGACTGTGTTAAATATAGGACTGCCTGCAACAAGAACATATATAGACAGAAGATTCCCTGAGTCACAGGGAACTGAAAATAAAAACATGAACTGTCACACAAAAAGAGTCAGAAAAATACACAGGGACAAAACTTCAACGCCCTGACAGTCACTTCCAACATGCCTCAAACTGGCCATGAAACAAGAGAAATCATATTTCATGTGTCCTGCAGAGATTAAACAGGGGTCTTGTTATCTGCCTTCATACACAACTCTCACCACCAGCGCTGGCGAGCGTGTCACCTCCTCCCCAGACCACTGTGAACTGGACAGACACTACCAGCTGCATTTTATCAATGGACAACTGAACCTCAAGCACTTCCTGAAACGTCCCGGATCCCAAGTGCTGCCCAAACCCCCAACCTCTCCAGCTGAAGCTCACTGCACCAGCGACACAAGTTGTTTTGGGTTGGTTCTCTGCCCAGAGCTGTCCTGTGCACAGCACAGTACATAAGAGCCAGGAAAAAGAATCCAAGCAAATCCCAAACAAACAAACAAAATCACTTTGAAATTGAAATCTTTGGATATCTGCAAGAAAATGAGAGGCAAGAAGCTTTCTTTAAGAAGTCTGTCTATCTGGAATTGTTTGTTTCACAATGATGATGCTATGAACTACACTGAAACACATGCAGAGGGCACAGCTTTGTGGAGACCAAATGAAAAAGAGCTCACCACCATTGAAAGGGTGCTGGCAGCTGCCAGTTTGGCTGTGAAAGCTCAAAGCCCCACACTACGCTTCCTCTGTCATCGATAACTGTGCCCTCCAACAAGCAAACTGCTGCACACCCCACCCTCCGAAGTGCAGAGTAGTAAAAGGCAGAACACTACATCTGCTTGTTGTTAGACATTTGGTACTAATATGGGCTTTTCCTCACACTTCCAACAAATGCTGAGAAGACCCTAATGCAGAAGATGCAGTGTGTGGTCAAAGGGACTATGGGTGCTTCCACCAACAGGTAAGTTCCACAGGTAACAGCAAGCAGGGGTTTAATCCAACAATAGCAAATGCTTTCTAGGACACAGCTTAAACCTCATAGGACAGTAGCCAAATGAGCAAAGTAAACTCCATAGATAGGGGGGAAACAATTTTTGTTCCCTGTGAGTTGAATGCTCACAGCAAAGTTACTCACACAAGGAGGACAAGATACAAAGTGAACATACACAAATTCCGCAGCCAGCAGTCACAGCCCGGGGTATCACAGCACTGTTCTATAGAGTTCAGTGGAATGCATTTAAAAATGTTTGGATATGTGACAAAACAGATCTAAAAATATCAAGCATATATAAAGTATAATGCACCTCTCACACAGTCTTCCTTATTATCCATTCAATTAAGAATTCATTAAAAGGGCAAGTATCACACAGTTATTAATTTACAGATTTTTCTAAGTGTGAGAGAGAAGGCAGAAGACAAGGGGAATAGGTAGAAGAGATACAAACCTACAGAGAAATTTGTCCCATCAGAGTGAACAAGAACATGACATCTCTTTGATATAGTAACATGTATGCTGTGAGTGCACTTGAATGCATGTTTTACTCTGATCTCAAAAGATAAAACTTCTTGTGCGATGCCCCTTTTTATTTTATTCCTCTTCAGTTCGTCTGTTAGCTAAACACTTTCAATGGAGGCCTAAAAACTGCCCCTATGTTCTACTTTATACAGAGGAAAACACACAGCACTGATGCTGATTTAGGACTCACAAATTAAGGTGAGATATAGACAATGTATCACTGGCTTTCCTGTTAAGCCTTGCTTCAACAGGGAGACTTTCCTCGGTACTTGTGTCATTACTTTGAAATTGTCATCCTCAAAACGTGGTTTTGAAGAATATGCCAACATTGCTTTCAAGGTTTTGATTGCAAAGGCGCATAAGCCTGAATATTACTGAAGCAAAAGTTTCAGAATTAAACATATATGCAAAGAAGGATACACAGCACAGATGAATAATACATGCCTATAAATAAGCAGAAAAATAGACTTAAAATACCCACATAACTATTAATTAGTTATTAATATTAGATCACTGGTCTATTTCCCTTCAAATTAGCCACCCACCAGCAAAATGTCAATTGCAAAACAAGAGACTATATTTATAGTACAACCTACTTCAAGTTTTGAGCGACATGTCAGCCACTGCTCAATTACAATACCCCTATTGTGTGCCTTCCCAAATTAACACCTAACCTTCATTATCGGCAACTATACCAAAAGCCATGTTACATTTTAATAGTCTTTATTACATCACATAAGCTGGTGCAAACATTTTTTCCATCTAGAAGTCTACACAAAGAAAAAGGATGGGATATTGGATACGGTGATGCTGGGAGGAGTGAGTGTCCAGGAGATGGTAGTAAGAAATTTTTGGACCTGGTTTTATTATTTCCCATCCACAGACTACCTTTGATTGCTGGTACTACAAGCTGTGCACTGTGAGATGCAATAGAATGTACACTCCATCTTTAGACTGTATTTAAATGGAAGAGCCACCAACAAAGCAGAAGCCACCTGTCTAACAATGTATCTTATCATCCAGTGAGGTGGAAGGGTCTGCACCTGCGTAAGAAACTGCACAAAACCACACAGTGTCTAGACCAAGCCCCACAGCAATTCCCAGCTCACCCACAGGGCAAACACACTCCTTACACGGGTACCTACTGACACACTGAGATCCCGCTATGGCCTCTCCTGTTTATTCTCTTCTATCATGGAAAATCAACATGGAACATCCCTTCTCTGCAGCTTTTGTAAATGATAGCACTGAGGACTTCTCTGGCAAAACCAGACCACAGACTTCAGAGGAGGTGAATTACATTTTTAAAGAATATGGTCTATTCTGCTGTTTTCTGATTTGTGATTTGCCCCGAAAAGAGTTCCCCCTCCCTTTCTCTCTCCAGATGCCTGACACTATCTGCAGAAAGGCAGAAAAAAGCGCATCTTGCAGAGGCGCACTGAAGACGGAGAGCTGGCAGGAGAAACCCTGCCAACACAGACTAAATTGCCTCAAGCCTTCTGCTGAGAGAGAACCAGGACTCAATTGTTTCAGGTATGTCTCTCACAGAGAGGAAACAGAAATGGAGACAGAATTACACAGAAACAGTTTCCTAAACAAATTTAAGACTAAGGAAAGCCATCTCCTCAAGAAGACGTGACCTGTGCTGTTTCAGTGGATAATAATCTATTTTTACAGCTTTATGGCAGATTAATTTGGAATGCTCAGAAACGTTTGAGACAGACTTGAAGAGAAGCACAGTAATCACTGCTGCTCAGCTTTCATTTTAGTATAAAATCACATCACTTTCCATCAGCTTGCAGGAGCACAGTCCTCCTAGTAATGCCTTTTACTTCCTTCTACAGCCAGCTCTTTCAATCTTGTAAAAAATAAAAAAAAAAAAATCATCCTCCTAAACTGGAGATTTACAAAAAAACAGGGGCCCTGTGCCAGCTGTTTAATTTCTCACGTATTTATGCATACCAAAGTACTTGCACAAAGAAATCAATTGTAGCTGTAACTAATTTTGCACGTTGCCAATTCACCTTTAAATCCATGCGGAGTGAAGAGAATCCTGAATTATTAAGATCACCAATTGCTTTCTGGGAACAGGATTGTCTATGTTTTTCAGTTTCCTAAGTTTTCCTTTTATCTTAAAATTCACTTTAACACTACAATCATTAAAAAACTAAAGGAGTCAAAATTGAGAAAAGGAAACAAGAGCTGCAAGAAGAAACAAAACACAAAGCTAGCTGGGATCCAAAGCCACTTTCATCACATGGGGTATTTTCATATCCACTGTACAATTTATTTTTTCTAATAACTGTCACACTTGTAAGCAGGAAAGCTGCAAGGTACTTGAAAAGGAGATAAAGACAAGATGAATGTGGTTCCATCCATCCCTTGATGGGCTATACCTTCATATACACTGAAAACATTTAAACCTTAAGAAAATAATTTAAAAAATTTCAGGATTAGGGTGGGCTTGACCAGCTAAGTGAAAGTCTTCACTATTGGCAAATTTCATTCAAGCAATGGCTGTAGGAATCCACGTCTTATGGCTATGAATAAAAACTGGAGCCCAGCTATCAATAAGCAATTTTGCCTCTGTAGCTGTAACACAACAATCAATCTCACATCAGCTGCTTTATATAAACCCAACAGCACGTCAAGGCCTAGTTCGTATTTTCTGATTCTTCTCTTATTCCAAATCAGTTTGCTGCAACACTTATCTTAAAACATGCAAACACTATCAGCAGAAGGAAAATTATTTTTTTTAAGTTACACTTACCTCAGGCAAAGCTGGGAAGGACATTTGACAAGATTTGTTATGGTTTAATTGATTTTAATAGAAATAGGGATAGAATTTAGAGGTTTGGGTATGCTGTGGAGATGAAGACAAGTGGTTTTCTAAGAGGTCCTGCCTCATACAGATGACTCAAAAAAATCCACACCAAAAACTTCTTCAAATCATGGGGAAAAAACAAGCAAATAATGAGCAGTTAACCCCTACTGCTGACAGATGAACATCCTTTTGTAAGTACTGTGTTTTTAGATTATTATTACATATCCCACAGGTTCCCTGCCACTGTTGAGGGAACCAGTTTCCACCAGACAAACCACAAACTTCACAGTCAGTCCATGTGAATCTGCTGGTAAGAGGATTCCCCGTCAAAGATGCCAGGGAAGCTGCCTTTCCGCTGAATTTAACCTAATTAACTGAAATTATTATAACTGAATATCCTGTTATATAACCACAGAAACAATAAATCCTTTGCCATCATACTCTTCACCTGAGTTGCAGTTTAGAAGAGAGCAACATCCACTGACCCTGTGCAGCACAGCGAGAAAGGCAGACAGAGTTACTCACTTACACAACCTCTGTGGACAATGCCGAGGGCAAACGTGGGATTCAGGCTATGGGAGGCAGGCAGAGGGATGAGGCAGCCCTGTCAAGTGATCATGGACTTTAACTTCGGCTCCTAAATCTGCTGGAAACGTTACTCAAAATGTACTGAAATGTTATTTTCTGCCTCAGGTGAAGCAAACTGCTCTGTCTGTTCAGAATAGCAACATTTGGATGAGAAGAAGCTCATTGTAGATATGCCACAAGATGTACTATTGAAAAACAAAAGTAGCTCATTTTGTCACAAAGAAAACTGAGAGCACTTGCAAGTAGTTAAAGGTTTGTAGGACTTTCTACACCTGTTATCCTTTCGACCTATACATACCTACTGTAATTCTAGAAGTGCTAGAAAAAGTTAATAGCAGATCTATCTTTGTTCCCTTTTATACTGAGAAGCAAACTATTTAAGCATTAACTACCCTTGACAATGCAATTAAAACCTGACCCAATTTCTAGACATAAACGACCTGCATTTTTCACAGCACAGCCACACGTAACCAAATTTATCTCTGTTTACCCTGTCCCTCAATTCCATCTGTAACACTGAAACCTGAGGGAAAAAAACCCCAAGGCTACCAGAAATCAGTGCCTGGGAGGAAAACCAGCAGAGGAGCAGGGGAGGGGTTGCCACCCCCACAGCTGGGCTTCTGTGACTTGTAGAGAAGGAAAAGTCAAACAAGTCTATGGGCACAATTTACATCGTTGCTTTGCACTGCAAAACAGACAGCAAGTGAATTACAAGGCTGCAAAGCCAGGATTATATAAAACCAAAAAACCTCTGGTAGTCATCATTTTTACTATTGAGTATAAATCACATCATGCACTGATACAAACGCTTGTAAAAACTCTGATGTGGTTTTATACACACTTGGATAAAACGGAGTGATACAAAAACATCTACAAAACACAGACAATTAAAAAGCAACACATGCAACAGATCATGGGGACTTTACTCATTTCACTTAAAAATGTTGCTGCTCTATTTCAGGCATGTCTCTTTTTGCTCAAGGAACCTTCACTACAACTTACGACCACCATTTATTTGAATAACAGCATCATCCAAAAGACCCTTTTTTAAGATGGGGGCCCCACTGTGCTAACATTGCATAAACATGTAGGACTTCATTCCTGTGCTGAAGAGATCGTAATTTAACCAGACAAGGTCGATAAACAACATGAAAAGTCAACAACAAAGTCTCCTTTGGAGTACTTTTGTTTTGTTTTAGTACGTATTCCCTTAGACCATCTGCTACTCTCTGTTATGGACCAATGTTCTCCAGAGAGTCAGTATCAATGCTGTCTGTCCTCCTAGAACACCCATTCAAAAAATAAGAGAGAGAGAAGAGATTCCTTTTCTGTGGAAGGTAAAATATACTGAAGAGCCTTCAAAGATAATGGAAGTGTTGTGATTTAACATAGCTTTTCCAGACATTCCTGAAAGTGCCAGTCGTTTCTGAGTTAGGGTAAATACAATGTTGAATGTTGTCATCTTTATCTAAATTCAGTAACTGTCTCTCTGGCCAGTGGAATGAAATATTTGTAGTACTGAATGAGGACTAAACCCTTAGTTTATATGGAAAAAAACCTATCTAGATAAAGAGCTGTGTAAGAAGTCTATTCTGTGTTTTACAAAGACAATCTATATAGAGCTAGTAGTGAGAGAATGTGACTCCTTATTTTCTAACCATGCAGCGAAGAGCCTCCTACAGCCAGGTCTTGCTCGGCCCCAGTAAACACAGCCACTGAGCAAGACTACAGCCGAGCAAGCAGGGAAGTGTTTTGTGGGAACAGGCTGAGAGAGCAAAGGAAAAAGCATCACAGGAACAGGCACTTTTTCTGTTCCTGGCTCTGGCTGTTGCGCTGAGTTAAGGAATGCCTTATTAAACAGCTAAAGCTCCAGAAATCTGCAGCCATTATCCTGGTGTGAGGCAAGCGTTACACAGGCACTTCTGCCTGCCTAGGATTTTTTCTTCACTCAGCAACTGTTTAGTAGATTTAAGATTGCTCAAACAAATTACTTTTTCTAGGTGTTACTAAAAAAATCCATACAGCTCACTTAGAGTGGGTTAGAAGTGATAAATAAATGCCTTTCCTACAGTGAAGCCCCATGCTTTACAAACCCTACAGTCTCCTGTACTAAGATGCAATGACAAAGACAAAAATAAGCAAAACCCCTTTCTCAAAATGCTGCGGTTTGGAGGATTTTTTGGGCATTCACCTCTTACAAGGGAAAAAAATTGTCCTGCTCCTCCCCCTTTCAGTATATTCCTGCTCTTCTCATTTCACTCCAGGTGAAAATTCTTCTCTGGAATACAGAGCAAGTCACGGAACACTTTTCCTTTTGACAAATCCACTATACTTAGGGAATGCAAGTGTTTCCTTCACCCAGCTCTCCAACTGAGCTTCCTAATTATAGCACTCTTATCACAGGATTTCAGCATATGCTGGCAGAGGGGCTGTATAGCACACTGATTTTAAAGTTGAGATGGCCACAAAACTGCGCTTCAAATCCTCTAAAACCATGCACATGGTAAGATCACACTGTTGTGTCTGGGCAATTTTCATGAGTGTAGCCAGAAGAGACATGTGAGGTAAGGCTAGATTTATTTTATTTTTAAATATGTGTCTTCTCTGACATGCATTAATTTTCCAGTGGAAGAGTCCTGTGGATATAGCACTATTTAGAACACAAATGACACGCTGCCAGGGCAAGAGAAAAAGTAAGCAAGTGCGTTACTCTGTGACCTAGATCTCCTCTTGGGATCCCCCAGCTCCTTTCCTTACTCAGAGCACTGTGCCTACAAACCACTGCGCATTTTCCAGCAGATGAGTTACAAGTCACAAAACTATGTGGAACAATTGACTTTGCTTAAGCTGTAATGCCTTTTCTTCAAAAGCAAGCACAGAGGTTCCTAACTTATGAGTCCTGCATAGTTGACATCTTTTTAAGTTGATGTCACCCACCACAGCTGTAACTTGGCGCTTCTAGTAAAACTCTGCTCAAGCTTTGCCTTTCCTTATGTTTCTCCACTCATACATTATGCAAAGAGTCCCACATCTATCTTGGGGTAACAACAGAACCTTAGGAACCCCAAAAATTACTATTTTTTTCCATAGGTTTGCTACGTATAGATGCCATGAGTTCTCTCTGGAATGCTTTAGAATTTACGCACGTAACACTCCTTTTCAAAGCATAAATTTAAAGATTTACGTAAGAGATTAAACTGCTTTTCAAATCAGACAAAAAAATGAGTCCAAGACATGTGTTTCTGAATTTGCTGAACTAAAACATTCACAAGTATTATACTGTTTTCTCCCAGGTGACAGATCATGTCCCATGTTCCCAGTTCCCTCACGACCCAATGCCAGAGCTCCCATGAACTCCAGACACTGGGATGTTAGGACTAAGGTATTTCAGAGGATCACAGTTATGGTGTGCCATGTAACACTTTATCTTCTTCCAAATATGCTACAAATCACATCTGACTGCAGATGACTGAAAAGCAGCCTGATGAAAATGAGAAGCTTTAAAAGGGGCAGTTTGAGCCCAAGTCAACCTCAGCGGGGTAATCCCTGCAGCTGCCTCAATGTGGGAATATTGCAAGACAAAAAAAATGGGATATTTAGTTTGCATTATGATGAAAAGGAAATTCAACTGAAATACATGGACTACCATGGAGACAATCACAGCATGTGTGAATAACAAAAAACCCCCAAGCAAAAATACTCACAAAAAAACCCAAAAAGCCACCAAAAAAAGAGGTAATGCTTGTTCCTGTGGGCTATGAGGCCAATATGCTGAGAAACTTCAGTCAGTTTCAGCAGAGAATGGTAAAACAAAACTGGATGGGTCAGTGAAAGCAACTTTGCTCCACAACAGCCTATTCAACACGGCTCCCAGCTTGAGCCAAGAGTCTGCCCACCTACTGGGGTGGACTTTCAACCAGGAATCTCATAAACTGCAACAGCTGTTAGAGAATATCTTAGGGATAACCAAAACTGAATGGTTCAGCACAAAAGGATTTTGTTTTCAGAAAAAGTTACGTATAAAAGAAGCCAGGAATTAGGCCAGCAGAAAGGTATGCCAACAACCTTTTCTAAGTTGCATTCACATTCATGAACTCAAAAACATCCTAGTAACTTGCTTATCATAAAAAGAATGAAATGTGTAGGAGGAAAGGCAGCAATGATCTTGCCTAAAGAGCAGCACATTGCCTCAGTATTTTATCTTTTATTTAGAGTAAACCCTAATGTGGTTTCCACTTGCAATTTACCTAATTAAGTCACCTCCTCACAGTTCAAAGGTAAGGGCTCAAATACCCTCACCTACTCCTCAGGTTACTTCCCATTTCCCAGATGGTCAGTCTCCAGAAAACATCTTCTGAGCCTCGGACACTTCTTGGTTAAATCCCTTCAATGGCTCATTAGTAGAATAATTTATCAGCTGTTGCAAGAATAGTTGCTACAAATTTGTTTTCTATGTAAATCAGGTTCCATGAACTAGGATGGAATTCTAGCCTTTTGAAATGCATTTTAATGTGAAATGCTGACACCAAGTCTTAAGTTCATTTGATTATTTTTTCTGTTTATGTTATTTGCAACCAGTTTTTCTGGCACTCTTTTCTGTTCCAGTTCAATCACTCGGTTGAATTACTTGAACTTCTGCTGAACTGCACCAAAAAAAGGAAAATTAACTAATGCCTCATTTGATCTTGTGACCATAAAACTTGTGTTTTCATTCCCTCTTTAACCTTTGACCATCTATTTTTTCCCTTAATTTGTGTGTTATGTACCTGATAGTTTTAAATTTGTTTCTTTTATTCATGAAAAAAGAATCTGCTCTGATTGTTGATATGCCCTCTGCTCATTTTAACCATCGACTTTATTCTGGATTCTCATTAATAAGCACACACTTAAAATCACTTCTTCACAGTCCATCATATATATATGTTACTTGACTTACTGTATGCTCTTTACCAGAAGTGCATGGCTGTTTTCACAAACCATGTCAACTAAGCTAATAGAGAAAAATTACAAGAGCATGAAATGGCTGATTTTGTAAAAGCTCATTTGCCAGTTTATTATGTTACTGAAATCCTCTCCTTTTCATATTGTTATGATCAACTTTAACTTTACTTAGGCTATTGGGCTTATCTTTTTCTAAAAACAGCTGTCAAACACCTGAACACATGATAAAACATTATTAAAACACATGTAGACCTTAATAAAATATGGTCCATCTAGAGCCTAAAGAAATATAATGAAAAGGGAAGATTTCATGAGTATCATTAATCTCATTAATGAGGACAAAGATTCCAAGTATTGCTCACATTTGACATGGGTACCCTCCATCTCTGTGAATATTAAATTCTTGGATGCTGATCCTACATACATATGCTTAGTATCAACCCCATGATTATTCAGAACTCGTCTTGAATGGTTTCATATATTTGTTCGCTAAACTACAGTAAGACCACCCCACATGACCTTTATTCACAAATATGGGTGCACTAACCACTGACTACAGTTTCTGTTTCCATTCATCTGGTGAACTAGAGACTTGGCATGCAAGTACAGCTTCTAGACCTGCCATCCATGTTGGTGGCCACACAGACACAGGGCCCTGGTCGTTGGAGGCCAACAGGTCTCAGTTTCTCCTGAGTAAATAAAAGCCAGTATCATTAATGTCATTCGCTCCAGCCTACAGACTTCCTGTTGTTCTGCAGCAATATCCATTATCTCCTAGCATCAGCACTGCTGGGACTCAGGGCAGCTTTTACTTTTGTTAACCTGAACTAACATCAACTTTCTGTTGACAAGGAGGAAACCAGGATCAAGGCCCGATGGTACAAGTGACACATTTAACACTGTGCTCTGTGAAACAAGCCTTGCTCTTCTCCAGATGGCAAAACTCGTGCTGGGACACAAAAGAGCCTGTCCTTGGGTTTTCCCAGCAATATCCTACTTCACATACACCTAGTACAGTCTAATTTTTTAACTACACAACAAACTTAGTCAAAGTCTAGCAGATTTTACACTGTATTTCTAATTCTTTCATACAATAGAGCAGGAAAAGGGTCATTTCAGGTTACACAGCTTCACCACGGGCATATGGCAGTGAACCCAGAGCAGAAACATAAAATCTCCCTCTCCTCTAAAGCAGATGGCACACTGATCAAGTAAGATATAATCTCATGCTAACTGCACTACTATTGCTGCCATTATCTATTGAACAAAACCAGTATAAAGCAGTAAAGACAGAAAAAACCCAAGGCAGGGAAGGTGAAGCAGGAGGAAGACAACAAGGAAAAAAAAAAAAGTAAACCAGCTGTAAGAGAAGACAACCCATTGCAGCAGAAATGGCCTCTTTTCAGGTACATTTAAGATTTAAAACATATGAATGGCAGCGGACAAGGAACAGCAATGGCCCTTATCCTGTTTTAGAGCTTGGGATACTGGCCCAGTTCCCTTCACTCTTGCACGGCACTGGGTACCTGCCAGGGGCTAAATAATCCCGGCTGCTTAGGTCATTATATATTTATGATTCTTCCGAGAATTCTTAGTCAAAGCTTATTTCTGAACTGTAAAATGCTTAGAGAATCAGCAGAGAAAGTTCTCTGACAAACGTTACTTCAAAATGGAACCACCACTTCTTAACTTTTTGAGGAGGTTCATTTCACATTTAGTTGATTCATTCACTGCTGAACTTTAATGGCAGAAAAAGGAGAAAAAAAAAGGGTGTTTTCACTCTGAATCAGAAAGGGATCTTGCTAGTGTGTTTAACTTGCCTTCTGTAAAGAAACAGAAAAATCAAAAACCCCTCAAAAAATGGTTCAGAATACAATGTACATACAATTTTTACTGCTTATCACAGTATGCACTCTACCACATGGCACAATTTTTCTTTTGTATCACATTATTAGCATTTCCTCTTCCACACATAAACCACTAGATCAACTAATTCATGCTGAACCAACAAATAGAACTGATGTAGGAACATTCTGAAATACAATTTTTCAGCCATAACAAATTATCAGACAAAATACATTGCACTTCACTGTCCTTCATTGCTAATAGCAACCACTGACTTCAGAGGGGGCAGAACAGTCCAAAGTTTCCTGTTGTCACTTATTTTAACTATGTTAGAAACTGCTAGAAATATCTTTTTTTTTTCCTTTTAAAGCAGCACTCTATAAACTCTACAACCAACAGCCTCAACAATAAATTTCATGGGCGCTTTTAGGCCCTACCGTTCAAAGTGCTTTCAAGCTTGGTTAGCTTTATGCATGCGAGTGCCCCTTATTTATATCTCCAAAGAACTACTCCCACACTCAAAGTTACATGGATGCACATGCATTTGTATTTCAGAGTAAGGGCTTTTGTCTTGCAGTGTTATTTATTTTGAAGCCATTATTCAAGGCTCTTGAGGCCAACATCTTTAGCACTGTCAAGTTTCATAAACCCTTGAAAGCAGGGGTCCCTGTTCTCAGGATAATCACAACTGACCTTCAGCTCTACCGCGTTACAAAACGCTGCCCATCTGCAGATATTCAGTCGTATACACTTACACTGGAGAGATGCCATTCAGCTCCTCTTGAAACAAAGCCAATTTTGCAATTCCAGTGCAAAAACCTTGGAGCTGACGGCACAGACCTCCAGCTGTCCTTGGCAGTGCCAGCAGAGGCAAAGCTTCCACACCAAACCAAACTCCAGTTCTGGGTGCAGGCTGCTGCCCCCTCCCTTGTTTGTCTTCCTCTGCAGGAAACCATTTTAACAAAATAGACTGGCAGAAGGTTAACCTGGCAGATAGATCAGCATTTAGATGGGTTACCTGCTGGAGAAGCACAGGCTAATAGTTATATTCATTTATTCATCTTCAGCTGTTTTCTAAGGAGTGGTGAAGTCACAGGACAACCTGAAGGCACCCTGGAAGGGTTCAAAGCAAAAAAATCTTGATGCAATCTTGCGCCAAAATTTTTGGAGGCCTCTTCCAATCCCTTCACTGAATGTCTTTTTCTTTGGAGTGACTTATTTATCCTCCCCAGCTCCTCCAAGCACTCCTGCTGTTTCTGGGCTGAATCTGCTGGGTAGATAATTATGCTGAATTGTTGCACCCATGGAGTTTCCTGGCCCAAGAGACTTAGCACTGGCACAGTTGTTCTATAACATCTCTTATATGTAGGAACAACTGATGTAATAACATATAATAGGTGTGTTACACCTTCTAAACACAGCACTGTGAGTTCACCTAAAAGGAGACAACATTGAAAAGAATGGATTTAAATCACCTAGTCTGTATTCCCCTCAAGACTACGGGCACATCCTTAGCTGTTGATGGCACCAATTTCCTGGAGAATATGTAACATTGTGCTCGCTGCCTATCGTCAGACTTGGCCTGTGCCAGCTTGTAATAAACAATAACATACTTCATCCTCTTCTGCATGAGACCTTTTTAACAGATGAGGGTGCTGATCTTTGTCAAACTATCCATGTAGTAAAAGACGGAACTAAAAACTCGGGTATAGTGTTTTCCAGGATGCCTGTTAGAAGGCCACCATGTTGCCTTGCTTGTTTGATTCCTTTACAGCCCTTTTTGGGTGCAAAATTAAAACCATCACAGCAACCTGTCATATGAGAGTCTCAAACTGTACCTTCCACATTTCTCCAAGTTCCTAGGTTTTGCACAGTGCTTTGTATATACTGAGATATACACATATATGCCTGTATAGATACATGAACGGATCAGCACACTCATATAGTGCCACACAAATTTGTGCACACACACAGACCCACTTCAATGAATTTTAGGAGACAGAAGGACAAACTGTTTTGCTTCCAAAACTCACAAGAGAAGCCTTGCAAGGTATAATGAAAAACCCCTCTTGGGTAAGCTACCTGATCTCTCACATAAGAAAATTTATTTGCTAAAGCCTTTGCTGAAATCCTGACATCTTTTGCTTAGACCAAGGCTTTAAATTTTTATTTCCAACACATTCATTAATCCCTGTGACTGTGGATTAAGTACCCAGTTATCAGCCTCTAAATGAACCTTTGAAATCCTAGAAAAAATAGCATTACACATTTGTTTTCCTGCACTTAACAGGTGTTTCTCATTAAGCTTTTGCATCTTTCCTTTAAGACTGGGAGGAACATTAAAGTTGACTGAAAGAATGGGAAAGAGAACTTACACCCACTGGACACAGCCATACTCTCTCTTAGCAGGCTGTATCACAGTATTAATGGGGGTTTTTTTAAACAAATTGTCAGAAACTGCAGTGTATTTTTAAGGCATAACTGGTACTTTACCCCATTTGGTTATCAGTTATGTATCACACATGATGCAAAAAGTAAGTTTCTTTTAATTACCTCTAAAAGAGAAAATCTAATTAAAAAAAAAAGAGGATGTGTAAATTGTTTCACTTTTTTTTACTATTGAGAAATGGAACTGACTATCACAATTAAAAATGATCAAAAATGCTACCATCATTTCTCAAGGGAATCAGAAATTAATTTCTTATTCAAATATATGTGTTGAACATGGGCAGCCAAGTTAAACCAAATCCTCTTTGGGAGATATACACAAACTGCTTTTTTCAGCACCTCTGGCCCACACTTTCTTTACATACATCAGAGAAAAAACACCATAATAAAAACCTATACAAGTTCTTTTTTACTATACAGATTAAGTTACGATTACTTCTGGAATGATGAAGAACATGTCTAGCTTGTCTCTTAAATCTACATTCAAACTATTTCAAAGTTAATTAGAGGTGAGTAACAGTTTAGAAATCTCTCAAATAATAAAATATAACAACTTATAGCACAAAAACAGCCCTTAAAGAAAAGAGAGGGGAGTATTTCACTTCACTACAAGTAAGAGTTGAGCGTATTTTATGATAACTGTAACAACTACCATGCCCTTGAGACAGTGCAATTCTGAATTTCTAATATAATTTGTAGGGGGAAAATTAGGACAAAATGCAGTAACACTTCAAGTACAGTCTCACAGTATTTTAAAATTTTATGAAGTATAAGGACTAGGTTAATATGAAATGAGTCATGCTTTTAAGAGAAGCAGTAATACAGCGCGGTATCTTAAATCATAACTAAAAATAACATGCAACTACTACAAAATAAAAAGTAGTCAGAGTAGCTTTTTGCTGGAAAAAGGTCAACAACAACAATGAAGATTTAGCAATACTAAAAAAGGCTGAGAGCACTGCTCATTTCAGGTTTGAGAAGTTGAAATACCAGGTTAAGTGACCAGGTAAACAACATGCTTTCTCACTCAACAAATCCATTCCCATCAGCTGAAATTTATCCCAAATCAATACAAACTCTACACATATCAACTCTGAGCCTAAAAAAATCAGACTATTAAATGACACACAAACCTGGTGCAAATCTGCTGATTTCAGAGATGTATAATGCCAAATATATTACATTTACTCCCTCTGTCATCTTTAGGAGTGAACAGAATTGCTTACTGCATTTCCAAGGAAAGCAGGTACATCCAAGCAAACTCTCTTGGAGCATTATTTTCCTCATGGGGCAAAGACCGTGGATATTTACATATCCCTTAGATCCATTACCACACGCAAACCAAAAGGAACCCAGCTCAGCTCTTGGATCCATAACTGAGTTTTCAAAGCACGTGATTCAAAATACCATCCCTTTAACTTCTGCACTGAGCACAATGATCTAGAGGTTCTTCAAATACAGAACTCAGGCTTAAATTTTATCCATTTGTTTCTTAAGGCTAATGCTGCAGTTTCCATTCTTGTACACCTCAACTGTGACAACACAAGATACCGAAACTGCAGAAAAAAATTTTAAAAATTATTTGACCAAAACTAAAGCAGTAAGTTCCAGTCCTTCCCTTCAGGCCTCACCTCTGCTTTCCACACATACAACTACCAGGAAGCACCAGCAAACCATAAAGACAATCTGAAAATACAAGCTTCCAACAGTCTGTAACACTGAGCAGTAACATTCCAGAGATGGAGCAAGAAGATTGCACCAACCAAGCCCCTTTCTAGAGAAACAGATTTTAACTTCACTGATGTTATGCTGACAAATGGGCTAAAGCAACACACACTGCAGAGTTGTTGGTTTTTTCTAGGAGAAGCTGTTTAGTATTGAAACACACTGCAGAGAGCACCCAAGTGGGGGCAATAGAACAACCTGGCTCGGCTACAGCTCAGCGTGAACAGGCTCTTGGCCAGAAGAGGAAGCAACACCAGTTACCAACAGGATGAGCCATGTTATTGTCAAGTCACACTTCTCACTTCAAAATTAACACGCTGCCCTACTTTCCACAGGATAAAAACCAGGTGCAATTGAAATATTTTTGTCAAACAGCATATTGGTCTAGATGTTCTTTAAAAAATTACAATACTCCACTTGTGCGCTAAAAAGTAATTAATCTAAAAACAGTATTTGCTATACAAGTCTGCCAATGGCATGTGTGCAGGAAGGAACACCACCTTTAGTCAGTTAAAAAGGTACTTACCATTGGCAGTGCATTGATATGCAGAAGTTTTCCTTTCAGGCACCTCTTGCCACAGAAGGGTGATGCTAGCAAAGAGGATGAAATAGCAAACATTAATATTTATTATTTTGAAAACTGTGGTGTTAACACACAATAAAAAACGTTCTCAAATATGGGCCTTGCAGCCTGCTCTGGTCAAGGGAGCTGAGCTGTTACCACTGAGTTTGCACAGCCTGGAGCACACAGGGCTGGGGTTTTGCATATATCCTGTCGCTCCCCACATCACACATCGGCTCCTGCGGGGAGCCTGAAACACAGGCCTTTGAATAAATAGGCCTGTTGAATGAACACTTGCACCACCAGACCTCTAGACGGTTGCACCCATTCAGTAAGAGCACACACAAGCAAAACAACCCGGGTAGGAAAGTCCTGATGTCTGGATTTTGCCTTAACCCTCCGTAAAATGGTTCTGGAAGACAACTAGGCAACTTACAGTATCTTCTGCCCATGCCAAATTTCTTCTAGAAATAAACCTCAGCTACCAAAACCTAAACACTTTGAAAAGCCCCAAACAAAAATCAACATTCCAGTGGTCTGACTTCCAAAATGGTTACATCCACTATGAAGCAGTAAGAGAAAAATAAATCTGTTTTTCAAACACATCTTGCACTAAATAACTCTGTTTATGTACACAGGTGTGCTTGTGTGCCCAGACAGTTACCAGCTCCTGCAGTGACCTCAGTAATTAAAAAAAACCCAGCTCATAACAATTGCTTGCTGGCAACATTTGACAACATGTACATAAATAGAAATCCTCCTAGTGCAATATTCCAGAGAAATCTTGACCAACTTCATAACCCCAACAAAAACATAATCCAAACAAATCCACACTCCTACACTTCAGTAATTTTCACTGCATGTCAATAATAATTTTATGCATCTAACAATAAAATAGTTAAGTATAAGCAAAAATATTTTGATGTCCATCCACTACAACATCCATTTTTATTAAGCAATGACAAACGATTTCCATTCACTCTAATATTCCTGAGTGGATGCTCTCCATACAAATACTTGCCAGACGACTTTTCTTTAGGACATAATCTAATCGCCCACTCAAAGAGCAGGAAGGGTGACAGATGGACATGGGTGACTAATAAAGTATTATCAGACTATTTTTAGATTAAACTCTTTACGAAGCATCTGTAACCTGTGCTAAAAAACTTTTACTGTGACTAAAGAATAACTATGGGGTTTGGGACTCATGATAAACATAAGGTTCCAAGGTACAATTTTCAGGCTCAACAAGTAGGAAACAATTTATTATAAAGCCATTTTTGCACTCAGCCAAAAAAAAAAAAAAAAAAAAAAAAAAAAAAAAAAAAAAAAAGTTGCAGCATTTGGGCTTATTTTATTCTTAGACTATCCCACACAGCAGGCAGAAATGCCACCATGCCACCTTCACAGTGCAAGTAAGAGGCACTGCAGAGGATGCTGAGAAATGCTGGGAATTGAAAGAATTTGCAAACATGCTCTTATTTCTTTGCTTAGTTGTGCTGGTGCGAAAGAAATTATGTAAATAGGTTGAGCAAAACTCCATTCCTTGAGCGACACAGTAGTCTCTGTGACGCTACTCAGAAAGTTTGCTTTTTCCATAGCGGGAGCTGAAGACCAGCAGAGAAGAGAAAGCCTTAACACCTCATTCTGCAGACCCCATGAAAACATTATTTGTTTATAAACAAGAGTTCTCCCTAAAAACAGACCAAAATGCCAACTAACCAATAATCTTTTGAAAACAGTCTCAGTCATTACAAAAGCTGTGTGCAGAGAAAGGCAGAGGAGGGCCCTGCCGCCCTGTTCCGAGTGTGATACTTGGTTTGGGTTATTTCATTTGGGAAGCAACATGGCAAACATAGGATGACTGCACAAATATAAACCATTTTCTTCAATGAAAACAGGCCTTCTTCAACATACACTGCCCAAACTGTCTCTTTCCAACACCTCTTTGCCCTTGTGCAATCTTGAGTGCAGTACTTATCGTCGAAGCCAGAGAGGGAAACCTTTCTGACTGATCCGAGGAAGAGACTTCTTGTCCTTCACTTTATATCTAAACAGGGCAGTGACACAGAAAGAAGCTGGAAGCAAAGACTCAAGAGAGCAGAGAATGAGAAAAGAAAGGGTTCACTGACTTTGCTTCCTTCCTCACTCAACGTTAATTGGTTGTAGGCTCTAGTTTTAAATAAGGGTGCCTGAAATGACATGTAAACATTTAGAAAACTCTGCGATGTCCTTCTTCAGAATCAAGCGTCGAGTACAAACGCCTCAGCAGCAGCTTTTTTTCTTTCCAAATTTATCCTAGTGGATTTTGGCATGCTCCTTGAAACAGTGCAGGTGACAGTTATAATTTATTGATTTTAGACTATCTCTCTCCTTTCTATTCCGACCTGTTACGGTGATTTAAACAGGTGCCCAGGTGCAGTAACTGCTATACTATGTGACACTTAAAAATAATCCACCAGATGCCCTTGAAGTTGATAAAGCACATCTGGGGAATGTACAGTAGCTTGTGAGGTTGGATCCCTCATCTTGGAGGGGCTGGGAACAGTTCACCACTGTTTGATAACTAACATGATCTCTTAGACTTAAAAAGAAAGATGATTTCTTCGCTCACCAGCCCTGCCCACACCAGCTCTTTCTGTTAAGAATGACACCCCTGATGCCCATGGTCCCTCTGTGATACTGTGCCCAAACACTCACTACAACACCCAGTATCATCTCAAAGAGCATCCTGAGGCCATAAACTCGAGGCCAGAACTTGCACACCGAGGTCGAGGCAAACAGGTTGCACGGGAGAAGCAGTTCCCACCTGCAGGGCCAAAAACAACACACCAAACCAACTACCAAAGTGGCAAATACCAATCCATGCTGATAGCACACACCGGGCTGCTGCTATCAACAAGTAATAATCCTGTGGTACAAAGGAAACCACAGATAAAAACAACCCTGGAACCGCACAGTGACAAAACCATTTATAAACACAGCTCAGGTGTACACTGATGTTCTTCCTCACCTGTTTCCAAATATAATCAGTCCAAAGCAAGGATTTCTCTAAAAGCTATTTGCAAAAATGTTTAGCCATTTTCTTCCAGAAAGGCCGCCATTCAAGCTACTTTCTCCTTCTCAGCCATTACACTGGGTTTGTGCTATGGCTAAACCTGTGTTTTCTGTGTGAGCTTTGAGTTGCTCCTGTTCCCCATGTGAACTTATGCACTTGTGTTTCTCTTCTAATCCTCTTAGGATCACACTGTTTACACTATTTTCTGAGATTTTGGTGCTATTTGAGCTCTAACAACAAATTTAGTCATTAGATGTCGTGCTTTGTGAATTACAAAAGCCTTCTAAGGACACAGTATCTTTTCTTCTAAATTATCCTCGAGTATCCTGCTTTTATCTGGATTCAGGATCTGGAAAAAGTGTCCCAATCAAAATAGAATTAAAAATAACTAAATCCTGGATATTTCCCTCAGTAACCAGGCTGCAAAAAGCATCAAACAATAATTTTAAAAGCCTAAATTGAAAACTAATCACTCCATTGAATCCTTCCTTTCATTTGGTTAATAGGCACATACAAAACTAGCGGTGCTTCTACCACAGCCGTGTTTGGAACACAAACAGAGAAAACCAAAGTTATTCCTTTTAATCACAGTTCCACAGCAATGCCTGGCAATTTTTTCAAGCAATTCAGCACTTCTACAATAACATCTGCTTTTCAGATCTAACAGAGAAGCTGAACTGAGACAAATATCACTCAGAAAATTCAGGAGAAACAAATACATACAGGGGGGTGGGGAGTGGAAATCAGCATCACACACAAGACATTGTGAAAAACTGTCATTACCTGCAACTAGTAGGCAGCAATAGGGTTACTAGTGACAAAATAGTGCCCACAGACTGCTCCAGTAGTCCACTCTGGGAGCACAGATTGGGCACAGCACTGGGACTCTGCTCAGATGGAGAGGGGCATCACAGAGGGTATTTTACAAGAAGCCTCACCAGGGAACACCAAAAGTATCCAATACCTGCCCAGAGACATATCCACCCGTATTCCTAAACTATGTCTGAAACAGCTTTTCTCTGTCAATTGAGAAACTTGTATTTCCTGATCTTTATTCTGTCTTTTACCTATATTACATCCGAAAGACAGAAAAACCTGATGTAAGCTGACTTTCTGGATTTCAAAGGAGAAATGCTTAACTTGTACATTCACATCACATTAAAGTTGTACAGCTTTCCACACAAGCACAAATATTCTTTCATAAAACAAGCACCTGGATGTCTATGGATGTACAGGAGACAACAATCAAAACAAAGCAAGGTATCTGAAGGGATTAAAGAATAAGAACTGGGCAAGCAGAGAGCACTACTCTGGAGAAAAGACCATCCAGATACAGGAACCACTCTTCAGAAGTGTACAGAAACAGGATTCACTGTGCAATGAGAAACACAGGACCAATCCAACCAGGGGAAAAAAATACTGTATCAGCTATATACAAGTTAAAAACACCAATTTCTACAACAGTCAAAAATTGAGGCAATCACAGAAAATACCTCACAGGCCACTGAAAGGGAAGTAAGCTGAATTGCTGGAGAGGAAACCAACTTAGCCAGATCCATTAAAAACCCGTAAGGCACCCCAGTAATCTTGTCAATACCAATCAGCTGGTACCACCGGGAAGGAGGAGGGCGAGCTGTGCTGCAGCACCATTTCACTTGCAAGGCATTTAAATGAAATTCATTAGTAAGTAATCCAATTCACAGAAACTGGAAGTTAAAAGATCCTAGAGAATGAAGTTAAACCCAGCCTAGACTGGGAAAGAGTATAAACAGTCATTATTACTCAAAGCACAGAGTGTTACATGAAGGGGCTCTCTGGCCTCTGGAGCAGTCACAAAACCCCACCCACACAGACTGCTACCCTGCAGGATGGCAGCCCACCTGTGAAAAGTCCAGGTGGCTTCCAATTTGTGGGTTCTTTTTTCTGAGAATAGTGGACATGAGGATTGACTAGTGACAGATTGATAATAACAGTAGCATACTGACAAATAATTTTTTGTGATTTTATTATAGAACTCAGTTTTAAACAAATTCATCACTGCAAGATAATCAGAGAAAACAGCCTGTCAACCTGAGTGCTCTCAGCAGACTCACCTCAAATTGGAAAGAGAGAAAAAGATTTTTCCTTTTCTAAAAAAGAAAAGGATACACCTGGTATGTAGCATTTAGAGGCCACTCTTTCAGTCTCAGTATGTTTAGTACAGATTTCAAATACGTAAAAACTGAACCAAGACACAAACAAAATATAACACTTAAAAAAGAAAAAACCCAAAGACTGCTTTTTCCTCATTCCCTCTCCTCAAGGTAGAAAGAGCCATATTTCCCATACTAATCCAGCCTGCTCCAGCCTGCTAAATGGACTCAGCTGTGCTGCTGGGTGACAACATTTCCCTTCCCCCCACAGAGCCTGTTAACTCAGATGAGTCTTCACAGCTGAACAGAGGCAGCACCTGCTTTTGTCAGCATGGAAATGTGTTTGTAGGGAACTGATAGTTGCAAGGTTACCAGGACTTTTAAACTGGTCTCCAGCGTGGGGAATGTGGAACAAAGCTCAAACCGCTTCCCTGGGAAAATCACCACCTTCCCTTTCCCTGCTTCTGCTAAAGGTGCCTACCTCATCTGTGTATTTAAACAGATACTGAGTTTTCAGAACAACATATTCCTCTGCTTTGGGATTCATTGTGGCCTTGAAGAGGAACCTGGGTAGATCATGGTAAGCAGCAGAAATCATTACAGTGGGGCAAAAACACAACAAGAGCTTAAATTATTAAACTCATTAAAATTCTGTCTCAAACATGCCACGCTTTGGGGAGGTGGGATACATGTTTTACGCAGACATCACATTTGGAACTAGGCTCAAAATGTTTAAATAAAGAAATCTCCCAAAATAACAAGAGGATGTGACAATACTGTGTTATTTTCAACCCCAATTAATGTAACCATCATTCAAGCCCTGGCTGTGTTTCTCCCAGTATCAGTACCACTACCACTGTTACTTTTTTGGGCACCCAGAAGTCGAACGGGGCATTTTTTTCAGAGTAAACGCTCCATCTACATTTCTGTCAAGCCAAGCTAATGAGTTGCTGAGGACATTTAAACAATTCAACTTGGGTTCTGCTGCAAGACTCGGTGTTTGCAGATGGTTTGACGTCAACAGGCTCAAGTCGTCCCGCTGCGGCCACTGACCCTGAACATCGTGTACACCCAGTGGTGTTGAAGTTGTGGCTCTCTCCCCATCTGGGAACACGGTAGGAAGGCTGGTTGCCTTCCGTCTGCCCGCTGCAGGAGCACCATACAGGGTATTTGTCCTCACAGCAAAGTATCGGGTTTAAAAAACAAAATGTATTCCAAGATGTTCTCAAAAATCCACCTTGCTTGTGATGTTGGGCAGGTGAAAGTGACACCACAGGCTGAAGAGTTAGGGTCCAAGAATTATTTTAAAATAGCCCTCAAAATTATGAGTTGTTTTTAATATTCAAAGGCACTTAAAAATCTACAGGTATGAAAACATTTTTCTGAAAACTTTTAAGTTAAACCAGAGATCAGAAGTAAAGTTTGTGGTGGAGCTTGAGCTCATATACTCCAGATGTTCCTGGGATGCAGCTCCACTAAAATAAGGTGTTTATAATGCGTTCCAGATTCTTCCTAAAATTATTATTACGTTGTGCAAAGCCAGAGAAAAACATAAGCCTCTCACGCTGCCAAAAAAGGTAACAGTGATTGCCCTGAAATCATACATTAAATGTATCGAGGAATAATTTCCTCCACGCGTTCCCCTCCCCCCCCAACCCCCCAAAATACTGGCTATCAAAAGCTGCTGCACTGCTGCTTACAGTCCCCTCTTATTCCCCCTGGAACTTTTCAAAGCTGAGTGACATCTGAAGCACAATTTACTTATGCACCACTTTTCTATAGAAAAACTGTGTCTTGGTTGTATTTTCACACAAATAACCTTCAAATTAAGTTACTTCTGTACAGGTAAACTCCATGCCTAAGCAGCAAAGTTGTCCAAGACCAAGCAACACAAGAATTTTTTCACTTTTTCCAAATCTCTGCTACGAACCACCAGTAGACAATATCACCATTCCTACAAACCTCTTGCCTCTGCACTTCCCATGCCGCCATCACTTCTCTAACAGGGTAATTTGCATCCTTATGTGAGGGCTGTGACTCACAAGGAGTTAAAACCTACCTGTGAGGGCTGCCCTTGTTCATGCACTGGTTAAAGGACAACTTACTCTTACACAGCAGCTACTGAGCTGTGACAAATTGCAGACGAGGACGTGGGGGAAAAAGCCTGTGCCTCTCATTACCATGAAAAGCTTTCCTGCCTCACCAGCAGGTAAGACACACCTGCAGCAGGAGCTGGACACATGGAAAGCAGAGAGACAGCACACTTGTTCCCAAATCAGCTGGTTGGTGTCCCTAAGAGCTCAGAGGTGTGGCTCACCTCAAGGCTTTGGTTTAGTTTTATGCTCAAGTCGCATCCTAGACAAGACCTAATTGCTATTGCATGGGGAGACTTTGGTACCCCCCGTCTCTTCCAGTTGGGTGCTCTCAATACTTCCTTTCCTCTGAAAAAAATAAAATATAAATCAATAGTTCTCTACACTCAGGTCCTGAAGCATCCCACTGCAGGGTCAGAATAGGACAGAACTGGCTCAAGAGAGGAAGAGGGAACACAGCCCTGAAAGACAAGAAATGCGGGAAGAGCACTGCCCCATAGCTCCAATACCAAAATACATCTGTTTCCAAGGAATGCCTGGTGCCTTGGATGGTGATGGGGCATCCCAGCACAAAAAGCTCACAGCAAACATGGAATGATGTATTAGGCATGAGTCATACCACAAACATAAGGAGACATTACTGTATAAAATATATATGTATTTTTCTGTTGTATTTTCAAACTATTTACATACTAGAGCTGTTTGTATGTCACACTGACTGAATAGCAAAATAGTTCCATCAATATTAGACTTGTACATGGAGTAAGACACATCAAAACCTGCTTCAAAGAATAAAGGAGCCTACAGTACAGAGAAACACAGCAAAATATTTACTTTAGCACTATGGTCAAGGAGAAAAACGTTTATTAAATAAATGGACTAAAGTCATTAATCAACAGCAGCATTAAACTAATATCATAATGCTTTGCTTTTGTGTTTGTTTTTGTTTGGGTTTTTTTAACAGCAGAACTTAACCATGACCAAAGAAAACATTTATTTGATTCATCAATGACAGCATATTCAAAAGATCTGATGAGCATCAGGAAATTAAACCACAGCCCACAGCAGAGACGTCTCACAAGATCGTCACTAGGCTATGATTAATTGGTAAAAAAACCTAACAGTGCCCTTATTCAAGTCTGTCCTAAGCAGTAGAGAGGGCTTAGCTATATGTATACAGTTGAACTAATAAACTATGTTTAGGTGGTCTATCCTGAAATAAAATAAAAAGAAGCTTCTCCTAAAAAGACTGTTCGCTATGTTAGTTAACACTTCAATTGTGTTGGGTTTTCCTACCATAGGAGAAGGTTCCTCCCTATGGAAAAATGAGTGCAAAAAACCCTAAGCAAGCTGAATCTGTTGCCAAAATGAGCGAAGTCAGTATTTTTGTTTCACTGGACATATTTTCTGTTGAATTTCCTGTGGTCATTGCAGCTGTATAGTTCCATTTATACCCCCTCTGAATTAATGTATTACACGTAAGGAGCAACACACAGCAGGTGTTTACCCTACAAACAAGTGGAAGTGTGATTAGATAACCTACACTGCTTTGCTAACAGTTAAAAAGGTGAGGAAAAAATTGCTGACGTTACTTAAGGGATCACTGTCAGGTATAGGGATGTAACATCTGACCAGAAGGGACACGGCAATTTCACAGGAGCAAATGTCAAGGGCAAGCAAGGATTTAGGTCTATCCAGGGAAGATTGGGTAGCTGGAAAGACATTTTAAATAACCAGGAAAAACTTGCCCAAAACAAAATCGTGCATCTGAAGACTCATCATTGAGAAACAGCCTGTGCCATGGGGCTCCTGTTATTTTAAGCAAGAGTAGTAAGGACTCTGGAAGGAGTAATTCTGCCTAAGGAGCAAGATTAGTGTATAACTTTGGATCTAACAGGGCTTTTCTCTATCTTTATTTTTTGATTCTTATCTTGATTGTTTCACACCAGGAATCTGAAACTGGCTGAGCTATGCATTCTGCAAATCTCCTTCAAACCAGAATAGGCTGGGGATAGGCTTTCACCATTTGGGAATTTCATTTACAGAACTCTGCAGCTGCCTGCAGAATTCTCTGTAACTACTCTCAGGGCTTCACAAAACCAGGGGGTTTGGGGCTTTTTCTTCTTTAAGTCAACTCACATTTATCGGTGTGAGCTATTAGACAGATCAGAGAAAGTAACAAACTCAAGTCCTCTAGTCTTGGTCTGTGGGAAATAAAACTTCCTTAATTTTTCAACTTGTGAAAGACTGAAAATTTATCCACCACTTAATTTTAAGACATGCCAGATAACTGCCATCACTGAAATGACTTGCTTCTTGAACGGTTTTTGCTGCTCTAATACAGATTCAATAAGCATTCACAAACGAGCCCAGCTTTCACTTTTAATAATCAAAAGTGATCAATGTCTATGAATTTTAAAAATAAAATCTATGCCTCTGCTTTCAGTTTAAATTTACAGATATTTAGTTCTTTTTACTGATGGAAAACAAAATGAAGGCCTCTAAACTTTGCTATTTTCTTTCATTATCATGCTAACACACACCACACCAAGGAAACAACTGGGAAATGCTCAGGTGACTATCAAACATTTGTCAAAATTACTTTTGTCAGATGCAGTATCTCCCCTCAGTGTCAGACATGTCAAATATTGGGGTCTGGTTCATCTCCAGACAGAACACTGTAGTTATTATCTTAGCCACACCTACTCAAGGTCTTTTCTTCCCTGTTTTTTTGAGGATGCTTTTCCAAGTCAGTGGCAGACACTAAAATGGAAATATAAGGTGTATTTAGCACTAATAGATACACAGAACCTACAGAGCACGGTGTAATAAATGCACAGAACTTGGCAGCCCGATAATGATGCATCTTCCATCAGCCACAAGTAATAACAACCCAGGTTTACAAGCTGCTGCACTTCAGAAAACACTGTTTACCAGATCAGATAAAAACAAGGTTCAATATATATATATATTTTGTTGTATGACACTGTACAGCTGCAATCATTTATCAGACTTTTTCTGGTGCCTTATCATTCTTATCACTGCCTAAGGAACAAGCAAAATCTTGGAATTACAAAAATGTCTAAAACACCAGCACTTCTGACCCATTTAACATACCTCCTTTTTTTTTTTTTCCTTTCTTTCTTTTTACACCAGCTTTACCCAGAAATAAATCCACTTGCCATATTCTCCTAAGAATACTGCTACTTCACAGCTTTTGACACCCTTTCAGAGAAGTCTCATTTGACCCTTTTGGACTGTTGTAGCAGGCTGGGTGTGCTCACCACAGACACACTGACTCTCATCTCCCACAAAAACAAAAATAATGCAGTTTTGCTACCAACATTAGCAGACGAAACAAGCTAAATTTAAGAGCAATTAGCCCTATTTGTTCTTTTGTCAAGTTAAGATAATTTCCCTGGGGCATTTTAAACTAAGTATTTGTTAAGGCAATGATTCAGAAAACTTTACTGGTTTTATCTTGTTGTTCCTAGTAATACCAGCCTGTAAAGCAGTAAAAATGGATTTGAAACTACATTCATTTATTTTAGCCTACACATGAAATTAATTTTTATTACTTCAGTGTGTAATGACTTTACTACAGATTTCTTAAGTGACCTGGACAATTGCCAGTCCTCAAAATGACACTTGCCAAACACTCACCAAATTTTCAAGATACTAGGTCCATGGACCAGCCAGAAACCGCTCACAGGGACAGATGAGTGTGGATGAAGGCATTCAGCCACAGGGAAGTGCAAATATTTCATGCCAGAAAAGCAACAACAGTGTAAAGTGTTAGTAACACATGAATGAAAGTGATCTGCGCAGTCTCCCATCACTGTGTGAAATTCCTGTGTCCCAGCACATGCTATAGAGCCATAAAGGGTAAGTAAGGAAACAGCCCTGGATTCCAGCAATGTGGTGCAATGAAACACGGCTTTGGGCTTTTGCTAGTACATAACCCTGCCAAGGGGGGCAATGTGATTTCACCTGTAACTCTCCAGGTAGAAACCTCTCATGTGGCATATTTTAGAGAGGTGTGCTTGCAAAAACATTAAAGCCAACATTTGCATTTCTTTTGACTAACAAACCAGAAAGACACTACTGAGGATTCAGTCTGCTCATCCTTAGTCACCAGAAGACTTGACCTGGTGAGGTCATTTCAGCAGTCCTATCTGAGGCACTCCACCCAAACCCACTTGGGGGTTTTATTTTTCTCTTTTAAATTAACCATTTCTCACTGGTAACTATGAATTAACGATGATATAAATCAAGCTTAAAGGACAGACATTTCCTAAGCCTCCTAACAGCTGCATCACTGCCCTTGGTATTGCCCATCAGCTGAGTGAAATTTCCAGGATTCAGATGGACTTCACTGGGGCTGCTCACAGCCTGGACCTGCATGGGAGCATCTCCAATGCTCTCATGCAGACAAAAACATTTGGCACTGCCCAAGATGAGTAGCTGAGTTACTCATGGCCAGCAAGACCCAAAAAGCCAGACCTGAGGCATGGCAAACTCGAAAATTCTGGTAAAGAACACAGACGCTTCCATGATATCAATATTAAATATGTTTAGAATTATAAAAAATTAAAATACAAACCACTACAGACACCACACAGTAAATTTTAAACTGCACTGCTTTTTGTTATAAGCAGCTAGAATAAAACAAAACTTAATGACTGCCTAAAGAGAACTGGAGGCAGGATCTCCAGCTCCAGCACTGGCTGCATCTCCTGCCCAGTGCTGCTGCCTCAACATGGAGTCACGGCAGGAGGGCAGCAGAAAAGAAGAGGGAATACCACAGTAGCATTTCTGTTTCTTCTTTTTAAAAAGAGTTTGGCTGTTTTATCTCAGCAAAAATTTTCTATTAAAAAAATAAATTCTTCTGTTAGTCTTTAACTGAAATTCTTCACTGTTTTGGCAACAGAACCCACTGCAGCATCTTTGGAATGCGCACTATTATTCTCTTAATAAAAACAAACATTTTGCAATTATACAGTTTGTCTTGGATCATATAATTTTAAGGTTGAGATAAAAAGACATTGCGTGATACCAACAAGATACAAGAAAGAGAAATCCAGGAGAATCACTGATGCCCCAAAACTGCTGAGTCAGATGGAGAGGGGGCATGTGCTCTGCTACGCCTTTCTGTAAGGGAAAGGCTGCACTGAGCCACACAGGAGACCCTTCAAGCATAGGAAAGCCTTTAAAACTCAGGGATGCAACACCAAGTTACAGGAAATCACATGTGACTATTTCCACCTTCCACAGAGTAAGGCCCAGACTGTCAGCAACAAGCAGCAGAACTGAATCACAACCTCCTCTCTTGCATCTCTGAAAAGCCGGGAGAGTACAGCCCAGCCTCCAACTATTTACAGGTTCAGAAGTTAGTCCTGGTGTTTCAAACCAACCAAACCCACACACAGAGCCAGAGCACTCAGGAAAACGCTGCTCCACGTGCTCAGCACTGCCTGGAATGGCACTGGGCAGAGCTGAGACCCAGCAACTCGAACAGCACCTCAAAGCTAGGCTGTTTGACAGGCATGCCTTGTGTTAAAATCGAGTTTAAATTTGAACTTAAAATTCAATCTAAAATCTATACCAAAATCTGACTTGAACCACTAGAATAATTTCAGACCAGTGAAATATTCAAGCAGTACATTAAAGTTTGAAGAAAGCTACACCACCAATAGAACTGCTGGAAATCACAAACCCAATGTTCACAAAAGGCATTGTTTTAAAAATGGTAAGTGGTCAGCTTTTACAATGGCACAGAAATTAGTTTTACTACCCCAACCACTTTGCATTCAACTAACTTCAATGCCTTACAGGTACTCTGGATACTCAAGGATAAGAAATTTATCTACCATCTCTAAGACAACAAATGCCTACTAATTCCAAAATACTGAAGAACAAAATCAGTTAATTTCACTATTTTAAAAAAATGCAGTATTTTCCCCTCATTTTAAATGCAGTTTTCATAAATAGTCCCGCTTTATTCAGTACACTGCAACACCAAACCAAGCGAAGATTTTGTGCATTAGATACATGCCTTCATCTAAATGCAGCTTGACTCATTAAATAAGAAACATGCTACTCATCAACTTGCAACTTCATAAAAACTCATAAAAACTTAAATAATCTGTATAAATGAAGGTTATGTGCTTTAACAAAAGCACAGCAAAGGAGTAAATCAGCCTAATTAGCAAAATAAATACCACTTTTACTACAGCAACTCAATCCTAGTAGCAAATCAAACATTTTAATAAATGGCAGTGCAGTTATTTTCTTGACAAAGTTTGATTTCTCTAAATCCAAAACAAAATTACAATCAATTACTTCAAACAGGGGCTTCGGCCTGTTGATTAAATTGTTTTCACTTTGATCCACCCTCGGCCCAGCAGACACTTCTTCTGGTATTAAGTAGTCAAAGGTGTAAATTAAAGCTTGAAAGACCTTCTTAAAGTAACATCTATAATCAGCCCTGATATTCAAAGAGCAATTCAATACTTTCAAAAGAGAAAGATTCTGAATAGGGCACCAAAGGCAGGCAAAAGATCCAAGGAAAACCCTATCAGGACACACTCACATTTGGTGCTTCTTCAGAGCCAAAACAGCAAGCACCAAACAAAACAAATAAGAAAATTTAACTACTCTGGGTTGAGGGGTTTTTTGTTTGTTTGTTTTTTTTAAGTTTAGCTTTATCACTTAATTCTAAACCAGCAAACATTATTTAAATAAACCACAGAACTGGACCCAGAATAAAGCAATCTTCAAATAACTACACTGAGAAAGAGGGAATAAGAGGACATATCTTAACTGTGCCTGCAATTATTTTTGTATTCACCTCACATTCAAAATCAAGCTTTTTGCACTTCACTTCTGTCATTCACACACAGCAGTGCCACACTCGCTCTTGCTTCTGCAGGCAAGGGTTCCTCAAAAGTTCACTCTGGATATCAGAAAATCTCAGCTCATTAACAATTAAATTTTTTTACACTTCCTCCTCTGTATCCCTTCTGGAATATCAGTAAAAAACACCAATGACTGGACCAAGAGGGTTGATTTTCGCTACAAGCAATGTCAGAAGAATAATAAAGTTGTTCTCATTTGTACAGTAGGAAACGAGGAATCAATAATAACATAAAATATACACATTATAAAAAAGAAACCTCGAAATGCCCTTCTGAATTTAGATTTCACTGTCTTACACACTTCAAAAACACAAACAGCCCCGAAAGATCAATATAACCCATAAGAACCTAAGGGGCGAAAATCAGGAAATTTTTTTTAAGTATGTTAAATTGTATAGTATCAAACACTGAGAAAAATCAAACAGATCTTCATATAAGAAACAAGACAGGTTATAGGTCGAGAATTTCTAAACCTCCTGTATCTTCACAGGAAACATGGTGAAAAGAACATATGATACAGAAATTGTTTTCTACTTGACATTCAGGTGTTTCTCATTTCAAGAAAAACTTTTATTAAACGAATGTGATTTCTAAGGCTTTACCTCTGGGCTTTTTCCCCCCAATCTCATTAATGTTGAAAAAGCTTTCTGAAAATTCCCTTTGCATTGACTATCACTGGTCAGCGATGCCAAGGGAAGAGGGCAGCACCCTTTGATCTGCAGACACAACCCTGTTTGCTAGTTTTGGAGGGATTTCACTTAGAGGAACTATTAAAAAAAATATCTTTCGATCATAGCACCAAAACCTCATTTCAGATCGCTCCTGGAGACACTGGGGATTCGGTTCTGCCGAGTCATTCCTTCCGCGAAGCCACTGGAGTGCCTGGGCACAGAGGGCTCCAGCAGCCCGGGACTGGCATCTAATTGCCACTCTGGCTCCATCAACTTGCTGTCGGATTCATTTTTATTCAGTTCAGTGCCTGAGAAATTTCCAAACAAGGCAGAATGAATCTGCCAAACCCTGATGTACACCCACACCACAAGGACATTTACTGGACTGTTTCTAAGAATGGGACACCATTTGGGAGAGCTAAGAAAACAACTCATTAGAGCACCGGGAGAAAATCCTTTTCTCCTAGGACATTGCTGTGCCATGGAATAGAAAATGCTATTAAACAAAAATGATCGACTGCAAACAAACACAAATAACTTGCTGAACAAAAAGTATCTTGCAGCTAAGAGACAATATAAATTACCCTGTGCAGACAACTAGGACGCCAAAGGGGCAGGGGGCTCATTGCCCAAAAAAAATAAATCAGAAAATGCAGAAAGATGGTTACTGACTATATTTTGATTTTAGCAATAGAAATCTAAAATAATCCAAAACTGAGGATGTAATTGCCAAAAGGAAGAAACAAACAACACAGAAAAAGGATAATCAAGACTAGAGAAAAACAGATTATCACAGGCACCTGCTATCACAAGAATAGAAATGAGATCTTTAGAAGCCCTGAAGGACTCCTTACAGAAAAGAAACAAGAAAAACTATAAAAACCCCAAGAAAGCGATCATTACTGATTTGATAATTTTAGCATGCAAACAGAGATGTACTAGAGATGGTGGAGTCTGCCAAAGGGAACAAAAAAAAACAAGGGGGTGGAGGGTGTGTGTGTGTGTCCTGTATTCCTCTTGCCTATGCCATGCTAGACACATTCCCTGTCTTTGCCACCACATCCAAGCCCCTGCAACCTGTTGGCTCTGAGGCAGCTGCATCGCTCCCACACATCCAGACCACAGTGCTCCAGGAAAACAAAGACACGGGGGTGTAAACATCTCTGTGAGACTAATGCATCATCTTCGAAGAGATTTCCACCGACTGCACTGTCGATGGCTCCAGCCCCGAGACAGCATTATTTCTTTATTCGGAGCAGAAAACGCACATCAAAACAAGGCACAAGGCTCTCTGTGCTTTTCCACTCTGTCCAGAGCTGTTTATTCCATCCCTCTCCACGGCCCACCCACGCTACAGAGCTCTTCGGCTGCCTCTCTAAAAGATTACATTCCCAGATTACAGGTTGATCAAACATACTGAATGCACTATTGACTCCTACAAATTAAATATGCACCCTCTAAATCCTAATAATCTCTCTAACAATTTTACTTACAGAACATAAAATTCCCACAAAAGGAAGATCACATTTGATGTCTGAACGCTCTACTGCAGATATCAAGATACAGTGTAAATATTGGTTTAAAACAAACAGAATTTCCATACATATCTACTCATTTGCAAGGTGATTCAAAACAAGTGAATAAAGTTCTAAGGAGAGGACTTCAATTTTTTTTTTTTTTTTTTTTTTTCTTTCACCTCCTGTATCTACCAGGTCCTCAAGTTCCTGCAGGAGCTCCCAAAGCGTTTGGAGAAACCAGAAAAGCCTGATGGGAAGGGATGGAGAGAGTGCACATTATTTAATAACCAGAAACTATGTACGAGAAACGTTTCTGGTTTTATTTTTAGCACAACTTATCTGCTGGTAGAAAGACTGTATTTTAACACTGAGAGGCACGTAATGGGAAATTTATTTTAAGCATACAGTTCTAGCAGGTCATAAAGATTGTATCATTATCCTCCTTGGACAGTAATTGGCAATAAGAATACACACTCTTCTCTTAGTTTTTGTTTCTTTGATGAGTTGTGAGGAAAGACAAATTCTGTTCATCCAACAGGCTGTTTATCTAATATTCAGCTTTCTTGAACTCTTCTTATGCAAAGCACAAATGCTGATGATCAATTATTTTAGTAATCATAATTCAAGCTCAAATTTTACACTCTGTAAACACATTATCATGACCACCACATTATGCATTTGAAAAATTCCAGTTGCAGCAACCCATGCAAATGAGCACACTGCATTAGGTTTACAGTAAAATTCTGTTCGAGCCTGACATACAAGGGGTTTTTTGAAAACAGTAAAATGAATGAAGCACACATAAATGCTGAGTATTTTTCTGTGCAGTGTACAAATGCACACATTCACACACAAAGTCACAGCACTTGCTTTAACTATCGAATAAAAATGAAAAGTATTTATACTTGTCACTAACAAGAAGTTATTTCAAATATTAGATTTTATGTTTTTAAAATTAAATTACCAGGTAAGACAGAGAAGTCAAAGCAGAGTTTCTGTCATTTTTGTAGGAAAAATTCCTGTAAACTTCATCAGGTTGATGACATGAACTAAGTTTTCCTGAAGCAACCAGTAGCTCTTTGGGAGCAATCTAGAACGCCCTCACACTCAGTGGGTGGCCTAATACATCCTGAAATGTAAGTCTATAATTAAATAAAAATTTGCAAAACTCGGTTTAGATTTCTTATGGGAACACTTAATGCACATGTAATTGGGGTGTAGCACACACGCTGCATTACATTTCACAGATAAACCATAACTTTTCAAATCAATGTTTCTTAGAAATTAGTGACCTTTAATGCTGCAAATAATAGCAAAAGGCTAAACAGGGGAAAAGCGGGCCTGTTGATGAAGGAGGGAGATGATTTAGTGACAGCAGATGGGAGATAAGGCTGAGGCTCATATCAGGGATTATTTGATACAACCTGACCCACGGGACCAGATGGGCCACGTCCAAGGGTGCAGAGCCAAGGTCACAGCAAGGCCACTGTCACATCAGAAAGCTCGTGGAGGCTGAGGGGTCCTCGATGGCTGCAGAAAGGCAGATTTTCTGCCACCTTTAAATAAAAAGGCAGAGCAGCAGAGGCTACTACCTCAACTTCAGCAAGGTTTGACACTGCCTGACAATATTCACATATCCTATCTGGGATGTTGCCAGCTGGATGAAAGACCACCAAATGGCTGGAAACACAATTGGATGCTCGGGCTCCACAGGCAGTGGTTAATGGGTTCTTCAGCTGCTGAGAGGAGGCCACAAAGATGCTCAGAGAGCTGGAGTACCTCTGCTGTGAAGATAGGCTGAGAGAGCTGGGGTTTTTCAGCCTGAAGCAGGAGAGGCTTCAAGGAGACCTTACAGCACCTTTCAGTACCTAAACGGAGCCTACAAGAAAGTCAGAGAGGGATTTTGTACATGACAATAGGGAATGGCTTTAAACAGAGAGAGCAGGTTTAGGTTAGACATGAGGAAGGAATTCTTTACCATGACAGTGGTTGACCAGCACAGGTTGTTCAAGAAGCTGTGGCTGCCCCACCCCTGGAAGTGTTCAGAGCCAGACTGGATAGGGTTTTGAGCAACCCAGTCTAGTGGAAGGTGTCCCTGCCCATGGCAGGGAGGTTGGAACATGATGGTCTTTAAGGTTCCTTCCAACCCAAACTATTCTATGATTCTGTGATGACCTGTAGGCCAGTAACACATGGGATACTGCAGCCATCTCTCCTGGGACCTGACCTATCTAATGCCTCTGCCAATGACTTAGAGAACATTCTCATCAAGCTTGTAGGTAACACCAGTTTGGGGGCAACCAGGGCTGCCATCCAGAGAGACCAGGAACCCACTGCAGTTCTGCAAGGACAAGGACAGTGTGTTGCTGCAGGGTGGGAAGAGCCCTTGCATCACCTCAGGCCAGAGAGCCGCTCTGCTGAGTAGAGCCTGAGGGTTGAGCACCAGTCAGGAGTGGTGTGTGCTTGCTGCATGTCTTGATCCTACAATGGTTTATTCTGCCTTTGGAATATTTCACTTTGAAAGCTTAATAACATGGTTTTGCCAGTTCTTTTTAAAAATAAAGTAGTCCCAGTAGAAAGCATGATGCAAGCACATCCATGTCCAGCAGGTACTGCTGGTTGCGGATTTTTTGTTCCCAAAATGGGTACTTTGTCTTCACAGAGAGACTGTACAGAGCCTTCAGCAAAACAACTTAAAATTGTGATTCCTGTGTCTATAATTAAGGCACAATTGGCACTTTAAGGGGCGCATTCTACAGTGCATGCTGCTAAAGTAAATACTATGTGCATGAAAAAGCACTGCATGATGAGTGCAATGAGCAACTATACTTATTTGCCAAAGGAGCTCCTTGAGTTTGTGTTCAATTCTAATTCATTATCAAGCATCTTAAAAGTCAAGCAACTGCAAAGTCCCATAAATACATGTGACTATTGGAGTTTTCATTAATACAGCACTTAACACGCAAAACCAAATTAATTTATTTCCACATGCAAAAGCCAGAATGCGTTGGAGAGGCAGCGCATGCTCACACCGGCTTGGAACTGAGCACAGTGTTACAAATTTACTGGAAAAACTGTATACTGGGCATATGTAATAGGCAATTTGTGAGCACATAATTGCTATTTCTAACCTAAACCAATGCAAATCTATCCAAGAAGCATGTTCACATAAACACTATATTTTATATATATGCATATACGCATAAACACTTTTAAATATTTTATACAGAAGCACATTTTTGAAACATGGAAAACGACGCATGCTGGGGACATACAGAGCCCAGCTTCATTTTCCCTAGACACCAGGGTTGCTAAGCATGTGCACCCACAGTGCAACCAATGTTTCCCCCAAAGTTATCTTCTTCCAGGAAAAAGAACAGCAGCTGCACAGAGAGAAAGTTGAAGGTTAAGCTGTGAGCATCTGGGGGGAAGAAAAAGAGGCAAGGGACTTGAACATGACTGCCTTCCCAAGCTTGAACAGCAGCACTATCTTCAACCCACCCCACCTTGCTAATAGTCTAAGATGTCACATTCACCATTCAAGGATGCTAAGTGGCATATTTTAATTGTATGAGCACAAGGCTTCTAATTGAACATTTATGGAGATAAAAATAATCACGTTCAGAGTTGTTAAAAGGAACTCTCTTAAAAAGTAAGGTTTAAATCATATTCTGAGGATTAACATAGATTTAATTTGGCAGGGTGGTGTTTATAGTGCTCCTAGAATTTTGAAATACCTGCAGAGTTCTTCTTGTTAGCTAAATATCTGCTTAGTAAAAAACTTCTTCCCACAGAAAGAAAATTTAAAAAATGTCATAAACATTAACAAATCAGGGTTTAAAAAAAGACTGTATGAAAGATACCTGAGCAACACTTGGCAGATTCTAGGAATACTCTAGGAAAAAAATACCTGTTTATTTTGGACATCACTTTCTATTTTCATATGATTACTTTAGTCTTTGCATTAGGGTAACCACAATCTCATGTAATGATCACTTTGGAAGTAAAAAAGATTAATTAAAGCATAGAGTTGGAATATTAGCTGGAAGGCTGACATACACCATCATTCCATTTCCACTGCTCTTCAAAGAATCCTCTTAACTAAGCCTCTGCAATCAGAGCATCTACTCCTTAAACAATCACAGAGAAAAGCAAGGCCATTTTCCTTCTGGAAGTGCACATTCCAGTGTTCCTTATACTTTAAGTAAAGGGCAATAAAACACAAAGGTATTCTTATCTTGAAAGTGTTTTCCTAGGCTTAGAGACTGTGACTGTACAGCTTCAAAAGAGTCAAGTGTACATATATATACAAGATGTAAAATGCCACTCACTAAAAAACCACACTTTTTTAGAGGTCTATATGCCTCTATCTTTATATAGATTATAGATTTAAGTAGGTTATACCTAAACTTTGCAATTCTTTCTGCTTAGCACTTGTAAAACATGGCCTGTTCTGTCCATCCCGTTCTTCATTACCTCACACCTGAGCTTTTGCTGGTCCTAGCAGAAGCAAGCTTGTCCCACTCAGATCCACTTAAAATCCTTCTCAAGAGATGACTGGCTTTTGTCCTGCCACATCTCTTTGTACTCCTTACCCAGCTTCACCTTCTAATGCCTCGAACATAACACACTTACCAGGCTTCTCTTTTAATAGCCAAGAAGGCCCTTTGCACTTTCCTTATCACTGATTTGGTACCAAAGAGCCAACTACAGCTCCCTCCAAATGGCTAATGATGCACTTGATGTATTTTCTTATGAGCATCAGCATGCTTTCTCACACAGTGCTCATTATGAGAGCTGCTCCCAAATTCACAAGTCTCCTTTCAATCCCTTTTCAAAAGTCTCCTTTTCCATGTTAGTTGAAAAACTGTGTGTTCAATAGCTCCAGGTGAATTTTTATTCCGTGAATATATAATGGCTTTCTGAATTCACATAAAGTTTTAGCACTACCATGTTCTGAGGCAAAGAATTCTGCAGGAATATTCTAGGAAAAAATACCTAACTATTGTTCATTTTGGGTAACACATTTTAATTTCATTTGATGCCTTTAATCTTTGCATTAGAGTAACAACAATCACTCCCTGACTACCTTTACCATACTGCTCTCCAATTTACAAACCTCCTCCCCTTTCACCTCCCTCAGATGTTAATGGGTTCCTGCCACACAAACCAGAGACTACTCAACTGTTTAATGAAACTTTCCCACTGCTGATTCTGACTATGGGGATGACCTGACTTGTGACCCTGAGCAGACACTTCACTAAGTTTTAGCAAAGACTTAAAAAGAAATCAGTTTGTTTTCTCATTAGCAGGAAAGGCTTCTGGAATTGTTCTACCTCAAGGACATTAGATGACGAGTCCAGCGTACAAAGAAAGTCGTCAGCACTACTAATCTCTGCTGCCAGGAAAAGAGATGTTCCCTATCACCCATGGTAGCAGAAGGGAAAGGACAGCAAGGGATACTGAGGATTATCAAATCCTTCCCCAGCTGCTCTGGTTATTCAGTCTCCACACCTCGTCTCACTACCGTGAAAAATGAATTAGATTTCTCAAGGGCTGGACTTACTGAGGATGTCAAGGTGGCTGGGATGAACCAGAAACCTGCAGGGAAGTCACAGACCTGGTTCCCCTGGCCTCAAGTACAACTGTTGTTAGAGCCTAATCTGCCTCTGGTCCAATTCCTTATTCTGCAACAGCAGGAAAAAAGTGATCTGTTCCTGCTATAGGCAGCAAAAGGGAATGGCTGTGTAAGGAAGTTCAACACACATGCCTCCATTAATTCACTAGATGAGTAACTTCCCCATGATACCCACAGCACAGCAGTAATGTCCTAATAAATTCATATTTTTAAGTCAGGAAATGCATTTTAGGTACAGATTTGAAGCTGACGGAGACACAAATTAATAAGATTCCCTAGTAGTCATTTATTTCCTTTGAGGGTGAACCTATGAGAACTCTGGTAAACACACTGAAAGGTTCTATGGTTTCACTGCTTTACACTTAAATAATTTTATATCCTTCTCCAAGATGTCTCACATCTGTTTACAGAACTACTGCCTACTGAGTCACAGATATTTCCAAAGCCCCAGCCATGCTCGACCACTGTTATTTCTCAGTCTCCAAAAGAAGCAAGGTAATCATTAACTATAGCAGCAGGGAAAATAAAATCCATGCTGCCTCGCTAAGTTAACACTGCACATCCAATAAAAATAATAATTTCAAAAATTAAAAAATCATTCAAGCAATTTTATCTTTGACTTTTCCCATAGCTTCTCTTACTACACTTAGCCACTTTTTCATGTTTCTCTTAACAAGGCTTGCATGAGATGACCTAGTTTATTTGCACTCCTCCCAAACTGTGAAGTCGAACGTGTTAACACAAACCAAATGGTCCCAGTCATTTTGAGACAAGCTTCTCCTCTGTCAGCTACTCACCCTCTGCCACCTCTGTCTACTGCCTTGACACTTTCCAGCCATTTTTACTCCCAGGCCTTTGCTGCCACCTCCTTTGTTCTCAAATTGTGTCACCCCAAATGCTTGATACCTCCTTGCCTTTTTTCCCCTGCCATGAGGTGGTGACACTTTCTTCTCCCTCTCAGGCCAAGCCTTGCAGCCCCACACAGTCACCTTCCCCCTTACAATTAATTGCTCCTCATCTCCAACATCACCAAACTTCACCATGTGGGAATCACCTCGAGCTCCCATGATGCCAAGAGCTGCTCACCAGGCACAGGGTGGTTGCCTCTCCCTGCTCCTTAACTGGACACAGTTTGCTGTCATTGGCAGCAAGCACAGCCCAGCAGACACCACCAGGCAACCAGTGAAGGTGCCAGTGCCATCCTGGGCATAAGGGATTACTCAGGTTACTATTTTCAACTTCATTAAAGCAGCGGCTATGGTAAGGCAGCAGCCCAAAAATCGTATAATGTAACACGAAGAGGGGGAGGGTGAAACTTACAAAAAGAAATAAACAAGTCACAGCAGTGAAGAAAAAGCCTTTAAAACATTTGTACTGTTGTGGCTTAGTTCTGCTATTCGGAAAAAAAATAACACTAAACAACCTTGCAATAAGCAGCCTGAAGCAAGCTATTTTTGAGTTCCCTCTAGTTTAATGACTCCTCATTTCCTCACTCCAGAGGCAAACCTGTAAGTGCCACAGGCCAGAAAGGAGCAAGTAAGCACCTGTGGTAGTTAGGAGGAGAAAACGCAGTGAACACTCGCCCAGTAAGCCCAAGTCTGAAGGACAGATTGTGAACTGTCAACAGGGGATCCAATAAGGAAATCATATGGAGATGTAAGAGTCTGCCACTCACATAAAATAACTTTCATTTCTTTAAAATTACCTTAACTGCACACTCCTGTGTGAGAAGTTCACATCCAGAAAACATTGTGGAGTTTGTTTCTTTATTAAGCAAACTCCTTCTCACTTATCCTTGAGTTTGATGGAAGGTGTTTCAGCTGTTGTTAAGTTTCAGAGGACACCAGACAAATTCTCAGGAGCCTGGAGTTTTAGACTGGGACCAACATGGTAAGAACACAAAGGAACTGCACCTAGTGTACAATGACCCATGATTGTGGGCATAAAGTACAACCTCACACAGCACCCTCATGAACAACAAATCAAACCCACAGCAGTAGATGAGTCCACCGTAGTGGGACTGTGCAAGGACAAACTTCAACATGCCTTTTCCTTTCACATCTAAAGACAGAAAGGCTAGAAAAGGACACTGAAAAAATAAGTCTTACTCTAGTACTGGTTACCAGAGATCGTATCTCCCTCACACCTTGCACTACAGTAACTTGAAACTCTCACAATGGCAAATACTGTTCCTTGAATCGCAAGGGTTTGTTGGGGGGGTTTTTTTGCCACAAATGTGAACCTTTTCCCATTCTCTCTGCAACCACACCAAGGGCTGCAGCTGAACCAGGTCAAGGGCTCCTTCAGCTGAACATGAAACACCACAGCAAACCACTACACAAGGGAGAAGCTGGTACAAAATTAAGTTGCCAGATTGAATTTGCACAAAAAAAAAAAAAAAAAGGCCCAAAAGGAGGAGCTGTGATCTGGTGTACACCAGGTTAGATCAGACACTATGGCTCCTCCAAAGGCAGTGGATCAGTCTCACCATGCCCCTGCTCATTTCCTGGAAACAAGACAATCAGAAAGCACAAGTACAAAAAACCCACACCCAATAGCACGAACATGGAGCTCTGGACTAAGCCTAGTCTTGTCTGGGCTTTTAGGTAGTTTAAGGTAACTTTTCTAAGTCTCCACATCAGATTGAAAACAGGACAGAGAATGCAAATGGGATTGTCATTTTCCAGTTGGCCATGTACGAAGGGCAATCATTTCTGGAATCCTCAACTATCAGGTAGAGATTTGAGGTATTTAAATACCTGCTCTCTGAAACCATACAGCTGTCTACAGATGTTGCCTGGGACAACAAAAAAAGTACCAGAATCTCCCACTGCCACCCAAAGCTTATCATTTACAGGAACATACAGCTCAGTAAAATGCAACAGAAAGTCACTGCTGATCAAGAACACATCCTGCCCCAAATCCAACCATACATTGCCGCACAAGACAGCCCAAAATCAACGTCACAGGCAAGGAGAACTCATTCAGTCCCCTCCACACAAACACATCACTTCATGTGCTGGACCGAACTACTCAAAGATTTGGTGTCTCTCCTCATTACCACATCTCTCCACCCGCTACTCGTTTCTTAATTCACTGGGTAAACTGACACACCCCCTCCCCCCCAAGCCATAACTGAAAGTTGTGATTAACAAGATGACAATATAGGAGGAAAAATCTGGTCTTAATCTGTACTAATTCTTGCTGTCTCCAGAACATATTCCAGAAATAGACCCCTCTACAGGAGCAACTTTGTCTTACAGATGGTCTAAAATTCAGACAAATGGGCAACCAATCTTACATTTTGCCTCTGATGGGGAAGCTCACGCTTTAAAAATCCAGCAGTCCACACTTAAAGATGGAAATACAGGGTAGCCTGCATGCCCATGCTACCCAGTGTCATCCAGAAATTAACGAGGTGAATTAATTTACACAAATATTCTCGTAGCTCTCCACAGTTTTCAATGCAACCATTTAATGTTGTTATCAGATGAGTCCACTGTGAACGAACAGGGTGCTGAGAATTTACCTTTCCCTTTACAGTTTGAAACCTGTCACTTAAGTAACCATCCTAGACCATTCCTTGCATCTGAAAACCCTCTAAAACTGGCTAAAAACACCCTGAAACAGACCCACCCACTGCAATCCAAAAGGACAAAAAGTAACTTCCTTCAATTGTGGTACTGAGATAAGGTACCAGTAAGAAAACACTCAAATACAATTTATTTTAATGAAAGCAAAATGTTTCACATACGCTCCAGCAATAACCCCCAAAAGATCAACCTTCACAGCCTTTACATCAATAGTTTCTAGCTCCAGGGCTGTTCCCAAAGCCAATTCAATTCCTCCCATGAGCTGTCTTCCTTTCAATGATACCTTCTCTCTCCATGCTTAAAACGTATGCCAGTTGTATTTCTGCCAATTCCTACCTGACCTGCTGACGAAACATCAGAAACTGTCTCTTATCAGATCTGTCCACATGCCACCCAAACCATTACAGGATTTTCTCCCAGTAAAGGCTGGGATTAAAGCCAATCTCATTGTCAGCATGAACTAGGACACCGAGGAAGTCACTGCAAGATGGGACATCTCAAACTATGAAGCACAACTCAGCATCATAAGATGAGTGAAAACAGAAGTCCTTTCTCCTCTGGGAGCCACTTATTTTCATATGACGTGAAGTCTGATTTTAAATTGTTCTGGATCACAGTCAGATCTACACTTCAATGCATGCAAGATGATCAGTATCAGTTGACAACAAGGCATTATTTTGAGCTTCTGAAAACACAGCAATGTAAGGAAACTGAATCTGGAGACACCCAAGAACACAAAGATCTGGTTATAGCTTAATGTCTCACCTCAACAGTTCCTAAAGAGCTTCTCTGTGTATCAAAATCCCAGCAAGAGTTTGCTGTGTAACTCAAACACCACCTCAACACCGATTTTGGCCTCCTCCTCCTCCCTCACTGAGCACAGGGACTGGACCTGCAGCCCAACACCAATGAGAGGTCCATCAGCTTTCTGACCCCAGCAGAGGTACAGATTTAAACCCTCTGTGACCTTAAATCCCAGAAGCACTGAGAACAGTATTGTCTAGGTGTTCCTAAAACCCTCACTATGGCATGACCAGAAAGAATCTGGGCCACATTTCAAATGCAAAGGGTTGCTCCAGTTGACCCAAGGTGCCACCAACCTTCAAAGGAGCAGCCGGAGAGCAGGACACAGGCAAATGCAGCTGAAAAACACCATTAGGAGGGTTTCACTTCAGGAGACTGATGGGAGTCCAGGCACTTTAATTGCATCACGCATTATATTTCTGTACTATTTAAATAATTATTTGCGTACAATTTATTTCAATTATTTTCATGCCTATCATAGGAGTTGGGGCATTTTATTAAAAGGCAAAATAAATACTATTTCACACGAAGCAATTTCATAGGAACCTCACAGTGAATTAATTTTAAGTCAATATAATGAAGCGCAAAATAAAAATTGCCCCATAAACAATGAAGTCCCCCAGTCTTCCCATGCCACCCCATTCCAGTAATCATACCACTTCACTAAATACTACAAAAATTTCCACCATTCAGATTAAGCAAAATGCACCTACTTCATTAACACACATGGGTGTCCATCAAACATGAAAGCATATCCGGCCTGCAGTCAGAAAGTCACTGAGTTTGCATCTCTGTTTGTACAACATTCAAAAGGTTACAATTTTTCCACCTCAAAATACAAATTGCAAAAAACCTATCTTTTGGGGGAGTGGGGGGGGAAAGTTCAAGGTAGGACGATTCCGGAAGCAAAAAAAAATTCTTGCCCTGCTCCTCCTGAGCTGTTCCCAATTGATTTTTACAATAAGGTTATTTTTAGAAACTGTAAAGAAAATCATCATACTAACAGTAGGGCCAGAATGTAGAAATTGGTGGATGCTCCACAGAGAATCTGAGTTGGTGTCAGCCTTGGATAAAGCTGAATGGGTTCAGGATGCCACTTGTTACACTGGAAATGGATGAAGAATGGTTTTTTTATTGAGGAAAGCCAACAGGAGAGGGGGAAGGGACAGGTGTTGAGGTAACATTGCTACCATCAAAACCAATTTTGCTCAGGCAATAAAGAGGAGTTTGAGTGGAAAACAGCACATTACTTTATGTTTTTTTGCTAACCAAACAAAAAATCCCAAATACAAATTCAAATTCATGAGATGAAAAACAAATGCTGGTGAACAGAATAACTTGCAAATTTCAAGACAAATATAGAAGATAAACAAGTACGGACTGAGGACAAGACCTGTGAAACCATCAAAGTTAGGTCTACCTAAACAAAAACAACAAAAAAGCCCTGAACAAAATAAAACACTAATAAGAGCTCTCTCAAACCAGTCTGAATTATACCTAATGTAACTTCTAAATTTCTCATTATTTCAACCAGCTCTGTTATTAAAAAGATAAATACTTGCATCTAAAACCAGCAATACTCCAAGAACACGTACTTGGTCACACAGGGGACACAACTACCTTGCTTAGGTAGTGAGTGACCAGTTTTGAGAGATTTCTGTCTACATTTTCCAGTGAAAGTAGATTAAAAATATTTTTCAATATATTGGAATTATGTTTGCTTAACAGGCAACAAACTACTTTTGAATTTATATCTAGATTATTACTCTCTTCCTTAGTAGCTTGGAACTGCACTACACAAATTCTTTTTTCATTTTCAGAATGTTATTGAGATGCATTCACTGCTTAAAAAAAAAAAAAAAAAAAAAAAGTAAATAATCAATCATGACAAAAGGGCCACCAAAAGACCCAACTCCCACTCTAAGATAAGCATTAACAATCTTTCAAGACCAAATCCTGCAGGTGTGTAAAGAGGAGACATAAAAGCCTTCGACAATTTGGGAATCCCCCTATAATGGTCCCAAGAGCACAGGAAGCTCCCCACTGCTGGGACAACACTTGCTCTGCAGATGCAGCTCTCACTTGCACCAGTCCAATACATGCTCACCACCTAAATAAAGTGTAATTAATGGCCTGATGCAAGGAGTTCCATGGTCACGGTTACTCTGTCCTGCCCTTTCAACAAGTATAAGGAGACAAAATCCTAAAACACTGAATATTGTTATAAAACTAACTCCTCAAGAAAATACATTCAAAATCTCTCCCATCATTCCGCTGACACTTCTCATCTCATTTGCCTTCCTCCTATCCCTCACTCCACTACTTTCCTTCCTAGCTCCGGGATTTATTAACTTGAGTAAACGTGTTTTCAGTATTTCTACTACAGCAATGCTCAGCAGATGTCTTGCATCTCTATTTATACAACTCTAGAGCTGGTAATAAACACGATTTTCCTATTGCCACACTACATTTTTTAATGAGACATCATTCCTCGTCTCTGTTTACCAAGAATTACGACGGCCACAACTAAGTCCTTATGCCACATTATTGCAGCACATCGCAGGAGTTTGGAAGGCTGAGTGGAAACTCGTCGCGGTGTACGAAGGAAGGCTTAATGGCTGAGCACTGGCGTTCTCCTCCCCGCGCCACGGACAGCACGGACACTCACAGGCTTGCAGGAAGGTATCCGAGGGGAGGGAGATGGCATCAGGCATAAACTCAGACTTCAGAGCTTATTTCCATCCAGATCCCAACCCCAGTGACTTTCATAGGACTGTGCCAAAGACATTTGGTCCAAGACAGAGTGTGTGGTTCCTACAATGACGTCAGATGTCTGGGCAGTCAGCCAACTTCCTGTGGAAGTGGTTTCAATATTGCTGAAGTTCAATCTAATTGTATTTATCATATGATTACTTATGTAAGGAGCCAGCAGCTTGTATAGGTAACCTGTATTTTTGAATCTAATAAAATAAAATATGTTTTGAAAATACGAAGAAAGAGATAGATTGAGCTAAATAGAAATCGTATTAAAGTTTCATGCCTTCCTCTAAAGCCAATTACTCCAGAAAGAAACAGATGTTAGCCAAGACAAATTCCATCCTTGCTCAACTGGGACTTGGAAAGCTTGATGCAAAGTAGAATATTTTCTCACCTGCAAATTTACAATTGTTCCATACCCACAGTTATACCCTAAATGTAAAGTCTTGCCTAATCTACTCATAACAGGTTCTCACTGCCCCAAGGCTTTGCACAAAATTTTATCATTTATTCTCTTTGAGACCTTTCTGTTAAAACTTTCCTGTAACACACAAAATATTCCACCTAGCCAACCAAAAAGCCAAAGAAATTTGAAGACAGTGATGCCACAGGTTACTGAAGTGACTGTTCCTCTTCCTGGACAATATAACATCAGTACTTCCATGCACTTTCATCTCTGTGCATCCATTCCCTACGGCACCGTTTTTTCACTGCACACAATCGTGTGACCAGAATGACAGATCCCTGTCCCACAGGCAACACGCAGTGCCACGTCAGGTGGCAGTGTCCTGTAACACACTCGTGATCCTAATACAGCTCATTGCTAACAGACAGAACTAGGAAGCTGGTGAAGTTCCTACCAAGTTAAAGCAAGGCACTGAATTTATGCATTCATGTCATCAGTGCTGGAAAGAGAACAGTAGCAAACAGAATTACTGCAACTGCTCCCCTTCCTCGATACTCTTAAGGCCCTGGTCCCCTCTTCCAGTCCTCAAAAAGGAAATACGCATTCACAACACCCCAGTTCAGATTTCAGATTCTGGCAGAGCATTTCCAAGGTCTCCACTGTCGTTTCTGATCATCCCTCTCTCCCAAGTTACAGCTCAGAAGTTCACTGACAAACAACAACAGGAGGATGGCAGGAAAGGCTCTGTTCCTCACCAGTGCCTTCAGGATTCACTGCGTCTGCAGGACTGCACTAACCATGAAGAGACTCCCTTTCTGTTCGCTGCAATCTCACAACTCTTACATGGAAGTCTTCAATTTGTTTCCGTAAATTACATTTGAATCGTTCTCTAAAAACATAAACAGGACAGACAAAATAATAATAATTTAAAAAAAAAAAAAAAAACTCAAACCAAATTTTTCCTCTGTGGCACTTTTTTGCACAGGACATATTTGCTGCACTGTTAATTACCCATCACTATGAAGTACATTGTGCAACAAAGTGAAAGTATTCTAAAATTGTGGAGAAAAATATTCCTTACAAGTGTTTTGTCATAATTTCTTAGGTATGTCACAAATGTTCAATGAACATTAATGTATTTCATTCAAAGATTATTCTGCTATCTTCACCCTTTTGCTTGCATATCAAATAATACTATTTTATCACTTATGGCTTTTTAATAATACTACACACAACCTCTCCACAGTAAGTGGTTGACTGGTCTGAACAGTATTACATTAGAAATACAAAAATTAAGTTTGCCTATATGATATTTACATTTTACAGACTAGCTCCACCAACATTAAAAAAAAAACCCAAACCAACAAAACAAACCCAAAATAAAAAAAAAAAAAAAAAACCAAAAATATCCCTCGCTGACACAAAGGTCACATCTTTGCCAAACTTCAAGCACATGTTCTCAAACAGGAAACAAAGCTTTTCAAGAAAAATTTTTAACAGGTAAAAAACCAAACAAACAAACAAAAAAAAAAACACAACTGACTGGTTTTTCCTGTTGCTGTTATCGCAACAGCTGACCTATTCCAGCTAGTCTGGCGAGAAAAAGGAGCCTACTCAATACCACCCTTATCCTGAAATGTTTTGGCCTACTTACAAAAAAATAAATTAGATCCAAGTTCCCAAGCTCAGCTGTTTTTACAAACCTTTCCCCCACATTTTCACTGGGATCACAACCAGAAGTGATCACAAACAACTGAGTTTCCGTGAGGCCCCACTTGCAGCATCCTTCGTCCATCCCAAGCCACCACCTCTGCGATGGGGGCACAGGGGTGGACATCCCTACCCGCAGGAACAAAGCTATGCTTTCAATTTTTGTTAACTATTGCCAAGATTAGGCCCAAAACAAAGCCCCACACCAAAAGCAACCCCACAAAAAATGTAGAAATCAAGATCTACGATTCCTGACTGGCTTTTACGCATGGAATATGCAAGCTGAGACAAGCCTTATTTTGGAAAATTCTAGCACAAACTGCCACCTCTGGTTGAGCTCATGTTTATTATTGCAGTTATTTGGTGTAGCCAATGCTTGTGTACAGGGTGGCTCACACATATTTATTGCCTGACTCCTCTGGTAAATTAGTGTAAGTAATCTCTGTATAGTGAAACCATCTTTTCTAGTACATATCAATAAGTAGGGCTGCAGAGGACTCCACAAAACAGAAATAGGATAGCAGATCCAAATACAGCTCTTTTAAAATACTTCTTGGCTAAGCAAGAAGTTAAGAAAAACAGGCCATGAATATAGCCCAGAAATGCTGAACCACCTCACAACAGGCACACAAAAGACACTTCACAGGTAAACACAGAACAGCAAGCATTTCAAAAATTGTCCAGCTTGGTTGATAATTGCTTTTGACTTCATGTATTTTGGGACTAGTTACACAGGTGGGGAAAAAAAAGAAATGTCATTTTTAGGAATTTATAGCCACACAGACACACTACTCTTCTTAAGAGCAGGCCCTATGCTGTGTGCACAGATCTAACTCTGCTTTCTCCACACATACATTATGCAATGCAATGTGATAAATATGTAACCATGGAGGCACACACTGTATTGCAAACAGGACACAGAGCTCCTCAGTGACCCAGGAGAAGGCAGGCTACACCATGTTCTAGCAGTAATTCCCTGCCCCCATTTCTTTTTCATAATAGTCCAGCACTTATTCTGCAGCCTTTTTACGCCATCTCCTCTCTGAGGTACGTAAATAATTTAGTCAACAGCAATGCATTATGCAATTTATTTTCAGCCAACAGCACAGCCCTCGTTAGGTGCAATTCATGGGAAGAAGCAGTTAATTATGGTAATTCATCTGCAGACCTAGGTGAGCAATTTCAGTTATTCTGCTACCCTACTTAATATGCACATGCTGTATCAAGAGCAGTTAAATGGCAACTTTCAGGGCTGACATCCCAAACCCTGATTCCATAACAAGCTCTGAACCTGTGCTTTAAGGCAGAGCTACAGTAAACACTGCTTCTGGGAGGGGAAGGAGTCGATTTACACAAAACAAATTGCAAGCTCAGGGTTTAAGGTAGTCTGGTGAATAGACCTCTACAAGATCCTAGGAATAATTCTATGCTATTGTATTGCACTATTTGTGGAATGGTATGTGATCATATAATTAGAGATCATATAGTACATTCACACAAAGAATACTTTAGGGCTTGCTGGGGAGGGGGGAGGGGAGCTCTTTTAAAAAAGAAAATTACATTATCTGGAAATTCAGAGCTAAGCTCAACAACTCAGAAATGTTACCACAGAGCTTTTCCTTCAGAAACTTTAAGAAAAATACATTTCAGGTCTGATTTCTGCCAGAGGAAGAAACAGTTTCAAACAAAACCAGTTGACGTTTTGAGTCATCAAGATGCTAAGAGTCTAAATATGGAAAACAACCGGAAATATGTGCAAATATTAAAAATAAATAAAATTAATTTCTAAACTGCAGCTCTGTGATGGCAACGATGGGGAGGCAAAGAATTTGGTTCAGAAGCAACACTGAGAGAAGTGCTCTGGACAGGTGCAGGGAAAATGCCGTCGGTTTGGCAGCTAAATCATAGAAGAGAGAACGAAGGGCAGGTCCCAACTAGGCACAGGAGGGAGGCAATTTCCTGGAGAAAGGTTGTGCTCAAGCACAGCCCAGTTAACCCTTCAGTTTGGGAGAAGGCTCCAGCCTCTTCTCCTGTTGACCCTGGCTGGAGGACATCCAGACTGCCCTTCCCATGGTGCTTCCTTTGGGGTGACACCTTGACCCACTGCCCCGGGTGCGTCAGCACATGCCTCGAGCAGCCTTGAAAGAGAGATCATGGGGCTCCTCTTCACTGCACCTCGTCTCCACCCTTCTGCAGCCTGTCTGCAGGCTTCACAAATGGATTGTTAAATGACCCAGCTTGCGTAACTTTGAAGAGCACGCAGCTACCGAAGGGCAGCCTTCTGCCAAATCCCTGCCCTCCCTAGGGAAAGCACACTAAATCCTGCAAAAAGCACTGAAGCTCCACTTGCTCTGGAGAACAGGCACCCAACTCAAGATGTGTTTGTACATGCAGCACTGGTCTTCAGGCACAAACCAAGCCTAGAAACCTGCAAATCTCTCCTCAATTAAAAGATTAAAGTCATAAAAACTTGAGATAGTCAGTGCTTTATTGACAGAAGGCGCAGAATTTTTACAGGAGCATCTTGAAGGTCTCAGTGGAGAAGAGATCCAAGATACACTTGCACAGACTGACATTCAGTTTTAATTTTAACCTTATACACTTCGATACAGCTGCAAGACTAAAACATCAGTGGCCTCTAGTTTGTTTATGACTGACTACATATGCTAGAATGTGCTTTGCCAAAACTCATAGCTAAAACAAAAACCAGTGTTCAAACAGCACAAAACTTCATAAACCAAATAAACAACACATTGCAAATATTTAAGACTCCCGAGCAAAGGCTACTTCCGAAAATTCCAACATTTCAACTGGCAACAAAACACCTCAGACACCGAGACAAATGACTGGCTAAAAAAACGCTACCCCATCATCATAATTTTAAACAGTTCATTTTTCTGTTCTCCTGAAACATGCATGGCACTCAAATTATAACTGAGCAAATGTGCATATCCCTTGCTATTTAAAACAAAAAAAAAAAAATTGCAAACATTAAATTTAAATCTTTTTGCTTAAGCCAGGACTAGAAAACTGTCAGCCCTGAAAATTAGTTTCACAGAGCCTTAATGCATCTGAAAATAGCTTATTTGCTACACATGACAAGCAAATTCTGAAATAAAGGGAAACCCTTTCCCTCAACACGTGCACTAATATTTTTCTTTCCTGAAGGTTGGATCATTTCCAGAGAACCTGAATTGACTTCAATGGTGTGATAATGTATTTCTTACGAAGAGCATGTGAAGTATCTCAAAACACAAGAGAATGGTTCAAGTAACGGCTTCACTCAGCTGTTCTAAAGATACACAAGGATCACACTTAAAAGTGTTGTTTTTTTTAAAATAATTAGGGCTTGACTACATGAACAGCTATATCTGCAGATATATATTACACTAAACAGGAATTAAACACTTTCTTTCTGGAGTCATTCCAAACAAAAATGTGAACATACTGTAAATTCCCACTTTTAGCTTCAAGCCATGCTGCCAGCAAGCGTAAATACATTTTTGTAAAGTTTAAGGGATTTATTAAAGTGTTGGCAGGACTTCTTTTCCAAATTAACTTCTCAGAGCAGAGAATAGTGAAAATAAGAAAAGTCACCATGTAAAAGTATAATCTACAATAGCAAACCCAAATGTATACAACTTTAAGTACTGTTCCCAAACTGAAGAGATTCCCCAAAATTAAAACACTCCCTAAAATTTCATTTTCCAGCAGACAGAAAACATCCAAACAACATATGAAAACATGGTAACAACAGGGAATGTGTGCTCATCAGTATCACAAGCACAACTGTGACAGCCAGGACTGAGGTGTGCTTTAGGAGACACCAATACTGACACTCACCTGAAAGCAATGTCCTCAGACCAGGAAAACACCCCTGGCTGCCAGTAAAGGGCATAAAAAACCATTTTAATACAAGCTTGTACATTTAACTATAAAATTATCAACAAGAACCATTTAGGAAGTTCTAAAGGAAGACTTGCCCAAATGAAATTACAAGCACACCACAAAGATCATGTCACCATTTATTTCTATTTTATATATGGACAAACCCAAGCAGTCAGACGGTTCGAGTCAAACGATCACCACCGGCTGGTGTCAGAGTGGCTGAGCTATCAGCCACCCCACTGCAGCCTGGGAAGATTCTGTCTGATAGCAAAGCTGAGATAAGAAGTTCATGGCCCACCCTCACCTAACTCAGACATGTTCACTCGTATGGTTAAGCTAAAGTTCACCACCACCACCACCCTTACCGTAACAACGCAGGTGTTTGGGCGGTCCTGCTGCAAACTGGTTCAGCAAAACGACCTGGATTTTAATATATATATCCCCCTCCCAAAACAGCTGTTGGCTTTAACACATCCTTCCAGAAATGATGTTTTTAGAACCAGTAAGTCACGGTATCAGCAGTGGAGTCAACAGACCATAGTAGAAGAAAAACTTTTTTGTGTCTCTGCTCCATCAGGAACAGGGTCAGCTTAAGAGTCGCACCATCCCCTTTCCCACCTAGACTGCTGAGCCAAGTGGCTGCTTGGGTAGCTATGCTCCAAAACCCGTTCCTGAAGTGGTTCCACCATGGAAGTTCAGCCTTTCCTCACCCCCAAAGAGCTGCCAGGGTCCGGAAAAAGCACGTGCATTTTAGAACTTCATATAAGGTTGCATTTCCACATTACTAAGGACACAAATATCCCCTAACTTTACTGGCATTATCAGAAAATATTTCCAATGTGAAGGACCATGTTTTACCCAACTTTAAAGAAAACTAAAAGACACACACAAAACCAATGAATGTGAACAGAACATTTGCCTAAACTGAAAACTCCAAGTAAGAACAGGCTGAAAAATGAAACAAAAGCCACTTTACACTGCTATGCAGCCTTTCCCCAGAAGGTCTCGGGGCACTGAACGGGTCTGAAAAAGCTCCTGTTAAGTATTAAATCACTGGTGCATGGGTAAATTTGTTAATCCATTTGCTAAGGTCACACAGTGGCAGAAATAGCAGATAATCCTGACACCAGCTTTCTGTCCTAATCATTATGCGGACAGAAAATCTTCAGTGATGCAAACTAAAGTAAACATAGTTATCTGTTACATACACGTATATTAGGTCAACTCAGAAAAGCAAAATTTTGGGTGTGGGGAGCGGAAGTGTGTCTTTGGGAATCCACCACAGAACTGGAGAGGCCCCTGAAAACAGAGAAAGAATTTACAACCAGAAAGTAATTCCATAATTCCCTCTATCAAGCTATGACAATTTCTACCAGCTTTAAAGTTTCTACCACCTTTTGTGCCATTATACATGAAGGCATCTTGGTAATACCTGCTATGGAACTCTGACAATTCAAGACCATTTTAGTGAATGCTCTTTTATAGGTATAAAACACACAGCAAGCACCAATTTCCAAACAGGAAAAAGCAAGACTACAAGCTGACAAAAAGGAAAAAAAAACCTCACTCTACAAATTAAAAATATGGACCAGACAATGACCTACACTGGCATTATTATGATATACTAAAAACAACAACATAATAAAAATCACTGTGGGCAGGGAAAACTAATCTTTCTGCTCTTCCTTAAGTGAAACAGCAGTTTCAATGGAATTCTCCCCCAGATACGGCTGGATGACTACATCCACAGCCTCCACGTGCCAAGTCTGCTCCTGCAGTCAGTCTCTATTGCATCCATCTTAGTTACACTACACATATCCTGATTACAGGGATTTATACATGGCAAGAGTCACTTAGAGGTGATCCACAAAACTGTGAACTTCTGTAGAGATGAGGTTCAATATTATCATCTCAAGTGTCAACAGCTTTGTGGTAAAGGACTTACACCTGGAAGACTTGTAAGTAAAAATCTTTTCCTGACTTTTGAGAACGAACATCTTGCACTCTCTCTGTCCCAAGCACATCCACGTAAGAGCCAGAATACAAGTCTGCTATCCATAGGTTTCACTGGACAACAAGGCAGGAGAGAGTTTATGATGCGTTGATCACCTGAGTTTATTTTCTTAGGTTCTGGACGACACCAAATAAAAAAGGTGCTTACATACCAAGCAAGATATTACTTTTATATTACGCAGTTGATAGCTGTGAAGTCTTTAAGGACAATCTTTCAACTCCAAAGTCACAATTCCACACACTCATCTGTGCCGGGCAGGACAGCAGCGCCTGTGCACACGTCCCAGCTCGCCGCCTCAAAGCGGTGTTTGTTCACCCAGAACAATGGGGCATGTGACTTGTCAACACTACCCCCAACAGAAACAATAAGATAAGGATGCCACTGATTTCAGGATGACCGACTTTGTTTTTGCTAATTTTAAGCCTTAATGTCAATAAAAGCTTATTGCATAAAACTCCTTATTTTGAAAAGCCCAAAGCCAACCTCACCTTATGCAGAGGTTTTCACTTCCTCAGCTTTTCATGTCCGCACTAAACGCTCACACCAATTCCCTCCAAAGCCTCCCTCTGACTTCATCAAGAGTTGGATCAATGCTTTATACCTTAAAGCCAAGATTATTTTTATCAAATAAGGCAGTGCCAAAATTTGTCCTCTCTGTTTCCTGTGTGCCCATCCCAGTCACAGGCAGAGTCCTCACTTACCTCTGCTTGCTGCCAGCTGCACAGCCGGCAAAATGAGACTTCCCCAGCAGCCTGGCTGCACCATCCAAACCCATCTGACCACTCGGGTTCAAGAGGGCGACTTAGGATCAAATGCTACACATAAACTTAACTAATATTAGGATAAATGGGAAGAAAGCAGAGAAAACCCAGAGAACGAAAACAAAAAGGCACCAATGTAATTTAAAGGACTGACAAGAGAACAGATGGGGAGAATGCAAAAAGTCCAAAATGACAAAAAGGAGAAAGTCCAGGAAAAAAACAACAAAACCAGTGGGGAAAGAGTAGATAACTCAAACAAAGCCTTAGGAAGGCGTAAAAGTAAGATCATGCAAATTGTCAGGACGGACACAAAATGCCCTGGTACACAACATTAATATGCCACGTTTACACTACAGGACAGACAAGGAAGCAGAGTCAAGGAGAGGAGAGGGCACAGCCACCATGACCCTTGGAAGGGCAAATTTCAGAAAGGAAAAAAGCAATACAGTTTTGCACCACTTGTCTTTTTATTACAAATGGAGAGGCTTTGGGAGGTTATTCTAATCATACAGAACAGAAGTAGGCCCAACAGCACCAGATGAACACATAAAAGTAGGCAGCAAGAGGCACGCAGAAGTACATTGCAGTTCCAAACTTTCAGCATTTACAGGAAGGTTAACGCAAATGAAATCTGACTAACCTGATCTCTGAGCGTGTGGTTTTAAAACCAGCACATTTCTTTCTTTTCACCTTGAGAAAACTCTGTTCCGCAAGCAGGTAGTTACAAACCACAGCTGGGAAAGTAGGAGGCACATTGAGCAGGCAAATGAGACTTCACATATTCTAACATCATCAATGGAGCTTCCTGGAGCTCTGCAGCAATGTCCAACGTGCACAAGCCTTGCCGCTAGCACAACAGAGAACCTCAGCCTATGTAAGGGACATACTCCTAGCCGGAGTCTGACACTGCATTTCACATACCCTCCGAGTCTCGTGTATGAAGTCATCCATAGCATCAAAGAGCAAGTCAAAACACATCGAAAGTGTTTTCCCTGGCTACCTCTGAAAGTTTCCATCCCTTTATCCTTCATGTATTTTTTTCAATTCTTCTCAGCAGTTCTGTCAATACAGGATCTCTGAAAGTCCAGTTTTGTGTTGCAGCATATACAAGCGGCCACTATCCCTCTAATGTGGCACCCCAGCTGTGTCCCAGCCCACATAACCACAGAGAGTAGAGGGTTAATTCCTAAGGCAAAAGCAATGCCCATCTATTTTACTGGAAAATAATACACCTGGGAGTGCTATGGTGCCCAGGCACCTTAACAGGATGACCCAATGATCAAGGGGGTATTTTCTTTTAATGGAACAGACACTTAGAACTTAATTACTAATGTATTTACTGTGTGTTATATGTACTGTAAGAAAGAACCTTACACAGGGTCTAGGAATAGCTAACCCATATCAAAATAACCTTGCATGTGTAGAAGAACCAACTAACATGGACTTTGCCAGCAGTAAGATAAACACATTGCTATTTCTAAGCTAATCAAAGGTCCTTCACAATCTGCCCTGGAAGACAGTCACAGTAACACAAAGCATTTTTCTTACAATTCAAATAATTGCGACAAATATTTGCTATAACAGCAAAAGCTGTTAAAAAAAAATTAAAAAGTTGGTTTCTATTAATCAGCTACATTTAGATATCCATTCCTGCTATCAGATCAAGCTCATCAAAACTGACTAGTAGGGTGTTACATTGCATTTTTGTTCAAGTTTTATCGCAATTCCACATATTGAAGACTCTTATTCCTGACTTTTTTCATCTTACACAGTGCTAGATACTTGCAATCTAAACAAGACACTGGATTGTAAAATTTGATTGTGCATTTGAAACAAAGTGAAAAATCAGGTAACAGGTCTGAATCAGCAAAATATTTGTGTTGTTCAGTGAGTATGGACCCTGCTTCTCTAAACCTCAGGGCCATTACATTAACCATTTCTAGCACAAGCTATTTGATGTCAGCATTAATACACGATTTGACAACACTCCATCCACATCTGTGCTAACTTTGCTTTAAAAGTTTTAAATCTGAACCAATGTAACTCCAAAGTAAGTATGTTACAGACTCACAAACATCATCATGGCAAAAATCCATATTTTTACAAAGCATTTCCTAATTAAAATTTATCTTCAAGAGCCTGTATTTAGGAATTCATGTTTGTATAAATATACAGGCAAAAATTTCTGCACTAGAGAAGAATGTGGACATCCATACAAAAATTAGTGGTGATTCATTGTTTAACAGTTGTCTTCCCTTTACAGCACACCGCAGACTGAAGGACACATTGCCAAACTGAGAGCACCAACACTTCCTTTAACCTAATATAGGACAAATAAATACACTTCAACAGCTTCTAAATCTTGCACGTCCTACTTTTTTGACCCAGATCTCTTGTTATTTCCCCCATAGGTCTATGCAATATCAAAACTATTTTTTCCCCACAAATTTAGACGTAACCTAAAAGGGGAAAAGTTCTCATGATTTCTGTGAGGTAGAGACACCAGGAAGCAGGGAAGAGGGTCAACAGACTCAGTGATGTCTGTAAAGATCAATTGGTATTCTAAGGGTAAGATTTTCAGCCTCATTTAACACTCCCCCAACTGCTGAAATTAATGGCAAAAATGCTCATTTGTCCAAGAGGACTGTAAGTTACACTAATATCAATAATAAATGAAAAATAATTGAATCTTTTTATTACTATTTTTACAAAGCAAAAATATATTTTCAGAAGTCTTGCTGACACTCGAGCATGAATCAGTCTGTCCAAAAACCACAGAAGAGCTGTGAAACTTGTTATTCCTCTGCTTGGCCAGCCTGGGCAACTTCTTCCAGGAAATCAAAGTGCCTCTTCTTTGCCTGGTACTTTTAGGGAACCACCAGGGGACTGAAATCCACCTCGCATGTGCTCGCCGTGCAGCGGATTTCCCGCGCAGTTTGCCCGCGATAGGTCACCCATGTGAAGAGCCTGAACTTTTAACATTGTTAATGCCAAATGGATGCAACTTCTAAGACTGGTTCTATTTAGGGCTCTAGACCTTGACAATTTTTGTGGGTTTGGCACTGGGCAAAGTATTTAGCGCTACATTTTCACAAACAGTAAATATTTGACCCTTAACTCCTAAGCTTGGAAAAATGCTCCAGGAATAGGCTGCACAGAGATCTTTTCCATGCACTCTCTGGTCTCCACCACCAGGCACGTAGCAGGAACAGGCACTTTCACAGTCCCAATTCATAAAAATCTACCATTGGCCTGATGTCAGTGGGTTCAGAGGGAGCTCTGCTTACAGCTGGGGAAGTGACTGAATCATTCCCCAAACCCACAACGGGTTAAAAGGAGCATCAGAATTAGCTGCAGGGACAGCTGCTTGTCTGCCTTGCCAGGCTGGCAAAACTGGGGGAAGGGAAGGCCTACTGCCGACACCACACCAGCTAAAACTTCCAGTAATGCACCTCCAGCAATCTGAAATGACACTCAGTGTGTCTGCATACAGCACACAGTGCTAGAGAGTGTGTCTGTAGTACACTGACATTGAACAGAGCCTCAGAACATAAAAGAAAAAAAACCCACACAACTGTTTTTACTGTGGATGATTCTGACTTTTTACTGCTAAGACATTACTGGTGAACAAGATTGCTCCTTTGCAACATGGAGACTTCAGAATTACAACAATAAGTACAAGCCAGAGTACACAACATAGCCTTTTACTAATCCTGCTCCCAGGAACAGAAACTACACCCTCACAGGAGCTTGCAAAAGCCAGCAAACCACACACAAGAGTTGGTTTTTAGAAATGCTAAGCACACACAGAGACTGCCAACTTCACATGAAACTGCGGGGACTCAGCATCTTAGAAAACAAGACTATTAATATCTTACTTTACAGATGCAGATGCCAGTTTATACTCTTAAGAGGAATCATGTTTGCACCAAGCAGAACTGCAGCACAAATCGAGGGGGCTGATCCCCACTCCCACTGCACTGTGCCACTCAGCCCCTGGAGCCAAGCAGGGCACACAGAGTATCACAAAGGGCCACAGGCAGGCACTGAACCACAGAACCAGGTTGACACCCAGCCTGCTTGCATTACTCATCCTGAAAAAATGATGTGTTACTCTGATAGCACACCCAGGGATGTTGCTTCTGGTGTTCAAGCTAACATTCAGGAGGACCTCGGTACCTCTACGTAGCACTGAGTTAGGCCACGTACGAGTACATTCAGAGGCCAAAAGGAGACTCTTTGAATGATGTCGCATAACATTGGCCAAAACAATTCCGTAACACTCTTCCTCATCACTTCACAGCTTCTTTCAGTAGGTTTTTCAGAGAGCTACACCAACTCTCCAAACCTTTTGATTACTATTTCTATAGGTAAAGAAATATGCTCAAAAGTCTTCCCCAAAATCAGCCCATCCAAGAAAGTGAGCAAGGGTGAGGTGCAGCACCAGCAATTCCACTCCTTGGCTAGCCAAGCCACCAAGATCATACACACCTGAGCAGCGTGTGCATTTCTTCCTGCAGTTACATAACCTCCAGCTTGAAATGACCACCTGTTTCTTATAAAGGAATAATTTTTTTTAAGGCTCCATATCGATACAAAAAGGACAGTCCAAAGGATGTCACAGAAACCTACGTGGTAAAGTGTTAAAGATCACAGTTTCAGAGTCTAAGCTGAATTACGATTCTATAGATTCTTCAGAAGCAAAGGAAAAAACATGAGCTCAGACAAGGCCATTGAGACACCAGGGCATTTTGTATCAACAAGTTCAGCCTTGTTTTCATTACAAAAAGAAAGAAAAGGGCCTTCTCATCTTGGATTTGATACCACAAGATGAAACCCTAAGGAGGAGAAGTTGTTCACAGTTTTCATACAAACTGGCAGTGTGATTCCCAGGCCAGACTTCCAAACCTTTTCACTCAAGCAATCAACGCTTCCAAAGTGACAGCTATGCTGCCTCGTCTTCACTGCTTCTTACCTCCAGTTAGCTAATTTAATTTTGCAAAATTAAAAGAAAGCCAATATATTCCCCTACAATTTCATATCAAAAGATATTCCTTATTCCTCATTTCATTGTCATACTTTATCTCAGAGGAAACCAATTATGAGATGAATAAAGCAGTCTCCATCTACTCTGCTCAGGATCACTGGATGAACCTTTTCCTAGTAAAGTCATTCTTGTCATTAAGCGACTTTGTAGAAATTAAGACCATCTAACATCATACTGCAGCAAGTATTTGGGAATAGCAGGAACACAGAAACAGGTTCTTCATCACCTGTTAATTTGAAGCTACTACATTAATGCTGCAATGCAACTCAGAAACACTGAAAAGAGCTGTCAATCACAGTTCCTAATGGGAAACTACTGACACTTCTTCACCTAACACAAACACTTAAATTTGTATTTAAAAATGAGCATGCAATGAGTATATTCTCACAGCAGTTACTTTTTGTAGGAGCCAAACATGCATAATTACACACTGTGCACGCACACACACTTTCACTTCTCTCCTAACCTGCAGCTACTTGTATGAGCTGATGTTTAGGGCATTAAATACAGTCATTACTACACCCTAAACTCTGTGTGCACGCATGCCCAAACACAGGCACAGTGAAGACGGTCATCACACAGAACTCTATCACACCACTCAATAGAAACAACATGAATTAGATGGTGAATGAGTCACACTTCGGTAGGATACATTTCAGTATCACAACATTGCAGTATTGACAGAACACCGACCTGGAGCAAACCCTGTCCTTGCCCTGCTCTCAGAAGCAGAGACCAGACCACTTTATGACCTCCCTATCCCAGTTCAGAAGGGGAAGAGCTGACGGGAGGTTTGCGTCTGCCTCTTCTCTGCTTGCCAGCAGCGCCCTTGCCAGCAAGGTGTCAGAATTCACACGGGCACCACAATCCCCAGTGGCTGTGGGACTAGGCAGGGTGGAAGAGACAGGCAAAGCAAGCAATAACTATTGCCTTGGGACTCCCAATGACCAGAGGAACAGAATTAGTGATGGAAAGGTGTCACACAGGTCACTACTTCAGCCTTCCCCAAAACACCTAACAGTGCTACAATACCAAAACAGCATCAGTGTAAGGAAAGATTCACAACCTATTGCCCATCACTAATACAAAAAACACCCAACTTTTGGGAGCAACTTCACAGACTGCTGTGGAGCTTATTCAGACAAATGAGACCACTGATGTTCTCAAAGCTGTGTGTTTTAGAAGACTTCCTGACTTCTGCACCATTACATCCTTGGAGGATGTGGATCTTTACTGCCACTACAAAACTTAAAACAGCGAGCACATTCTGACTCAAATGTGAAGTCCATGTTCAATTAAACTCCAGACCAAACTCAAATTAGGTAAAATAACTCAGTTTGCTCTACATCATTCAGATGTGTTCTTCCTAACTAAAAATTATTACCTGAAAACATTAATCAGCAATTTTGACCATTTCCCCTAATCCATCCAGAGCCTCTTAATGCTTAGGGCTGTAGTACATTTTAGCATCAAACTCTTTCATGATGGGAAAGTGACTATTAAGTATTGCTGTTGGCTACTTACTGCTTAATACCCTGCTTTACAACTTCAAGGCATTACACAAACATCAATAATTACCACATATAGAGTAAAACTGAAAGAAGTATCCATATTTAAAAAAAAAAAAAAAAAATCACTGAAAACAAAAATTTAAACTACCTGTTTGAAGAGGGGAAAAAAGCTTAAGCACCACAATCTCCTGTAATTATTGTGTTCTTCACACTACACACACACACACACATATTATGGCTGAGCATATTCAAACAAACAAAAATCATAAGCTCTTCCACAACCTTAAAAATAAATTATAAAGCCCAAAAGCCAAACCCCAGTTCCTTTCCTACTTGTAAATTACATTTCATTCCCCCTTTCCTGGTGGAGTGAGAACCAAGTGTTTTCCAGGTGTTCTCAATAACAATTTGGAAGGCAGGCCACCAAGTTCCCAAGACACAGTACTAAAAGACACAGTTCTCACAGAGACAAATCCACCTTCCCCTAAGAAAACTTAAGACAAACACAGTATAGAGGCTGAGAAGACTTTAGGTAAATAATACAGTATGTTACTGTTTCATTAGGCCTTAGCCAAGAGCAAAGAGGGGAAAAAAAAATCACCACAAGAAGCCACACAAAGTTTGTCATCGTCATCTACATGGCACCACCTGTGCCCTGAGCACCATTACCAGAGCAGATCCTTTTCTTCTATAAGGGGAAAAAAACCCTGCACACACTCATCCACAGACACATGTCCAGTGGCTTAAATTTAAGGAAACACAGCAGAGTTTGGGGTTTGGTCCTCATTTGAAATATATTCTGAAAATCACATTAACACACATGTCCAAAGAAGGCCCAAACCCAAAATGAGCCTCACCCAGACCAGCCTTGCTGTTACTCAGAGCAAGAAGAGGGCCCAAAACTGCCCAAAAGCTCAGGTACAACTCAAATCCCAAATACCAGTTTTGCAAAAGGTACCAAAGGGGCACAACTCCCAAAAGCCAAAGGGTTGAGACCACCAACACCAAGGAACCTCGTTAACACACTCAACACGCTCAGACATTTATTTTAGTACCACAGCACAGCAAATCAAGTCAGACAAGCCCAGAACACATTTTTCCACACAACAAAGACTTGCTTCTCCTGATCATGCCTCCCATGCCTCAACAATAAGGAGTATGTTTTGTGACTCCCCTCCCCCATAAATCAGTTAGGAATTTGATTTACACAGACAGGAAAATGAGGAAGTCGAGCACACTGGAGAGTAGTAAAAACTTCACCAGCAAACTTCACTTTCCTACACAGCGACCTACAAACCAAACTTTCCTCCAGACTCACGTGTCATCTGCAGCAACCAGCCCCTGCCATAAAGCACAGACAAAGTTTTGCTGTTCTGGGGATAAAGACAAGCCAGAGGAGACTTTTATTCTGTCAAGCTGCCTTAAAAGGAAATTCGGTGATGAAAGATTAAATTCACCTGGAACAACACGACAAATGTTAACCCTTTCGAGGGTACCACAATACTGAGCCACACATTACAGGACTTATATCCTCCACCGAGAAAATAAATGTACACATTGCATCAACGTGTGAGCACGTCCAGTTGATGCAACACACAATTTACACCAGGGCTTCGGACAGGGATAAGCCCTAGAAGAGAGAAACGCTGTGAAGTGGGGGGGGGGGTGGGGGG
>JAWWEU010000011.1:6310302-6320769 GCA_035583155.1 Acropternis orthonyx
AATCTGTGTGTGTGTGTGTGTGTGTGTGTGTGTGTGTGTGTGTGTGTGTGATTGAGATTGAGGAGGGATCGGGGCGGAATGTGGGAGCTGTTGGTGGGGGAAGGAGCCAAGCGGCGCGGAGCAGCCGGCGGGCCGCAGACACCGCGGGTGCCCGGCCGCGCCGAAATGGGCGCCGGGGAAGCCGAGGGAAGGGAAAGGGATGGGAAGGGAAAGGGAAGGGAAAGGAAGGGAGGGAAGGAAGGAAGGAGGAAGGGAAGGAGCGGAGCCGGGAGGCGAGGCCAGGCGAGGAGCAGCGGGCCCGGCCGCACAACCCCGCCGCCCTGGCAGCGCGGGGGGCCCGCTCCCTGACCCTTCCCTGCTTCCCTCCCTCCTTCCTTCCCTCCCTCCCTCCTTCCCTGGGAAGGGAAGGGGAGGCCGCCCGGGCACGGCAGGCCCCGGGCCGCGCAGCTTTTCTAGGAAAGCCATTAAAACTGTGTGTAAATGCAGGATGTGACATGGTGGTTCCCCCTCTCCTCACGGCCCCGCCGCCGCCCCTGCCCGCTCGTTGTGTTTATTGAAAACAATCCTCCTCCTCCGCAGCTTCGCCGAGTCCTACCTGGGTGCCGCTCGATTCTAGAACCGAAATGCTGTTTGCATTGTTCGTTTGCGAACGCGAGCTTTGCTAATCGGAACCACGTTCGGCACCAGGCGGCCCTTCCCGCCTTTAGAAATGGCTTTGCAGCCGCATTTGGCGCTCTGGGGCGATGGTCCGGCGCTCCCGTGTCCCGGCACGGGCACCGCGCGGGGCGCCGGGCACCGCAAACCACGCACGGGTGCGATGGAAACATCCGAGGTTATCCCTGCTCGCTCCGAAGGCTGGACATGGGCCCCATCCCGGCTCTGGTGCTGCTCGGACAGTGCCATCCACATCACCAGAGTTTGGGTTCACTGCTGGCAGAACAGGGTAAAGAGATGGGCCACGAACTCAGTGCTTATTTTTATATATATGTGTATACTTTTTTTTTTAATGGATATTCAGTATTGCTGGAGAGTTATGGTCGTAAGGCAGTGGTTCTGGAGTCAAGGGTGGATTTTACCTTCACTCTGATGCCTGTGATGTACCATAGGCAGGTTTCACCTACCTGAGCATCATCTGAAAAGCACACAGGACCCATCAACTCCACAAAGACTTGCAGGGGTGGGTCCCTGGGTGTAGGATCACCCCACAGTACTCATTTCCTTCCAGGGTCAAGCACACACATCTTTCCTTCTTTCCTGAAGGAACAGATTGAAATATTCGGAGAAAACAGATTAATTTTTTTTTTTTTTTGCATTGCAAAATCATATTCTGAAAAAACTCTGGGCCTTCAGACCATTGGCTTGAAGAGGCCAGAGTTATATAAGGAGACCAAAATCTTTAGAAAGCCAAGAAGCATATTTGTAATTGCAAATCCCTTGGTGTCCAACATTTATTTCTGTAATGATTGTGATGGCCCAAATGGGTAACTTTCTCTGGTGTGTAGGCTGCTTTAGGTATGTAAGAGGTGATAATTTTTGAAGACCATATCAAGCCGAATTCCAAAATTTGACCTCTTTGCTGAAAGTTGGGAAATTTAAAAGGGGCCAAAAAAAGTGGCAAGGGACTCATCAACACGTTTCTGCATTATAATCTCAGCTGTGTCCATGCTTCTAAAGGAGTTTAACCTCTTTGATACTCGAGATTTAGTGAAAGAAGATAAGCAAAAACAGTGGGTGGAGGAAGGGGAATGGCAATACGCACGTAGCCTAAGGCAAGAGGAAAGGGAGCTCCTCTAGAGGAGTGGGGGACACCAGGGGCCCAGAGAAGGATATGGGAGGAGCTGTGAGGAGTCCACGAGATGGGAATGAGAGGTGTAACGTTCAGAAAGCTTGTGTGAGAAACGGGGGGAGGGAAAATCCCTGAAGTGTGCGTTGTTTGGCCCTCAGGAACTACAAACACCGTCTTCCCATCCATCTGCCGAGCAGCGACAACGTGCTGAACTGAAGTCATCTGGCTGGAGGTTCCCGTGGTCTGGTGTTCTCCAAACGTTCTGGGTGCCAGCCTCTCGTTTTTAACATGATGACATGCTCCACTGGGCAATTACCCGAGGAGATGTTCTGCTCTGTGGGATCTGCAAAGCGCGTTCTGGCAGATTTATGCTATAATAGTTGCACCCCATCCATTTTGTCCCGGTTTCCCTTTCTTCGTGAAGGTGAATACCCCACGAGACTGCATAAAGGCCTTTTACTCTCCACGGTGAGCTTTAGACTTTGTAGTCCTGTTGCCCAAATGCGCAGCTGGGCTCAGAGCTGCCCAAGCCACTTCCAGAGCGTACGGGAGGGAGATCCTCGTGCTCAGAGGTTTCCAAGAACGGATGTTGGGTAACGTGGGGCAGTTGAGCAGGTTGTGGTCTGCAGCGGATTGTTTGGTGAGCAAGCTGGGCTTGGGGAGTCAGCTTTGCCTTGAGCTGGGAGAGGCACTTTTAAACAATAACTGTTGTTATGTTTCTTTTCCCAGAGCGGTGAGAAAGGCGGGACAAAGCCCTAACCTGTGGATGTGTAGCTGGAGCGGTTCTGAGGTCTTGGTTTATATATGTGTTTGAATAAAAGCACGCCTCCAAAGTGTTCCAGTGACACAGCTACTCATGGTTCATGGCATCCCAACGACTGGCAAGTCTTCTCACAGCCATATTTTTAAGACACATCCTTAGAATAGTTGAACTGACTTGTAACAGGGAGTGCTCGGCCTACCAAGCACATATAAGCAAATATTTGCAATAATTGGCCCAGTGTTTGCACAGCACCAAGAGCACTGCCTGGGCTCCATAAATAATAATACTTGGCACTCACAGAATGGTTTCCATTTTCAAAGCACTTTAGTCATAACCCTTGACACCTATACGGCCTTTTACATCTTTACAAGAATTAATTAATCCTCACAGTGCCCTGTGAGGTAGGTATGCACTGCAATAATAACAATAACAACAATTAATAATTCATGCATTCTACTCAAAAATCACTTCAGGGATTAAAACGCATCTGTAATACTTGGGGTTTATTAACATTTTCCAGCAAATAATAAAACCCATGGTATTGTGTTAAATCTATATAATATCCATCCATAAATCTTTTGCAGATCTAGGCGAGACTGAAGGCCCAGTGAGGCACCAGTACATCAGCGGGAAGTGGATGAATGACTCCAGAAAAGTTCAAGCCCAGTCCACACGCAATCCAGGTGCCAGAATGGAACTTGCCATGCATGGCAGTGCGTAAATAAATACGTGCAAACCAGGAAGGCTCTTTGTTCATTTTAGCTCCTGTTTATGCAGAGGGCTCCCCCAGCTTGGGCACGCATGACCCAATCCTGTGCAAACACAGCACCAAAAAAGTGCAAGCACTTGTGGGGTGAGAAAGGGCAGTGACTCAGCACCGAGCAGTGAGAGCAGGGAGGAGCCTGCACAGCACCGGGCAAACACTTTCCCTCGTAAAAATTACCATAGTGCCTTTGATATGCAGGCAAGTCCCAGTTAAACCTGATATTTAAACCAGTGGGACTTAAGCCCGGTTGACTTAAATAGAAGAACCATCAGGCTCCCACGGGGGAGCTCCCGGCTTGCCAGGGTGGATTAGGGACTTGGGTGCTGGAATCAGCATGGACAGTCCAGTTCCCCACAAAGATGCTTTTGTCAGTTTGCATGCCAAAGTGGATTAACATAAACCACAAGGGCACTTTAATCCTAAATGAACAGGTACACCCACGCCCTAACTATTCCACCATGACTTCCCTATGTCTTTCCTGTGGCTGCAAGCTCTGAATTGGAAGCACGGAACAGTTAGAGCTGGTGGCCTTCGTACTATACAACTTTGTTTTTCCCCTTAATTTGAGAGAAATACCAACTTCAAACAAACAAACAAACAAACAAAAAACAACAAAAAAATACCTCTAAACTATTTGTCTTTGTGTTCTGCATATCAGGGAAGGAAATGGAGGTTCACCAGTTTTAAGGCACTGGTTTTATTCTTTTTGAGTCTGCTGGCAATGACTGCTGAAGACAACATGCTGGAAAAGGGCTTCTTTCTGAGTATGGAGCATCTTCTGCCCCTGCCTTGGCATACAAAATCATCAGTGACTGATCAGTGGACACATATGGTAAAAAAAGGTCTAACATTTGTGATTAGCATACCTGTAGCACTAGTTTTTATCAGATGCTTTAAAGTATACACACAGAGGTAACTTGTAGATCTCCATAAAGCAGGGAGGAGTCAATCCCAAAACAATCATCTTATGGATACACGTACCAGATCGATCTCGGCCACTTCTACTTCCCAGAATAAACAGCAAGAGCAGAGGCACAGCATGCCCAGGTGAACAGTCCCCCTCATTCATAGGCAGTGATGAACTGTGTTATCCAAAGCCATGAAGTGTCTATTTCAGAAGTTTCAGGACACAAGTTATGCTGCTCAGAGCACATTTTGCCCCTCGGTTGGTGTTGAGACATGATAACCTTTCAGCATCTCCCTGGTGTGCAGAGCTCCAGCAGGGCACGGGCTGCTCACCTTGGCCCTTCTGCACAGGGCCAGTTTCACACTGCTATATTTAAAAGTTTTGAGCAGGCCCCCCAAAAAAACCAGAGATGAGGATACTTACCAAACAGAGCCATTGGCCTTAGTGTTTTATTGCTGCTGGCCGATCTCCCACCCAGAGTCCCAGCATTCCCTGAAATTTTTAAGAGGAGCACGAATGAGTGTGTGTGAACATGTCATACCAAGGAGAGCTTCCAGATCAGTACCAGAGGAAGGGATTTTTAAAGGAGCAGCGAGATAAACAGGGGAGAAGAGATGCCTGGTGCTTGAGCCCCTTCAAGAGAGGGCTCCAGCATTTTGCTTCCTGCAGGGAAGCAGCCACTCCCACTGAGGCGCATTATCCTTTTTTTTTTTTTTTTTGGAGCAGAAGACCAGTGGGTTTGTTGCTGCAGTCCCAGGGTCCCCTGCCCATGAAGGGCTGCCATTGAGAGCAGAGGATGCCACTGTCCCCCTGGGCTCCCACAGTGTCTCCCAGCACAAGAGGGAGGATGAAATAAAAGCTGAGCATCATCCCTTGCTACCCAGATTCCAGTCACAGGAGGATTGGTGGATGTTTCACACAAGAAGAGGAGAAAACGGCGTGAACACAGAAAGATGCTGATACAGGCCTGACTCTGGGAAGTGGCACTGACTGACCTCAGTGGGTTTAGTTCTCGCAGGTGCAGCACTGTGACTTCAGTGGGAGATGGGGTTGTAGGAGGCATAGGAACAAATTTATGTTCTGGCTTTAATCACTCTATAAGGGTTGTTTTATTTTTTTTCTTTTAGTTGCATATGTAAATATCCACATTATATGGCTGGGAAGAAAATGTTACTTCTCAACCAGAAATACTGAAGGGGGCCCTGTTAACTCCGTGGTTATGGCAAAACTCCCTTCACAGCAGGGCTGTAACTCAGATGTTACATCCTACAATGGCTGAGCAAATCCAAACCTGTTCTATTTTAACACGGTTACGAAAAAGGGTGTGTACCAGCTGCTCTCGCACACCTCTGAAGTTTCAAGCAAGACATATCTGGCCCTTGTAGGAGATCAAACAGATTATCTCACAGGACCAGGATGTGGTTGCAAAAAATTCACTCTTGTAAGCATCATAGTGATTCATAATATAATCTACATCACTCAGTATGATTATTGCAGAGTAAATAAAGGCACAAGTACAAAAGGTATAATATTTATTATTTACCTTGATTTCTGTCACATTCTATTTTAATATTTCCTGTCAGTCCAAGAATCCAGCCAACCTGAAGATTTCACTTTCTTGCCCGTACTTAAACCCTGCTTTTATTCATTATACTGACATTGTTCTGTTTTTTATGTGAGGGGAGGACTGAGCCAGGACTGATTTGCTCCCTAATCAGAGTCCTGAAAGACTCCTCATGTGGCCTTCAGCAAGCTGTTTATTATCAGGGCATGAGCTTCCATCTATAAAAAGAGAGGACTAACACAGCTACTAATGGTGATTATATTATTGTTAACACATAATTATCTATCTCACAAGTAAATTGGGAGGGTAAATTAGTGTTTATGAAGTATTTTAAAGATGATGATAATATTATTTATGTGAGGGCTATACTTTATGTCTTGAGGACAGCAATTGTTGAAAACCACCTTCTAATTAGGTTTCGCTAATGATGGTGTCAAAAAGGTGTAGAAAAAAATATCAATAGGTACACTCAAAAGACCCTGGTTTTATTTCTTATATTATTTCATCAGCTGCTTTTCTGCAGACTGATATGCTATATCCATTTATTCAAGATGTTAAACGTTGTTTTCTGGCATATTAAGCATAAAATGAACGAAGTAGATGGCAGTGCCAAAGCACACCCTGCAGTGTGTTATTAGACAACTTGCTCCGGTGATTAAAGCCCTTGAAGTCGATAGAGGTTTTGCAGTTGTTGGGTTGTTTTTGTTTCCCCACCCCGCTGGGCAAGGATTTCATCCTGGATCTCCAGCCTTGTCTTTCACTGCACATCGCTGATGTGCTTAACACTCAATTAAAGCACACCCAGGATTTATTCCACACAATCCCTTAGTGAGAGGGTGACTGCAGGTACTGAGAAGGAGCAGCGCCAAGTCCAGCCAGACGGACGACTTCCCTGGGGCCTCCCGTATTTCCCCTTTTTGGGTCAATTATCTACATTTCGTTGAACATCCACTTCTTTCAGTTTTATTCTTGAGGACTTCTGATAACGTATCAAACTTGCCCGAGCTGGCTGTAATCTTCACCCCCTCCGACGTGCATGGCCACGGCAGTGACTGTGACTGGCTGCAGTAGATTAAGCAGCATATTTCCACATAACATTTCCAAAACAAGACCAAATTTTATTAGCTGTGCAAGCATCCTGTGTAACATTCCTGGCAGGTACATAAAATACTTCGGGGGATATACAGAAAGAGAGATTTGACTGGGTAGAGCAGTGCATTGGAAATAACTCTCAATCTTTCATGGTGCTAGATGTGTGCCATAACATGAGACCAAAACACACACACACACAAAAAAAAAAAAAGGGACAGAAAAAAACCCACAAATCTCACAGTGGAAGAATGAACTGAGAATTATTTCCTCAGCTGAGCCAATATTTCCTACAACACGGCTTTCTGTGAGTCAGCCTTTTTGTGCCACATAACTTAAAATAGCAAAAGTGAGATAACAGTAGGCTTGTTGGAAATAGAAATTTTCAAGGGATGCAAAAAAAAAAGCCACAGTAAAACCAAATTTTCGATCTAGAGAGTGGTAATGTGCATGGCAGTGATCTGCTGGTAATAGATTTTTGTAAGAATATATCAAACCATCCATAAAAAAACCCCATGACATTTATCTGAGGTTTTAAAACATGGAAAATCCCAGGTATGCAGGCAGCCCACCATATGGATTTCAGCCACTCCCCAACCCTCCTGCAGTGCTGAGGGCAGAAAGCACAGCTCCCTGACTCCTTCCTTTCTCCCTCTCCAATAAGCAGCAGTGGTTTCATCCCAACCCCAGCACCTCCTTTAATTTTACTTACACTGCTGAGAAGCCCTGGGCCAGCAGAGAGGAACCTCAGGCAAATTCCACACTGATTTCACATAGTTCAGGACATAGCTTAATAAATATACATAGAGGAGTAGAGAGAATATTTCTAGAAGCAGAGTGAAGCAGGGGATGGGCTAGCAATTATTTAGATTATTTGGCCATATCCCAGCCTTTGGTTGTAGGCTGTACCTGCCAGAAACGAGTTTATAGCCCAGAGGAAATTTGTCTCCCACCAAACCCATCAGGTTCCCTATTTGCTTACATGATGTGGAGTGCACCCACATAGCAGAGTTCCCACTGGGAGCAAAGATCATGTGCCCACTGGTAATTCTGCAGCGTCAGCTAGAAGTGATAAGCACGAGAAAGGGTGGAGCCCCATTGAGGCCTGTATGAAAATTAAGATTATTAAAATGCAGCCAAAAATGAAAAAGGCACCCCATGCACCTCAGTTTTTGGCAGAGTTGGGGTTGTCTCTTTCCTTACTTGCTTAATGAAGTCTCCTCTTCAAGTACCTGTCCACCTCAGATTTCATCCACTTGGTCACAGTCCATGTGGATAATTGGTTCGGTTCCCCTATATTTAGGTTCAAAATCTAACATTTGCCAACTTAATTTGTCATGGGGCATTTTGCAAAGGAGAGGCCCCTCACAGATCCATGTCATTTGTGTTTTATTTTTTCCTTTCTTCCTATAAAATGCAGGTCCTGTTCTGCAAGGCGCCGGGCAGAGGCAGCTGTGCCAGATGTGTAATGTGAGCAAAGCAAGCAGAGGCACAGATACTGCCTGGATTTACACAGCAGGTTAGTTTTGAAGCTGAGAGCAAAACGTCCATCTCCTGAGCCTTGCTGGAGAAGGTTCAGTCTGGCCAGGCTGCGTCTCAGCGTTCAGACACGGAGTTTCTGCACAAGCACCTTCTTCCCCTTCATCGCTCAGGAATTTTTATTTTAAAAAGTCTACGAGGACATAAAAAACTTTTCATTTCCCACATCCTGTCATTAAGCAGCTGTACTCCAAACAATGAATGATGACAAACCAAAGCAACAGTTTTAACTGAAGCAGGATTACGCTTGGCATCGCTATTTGTTATGTGGCTTACTGGACAGCAAGACAAATGTGTACTTCTGCTGCCCTTTCCTGCTGCCAGCTCTGTCCCCTATTAATACATAATGGCACTGTTGGAGACAACACTGTGGCAAGAACAGCTGCAGGATGAGACCCCAAAATCAAATGATGTCTGGGCCAGCACGGATTGGGGGGCTGCAGTTTTGGATGGGACCCTTGGTTCCTCTGGCCTGGGTTCTCACCTCTGGCACTGACTCAGTGCTGTCTGATGCTGATGCTTCAACAGGAAGAACAAGATTTGGACAAGCTTTCTAGTCTGTGGTGTCCTCATATACACACAGAGAGACAGCTGTCTTGACCTGGGGGGATCAGCTCAACCAGAGAATTTTAACTAAAATCATGCTTTGTTACATTGCATTTTTCTCCACTGACTAAGGTGAAAACATAACCAACCCACGCCTGATTAATTATCAGACAGTACTTGCAGAGGTTTAAGTAATATCCCACTTTGCTCGTGCATCCTCCAAAGCCTTGCTGGTAATGATGATACATGGCTGTTAGCAGAAATGGCATTTAGAAACTGGAGGTATGAGAATATTCGTTGAGGATGCTGCCAGCTTTACACAAATGGATGTGAATGTATAATAACATTACTCTGCACCAACGTGGTGCTTCTGAAACAAGACGCTCAAGCTGCTGTACCCAGCAGGGCAGAGAGCTCCCATCTAGGCAGGAGGCTGTGGAGGGACAACAGCCCCCATGCAGTGAGTGTGAGCCCCTCGAGGGGCTCAGTCCAGGCTACAGAGTTGGTCAGGCTGCAGGCAGGACCCTGCTCACACCATCTCCTCCCCAGCACAGCCCCAGACTGGCACCCAGGACCCCTCCCAGTGTCACAGCTCATGGCCGGGGGGACGGACCCTGCACATGCAAAGGGACATTTAGCTTGGAATCATCCTTGGGTTCTTCTGGGCCATCTCTCCATGCAAACACAAGACCCATTCAGCCCAGGTCATATCCACAGGCGATCAGGAGTCAATGGGATCATTCATGTCCCGAAAATTGTGCACACACTCAAGCTGTTCCTTTGGCAGTGGTGCGGGCTGATGCTGCCATGTGCTTCCAGCCCCTGTCGCTTCAGCATTCACACTGTTCCACCTCAGTGAGGTCCACGGGGCTTAGGTAAACATAAATAATGGCAACATTACAGCCCCATTTCACGTCCAAGGTTGCAAATGGCATTTCTATTTACTATTGAGCATCTCTTTATTCATCAAATGCATTAGAAAATCCATTAAAGAGGAAATTAGGGATCTAATGACCTACGCCATCATTCAAACCCGGTGTTTCAGATACAGGCATCGAATACAGTTCAGCGCTTGCATCTCCTCTTGGCCGATGACTCACTGGAGGTGGGAGCAGTGCGATGAGACAGCCTTACTCACCCTCCACGCCGGGAACAGGCTGGCAGCACATACGGTGTGGGGATGAGCACAGCTGCCCGGCGGGCAGGAGAGGCCGTGGGGCTGTGCCACGGGTAGAGCAGGAGCAGGGTGAGGGGAAAGAGAGCAGTGAGGGCAAAGAGAGCAGTGAAGGCAGGAAGGGCAGTGAGGGCAGCAAGGGCACAGAGAGCAGTCAGCTGCCCACTCACCACCACACTGCTGGGAACTGGGATGGCTGCGAAGGAAGGGATGGCACGGATGGCTGTGGCACAGCTGTATTTGTGTGTGTGTATGGATGTAATTCAAATATTTAGAGTGAACTGCAGCAGACCTGCCTTGTAGCTGTGTCTGTGCTGCAGGTGCAGCAGGGAC
>JAWWEU010000011.1:6320869-6502550 GCA_035583155.1 Acropternis orthonyx
ATGTAATTCAAATATTTAGAGTGAACTGCAGCAGACCTGCCTTGTAGCTGTGTCTGTGCTGCAGGTGCAGCAGGGACAGTGACTTACCTGTGGCTCTGCAGGTAGTCACCACTCAAGGGCAAGATGGTGAGAGCAAGTGGCACTTCACTGTAGCCAAACCTGAGATTTAAGCAGCAGCTCCATTGACCTCCCACAGCAGCTATAAGTTGGCACATCCCCAGCTCCTTCATGTTCTGCCATCACAGCAGGACAGCCAGGGCAGCTTCTCTGATAGGACTTTGCATCCCAAATCTCTTTCTAACAGCTGACAGCAGCCAGGCTTCCCAATCTTAAATTTGCAGTGAGCTCCATAAATTGAGTGCCAGTGTTGTATTTATAAATCTATACATGAACTGTGTCTTTGTGCTGCTCCACTTCATTAAACAAGCTGAACAATTCAGTAGCTGGTTTTATGCCTCCAGGCACCTGGGTCATCTCTGATTTTTACTCATCTCAGAGTTCATGTTTGCAATGAATGGCTTCTCTCCCTGGCAGGACAACCAGATAAAGTAAATGATGAAATCTTTCCCACCAGCATGGAGCAGAAAAGGCAGGGCTGGGGCTCCCCTCGCATCGCATCCCTCCCTTTGCCAGCATCTGCATCTGGGGAGAGTTGCATGCACCATTTCAAAATCTCCACCCTTGGTTCAGTGTGACAGCAGAAGCCAAGCCAGAATTTAGCCCCCCCTGAACATTGCTGCATCCTCCATTCCCCTCCCAGAAGTATAACAAAGTCCTTTTCTCCCTTGGCTGCACAGCAGCAGCGTTTGCTTCCCCCACACCCCAGCAAGGAAGATTTTGCAGCCTTTAAATGAACTGAAAAGATCTCGACCAGGAGCTCAGCTCAGCAGCTTAGAGCCTGTCACACATCACATTCCCATTGCTTTCAACTGGGTCTGCGACTGTTTTGCAAGTGACTAACACAGAGCTGCAAAAGATTTAAAGCTTTCTAATAAATGCCATGTCCCCCCTTCACTGTACACAGACACACACACACTGCATTATTCTAATGCCCTGCTAAGCTTTCTAACTCCTTCTTACATCACACGACACAATCAGCCATTTGGCCCTGAGTCAGTGTTTCCATGAAGCAGAGTCAGTGTAAAAAGCTTTCAAGGCACTGGGATTGTTTTTGCTTCTGTAATGCTTTAAAAACGCTATATCTTGGGACCAAAGACTATTCAGTGAAAACACAGCATTTCTGGATGCCTTTCAGTTCTTGCATCAGAAATGCTGGCGCTGGGAACCAAATGGTTCCCATATTTGAGCTTGGTACCAAAACAGCAAGTTTTTGCTTGTGAAGTTTATAAAAACAAATGACTATAGACTTGAATATATTAATCACGGGAAATGGAAGCAGCTCGAGGGAACTGCCTTAGCCCCCTTTGTACTTTAGACAAACAACAACAAGTCTCTGCTTACCGGTGACCACATTTTGGGCCATACCAGATGAAAGCAATTAGAGTGGTTCACATGTGTGTTCAAGACTCAAGGCAGCATCAGTGCCTGACTGCGTACTGACCAGGGTGGGCCATGTGTGCAGACACACAGCTGCTGCTGCTGGCTGTGGGGTGCTTACCCAGAAACATGCCCTGCCCAATACCTGGAGCGTATATGGAAGAAATCTCCATTTCTGCAAGGTATCTACTGGATTTTCCAGCTTTGGCCATTCTTGGCGGGGCAGATGAGCACACTGCCTTGCAGGGAATGCTGGCAAGCACATGAGTACTCATCCCAAGTCCATTGGGATGTGACCAGCCCAGCATCAGAATGCCAGAGCCCATGGGTGACAAATTTCAGGGAGATTTAGATTAGGTATTAGGAAAAATTTCTTCACAGAAAGGGTTGTCAAGCATTGGAACAGACTGCCCGGGGAAGCTGTGGAGTCACCATTCCTGGAAGTAAAAACATGTGGATATAGCACTTTAGGACATGGTTTAGTGGTGAGCATGGTGGTGGTGGTGTTGGGTTAATCGTTGGACTTGATGATCTTAGAAGGCTTTTCCAATCTAAATAATCTAAATCTAAATAATTCTATGAAAACCTCCAGGGGTCATCTGAGGATCCCCTTCCAGTTGCTTTACAGGAATGTACTCCAGCTTTCCAGCAGACACTTTTCAGCACCCTCTCCTTCTCCATAACAACCCTTAGGTGCCATCAAATGTGACATGGGGACAGGGATGACACACTGTCCATGTCATTTGACCACTGATAAATGTATTTTTGATCCTTGTTTATTACACATTATTACTCACTGCTGCCTGGGTTTCTTTTGCTTTCCGAGGGGAGGAGCAGTGGAAACACTGTCAGACCAGCAGCAGAGAAAGCAGCACACAGGCATTTTGGCATATTTATGTCCATTCTTAGCCATCCTCTTCCTTTTTCTGTTTTTAGAAGCCAGCGTGCAACTTTTGCACGGGTTACAAAGATTGCACGACACCAATTGCAACCTCTGACAGGTTTAAATGTCATCGGAGAAAAGGAGTGGTGAGGATGGCTGTGGTTTGAATTTTAACAGGGAGCAGGAGCTGCTTAGATATTGCTGGTTTGGGGAGTGTTTAGGGAAGTATCAGAACGTCTTTTCTCTGAAGTGATGTCTGTAGCCAGGAGGAACAATGTTTTCTGGAAAAATGGTACACTTATAACAGAAATCTTTAGAGACAGGCCTGCTGTCCTGTGGAAAATAGGAATTCTTTTCCTAACAAAAAATGCTTCCTTTTTCCTCCTGGGGAGAGCTCCCAGGCTCAATCTCATCGCTCAATCCCAGTGGGGCACCGTGACCAGGAACATCTTAATTTCCATTTCTAAGACCATCACAGGGTGACACAGGACCTTTGTCTTGGCAAACAAAACTACCCAGCAAGAAAATCTCCCAATCCTAACTTTAAGCTTTGAATTGAAAGTTTTTGCCCCAAATCTTCCAGTTTCAACTTTTCAGTAAAAACTCTACATTTTCTTGATTTTTTTGGTTGTTTTGTTTGGTTGTTTGGGCTTGTTTGCTTGTTTTCACATCCAATAGAAAGGATAGTTAATAATTTCCATTTCTGCTTGGGGTAGGAGTGAGCCATGGGCCATCTCTAAAAACCCAAATAATAGCCCCTGAGTTTACATCTAAAAAAACCTCTAAATTTTTCATTGGTTACTATTAAATTACAAGTTTTATCTGTCTCTCACCATCTCAGCACCAGGGGGAAGTTGAAGAGTTTTCTAAGAACTTCTTAAACTGCCAGTGAAAACCAACATTAGAGATAAACCATGGTATCTGAAAATCAGAAAATAGCTTCTCTCCAGCTGTGTTATCAAGCAGCAGCACAGGGCTGTGAAGTGCATTTATTGTGCAGTGACTGGAGAAGAAATGGGGGAAAACACTGGGAAGCACGAAGCGTGTTTTGGCTCCCATTGACCACAATCATGGGAAAGATAAATATTGGCACATGTTAAGTGTGGAGAAAAAGCAGCTAAGGGGTCTCATGGACCTGTAAAAGCAGTTTCCAGCCCTGACAGCCCAGAGAAAGACAAAAGGTTTAAGCACGACATTTATGAACAACCTGAGGCCTGGTTTACCCAAAAATGCTTTGGAGGGAGACTGAAATAAAGTGGCAAAGGAACACCAACCTGCATTGCCAATGGCACAGAGGGAGGCTCTGGCTCCACCACAGCTGTCCTTTGTCCTCCACTGAGGGCAAACACAGCAAGATTTCAGTGCAAGGTTAAAGAAAGGCTTGGTATGAAGGCACAGCAAGGTGAATCACTGAATCATCAAGGTTGGAAGAGACTTTTGTGATCATCGAGTCCAACCATCAAACCAGGCCATCATAATCACCCCTAAACCATATCCACTATCACCACCTCCAGATGCCTCTTGAACACTTCCAGAGACAGTGACTCCACCACCTCCCTGGGCAACTTATTCTAATATCTGACCACTTTTTTAGTGAAAAAACGTCTCTAATACCTAATCTGAACCACATCCTCTGGCAAGAATTTCTTTCTAATTCCCAGTCTGAGGTTTAGCACAAGGGTGGAAGGTGTAGGCAAGGGCTTTCTGTAAAACACTGGTGAGACAGAAGCTGTATTCATTTCAGTGGAGTTAGTTTGGAGCTACAGTAGGATAAATGAGTCTAAGACCTAGTTTAGATGTTAAAGGAAATGTATCTGACACTGACTTCAATAGACTAATTCCAGATTTATATTACACTGAGCTTAGAGCCAGTGAATACACAGCACAGTGATAATTATAGAGAGCAATATAGAAAAACAAATCACCGTATTAAGAGAAACAAATAGATCCTGGAAAAGTGCCATGTTTTTAAACTGGGCCACCGTGACTTGGGCTGGTTGGTGCCTATTAGATCATCCTCATGTCCAGACATTTGGTTTCTATATCTTAATCATCTTGAGAGGCTCAGGCAGAAGAAAGAAAAAGCAATTATCTTTCCCTTAAGAGAATGGAGTGTTTAAATAATAATAATAAGAAAGAAATAATGCTGGGCCAAATAAAAACCACAACAAAATCAAGGGGAAAGGCAGATTCGATCTGACATGACTTTCTCAGGCTTTCAGAGAGCATTTTCTCCTGAACTGCAAACCTCCCTCCCCCCGTCTCCCCAGTCCACACAAAGCAAGAAGTTAAAGGTAAACATCTGTTTCTGCTTGCTAACCTTTCTTTCTTTCCTGAGGAGGCTCTTGCTGCCGACAAGGGCACTGCACATATTTCACTCCAAAAGATCAAGCGAGGATAAAGGGAGCGGTTTCCTGCTCCTAAAAGCTGCCCGTGCCAGCACGGTCATGCTGCTTAAGCAAGGCCCTTCGTCATCACCAGCATAAATGAAAAGCCAAGGCAGCCCTGGGATGCAGCAGGAGAGATCTGTGATAAATCAGCACAGCGAGGTGACCTCTGGCTCTGACATTGCCAAGCCACCATTTCTGGCTTTTTTTGTCATCACTTGGTCCTCCGGGCATAGTCTCTGCAAGCCACAGCGGGGAGAAGGGGTGGGAGCAGAAGGAATTCCTCTGAGGAAGGGTTCTTGCCATGCACACAGCAACGGATCACTCCCCAGGCTGGCTGCATCCCTCCTGCCCCCTGTGGCCCCTCGCCAGGGGCTCCAGTGCTATCCCCTGCGAGCTGCTCCCCGGGCCCTGCATGGCCTGGTTATGCAATGCCAAGTGACATTTTATTTGGGCTGTTTCAGAGGAGCAGAAAGAAAAGATACAAAGTGATGCTTTCCAAGCGCCCTCAAGTCATACCCTTTCCATCCCTATTTCTCATCTCCAGCAGCGTCCCTCTCTCTGTGCAGACCCTGTGCCTCCATCCCATCACCCTCCTTCGCCCGCTGCTCCCACTGACCCGGCACACCCCTCGCCCTCCAAAACATTGGAGAGATGAGATCATCCAGAGCAGCTGGTAAGACAAACATCCTGACAGCTCTCACTAACATTTTCCACAGGTTTCTCGTGCTCCATTAGCTCTTGAGAGATCGTATCACTGGGCGGTCGCCCTAATTAATGGCTTGTGTACTTTTGCACACGCAGGTTCTTGTAATCCCCCTGCTCCTCTGCAAACAGAGTCAAAATCACCGGCCCAAGGCAGCGAACACGCTCAATCCATAGCTTGCCAATCACTTATAGTCTCTTCTTTTGATAAATTTCCTTCTGTTCCCCCCACATATACATATTACTTAAAAAAACCTGTGGCCACCTCCCTTGAAAGGGGTGGAGTGTGAACAAAAGGGCATAAAATGAAGCCATAACTCAACTAAAGACTTTCATCTCAGTAATTCACCCACAAGGCTTGGGGACCGAGAAAAGCAGACCCAAACTTTCTTGCCTGGATCTAACCCTTACCTAGAGCTGTGATGAGAGAGAAGTGGTGGAAGGAAGAGGGGAGGGCCTTCCCTATGCAGACAGGGCTGAAAAGGGAAAGAGAAAAAAGGAAGCTGTGAGTCTTTTCATTTCAACAGGACCAGCACCTCTCCCTGCCCTGCAGCAGCATCCAGCCACAAGCCCAGAACCTCCACATCCTTATGCTCCTGGTGGTACTAAAATGGTCACTGTGGGGACACGTTAATGGGCACATCAGCAGCACCAACAGAGTCATCATTGCTGGCGTCACAGTTCAGGAAGGCATCGCTGATATTTACAGTGAAGTACAGTGGTGGTTTAAGCAGTATTTGGGTTTAGGAGCCATTACATTATTGTGAAATATGCACACTGTTGGTGGGTGCTTAAAGTGTTACTACACTGTGGCATAAACTCAGTATTAATTTTGGCTCCATAGAGGAAATTGAAAATGGTGCCCGCGAAATCATTATGCTGAGCGAAATTCAGTAACAGGGGAAAAGAGAGCCTGGAGGGAAATAAGAGAAAATTTACTTCAGGCAGCCAGAAGATCCTGTGGGACTCACTCAGCTCAGGCCCAGGGATGCAGAAGATTGGAGGCAGCATGGTGGGATACAGGGGGCTCCAGCATCAGCCTCACCACTCCCAGCTGGTAGAAACCCTGGGAACCCCCTGAGGATGATGATATACCTGTGAAGTATCATTCACTCTAATTTTAGTCCTGTTTATGTAACATCTGTGTGGGGTTAACATGCAGCATTCCTGGAGGGGCTGTGTTGAGGCCAAAGTCTGTGCCCCCACCCCTAGGGCAGGACTCATGCCTGCCAGGTCCTTCTGCCCCAAACACTGGATGCAGGCAGCACTTGAAAGGATGCCACCTGAGTCTTACAGGCTGCATCCTGACAGGGAGTAGATTATATATATACAATCTATTATATCTACAATATACATAAAAATAAAGAAGCCCCCTTCAGCTGTCACCCCAAAATATCTCCCCTGCTGACTCCACACGTCCTGAGCTCTCTGGAAAGAGCTGTGCAGAACCCAAATGACCAGCCCTGGTCTGTGGGTGCAGGGGATTCAAAGTCTGCTTGAATGAGCATCAGAAATAAGTGGAGTTTATTGAACTGCGATAAATTCTTGGATCTTACCCACGTGGAAAGGAAATGCTCAGAATTCATCTGAGATTTGACTCAGACCTGCCCTTTCAACCTCATATCCTGGCATTACAACCTGCCTATTAAAAAAAAAAAAAAAAAAAAAAAAAATCTCAAATCTCTACTGGGGCTTCAACATGTAACATAACTGAGCCCAGAAAAAGAGGAAACAGAAAACTAAAACCCTTAAATAGCTCCATGGGAACCACTACTGGTGTGTGCTGTCCTGCTTTTTCTCTGGCTTAGGAGAGCACGGCCCTGCACCTGGAGCAGAAGCGAGGACCCGGCTCTACCTGGGCCCTGTGGGACTCACGGTGCAAGCATCAGTTGGGCGATGACAAAGGAAGCAGCTGTTCTCACTCCCCCAGAGCCGAGATGAGCTGCAGGGACGGCTCCATCACAGCAGCATCCCTGATCCCCCCCAGCTCATCCCCACAGCTGGTCGGGGTGCAGACCACGGAACGATGCCAGCCAGGACATGGAATCCCACACTGGAGGTGCAAGTCCCCACCAGCTTTTGGAGGAAAGCTGTGAGCAATAAGTGGATTTTCTTGTTCTCTCCCAGGATTTGCAGGAGCAGAGGTCTGGCTTGGTATGGCTCAGATTAGTTTTCATATACATAAAATTCTGCTGGCAACACAGCTGCCCTTTATTTAATGCAGATTGTGTGCGCTCCCCGAGTAGAGCAAGCATTACCTCACCAACTGGATGTGATTTCTCAGCTCCCTGCCTTCCCCTGCCTTCAATAAAAATTCTAACACCTGCAAACTTTTTAAACAAATTATGTATATTAGAGCAGAACCCCCTACACGTTCTCCTGAACTAGCAGCCATGCATCTTGAAACCAAACCCCCTCCAGGACATCTGGTCGGTGCTGGTGTCATTATTACAACCTCTCCCCTGCAGCGCCCGTGGCACAGAGCCCACCGACCTGCTCCACAAAGGGCACTCTGTAGCCGGGGCTCCCTCTGCCACACTGAGCTCCCTGGGAATCCCATGGATCACTTTCAAGAGTGCCTTAAAAAATAATAATAATAAAAAAAAATTATAAAAGTCTCTGTTCGTAAATGTAAAATGAAACCGTGGAAAGCAAAGGGCGAGCCCTCAGATTGCTTATGTTGGTGTGGATGCTGATGTTAAAGGCTGAAACACATCATGGAGGCTTTTATCATGGATCTGTGCACAGGGGCACCAGCAAAACTGTCTAGGCTGCAGAGGCCATGGGGGAGGGGAAAACAGAGGCCTCCGGCTTAATTTTTTGGGTACAGTCCTCTGAAAATCTGCTTTCCCTCCTCAGCCCAGAATAAAAAGTGCATACTTGAGCTCCTGAGCGGCTGCTAACTAGGAGCCAAGCATGTTTTCACCAGACCCAGTGCCCAGAATTGCTTCATTCAGGTGTGTGCAAACAGATTTGCTAGAGCAGGTTCCAAGAAAAGGCTCATTCTCTTAAAGAAACCCAGACTTGTTTTCTTTTCCCCCAGACCTTCAGAGCACAATTCCCTTCCCAATGATAACCTGAAGGAATGAGAAAAGAGCTGCAAACCGCCACATCTCCCCACGTCCCTGTGCAGCAGGAAAGCCCACGTGCAAAACCTCATGAGCAACCTTTGTTCTGGTGACATTTGCAGCCCAGTCACTAGGTCAGCGAGAGCATGGACAAGTTTAATTAAACATCCAGACTGTCTGGTGTTGCTCTATTATCACCTGAGCCTTCCCACTGCTTCTTGAGTGAGACCTGAGGCACATAATCCTGACAACGAATTAACAAGTTTATCTTGGTTGATTGACCCAGACTTTGGAGCCATAGGAGTAGGAACAAGGGCTGGAAGTTCAGCAGAGCTTGGTGCCAGGTATCACTCCTCAGTGACAGCCCAGAACTCAACAGGAGCAGTTCGACTTTCCCTACCCAATGTCCTGTCACCACAGCCTGTGCAAACCATGCAAATGCTGCAATTAGTATCAGAGATAAACCAGATCCATTAGTAGATGGAAGGGAAACTCAATCTGTTTTACAAATGGAAATGAAGTAGCAGCCTCAATTATATCATTTTAAAAAACATGCAATTTAGCAAAATGTTGATTTCCTTTTCGTTTACTTCGTTCTTTGTCTTTCAGATACTTCAGCTCAAGTAGCAGGCAGTATATTAACCGACCAGATTTTGGCAATGTATTTAATAATCAAGCTCAAATAAGTGCTCTTAGGAAATAATTTTATTTACAGTTCAGCTGGGGAAGAATATTAAAGCTTGAGTATTTGGCTAAAATTATTATCCTACAATAACACATTTTGAAGGCATTTGGGCCATAGATGACTAGTACTGGTGAGTCAGAGCACAGCATTTGACCTTTCCAAAAATTCTTCGTCTGTTTGGGACATAGGGCAGGATTTGCCCTCCAGCTTCCCCCAGCCAGGGCAGGCAGTCACCACCACAACAGCTCCAGTACCTCCCTCACCCCTCCTGCATCCTGAGCCCCAGCAGGGAGGTCCTGGGGTTCAGCAAGCAGCTGAATCACTCCTCAGCCACCAGACTCCCTCCTCCGTACAGTTGCTTTATGTGTAGATATATTTTACCACATATTCTGCAGCAAGGCTGGAGTTTGGGAACACTGCAGGAAGATATTTCAGCGTGTACATGCCTGTATAACAAGTTTTTTTTTTTTTTAATTGGTCCAGCCCACGTTACTGTTTAAATAATTGAAGGTGCTCGGCATTAAACATATTTTGCCATGCTTTCCCCATGGCACCTTTCCCACTTCAAACTGTTTGGAATCTGAACAGAGACTAAGCATTAACTAATTAAATTTCTCAAAACAAAGGTTAATTAGTGTGTTTATTTTGGATTATGTACGTATTGAATTATTAAACACTATATGGTACCATAAAAAAAAAAAAAAAGGAAAAAAAAGAAAGAAAGAAAAAAAGCAGGCTGAAAGGAAGAAACATTCCTCAGCCCAGGGAACAGCTTTCTGCCTGCCTTGCAGCTACATTAACCATTTGTTCACAACTCCACCCCGTGCTTAAAAAAAACACGGCCTTTTTTTATAGCTAAAAGCAAAAGCCCTCCCAGTCCAAAAGGAAGGTCCAGCAGCCCCGAAATGTGACTTTGGCAGATTCATGTCATTTTAGGACAATGGGTAGGGGAGCTGCAGAGACCCCATATTTGGTCCAGGATAATGCTATACCAGATGTCTCATCCAACACACACACACTCCTCTTACAGTCATGTTTGCTGTGCCAGACACAGCAGCCACCGAGGACAGGAGGTGCCTCCCAGGGCCCCTTGGACAGCAGCATTCCTTTTTTCCCTTCCAACCCATCCTCCTTTCCCTTTTGGTCCCAAGGTGGAAAGTTTGCGACATGTAGCCTGCCTTCCAAATACTTAATTACACAATTATCTGTCTGCAAGCCAAGATAATGACTGGAGTCAGACCACACCAAAAGAAACAAGCTGGTGAAGATTCACCCAGATTCCAGTTTTCACCTATATGCTGGCCCTGTAACAGCAGCACCAATCACACAGGATACGTGGACAAACCACTGGCAACATACAAAGGGTACGAAGGTTCGAGCTAATACCAGTCACATTGTAATTACCTGGTAGCGTGCAAATACACCTATGTGCCCTAAGAGGCACACAGGGCACTATTTGCAAAGCTCAAAGGAATCTAAAAAGCTTGCTTGCCTTCTCAAGCTTATTACGTAAAGCAAAACTTCATACATGCCTGGCCAACAGGAACAGTGTCAGGTTTACCCACTTTAGTATTTCCAGCATGCCTCTCATGGTGGGTTTGTGATTCATTCTGTCTGAAGAGTCTTATGACAGCTGACAGGAGCACCTTTCTTCATCACCAGAATAAGTCTCTGTATTTCAGCTTTCAATTCATTTTCTGTACAAACAGGAGTCTCGAGTCAGTTACAAAACACCTCTTTCAAAGCATCCTCCTCTGCTCCCGTGAGCAATAAGCAGTGTGATAATCCAAAGAGCAAACAAAAAGCAAACTCACAGGCACCCCTCAGATGAGACATGATCCCTGACTCGTGCTTATCCAGAAACCAAGCAACACCTATAGAAGTTTCCCCCCTTCTGCCCATGTACGTATACCATAAAGTCCAATATAATATTGGAGATGCAGCTTCCGAGGACCCTGTCAGGTGAGCTCTGCTGACACTTGCAAGAGGGCTGGAAAGGACAGTTCATTGAGGATAGGCAAAAATGGGTCAGTTCCTGCTTTATCACCTTGTGATTGCTGGAGCACTATCAGGAGGCACAGTCAGAGCTGCAGCTGACACCTTCAGAGGAGCAGACAAGGCGAGGAGCCATAAGTGGCTTCAGCTGCCTGTTCTCATCCTTCTGTCCTGTTCCCACCCCTCGAGGTCAGGATTCCTCCTCAATCCTGAATCTCTGCTAGATTGCCAGTTATTTATCACCAGACCTTTTTTCAGATTCATTACCTGATCAGGGGACCAAAGTGGATAAACTCTTTTTACAGCCATTGCTTAGGAAGGAATGCAAATAAAACTGCCTCTCTGAGGTTTTTTGCTCACCTCTACTTCACATTTTTTCAAATGCATTTTTATCAAGGAAATTCTTTATGCAGATCTAGGAAGGCACATCTAATTAAAGTCACTTTACTGGGGGAATTGATATAAACAGTTGCTTTAAAGGAGCAAGTTGTTAAAGCCAGAACTCCTTTCTTTTTAAAGCCAAATATTTTTGTTCTGCTGTAGAAGAGAAAATATATCTTTGAATGACAGGTATCTCAGAAATCTGCTTTTATTCTCCTTTTCTCCTTTCATGACAATCTTAGGTTTCACATTCATACCCTTTGGGGAAACTGCCTGGGAAACTTTTCTGATGATACATTGAAGGTCATCTACAGCAAATGTGGTACAAAGTGAACCCAGATCTCAGGCTTTGCAAATGTTCATTATGTAAATTACAGGAGCTGTGAAGATGGAAATGAGGCGTACAGATGCTGTTATGCACGAAAAAGCAGAGGGGAAACTTCAGATTTCCCTTCACTACAGGGGCGGGCGATGTCTGCAGGCACTCTCCTTCCTCCCCACAGTATTTCCAGCATGAAAAGGTCTCAGATTCTCTATGGCTATTGGTTTAGAAATGACTGGCACTGTGGTCCTCCATGTAGGTCAAGTGCTGGGATAGATCTTTAAGTTCATCACACATATGGGGAGAATCACAGGCCAAATGCAGCTGCAACCTGGATGGGAGGAAGGAGGGAGGGCACCTGTTCAGGGCAATTGTGAATGCCTGTCCACAACCCTTACTTCTGGGATTAGTCTTTTTGACTTCCTTAGCCAGGACTAGACCCGAGGAAGAATGTATTTGCATTGTGAATTGCAGTGCAGAGATGCACAAGTGCAGGAGATAAAGATTCAGCACTCGATTTCGTGCATCCTTGGGCACATCACTTGGAGGCCAGATTTTGAAAGATGTTAGAGATCAAAGGATGAAGAGAGATAACCAGCTCCGTTTTCATATTTATTCCTGGGCATAGGTTTCCTGCACATTTCAATAGGAAATAAGCATCTTTGTAATTTTTAAAAAATATTACTAAGTGCCTTTGGGTAGTTGGTTTCATCATGAGGAACCACCATACATTTAAATGGCAGAACTTAAATTGCACATTGTTTTAGTTTCCCACGTGAAAATAACAACGTGTGAATCCCCCTTTCTTTGATTTCTCCAAGGTCCTACTCAGGGTTTGAAGCATAGCTCTATTCTAAACACTAAATACCATTAAAGACTCTCCAGGCCTGATTTCAAGCAGCAATCAGTGCTCATCTGCTAATGGGAGCTACTGGTGTTCAGCCCTGTTGAAACTCAGCTGCAGTGTCTCAAGTTCAGTTCCTCAAAAATGAAGAAACCAAAAACTTGAGAGTGCTTTTGGTATTTTTGACCTAAAAGCTCACGAGGGAAGCTGGGATGCAAACACAGTGATGATGGGGTAGAAGGACAATGCGAGTCAGGTGCTCTCCCAATCAGGGGACTGGCACTGCCCACAGCAGATCAAATGGGTGAGAAGGGCTGAGCCTTCTTCCAACAACCTCATTATAGATCGGCTCTGACCTGCAGCAAAAAAAAAAAAAAAAAAAACCCACCTAAGGAAAAAAATGAGAGGAGCAGTAAGACAACACTGGAAGGGAAATTCCAACTCCCTGACCTTAGGACAACCTCACCCTGCATGTTAACAGAGCAACAAAGAGAGGGAAAATTATGAAATTGCCTCAAAATGAAAAAAGAAACAACAACAACAAAAAAGATTTGTTGAGTCATCCAACAGTGTTCACATCAAGATATTTTCTTAGCAACTGTGCTAAAAGAGTGAATGTAACACATTCTGGTTTGGCTCTTCCTTCAGCAGCGAGATCGATTTGCATTCACACATGGAGATCTGATTTACAACAACGTTCTCCAGCCCTTTCCTTTCTTTCATTGTTTCCATCACGTATCTTGGATAGAAAATCTGCTTTTGCGAACACCAGACAACCCCGGGGCAGACCATGTCCCACTATGCACATCTTTTCTTTGAGAGGTTTTTTGTCTGAAAGGCCATTTGGAGAAAAAGGAAGGTTTTGTCCTTGACCCCACCGAGCCCCCCCGCACCGCTGGCCAAGCTGGGCGTGGGGAGACTCACTGGAGGAGGAACTTGCCCTCCACCACCCCTGAGTTTCGCAACACACTTAGGAAACATCTTGCTCTGGCCTTGATTTATGCAGAAATGTTGGCTAATCTCTTTTATGTAATCGCCGATAGCTGTTTCTAAAGGCTAAGTCCCCAAAATGGAAGGAATGAATTAAAAGAGACAGATGCGGTCTGGCTGGCTCCGCGTTTCCATCACAGCCTCAGAAATGACCCCAATAATTTGTGCTGATTTAAGCAGGGGTTCAGCTACCACCCCAACAGGAACATTCAGGCCGTTTGCTGTGCAGCCCACTTTCACAGTCTGATCCTGCTCACACCAAAGCCACTGGAATCACTCCAGGGTTATTCCACTGAAACGCGATCAAAGTCTGGTCAAAAGTCGCAGAAGACTGAGCTTTTGTTTACCCCAGATCCCCTTGCTTGGCACCACTGCAGGCTTTGGGAGCTAACAGCATACCATTCCCACCCAGAGCTGGCTGCGCTTGGTCACCCAGAATGACTCAGGGAAGGCAAAAGCTCTGGAGTTGCTTCTGCAGCATCTCTGAGTTCGTACTCCAGGTTGAGAGCCAGCCTGAGCTCAGTGACTCACTCAGCCAGCATGGCTACACGTTGCCCCTGTCTGCAGGCACAACAGCATCTTGAAGGAATGGTATTCCCAGCACGTCCAAATGCCTGTGATGCACAGACCTGTCCATCAAACAGGCATTTGGGGGTGGGCAGGGTGCGAACAAGCCTGGTGAGAGACTCAGAATCCTGGGAGAGAAGATACAGTGTCTGCTCAGCCATCCCACCTTCCCGGCTTAGAAATAAAGATGCCTCTTCTTTCAGGAACAGAGCCATTGGCTGGCTCACACACACTGATAGGAGACCCTCCTTGTTACTTTTTCCCCATGGAAAAATACTGCTGAGTAGGGCTGTGTTTAGGTTTTCTTCCTTCACCAAGGGCTTGACTTCAGGGCTGACTGGAGCAGTCCCACAAGTCTTAGATAATTATTTCCCAGTTTATGTAAACTGAGCACCAGCCCTGTAAAAAAAGGAAAGATTTATGCTTGGCAAACATTTCCAAGGAGCCAATATTTTCCCGTTACTTCTCGTGGCTTGTGAATACAAACCTCACACAGCTGGTACCTCCACTAATGATCCCATTACAATATGTATTGAGCTGATACTCTGTGATATCTCATTGAGGTATTCATCCATGTCAGAAAGGATTTGTCCATAAAAACATCCCCTCTCATACCATCATAGAATGCTGCTTTCATTCCTCCTTCCTCTGTCATCTGATGCTGCCTAATCCCACTCACTGACATCAATCACAGGGAGAAAATAAGACAATTAACTGGCAATTAATTAAATTATAAACTGTAAGGAAGAGCAGAATATTTGTAAACCTTAATAGCCTTATTAACATGCACATTACAAGCCAGTTGCACAATCTTACAGCTAAGGGTATCTTTGCACATCCGTGACATCACACAGACTTTAATCAGGGGGTTCAGCTCAGAGGGCTGTGTGGCCGTACAAGGAACCTGCCTGGCCAGCCTGGAGCCAGGACAGTACTGGTGCTTTACACCTCCCTTCCTGCAGAAAGCTGGACTAACAGAGCACATGAGGTGCTGCAGCACCCCAGCACCTGTGGCTCCTGCAGTGTCCACGCTGCCTTCAGGCCTGAAGGGTGTGGGGATGGCGATTCTCTGCGAAATTTCTGCGCAAAACAGGCATCTCAAGGTGTGCGGAGGCAACGGAGAGCTCTACCAGCCCCTGGGCTCTTTGCATGAGTATATTGGCATGCAACAACTCAGAGGCCTGAGGTAACAGCCACCTGGTGCAGGGCTCTCTGTGGGATGGACCAGGCACCCGACCAGCAGGACTGGTGAGTCTCGGCTCCTTCCCATGGCCTCTGCCAGGTGGAACACTGGCTTTTGTGCCATAAGGACACATGTGCGTTGGGATAAGACCTGTAAACCCACCAGTGGCAGTAACAACGGATTACTGTTGTATAACACACATGCAATGTGGCTTTGGTTAAAGTGGTTTTCCTGTAGGACTAAAGGAAATTAAGTGGGAAGAAAACAACGGCTCAAGTCAGGCACCTCCTGCAACGTTGCAGCAGCTGTTACAAGGCAGTGGCAGAGGTTCCATCATTGAGGAACTGGGCTCAAAGCTTAAGGCATCCATAACAGTGCCTGGCCTCTGTTTGAATGCAACAAGAGAGGAGGCAAAAACCCAACCCAACCAACCCATGAGTGAGAGGATGAAGCCACAGCCGGCCCCAGATGAGGTACCAGGACATGCATTGCAATGGTCATGTTGCCACAGTATCACTGCGTGGTCCTCAGGTCCCCCGGGAATAATCTTCACACAAAACCCTTAAGGTACTTGGTCTTTTCACACTATTTCTATACTATCTTTGTCTTGGAAAGGTGACTGAATCAGTCCATCTAATATACACCAAACCCTTGACTTTTTCCTAGTCTATTTGTTCCAAAAGAAGTACCATGTGAAGTAGGAGAGTGACCTACTAAAGCAGGGAAATTAGAGTGTAGAAGATGGATTGAGCTGTAAATTGAGTTTGCCTCCAAGAGCAGATACAGCCCAACTAGGCTCTGCCATCTGCCCTATCTCCAAATCAGCCGCATCCCAAACTTCAGCTGTGTTAACTCTGGTTCCAGTCCAGTGTTATTTCCGTAACACGTGAACTGGGATGACATGCACCCAGCCTGTTCGTTTATTTGTGGAGCGTGGACCGCTGACTGACGGCCAAGTGCTAATAAAAGCAGCGTTCCCTCTCCTGTGCCATTCCACACTGGATACCAGCAGCAGGCTGGACCTCCAGGCGCACGGCGCGCACTGTGAGCAGCCGGGGGTCGTCAATGAGCAGCGGCTTCAGATTTTCATTCTTAATTTTGACAGATCTGCAATGCCACGTTGTTTTCTCTCCCAGTCCAGCTCTATATTTAGGCAGGGATTCTGTATTTTTCGGTGAGGTTGGTAGCTAGTGCTGCTCTGCTGTCGGCACGCCTGTCTCCCTTGTCAATGCGCGGCTGTTTTGGGAATGCATGAGGCAGTCAGATGTGACAGAAGCTGAGAGGTTTCTTTCACAGCTAGGGAGGGAGAGGAAGGAGCCAAACATTTCCATACCCACCCTAGGAGCTCCGGTCCCCGGGGAGGGCTGGAATCTGATGCTGACTGGCGCTGGGAACACCCACGTTCAGCTAACCTGACTGCAGCGTTCACTGCAGGGTAATTGGCTCTGAGGAGGCGTTACAGCAAGAAAAAAAAAATTAATCAAACAAGATGGGACATCAGGCATTTTAAAAATAACCCAGGGTGAAGCTCCAAGGAGCTGCGGTGAGCAGGGGCCAGATCCAGATTCCCTCACCCCAGCTCAGGTCCAGGGTAGTGCTGACCTCAGCAGAGCCACCTGGGCTGGCGCCGAGGCCAGTGAGATCAGAATCTGGCCCAAATCACTTGGCCTCCCGCTGCACCCCATGTTGTAACTATCCATGATGTTGACACATTCAACTTGCCACTCGTTTGTGGGACTAATTACACATTCGCATTTGTCTGCGCTCACTGGGCTCCTAGCAACTGCAGTCACAGTCCTAATTAAAATAATAGACTGAGATTGGTAACATTACTGATTTAACAGGAAATTAGAAGAGTTACGTTCACAGAGTTTAGGTAATTGACACCAACAGTGCTTTCCTTGTAACGCGCATTCTGTGATTGATTTCGTTCCCCAGTCAGACCTAAAAGCAGCCTGGGAGCTCATCCCACCATCAGAGATTACAGTGCAGGGGAATTAAATGGCTATTACACCATTGCTTGCTCTAGAGCTGGGCTTGAGCACGGCTTCGAGCTTCCAAACCAAACATTAGCCCTAAAATCATAAGCCTAATGTAAAACAAAACATGTTCAGCAAAACATGCCCAGTTCCCCTTGTAAGAGCATCCCTGCATGGTGCCCATCTGAGCACTCCTGCCCAGGGAGGGGGCTGCAAGCAACAAAGGGGCAGCTCCTGCATCCTTGGATGCCTCAAATACCAACTCACTTAACACAGGGCATGGCCTGAAGGTAGTGCAGGTTGCCATGGGCAGATGGAAAGGCTCCGTGCACACCACTGACCGTATGATGCACAGGGACACCCCGGGCATGCAGCGGTGGAGCTCAGAGCAGATGGAGATGGGGAATGTTCAAGGAGTGTAAAATTTCATGGCCATGGTGAAGGGAGAAGGTTTTGGTGTGCTAAACCCATCCTGCAGCTCACTCCACACGAAGTCCTGTGTGTGGATAATATTGCAAGGCAGCAATATTCCTCTTCTTACAGGAGGGAAATTGGATTTCTGGAGATGGCTCTGCTCATTCTCATGGTGGTGTAAGTCAAAGTGGGTCCACAGGAGCCTCAAAGAGATGAATCAGTGTTTTTGTGTTGAGGAAACGTCTGACTCCACAGTATTAGAATGACAGAATGGTTTAGGTTGGACGGGACCTTAAAGATCATCTACTTCCAATCCCTCTGCCATGGGAAGTTCATGTATGTTATTTGAGAAATAAATCCTGACATTTTCCACAAAACAGGCTGTTATAACAGAGCAGTTGCCTCAGAAATGTGGTAGACTCTCTTGGTGTCAGTAGTTGCAGCTGGGTCTGGTATCCTGTGTTATCACTTCTCTACCCACAGCCTGGGCTCACAAGGGCAGATGGGTTTCTGGCCTCCTGAATGTCATGTTCCCCTCCATTCCCTCCAGCTCCAGGGTTGAGTTGTCCAGGAAGTTCCGTACACTGTGTTGTGCTGCGTAGTTTCTGAAGGTCAGTCCTAAAAAACGAGACGAGTGAGAGTGGACAGTACAGGGGCATCTCAGGGTGCGGACAGGGTGGGTGTCCAAAGGGCTTTACACCACTGTGCTGAGGTGTGACACCTTATTGGCTCCAGCCCCATGGCAGAGCACCTACAACTCATTTTGGGGGACTCAAAACCATTCACGGAGTTCAACCAGTGACCTCCTGTGTAATGTCACACATGACACTGAATAGTAGCTTTTATTTACCAAGAAAATACCACTTGTATCTGTCCATCTGTAGATTGACACACCATCTTTGGAAGCTTAGGTAAGTCTGCTTCTGAAGAAATGTACTGCCTGTAAATTATTGTGAAAACACTGTATGAAATGCCAAAATTGCATCAAGTTGCAAGGCTATTAGTTAATAGTCATCTGCTCCTGTGGGCTCCTTTCTATTTGCAGACTCGGAAATGTGCTGGAAGAACAAAGTACACGTGGTCTGGACTTTCTTATCTGATATTAATCCCAGCACAACAGGGCTATAAAATGTTTTCATGAACATATATGTCTTCTGCAGAGAGCTTCATGGGGTAATACTGCTGAGAGAGCCGCAGTGTAGGAACTACCCATCCACGGTTTATAAATCCTATCCATCTTGGCATGTCTCGGAGAGCATTATCAGGGCCCTGGAGAGCTACTGCAAATGCTACTCTTGCAGCTTGCATGGATAATTGTTTATAAAAGTCTTCCTTCCCTTCTGCTGTGCCTGGGAACGATTATATCCAGAAGGCATTTGTTGTGTCCGTCTTGTTTGGCTCCAGCAGCTCCCAGAGGTATCACACATGGGATGCTCCAGTAAAGCCCTTACCTTCCTGTTGGGCATGGACAAGAGGATTGGGCTACATTGCAGACATTTTCCCCAGTTCTTTATCCAGCTTTCAGGTGGCAAATGACAGTCTGTGCTTTAATCCCCCTCCGTGTGTGCTGAAATGAACACGAGGACATTTGCTTCTGGAGTGTTTCCGTATCTCAGAGTTTAAACCTCTCTGCTATTAGCAGATATTGGATCCCATAAATATTGGCCACATGCGCAGAATGGGTGCCCACTGTTCACATCAAGCCAGCCTAAAAGTTAAGTGCTATCATCTTCTCCCTGTGTCACTCACATTTTGCTGCCCATTAAACAGCACCGAGGCAAATTATCCCCGGTGCAGGCAATTCCCAGTGCCACAAGGGCAGACCTGCATCCAGTCCTGCTCACTTGGAGTCCATGGGGAGGAAGCTCTGGGTGATGCAAATGGCACAAGGAATTTATATCCTACAGGCCTGGGTCACAGCCTCAGTGCTGTGACCCACCCGTGCCTGACAGATACCCTTCCCATCCCTCTCTCCCAGATAAGGAACACAGCTCTGTCTCAAGGGGGTTCTGAGTTTCCAGCTACGAGCCTGAGGCAGCACATGGGAAGGGGCAGCAGGACACACAGCACCCCAGCTGCCTCACACCACCACAAACCAGAATCCTCATGGCACAGCCAAGGTGGAAACACACGAGAAAGCTTAAAGTGGCTTGTCGGAACACTGAAGAAGGAGGTGATGGATTCTGTTTGATCATCTCCACAGCACAACCCGCCGGGAGAGTGGGAACAAGGCGGGTACAAGAGGGTGGTAACAAGGTAGGCATATGGTGGGGTGTACAAGGGAGATGTGGTCAGTGGGATGGGCGATGGACAACTGTCCTTGTTGCTTCACCCAGGAGGGACCAGGGCAGGCTCGGACCTGTCACGGTGAGAGAAAGAGGCTGTGGCAGCCACTGATGGGCAGGGCAGGAGCTGGGCAGGAACATGGCAGAGGAAGCTGTGGGAAGGCCATCCCGAAACACCCTGGTGACAAGGACACAGCACGAGGTGGGGGGCTGGGTCACCCTGGGGGTCACCTGGAGCTGCCGAGAACATCAGTGACACCAGCCAAGGGTCCTGCTCTGCCAGACACAGCGGGCACTGAAGAGCAGGGATAGGGATGGGGAATGAGCATGGGAATAGGGATGGGGATGGAAATGGGACTGGGAAGAAAGATGGAGAATGGGGATGGGAATGGGAATGGAAATGGAGCTGGGAATAAAGATGGAGAATGGGAAATAAGGATGGGAATAGGGATGGGAATGGGGTTGGGACTAGGGATGGGGATGGAAATGGAACTGGGAATAGGGATGGGGAATGGGGATGGGAATAGGGATAGGAATGGGAAACGGAGTGGAAAATGGGGCTGGAAATAGGGATGTGGATGGCAGTGGGGATTGGAAGAATGGACAAGGATGTGAATGAGGATAGGGAGAATGACAAGGATGGGGCTGGCGCTGAAGACAGGGGACAGGATGGGGATGGGGATGAGAATGGGGCCTCCCCCCGCAGACACCGGTGTGCTGGAGGCCCGCGCGGTCCCGAGGGCAGTGTCGGGCCACGTCGCCCCCCCGGGCCCCGAACCCGCGGCCCCCGGACCGTCCCGCCGCCATTTCGCGGCGCCGCCGGGCGCGGCCCCACCTGCCGCGGCCCATTTGCGCCTGGCCGGGCACCGCGCGCGGCCTCCCCGCCCCTCCCCCCGCTCAGTCATTCAGCCGGGCACGGTCAATAACGCATCGTGACGTCACCGGCGGCGCGCGGGGCTGCCGCGCCCCTGGGGGGGGGCCCGGGGAGACCCCGCGGGAGGGGGGGGGGGGAGGAGGAATGGGGGGGGGGCGGAAGGGGGACCCCGGAGGGGGGGAGGGGGGACCCTCAGTGGGGCGAAAGCTGAGGGGAGAACCCCGAGGGGAGACCTTCCGTGGGGAAGGGGCTGAGGGGAGACCCCTGAGGGGAGAGGCCGAGGGATGAACCCCGAGGGGTCTGAGGGAGGACCCTCAATGGGGAGAGGGCTGAGGGGAGACCCCCGAGGGGAGGGGGCTGAGGAGGGACCCTTAGTAGGGAGAGGCTGAGGGGAGACCCTCAGTGGGATGGGAGCTGCTGGGAGATCCCTGTGAGGAGGTGGCTGAGGGGGAGTAGGAGAAGTGGCTGAGGGGAGACCCCCCAAGGAATGCAGGGAGAAGGGGCCGCTGAGGGGAAACCCCCAAGGATGAAGGTCCCTCTTCCCATCCAGGGGAGCCCACACCCTACTCTCAGGCGGCCCAGGAGGGCACAGCCTGTGCCAGAGCCTCCCTCCCTTGGGACACCCCCCTGCTCCACCCTACATCCTATGGAAGGGGATGGGGAAGGAGGCAGGGGGCCCTGGGCCAGCCACAACCCCCAACACTGAATAAAGCCATGAGATACCGTCCTGACGGAGGGACACCGAGGCTGAAATCTCAACATCATCAATAATTTTTCCTAAATACACAGAGTCCATATTGAGGCTTGCATTGTCTGTGCTGCCCAAGCTTGGGAAAGGAGGGGAGGGCAATAAAAGGCATCATTGGGTTTTGCCTTCCCGTTCCTACACCAAAGATAGAGAATATTATAAATTTAATAGATCTTCTTCATAATTCATAGCTTGCTTGTGGAAAAAAAAAATCATAATAGCTTGGTGTGATATGTCAGGCATCTATAATTCATGGCACTGAGATCACACAGCCACCATACAGTGGGAGTTCACAGAGTTAGATGTTTGTAATTAATCTGTGAAAAGAGAAACAAAGGCAATAAACTAGGAAGGACAATAAATGAGGGAGAGATCCTTCCACCTGCACTGACGTGGGATAGCACTCTGCCACAAAGCGTGAATAATCCCTGGCTAAAATCAGTAGAATTAGCCAAGAAATGGCTAGGGAAATGTACAGTAAGTGGTAAAATTGTCACTGGCTGGTTCCTTACAACACAGGTCAACGTGGGACTGTGCTGCTCTTTGAGTCAGGTCTCGAGGCATTGCGGGTGGCGCGAGGGAGCACCGAGGCCACTCAGTGGGACCCGGGAACTCCCTCTGCCTCCCCCATCCCGAGGTGGGAGACGCCGGCTCAGGGAAGGCTGAGAAGCTTGTGATCCCCTCAGAGCGTTTGCGTCGACCTCGTTGACTCCAGCAGGACTGGGGCACGCTCTGAAGTGCTTTGTGAACAGGGAAGTTTCTTGAAACGGAGCCCGAGCGAAGATCCAAACAATTCGTGCTGCTCACCAAAGTTCGCTACAGTGGTGGAATGAGCCGAAGTCGCTTCCTAATTGGAAACAGCGAGCTGGTGTTCTCCAAGAACCCCCTTCCTCTTGCTATTGTCTATTTTCATCCCGGTGAAGCTAAAGCTGGTAACTGTGATGCGACAGCTTAAAAACTCCCTGTGGTTTCTCACAATAGGCCAACCGTCTACACTGGTTTTCAAACAACGCATGGAAATCTTGTAAGACTGCATGGCCAATCAAGACGGGGGAAAAATTCATTTCTCCCAAAGTGGAAGCTGCAAGGAAAATGAAAAAATAAATCCTTGTCCTTCTGGGAGTTTGTCTGTGGCTTTAACCAAAAAAGACTGGTGCCAGGTCTATCAGGCAAAGCCATGTGTCACAATTAAATTGTTTTAATCTGAGATAAACAAGCCACAGGATAGAGGGGCATCACAGTGAGACTCCAAGAGGAAGCCCAAGCCTCACTTCCAGGGAGATGTCATAGTGCCAGTGCATGGATGCTGGAGGCCAGAGGCACTCAGTGTTTGCTCATTCCTGACTCCCTCAAAAAATAATTGGTTTTCTTTTATTGCTTGTTTATTTGTTTGCCTCTTTGCATTCTTTGGATTCAATTTCTCCTGCAATATGGCCTTAATTTACATTGCAAGGATACATGTTTATTTATGCATTTATTTTGTTCTCTCTTTTTTTTTTTTTAAGTTCTAATTATTCCTAGACCACTGGCCCTGTGAAGGGCAACAGCCACATGGTGACGAGGAGGACTGGGAGGTGTATCCCAAATCTCCACTGCCTGTACAGCCCCTGTCCCAGCCCCAACCCCTGCACAATCTGGATTGTTGCTGTCTGCGGTACAGGTTGGGTGGTGCCTGCCTGTAGGCTCCATGTAGTATTAACAGTGGAATCCACACAATTCCCCTCTTCAGCTTCCCCACAACTTGTTGGTGCAATCCCAGCCGAGCTTGGGTTCTGCAGGTCTCAGCAATGCCCTCTGGTGACACAGCACCACTGGCAGCACATGGGTCCTCTGCCAGCAGGGCCACGGTTGGTGGAAAAACCACCCAGGAGGGCAGTTTCCCCACTGTATAGTTCCTCAGGGAACAGTAAATAGAAACTGGGAATTTATCAGGTTCTCCAGCTTCTCGCCTCAGCCTGCTAATCACTTTCTGCCACATGAGTCCCTGCTCAATCCCGGTGTTTTTCAGCATCTGGGAAATAGCTTAAGGGAATGGCTGAATATTCGCTGCTTCCCGCTGAGGCTGTGAGCAGTCAGGAAAAGGGCCCCGCGGCCCATGGATTAGGTGCCCTGATGAGCTGATCTGGTTATGGCACAACAGGACATACTGGAGTGAATGATTTTGACCTTAACTGGCTCTAACATCGCCATCCAAAAACTGTGTGATTGTGCTAATCCTCCCCAAAGGAGCGTTGCATTGTTGTGGGTACGGCGCTGAGAGCTCCTGGCACAAAAGACTTTGTGCAAGTGCAGGATATTTTCCTTTTTTTTTTTTTTAATTGGCTTTGCATAGGAGCCTCCCGTGGCAGAACAGTGCAGCCTGGTTACCTAACTCACATCCAGCCACGGGACTATGGCAGTGCTACACCATGGTAATGGTGTGTGAGGGAAACGATACAGAAATCCAGTTATAAAAGGAAGAGTGGACAGATGGGTAGAAGAAGAAGAAAACTCTGTCATGACAGTCTTTCTTTGTGTCCACAGCCCCAGCAAACACAACACAAACTTGGATTGAATTACCCCAAAACATCACACATGTGAGTTTGCCAAGGATTAAATGACTGAGATCCACAATGCCTGCACAGATCACATCTAACAGTGGATGGTAAAGGAGTGCAGAGCAGCAGATATGTTGCCCCAATCCAAACCCAAGGAATCCTCTCTGCACCTATCCACCTGGGCTTCACAGCATGCACTGACTCAAAATGTGGCTTTAAGCCTTACTGAAAGGGCTGATATTCCAACCTTAGCCCTTAAGCTCTTGCGGAAAGGTCAAACACTGAACTACCATCCTCTGGCTGGGCGTTCTGGCACCTCTGTGGCCATGGTCCTCATCTTCATCCCCATCTTCCTCTTGCCTCAGTCCCAGTGGGAGGGGTGCTGTATCATGACTGCTTCAACACGACAATGTATCGTGAAAGTTTTGGCGGGAAATAGAGAATAAAACTCCCTTGGCTGCATCCCGGTGAGGGGAGAGACAACAGTTTCAAAAAACACCTTTTGAATGTTCACAATCCCCTTTAAAAATAAAGGAGATAGTCAGGCAGAGAAAGCTGATCTGGGTGTATAAATAACCAGTAAATGGCAGGGTGTTCACCCTTCCCACACAGGATTACCTAATGCGTTGCATCGCCTGCTACAGCTCGAGATGGGGGAGCTGCCAGTAGAGCAGGGCCGTGCCTGATAACTGGAATAGCCCACAGACTGCAAGCAGGCATCCATGCTCCAAACGTAAACAAGACAGAGCCACCTCCCCGCCACTTCCAATGCAGCCACCCTGCATCCCAAGGGGCTGAACAGCCCCCTGCCTGAGATTCGCCAGGCCAAATCAAAGAACAGCAGGCATGTGTCAGAGAGGAGTTAGGGAAACATAATACAGAAATGATCCAAGCTTCCACGTTTTCTCAGGAATCAGATCTATAAAAAGGGCAGTCAGGGCAGTGCTGTAAAGGCCATGGCAGAGGGCTGTAAGCCCTGGTTCACCCTCCTGTGGACACAGAGCCCACACCGGGGCTCCTGGCGCACGTCTGCCCTCTGAGCTCAAAGCCTCCTGCAGTGCCTGCCTTCCCAGCGGGATGCTGAGTGAGGAGAGAGCCAGCAAGCCACCGCAATCAATAACAGTCATAATGACACCTTCCACCCAGGGCCCTCAAAGCACTTGGCAAAACCCAAACAGCTGATGTAAACGCTGTGTACGGGGTGAGCAAGACCTGAGATGGGGAACAGCACCTGTGTGGTGACGTGGCGGCAGACAGCAAACAGCAAACAGCACAGCAACCCAAGCCTCAGCAGCATCTGCTTATGATCACTGATCATTTTGAGCTGGCCTCTGTTTGCAGATCAGTTGCCAGGCTTTTGATGCCGTGATTCTTTAAACAGAAATCAGATGAAGGCAGGCAGGCTTTTTTGTACCTGTCCCCTTCCTGCTCAGGACTCATATCCAAACTTCACGGTTTAACCTTGTCTTTATGGTCTGCTGAAATCAAAACGCTCATGTGAACAGCCTGAAATGCTGGGGATTTTCAGCTCAGATCTGAACTTGAAGCTGTTCTCCCAGGCTGTGCAGCGCTTGCTATTTTTAGCTCCATGTCAAAAAGTTGAAGCAGCACGTGGTAAGATGTTATGACTCTTAAAATTACTGTAAGAATGTTCCAGGGAATGGTACCAATTCATCCAAAGTAAGTTCGTTGCGTGAGATAACTCTGCGACCTTTGATGTTGTACTGAGTTTGTGGGTCACTGGCTATTAATGCTGCTGCAATTTGTTGAGCAATAACCCAGTGATTACGGAAAGGGAAGTAGCTATTAATATGGTAAAAGGCACACCTAAGCAAGGATGTTTACTTGTCTAGGCTGAGAGAGGGGGAGGGCTAGACACCTTTCAAGATGTTTCTGCAGCTCTTTTTTATGATACTAAAGATAAGGACCTGTTCTCCCTTCCCCCAAGAACAGCAGAGTACTGCAGTTGCAAAACAGTGTCCTGGCATTTCAAGTGCAAGATGTGAAGGTAGATAGCAGGTGAAAAGAGGCCTCTTTGTTGGCCTTGAAGCCAAGGTGATCCACTCACAACACACAGACTGCAGGATGAACACTCAGACGGGTCGGGTCTGATCCTTGCTTCCAAAACTCTCCCAGGAGTGTCCTGTGAGAAGTCACTGATTGTTTTGTGCCCCAGGGTGACAGTGGCCCCAGGAAGCTCAGAACAAAGGACCCCTTTCTGTCTGTCACCTTTCCTTACCCAGCGGGCATTGCCCCACACAGAGATGTCTGTAAGCCTCACTTACGAGCTTGATTATCACCAGTGGGACTTCTGTGAGTCAGTTCAGCCTCGTGGTTTTGACACTGGAACACCCCAGGTTGGATCCCTCATGCTGCTGAGATGAGCAGGAGCATCTTGCACAGCAGGAAAGGGCAGGAAATTTTTCCCAGCAAGAAGACAAAAGAGAGAAAATTGCCCTATGATGGATGGATTGGAAGAAGAATTTAAGGCCAGAAGCATCTCCCACAGCACCAAACAGAAGTGCAGGTCTCTGCAGTGGGATTGTCTCACACCTAGGTATGGTGAGCAAGGTAACCAGCCACATCCAGGTGGACTGCACTTTATTATGCTTCATTTCTGCAGGAAGGTCCTCTGTTCACCCTGTGAAAACTGCTGTGGTTAATAAGCCCCAAAGTCTGCAGAACGGACAACCTGCTCAGAGAAACACTGCAAAACACAAAGGTCTGGAAGAGGGCTATTAGCACCCAGCCTCACCAGTGACAGCAGGGAAGGAGCCATAGCTCTTGCCAGCAGCAGAGCTCAGGCATTCACTGTTGGGTTGCTAATAAACCCCACCAGTCTCGGGCTGGTTAGGAAGGTGTAGTGCTACCAAACACTCCATTATCATCGGGGTAGTCTGATTGATAGTGCCACATGCAGTTACAGTTTGATAATAATAAGGGTGGTTCTCAGGCTTTCCAGCACACTACACCCACATCACCTTCTTGCCTTTGCTAAATTTGCTTCTGATTTATGTTCACATAAGCAAGCTGAAAATCAGTCACCTCAGTTTCAAAGGGGGGGAAAAAGAAGAGGGCAATTCCAAAAATGGTCTGGGTTTATCTCAGTCTGCTTTCAGAAGCATCTGTTTTGGAGCTCCTATGGTTAAGCGTGAGTACAACAGTCCCCTCAGCTTTGTTGATAAATACTGAACTCCTGACATTCCGCCTGGCAAGTTTTGTGAATTCTGTTGGTGTAAAGCTCCACAGTTTATTTTGTGCTGTGTAATTGTCCAGGTTTCTGGGACTATTCCCTGCAGGAACACCCTTCTGCTCTTACTCTCATCTCTTGCAATACACTGCTCATTTCTTCAGTCCTTTGCTCATCAGCACTTTCCTTCCAAGATGTTGAACCTCAGCCATATTCCTCACATTTAGTTAACGGGAGGGCTGAGTCCTCATGGGCTGCTCACAGCCAGGCTCTTAATTAGCTGTCCTCAGCTATATTTTCGCCTAGTTCGAATGTGCGCTCCTGAGAAACCCGCAGGGTTTGAGGGCCCGTGAGCATTTCAGCAAACACTGCGTGTGCTTCTCCCATCCACCTTGCAGTGCTTCATTCACCTGCTGGGACTGATGCAGGGAAACCAATTAAACATTTATAGCTCTGTAACCTCCTGGCATGTGTGTGGGGCAGCTTCCCACGTCTGACCTTCACAGAGCATGACTTGGCTGTGTTTTCTCTGTCACCTTGGTGTGACCCCCAGCCTATGCACTTGCCAGCAGACCTGCTGATGTCCCACACCACAGGATCAAGGCTTAGGGCAGCAGCCAGAGCTGTGTGGGCAGACATTAAGTGGCTTAGGGCTCTTGGCGGCCCGGAGTCAGTGCCATACGCTTCATCTTGCTGTGGGGACACGGCTTCAGAAACACCCCGGCGTTAGTGATGCTTGGTGTCCCTACAGGTAGCCTGTACTTTGGTGCTCCTGAGAAGCCCACCCTGGGGGACAAGCAGCTCCCAAGCCCCATAAAGGGTGGGTTGGGTGAACTGCAAGTTTCTCATGGAATACCTTACCTGAAGCTGCTGAATGAGGGGTTTCAGGGGAGGGCAAAGAACTGTGACCTGCCTTTGGGTTGCTGTTCCACCTTGAGATGCCTCTACTCTCTCCTGCTGACATTAGCCATGGCAGCTCTTGGCCCCCACGCAGCAGTACAGCTGAAGCAGGAGATCTGGATGTGCTGGTAAACATTTTGAAGACAAAATAAATCCATCCATCTCTGTAAGAAATGCTGCCCCCAAGAGAAATTTCTGATCATAGGCAAGACTAAGTGCACAGGCACCAGCAAATTCACCACCAGCATTGATTATTTCATTATAAATTGCTCACTTGCTTTCTTACATTTGCTCCTGAACAGAAATGAAACATCGGCTACTGAAAATAACAGTAGCTAATACACAACCAAAAACCTGACTTGCATATGAAAACACTGGATTTTCCACAGGGGCTTTCCCACTCTTTAAGCTCCTTTAAACTTTAAAGTATGAGCTCCATTAAGATTATAAAAATCTACTGCCTTAGCTGCTGGATTTTTCACTGTGCTGAAAGGAAGGCAACTGCTCAGAGGCTGAGTGAGAAGAGTGATCTCAATATTAACAAACAGTCCTGCACTGACATTGATGATTGATGGCAGATGAGGATGTAGATGGAGAAATCAGGGACTTTCCAAATTGTAAAACAGGGAAAAGAAACCAGACTGCTCTACCAGGACTGAAGTCAGATGCCTCAGCAATGATCTCCTCAGTGACACCGAAGTCAGGGGTGGCCTCCTCCATGTTTTGGAGTAGTTGTTCAGTGAAAAATATCACAAAGGATCATTTCACAAAAGTGTTTTGCACAAAAAACATGTCCCTTTACCTACATGGCAATAACTTGTGTTCAGACACCACTAGAGATTATTTTCCTTCCTGGGGCTGAAAAGAGATGGGACAGGCAGGTGGACACTGAGTGATTAATGTGAGAGTGGAAAAGGAAGAGCAGAGAAGCCACGTTGGTCCTTGACCCCAGGAATTAAGGGGGCCTGGCTAGCTCTGATCTTCTTGTGTATGATCCTGGAAGAGTTGCAGAGCTCCTTGGCCTTCCACCAGGGGGGTGTGATCTTATTCACCCTCCTGGAGTGAGTAGAGAGAAAATTACGTTGTATATTCGAAGATTTCTCAATATGGAACTCATTGGTTTCTTGGGGTCTTCACTGATCTATAAGGGAAATTTCTCCAGGAGCCTGTAATTTGGCCCTTTGGTGTTTTTAGGTGCATTTTGAGGTGAAGGTAAATGGAAGAAAAAAGGATTATGTAGGACTATGGCTAACAGACATCTCTGCACTGAAGCTGAGCCAAGGCCACTCTAGTGGTGCAGAAAAGATACTCCCTTCAAGTCAGGACATTTTCCTATTTGCTGTCCCAGGGCCTCTTGCCCATGGATGAGCCGTGCACAATGGCTGACAGCACTACTACTGTGGGGCTGGAGTTACACCATCTCCTTCCCTGTTTATAGGAGTGTTCCATCTTTGGAACCACTGGATGCCGTTAGAGGAATATTGCCCACAGTGGCATGCTCTGTGGTTCATTCTGACCTTTGATTTCCTGGGTGACATCAAATGATGGGAGTGGCTTTTTTATGATCTCTTGTGTTTGCAGAGGCAAGTACAAGGATGGGCAGGTAGATGGGAAAAACCCTGTGTCTCACTCCGCAGATAGGAGGAAAACAACTCCACGGAAGAAAAGAAAGTAGGAGATAAAAAGGTAAATATTTCCTTTGTCCCTAAGGCACAGTCAAGACAAGCCATCATCATTTTGCTCAGACACTGGTATAACCTCCTGTTTCCCACAAAACATATTTCCCTGAGATCAGTTTGCACGTATCAGGTTTTGCCATGAATACTCATGAGACACAAATCAGTCCCTTTAATCCGTGATTAGTATGTCACCCCACGCTCCACGGTTGCATCATGATTTGATGTTATTGTTGAATGGCTGCTGTGCGATTTAATTGTTTTTTGCTTAGTGATCTGTTCGCTCTGCTAATATTTAATTCTCTTTTCCCATTCCTCTTTCTACCCCCAAAAGGCCTGAAGAATAGGAAAACATCTTTCATTTTCTCAGGCTTCATGTGCTATTGTAAGAAAATACCTATTCATAATCTCCTGTAGGTGATAATGATGATATACCGTCATAATGCTGGAATTCTTAAGTGGTTGTTTTATAGCTGAGAAAAGAAAAAAAAAAATTGACCTGATTTGAAATGTAGCAGGTTAGTATGCAGGTTAGTGTGCTTTATTTGCCTTTTCCAGTGGTTGGGATCATGAACAAATTGTCATCTTGGCATCTCCTCTGCCAGATTCTGAGCAGAGAGCTGCACATGAGCCTGAGTGACAGCAAACCATACACTGCCCGGTGCCTTGCTTGCTTTGCAGGGGTGAATTCATGAGAACAAATTACACCTTTGATTTATCCCTTAAACAAAAAGAAAGGAAAACAGTAACATTAATTTAAATGAGCTCTAGCTGCATTGCATTTTTTGTAGTGATCAATATTCTGGGCATTGTAAGCAGCAGCTTTACATAATAAATAGCTGCATTATGTAATGCTAGTTAAATTTAGAAATGGTTATTTTATTACCTTTAGCACACATAAAATAGAGAGCGATAGAGCCACTCTGTGCTCAGGAGCTGTCTGAGGATGCAGAGAGCAGCTGGGCCTGGCTGTGCACAGCAAAAATAGACCCTGATAAAGCCACGGGGCTCGGGGTCAACCTCAAGCATTTCGGGGGGTGGGGGTGGCAGGGGAGGGCCCCGCTCTGGAACACGGCACGCTCAGGAGCAAAACATCCCTGCACAATAAAGATGGAAGATTTATTATGAAGGAATGAAATGTGCTACTTTTGTTCTCCCTGGTGTCCCCATAAAGCCTTTGTTTGACAGGCTCGTTCAGGCTCTGGGTAGCTCCAGTCCCTTCCGTGAAAAACTGGCTGCTTTGAGCCCGGTTGTGTGCAGACTGTAGATCAATTATCTCCCTGCTAGGGATAAACAGTGTTTCCCTTTTTCCTCTTCAGCAGCCTTTGCTATTATCCCAGAGCATAGGAGCCCTTTCTTTCGCTTCCCAGCCACACACACACACACAATTACCGGAGGGAGGGGATGGAAGAATTCAAGTTTGTTGCATTAATCTTCATAGCCTGATCCTCTTGCTGCCTGCTGCTGCTAACTTAGCGTTCAGTGTGTTGCCCATTTACAACAGGCTGGAAGGACCAACCCTTTTGTTATAAATAATTATGAGACATCTCAATCCAATAAACGCCCTGAAATGAGAGCCTCTGGAAATGGGAGTTTGGAAAATTACAGCTGAACAAGGAATGTTGTGAAATCTTTAGCTAAGCAGGACCACTGTTGTTTGTCTGTTCACTAACACACACGGATCTCCAGTCTGGGAAATGAGGGGACTTTAATTAGAGGACATCACATCTTAGGTGTTGTTTTTGCTTACTGTGGCTGGCACCCATTTATTGAGGGCTGGGGCACTCTTAGAGAGGGCTGGAGCTGGAGCCAAACTGATGGTGGAGTTAAGTGCTCTCTGCATTGCAATTAGAGGGCTCTGAATTAAAAGTTAATCTAAAGCACCATCAAACTTAAGTAAAATTCAGATCTAGACCATACTTCGACAAGGAGAGCCCATAGGTTCTTAATGGATTGAACCAAAATCCTGATTTAAAAGAGCATCCAGGGATGCTTTTTTAAAAATACAGATTTGGGCTGATATCAGGAATATGTCTAATAAATACATGCACTTGATTTTTGTCAACTACTGTTCACAGTTTGGGTATAAACAAGAATCCTGCCTGGCATCTGCTGTGCATGGAAGTTTCCAGACTACTGAACAGCACGTAGCCACTTCAGAGAAATGATTAGAAGTTATTTAGCTGAGCTGGTGTGAGAGACAAAGAGTTAAAGCTAAATCCCACTTGAAAGTAAACTTTGCAAAAGCAGTGAATTTTCTCAAAGGCTGACTGCTCTTGATTTGCAAGGATGTTCCTAGCCCTGATTTCAATTAAAGAGAAATCCTCAGGCATTTCTGCAGTTCGGCGGTGTCCTTTATTCCACATGGTTATATATTGAGTAATAAACAAAACAAACAAAGACTGTATTCTGCAATGAACTGCACACGTCCTGTGCAATCTCGGGGAAATCAATAGGTCAGGGTCTGGCCTTGGATTGCCTCAGTATCGGTTGTCAATAATTGCCCCAGCTTCAGTGGAGTTTACATCTGTGTGAGTAAAAAATTAATGTGGAAATACAAATCTGGCTGTATATTCCCCTAAAAAAAAAGAAAATGAGCGAAAGAGCAAAAAAGTAATACTGAGAGAAATAAATAGGTAGCTGGCACTGTAAACTCTGATTTATTTGTCAGCCCTCCTGAAATCATGATTGTATATATTAAAGAAAGCATTAAGCCCAGCTTTGGAACCTCTTTCCTTGCTTTCCATTGTTGCATCCCTGGCTCCCGGCTCTCTCTGCAGTTCACAAGGTCCAAGACCTTGTTTGTACAGTGATGGCTGAGGCTCACACAACAGCACAACAGCAAGCACTGGGTCTTTAAATAGTAGTGATGATAATAATAATTAAAAAAAAATATTGTTAACAATTTCAGGTTTTTTGCAAGCACTAAGTTACAGATTTCTTTCATCCTACTCCTGGTAATGTTTTAATAACTGTGTGTTTTCCACCACAGCAGGCAGCACCGATGAGTGCTGAGGCTGAGCTGGGTGCTGAGGGCACGAGTTGGGTCTGTGTTGCCTCCTGCCCCACCAGCCCCAGTGATTACGCTCAGCACTGGGCAGATCCTGCAGGTGCTGAGCTCTCTGGGTGTGGGTGCAGAGCAGCTTTCGAGGTTACACACCTGGGCTTTGCATCTTGCTCACGCCTGAAAGGTTCACGTGGAATTTGTGCAGGAAGGGGGTGATTTGTGTTCCATCTCTTAATTAAAGCAAAGGAAAAAGAAGGTGAGACACGGGCCTTTGTCACCCTATGAAGTCAAAGGGACAAGATCCACGTGTGGTCCCCTGCGTTGGGAGGGGAAGGAGGCAGAGAGTGGGGGTAAAAGCATCTCAGCAATGGCTGTGACTTCCCTGGAGCCCCATTGCAACTCTGTGACAGTGAGCAGTGGAATGGCCTCAAGGTTCTGGGGCTGTGGCACTGGCCATCCTCCCACCCCAGGGCAAACACTCAGCCTTGTACCTGTGGCTTAACACTTCCCTGGTGTGAGAAAGTATTCAGAGTGGAGACATTTTAATGTCTCCCTCTATCCTGTTGTAACTGAGTCTTGTTTTTAAATAGATCAGATTTTCATTCCCATTTAAGCCAGCATAAATCAGGAGTTAATCTAGGCAAAGTCACACGGCTCTACTGAAGCCCGTGGAAATGCACTTGCAGGAGATCACAATCAGGCCTTGTGCTCATAGAAAACACGGCACTGGGAGAGCAAAACTGTGCTCTGAAGCCATAAAGATAATAACCCACCGTTTGACATGGGCTCTTCAGCTCTCCCATCCTCTGGTACAGCCTGGCCAGAGCTTGCCCAGTGTGTGCATGAGGCTCCATATGCCCTTTAATCCTCCCCACGTGCATCTTCCCAAGTCATCATTTGTATGCACACATTTAGTAATCACTCAGTCTGGCCATAAAACCTACAGGATTTTAAATTGAACTGAAGTCCCAAATGCTTTAAAGGAATTTATGTTGCATAATTGTACGGGTTTGCCTGAAAACAAACAATGATGTACGGCTAAAATGCTCTCCTGGGGAGATGACTCAGATCCTTCCTTATGACTTAGACCTTGCTGGTCTGCTGATGGTGCAGCTTGTAATGTCTGCTCTAGATGCAGGGTAAGGGAAGGCAAACAAGGAAGCAATGCATGGAGCAAGGGGTGGAAGATCAGAAGATCAGAAAATGTGAGTTATCTGGAGCTTTTGTGTGGACAGCACACAACACATCTCTATGAGTGGTATACCTGGGTCTGGGGCGGGTGGATGGAGTTTCCCACCCCAGGATGCCAGTGGCTTCACAAAGTGCCAGTGTGGGTGTTTTGTAATCCAGGAGGGTTGCAGGCAGATCCCTCATGTCTGGGTGTCTCATTGCCAAGTGCTGAGCAGGTGATCCTGGCACCTGGGATGCTTTGTCTGTGCCCTACAAATGTTCTCACCATCAAGTCAAGAGTTCATGTGGTTTTTGCTGTCACTGTTTTCACTTTAAACATCTTCCCTTTGTTTTCTGTAAACATGCTGTATGTCCTAAGGACATGATCTGACTGTAATTAAGTCAATTCTTCAGCAGAGGCTCAAAAAGGTATATGAAAGCTTTACTTTGTGGATGTGATATTCAACCAGTGATGAAATGTCCTTCAGCTGTGATGGCCAGCCCCAAGAGTCCTAAACAGGTGTGGGAAAGATCAAAGAGACCTTAGTGCATTTCTAAAGATATTGTTTGCTTGCTCCATACATAAAACTGTTTGCAGAGGTGGCTTTGCAGATTTGGGGATTTTGCTGGTTTTCTGCTGTTTGCAGATTTGGGGATTTCTGTTCTGAGCATGCACTGAAGCCATGGCTGCCTCTGCGTGTGGTCTGGTGTTCTCAGGGTGGTGGCCTCAGGTGCATCTACCCCCTTCTCTCCAGTCAGTACCAGCTGGGCAGGGGACATCTCAGGGTCTGTAGCTCCCTGTCAGCACTGGAATTGCAGGGCACACTCCCATGTAATCTGATGCACTTGCAGCTTCACAGCCCTGCCAGTGCCCTCCACCCTTCCTTTCCTAAACCAAAAACACCAGGTATGAAGTTACCATTACAGAGCAGACTCAAGAAGCGTGTCTGCTTTCCATTCCAAGCAAAGCATAGCACAGCAGTCTAATACCACCAGTTTGCAGTGAAAGAATATTAAAAATAGAAAAAGAAAAAAAAAAAAGAGAGAAAAAAAGGTTGACTTCGTGGCAAAGAATAAAATAAGAAACTTTTTTCTGCAGGCAGTGCCAAGCATCACCAGGGAATATATCAATTCATAACAGCTGTGGGCAGCTATTTCTGTCCCAGACTTCACTAGTTTAATGGGAGCAGCATGGTGAAAGTTAACAGATCTGTGTCCAGCAAGGTTAATTCCGAGGTTACCAGATTATGATGCAAAGCAAATCAGCTGGTGTTTTTCTGTCTCGCTATGAATAGCACAGTTGCACTATTGCTACCGGAAGGGTAGTTAGCTCTTCTCAGTCTGTGGTCTCCCGCTGTGGAGGGAGGAACCTGTGAAAAATCGGTTTCCTTTCCAAACATACCCTTCTGCCTTTCTCATTCAGTGCCTGCGTAACCAGAATGCTGAAGGGGTGGCTGTTAATATCACAACTGCTTGTGATCATGTTTTGCAAGAGTCACTTTTTTCTTTATGTTGAATGAGTAATTTTTGTGCTCTTTAATTTTCTATTTTTTTTAAGAGACAATAAAAGCCAAAAGAGTTGTTAAAATGCTTTTCAAGCAACGTTTCTGAAGAAGTGCTTCTGGTTTTCTCTTCCACCCTGTCAGATCTCCTGTTCTGAAATTATTTGCGTGGCCCTTCCACCCTGTAGCATCAGTGGCAATGGCAGAGGGAGGCTACTGTGGATTTCCAGCCCAGAGGATTTCCAGTCTGAACACAACTGGCAGCCTAAAAGAGGAGGAAGAAGACATGCAATGAGGAGATTCACAAACAGCCCCATGGGAAAGTGGTGGCAGAGAAGAATCTCTTGGCTCCTGCCGTGGTGTTCTGTCCTGTCTGAGGGGTTGTAGCCAGTTTGTGCTGCCCAATTTTGACATATACTGTGAAAATGGTTTCGTTTCCTGACTGTACAAGTGTAACTCACAGAGGTCTATTGTCAAAGATGGTTTAGAAGTGAAATGAAAAACTTTCCAGCTCAGCTTTAGAGAGATCAGTCTAGAATAGAGCCAACCATATACTTTTATAGTATGCTATGAGAAAAACTGTTTAAGGTACCTGAAGAAGTGCTAAGTACTATTAATAGAGCTGATAGGGTAAGTTTGAAACTCTGCTGATGAAATATTTGCTTACGTCAAAGCGCATTCAAAATTATTTGTGTTTCCCAAAGGCTCACCAGGTTAAAAAAAAGAGAAAAGAACGCAACAGCAGCCTCACCTCAAGTCCTGTGTGCAAGTTTGTTCACTGCAATGTAAGAAAGATATAAAGCTATTAGAGAGTGTCCAAAGGAGGGACACGAGGATGGTAAAATACCTAAGGAAAAGCAGTAAGAGGAGCAGTTGATGTCACTCGGTCTGTTCAGACTGGAGAAGAGGAGACTGAGGGGAGACCTCCTTGTGGTCTTCAACATCCTCACAAGGGGAAGCAGATGGCCAAATACTGATCTCTTTACTCTTGTGATCAATGACAGTACTCAAGGGAATGGCATGAAGCTGAGTCAGAGGAGATTTAGGCTGGATATTAGGAAAAGATTCCTCACCCAGAGGGTGGTCAGGCACTGGAACAGGCTCTCCAGGGAAGTGGTCACAGCCCCAAGCCTGACAGAATTCAAGAAGTGTTTGGACAATGCTCACAGGCACATGTTGTTATTCTTGAGGTGTTCTGTGCAGGGCTAGGAGTTGAACTTGGTGATCTTTAAGGGTCCCTTCCAATTCGTGATTTTATATGATTCTACGATATATTTTTCAGTCTGGAATGGCAACCTGGTTTTATTGTTTATTATATACCGCAATAATTGAAAATAAAGGAGTCTCAATAAAAATTAAATGCTTTGACCTATCCAGAATGGTCTTCCCTTTGGTTTTGAGGAGAGTTTCGGCAGTTTTCTTCTGAATCAAAATGAAGCCAGACTTGAAGCAGTCAGGCTCTACAATGAGCTGGAAGGTGCAGCCCCAGCATCCCAGTTCTGCAGTACCAGTTGGCTGCAGGGCTTCCCCGAGGATCTGCTTCATTGCTCAAGCACCCGAGAGAGAAGGTGCCCCAGTCCTGCATTCACAGGGCGAGTCTGAGCCGAGCTGCCTTGTGGCTGCTATGAGGAAAATGAAGACTAGGTCATGAACTTAAAATAATGCTCTTTGATTCTCTCAGGCTATATATAAACTGCCTGGAGGATTCATGTTGCAGCCTGCTCCAGCAGGATCTTGGTGTCTTGAGTGTTCAGGGAAGGGAAGGGAAAGGAAGGGAAGGGAATTTTGCTATCCCTAGTTTTGGCAGAAGGGCAGTGATGTGCAGCCAGACCTCTGACCCAATTCTGCATGGTCAGGACCCTCACTGCTCTCTGTGGCTGCAATGTCACCTGGGACATCGCTGTGAGTGCCATCTGCATCCAGGGAAGAGGGAGGAGAGAAGCTCCCTAATTCTCCTGCCTTCACATAACACAAGGCAGGGAGAAGGGAAAAGCATTTCTGGAGCTTTTTTCCTCTGACCATTGAAATGCAGTCTCAGTTTTCCAGCTGTCACTACTTAATCAGCATCTTCCCCAGAGCAGAACAAGGAACTGACTCATGACTCAGAGCCACATCCCCACGCCTGGTCTCCTCCAAGGGCAATGCTGCCCTTTCCGTGGGGATGGTTAAGTCCAAAAGCATGAAAATAGCAGGGTTTTAGGGTTTCTGGCTTTAAAATGGACCTTCAAAAATAGTTTAGTCAGATATTACCATGGGCAGTTTCTATGTATATTCTTGCTAACAAGCTCTTGTTAGAATATTTGTGGAAAATAAACTCCAGCGAGCCGTGAGCAGAGCCAAGCAGATTTATTTAAGACAAGCAAATATTTGTGGGAAAGTTTGTGCCTGTTTGTGCTATCCACCCAACACTGTCATTCAGCATTTTCCATGAGATACCTTTTGATCAGAGGAGAGATCAATTATCATGTATCCATTTCTGTGTTTTCCAGCTGTGAGGCACCAGTACAAATGCCAGTATTTCCTCCAAGAAGAATTTGGTTTTGGCTCAGAACTTCACTTGTAGAGTTAACATTTCTGGAGCCATGACCTCAAAACCACAAATAGAAAGAAAAATAACGTAAGATAGATGAGCACACAGTTCTGGAAGCCCTGAAGAGTGAAAAACAAATTTCAGCATGTTTTGTAACCATCCTCTGGAGTTAGGGAAAAAGGACATTTTAATAAAACTGCACCCTAGAGCCCACAGAAATTTGCTTGATAAATCAAAATACACACAACTGAATGTGGGATGAAGGCTGGGTCTGTAGTCGTCCAGCTCTGAAAACACCTTCCCAAACATAGGAGCAGGAAAGCTGGTGTTGGCCACTAGCTAAGTCCCTGGTTGCTGGATTCCACCAGAACTGCTTCTGTCTTTCCATCCATTGCTTTTCAGGCCATTTCCTCTGTCTGTTGTCCTCCTGCTTATGAGGTTTCATTATAGGCTGACTTCCCTTTGTCATTTCCCAGAAGTACAATGTACAAGAGGATATTATTTGTCTGTACCCAAATAAAAGGATGGAAGAAACAAAAATTAGATCATTAGTTCCACATGTGCAAAATGCCACACAAACACCGCCAAGTTTTTCCAAGTCAGAAAGAAAAGGAGAAAAATCAGGCCTGATTTCACAAGCTTCAGTAAAGATATCCAAGTACGGGAATACCTAAACTTGTGAGGAGAGCTTTGAGTTATTGATTTCATTATCTTATGAGAAGGGCTTATAGCTCAGAGAGAGATGCTGCTTCTGTTTGCAGCTTCGTGATGGGAAAAAAGGAGAATTATTCCAAAAAATGTCTCTCATGACAAATACTGGCTCCTGTTTCTCTGCCTCTTAAATGAAGGTGGTTGGAGTTGAATAAAGCAGATGGAAAAATGGGGGATGCCTATGTAACACCAAGCAAGACTAGAGGGCATCATCCATTATGCTTTATGCCACGAGTCCCCCCCCCCACCCTGAGCTGTAGGGTGGTCCCTGTGCTGGGTGGTGATGCTTTACAGTAAAAAACTATTTAGTAGCTGGGTATGTGTATGTACTCAGATGACTGTGCTGTGGACTGGAATCTTATGACTGGAAACAGGATCATGAAGTGCTGTATCAGGCTGGAAGGAGCAAAGTGCCCTGGGGGGTCTGTGTTGAATCCAGTTTCAAGATAATGCCTTAGTTAATGGGGAGCAACGCTGCATGAATGATCTCTGCAGGTGTTCCTGAGTTTGAGGAGTGATGAGCAACGCAGCTACTTGGCAAACAGGGCTTGAAAAATTTGCTTAAGAAAAAAAGAGAAGTGAGAAACCTCATCTCCCTGCCTGCAAGCATACAGTGCTTTGCATTAGCAGTGCTGTGCATGCTCTGCTCAGGGCTGGTGGGGCTTGTGGTATTCAGTTGCAGTCAGATGAATGTGAGGGGAGACACAAAAATAGCTCTGCAGCCCACGCCCCCACCCATGGAATAGCACCAGTCACCCAGGAGCAGTGGTTTGCTGTACTGGAGGATGCTGGAGCAGCTTTTTCTGCAGCTGCAGCCTGCTGGCAGGTTGAAGCTATGCTTGGGGACAAGGATCATGCTCTCATTAGCACCCAAACCTTCACGCAAAAGAGGATTTGGTTTACTCCAGGCGGAGCTGAAGCTGTGTTGAGAGCTGGCCACTGTTGCCCACCCTGAAGCCATCCCTCAAGCAAAGTCAGCGTACAGGATATTTTTTTCCACATGCCCCCTGCTCTAGTTTGTCCAAAGCAGCCTCAAACAAGGCAATGTGAGATTAATCACTCACTTTTCCCCAGGCCATGTGCTGTTCCTTTTTCCCTGTGGTTTCTCATGGAGTTTCCAAGCAGGAGAGATGTTGCCTAGAGGCTGTCACCACACTCCCAGGCAAAGTTTCTGGTGCCTTGGTTGTCTTCTCCATCATTTTAGACCTTCAGGCGAGTTTCTGAAAGGAGAAAAGACAATGCTGAGACTGACAGAGCAGCAACTGTTCAAGTTTCTCCATCCTGCATACAAAACCTCAGCAAAGGCTGAAATGTACTTGCAATGTAAAGCAAGCTGCATCTCCTAAAGCCCAAACTGGAGTCCCCAAAGGTGCCATCTCTCTGTCCTGAGCCCCTTGTTCAGAGATTAATTGGGAGAAAACTGCCCTGGGTTGCAGCAAAGCTGTACACAGTTAGGAAAGGGATGATGTCACATGTATCTGACACTCAAACCCAAACTCAGTGGCGCACAAGGATGAGCCAGGACTTGTTTGTCTTTGGAAGAGAATCCCACCTCCTCAGAAGTTGCTCAGTTTTGTGGTTTCTCTCCAGTGATCCTCAGAAGCTCCAAGGATGGCATCCCAGGGCTGTCATTCCCCCAGTGCCATGTTCCTACCATTGCCCTCTCCTCCATGCCATGGTCGTGCTTGCCAAAAGGAGGCACATCCAAAGGAGGACAATGAAGATTGTAGAGAGCTTTGAGGGGAAGCTGTGTGAGGAGCAGCTGAGGGCACTCAGTTCAGCCTGGAGAGGAGGAGACTGAGGGGAGACCTCATTGCAGTTACAACTTCCTTGTGAGGGGAGGAGAAGGGGCAGGCACTGATCTCTGTGGTGACCAGTGACAGGACCCAAGAGAATGGCATGAAGTTGTGTCAGGGGAGGTTTAGGTTGGGTTTTAGAAAAAGGTTCTTCCTCCAGGGGGTGGTTGGGCACTGCAACAGGCTCTCCAGGGCAGTGGTCACAGCACCAAGGCTGGCAGAGTTCAAGAAGAGTTTGTACAATACTCTCAGGCATGTTGGGTGGCTCCTGGGGATGGTCCTGTGCAGGGCTATGGGTTGAGCCTCATGATCCTTGTGGGTCCCTTCCAACTCAGCGTATTCCGTGATTCTGTGGAGTACCCCAGCTCTGTTACTCCTTGTGTAAGCACTATGGATATTTTTGACTGTCCTTTTAAATTCCAGCTGAAGTCAGTGCCACAGGCAGCTCTCTTAGTAGATTGCTTTTGTGATTTATGCAGGTCCAGAAGAGTCCAAGGATCATTTATCTTCAAACCAGGAGAGAGATGAAAGAGTCATGGTAGTAAAATTTCTTGCAGAGCTAGATCTGAGCATCAAAGAGGGAAGAATGTCATTGTTTTACTGAGACACGGCGACGTGAGGCAGGTTTTAATGCTAGGGGATTTTTTTTAAAAGGCATAATTTGCCTTAAAATGAAAATGAAGTTTTGGGAAATGAAAGAAGGGCAAATGATCTTGGTGAGCACTGCTAAAAAGTGCTCTCTTGGAGGGGAGCAGAGCCTGAGGGGACACTCCTGGGATGCGGAGGCAGCACTGGCAGGCTCAAGCTGTAGCTGCCAGGTGTCCTGCTGGGAGAGGGCAGGCAGTGCTGCTGACCCCGGGATAGCTGTGCCATCAGCCCTGTCCCATGGTGCCTGCACGAGGCCACACACTTATGTGACACAGTGTCTGCCCCAAATCCTGATGGGGCATGATTTGGGTCTGCACAGTATGTGTGTGTTGTGTGTTGCCCAGATAAGTTGTGGATGTCCCAACCTAGAAGTGTTCATGGCCAGGTTGGATGGGGCTTTGAGCAACCTGGTCTAGTTGGTGACATTCCTGCCCATGGCAGCGGGGCTGGGACCTTTTCAACTCAAACCATTCTATGGTTCTATGAAAAACAAAGTTCCTGGTCTCAGTGGGTCCGACTGCAAATACGGGAAGCACCACTCAAGCCACACTGCTCCTCCTGTGCTGCCAGTTTGGCGCGACAACGGTGCATCTCCTTGGCCAGCTCCTGGGACAGGGGTTTGATGGAGCATCAAACAGCAGCAGGTCCTGCAGGGCGGGGGCAGATCCCTTGCCCTCACCCTGCCTCAGCACTCTCAACCAAAGCACAGATCTTGGGAAATCTGATCACATCAGAGGGCTGGAAGGAAACCGAAGGAAGGAGAGGGCTGGGAAAGGGTCTGTTTACATTTGCAGCAGATGCTATCTAGAGGAGGAAAATACTTTTATTTCCCCTGTGGACTGCCCGTTGATTTTCTTGCGGCAGGCACTAATGGAAAATAATAAAACCCATTTTAGTCAGGCTGTATCTAGAACACTTACAGGTCAAGCCAGTACTCAAAACAGACCGTTATGGAACATAACACATTAGTTTGTCACCAGCGTCTACAGTGGCCAGGGGATTTTTACCATTTGAAATTGAATTTTATAGGTCAAGGCCTTTTGTGGGCCTTGAAAAACAATGCATCTCTGTAAAGTTAACATGAATGTGGAGGCAGTTCCTGGGCGTGGAGATATGCAACCTCTGTGTTTGTTAACAGTGAAAAAACCAAAGGGGACCCATGGTGGAAGCTGTGATATGGCTGTAAACCCCAGAATATCCTCATTAATTGTTATGGACTCACATATTTCAGTATCGTCTTCCAGCTACTAAATCAAACCCACAAAATGCATAGGAGGCATCTTTTCACTGAAAATTATATCCTCTTGGTTTGTAATTTAAAATTCACTGATGACTGTAAAGGAAGCTTGGTCATAGAAGCCTGAGTTTCTTAGAAATGAGTCAGAAGTAGATCATTTGTTTAGGAGAGATAAACTCAGTTCAAGATTCAGATAACCTCAAACATCTTCCTTGTGGTTTTATACTTCATGGAATAAATAAAGCAGGGACATGAGGTGGTGCCTGACTTGCCACACGCACACAGAAACATGCACATAGGCTCGTGTCTCTTTTCTGCTCCATCCCCTTCCCTTGCACAGCCCTGTCCCCACGGGCTGTATAAGGGCACCCAGCACTTACACACTGGTTGCACAAATTAGAGACAAGGCCACCAAAAGCCCAGCTGGGAGCACACTGGAGGTTGAGGGGGTTCCTGTGCTGTGTGTCCACATGCTGCACCCATCCCCAGTCACCCCAGGGATGAGGATTGCCTGTGTTGTGCTGTGCCACAAATCTGTGTGTTCTCCATGCTCTTCCTGCTAAGAGCTGCTGATACTGATACTGCTGATACTGATGGCCTTATGGTGGTGCCAAATCCAAGTGCTGGGTGGGTCTGGCCCCAGATGTCCCAGGCACTCACTGGGCTGATCTCCCTCACCTCACCCCACCCGGTGATCTCTCAGGTGGGAGGGGAAGCCTTGTTTCTGGATTTGTTTATATGACATTGCCTTCTCTGCCATGGCCAAACAGATTCCTGCTGACTCATGTGCTGTGTTGATTGTGATCATGATTAACAGGAGCAAAACTCTCAGGTCCGGTCTGCAAATCCCCCTCTGAGCTGAGCAGACCCTCATGTGAGTGGCTGTAAGGGTGAGCCCCTTTGCTCACCCGAGGCAGGCATGGGGTGAGCGTTCTCCATTCATCTCAAACACAGAGGAATGAAGTATCATTATCCCCATCTTCTAGAGAAGGTGTTTATTATGAGGATTTAGCACCACGCGTGGGAACTCCCTGTACACCTTGTGTGCAACAGAACTGCATTTCGTTAGGCCTTATCTGAACCACACTTTGCTCTGCTCTTACTCCCTGTTGTATCTTCTCCATTGCTTAACTAAACAGCATCTCCCGGGCGGAGGGGACAAAGCCTCAGCCCTGTGCTGGGGTGCTGTACAGAATCAACCCTGCCCAGTGCCTTTCTTACCATGTGTCCCAGCATCACTATGCTTTTTCCCCCCCTTCCTTTATCTATTTTTAACCCAACCCTAAATGTGCATCTCAGGAGTGAAGTGTGTTGTGTTGCTAGCAACTGATGGTGGGTGGGAAATCCGTGCGGCCACTCTGTTTTCCAGTGATATCCACTAAAGTCTGGAATCACTATCATTTCTGCAGGTTTTTCCTGTGATTCAGCGTTGGTAAAACCCCCTGTCGGGGAGGAATGAATTGCATGGTGTGGCTGTGCTAAGTATTGATCAACGTTTTTGTCTTTATATGGAAAGCTGCACAGGCTGCTGGGAAGGAATCTGAGAACAACAAATATTAAAGCTGCTGATGTTTAGACAGCAACAAAAGATTTCTGGTTCCTCATGCTCATAATGAAAATGCCTCTTCCGTGCTGTGTGAGGAACTTGGGTGGACAGTGAGTGCCTCTGCAGAGAGGGTGGCAGCATGAGCCCCTCATGCAGGTGGAAACAGAAGGGATGGAGAAAGTGTTCCCAGGGCAAAGCAGCATCAGCGCTAGAAATAGCACTTGTATCTCCAAATTGCCATTGCACAATGCTGCACAGTACCTGAAAACCCCACTGCTTTTCTTTTTCCCAATGCTTTTATTACCCTAAAGCTTCTAAAACCTTTCTTGTCCGTGGAGAGGAAAGATTACCCAGTAAAATTCAAGGATATAAAACTTAGGGGGAAGGTAAAGAAGAGATCAGTTTAAAGAGTGTATGAATAACGAAATTCACATCTGTAGGCTGCTTTTGCTGACTCTGGTGAACTCACACTCATTTCAGGGACCTGTGGTTTCCCGCAGGTCGGCAGCACTGCCCGACCACACTGCGCTGCTCTACCTGCCAGCAGCTCTTTGATCATCCCCTTCTCAGATGACAAAAAAATTGCATGGGCTGTCCAGGTCTTGTCCCCAGCTGATGGTGGTTTTCATGTTGAATCAAGCACCGAGCTCCATGTTTTGGCTGAGCTTGCTGTCATGTCCAGCTGATCCTCCCGGCTCGGTGGCAGCAGGCAGAGTCCAGGAGCTGCTGTTGGTACAAAAGGCTTGGAGAAATGACTCCAGCAATGAAGATCCATTTGGACATGCCCTTGTGATGTTCATGGACATGTTGGAGTCACGGAAAAGTACAGAAGGAAAAAGACCTCTGGCAGATGCAGAGGGTTTCTGTGCACCATCAGGGAGAGATTACCCAAGAGGGAGAGGGGAGTAACTTTTAATCAGAACGAGTGAGTCTCCCTGCTGTAAAATGCAGTGACTATGGACCCACAGCTCACAGAAGGTGCCAGTGGGAACCACCCTGGGTGCATACTGGGTGCAACCCTCCACCTAGTTGGCAATTTCACCCGTGTTGCAGGGTAGCCAGCACAGGAATTTTGCTCCCATGGAAGTTAAACGTATGTAAAAGCTTCAGGATCAGACACGCTGATTTTTCCTCTGCTGCTACGAGCCTGCTGCACAACAGCATGCCTCCAGTGCAGAGCAGGGTTGTTCTCTGTCTGTGTGGCACCTGGGCCCCAGGATGGGCTGTTCCATGCAGAACACACTGGCACACTGTGCTCAGCTTACAGTCTCATTCCAAACTCAGGTATTTCACATCCATGTGATTCCCTTAACTTTTTTTTTTTTTTGTAAAGCTCTGCTGTTGCTGACTCCACAAAGGACTGCACGACATAATGAGAGAACTTTTCTAATGACTCAGAGATTTTTAAATGAAATGTAAATTGTTTAGTGCAGAGATTCACGCCCATACATTAAGCATCACTGTTTTAATACAATAACATAATTCTGGTAGAAATTATCCCTGTGAGATGCATCAGTTTTAGCTACTACTCTTTGCATGCCTGACAATCTGGTCATTCAGCTGTGGAAAAGTGCTTTTACTTGGTTGCTTACACTGTTGATAATCACTGTGGCCTTTGACAGTGCCAAGACTTTATTTCGCTGTCTGAAATTGCCAGTACTATCTGTGGAGGGACCTGGTGTAGCTGTGGCTGCTCTGCCAAACCCCTGTGGCTTCAGCCAACACCGAGGAATGCGCAGACTCCAGCACAACACTTGGAGACTCGTCTGTGTGGGTTCTCATGGGCTGCCACCAACCTGCCTCATGTAGCCAGGAGTGCAGCATCATCCTCCCTCTGGCTCCTGGGTCACCACTCGCCACAGCCCATGGCTGTGGTCCCAACTGGATGCGTGGCAATCACCATTTTGCTGATGCACCCCCAAATCCTGTACTGTCTTTGCTGGATGGGCTTCAGCATTCCCCCATGTCCTGTGGGTTTTGCTTTGTCTCCAAAGGCAGCGTGCCAGGGCAGTGGAGGTGCTGTGCAGGACTGAACGAAAAGAAAAAAAAAAGAATGTTCTTTATTTTGTCTGATAAGGAAAAATCCCAAAGAGGAGAGCTGCTGAAATCATAAGCTCGCTGTAGGGATATGAAGAATTGGAGGCATACGATGTGTGACTACATTTGGGCGGTTATTATACTACTATCTTTCTTCCTGAGTTTCGTCAGCCTGTGTTTCAGAACCAGAGAAAGATGCCTAAAATAACAGTGAGCCTGAAGGCTGAGTTAACCCCACGTGCTCAGGCATTCCCACAGCAAAGCAGGGGCCCCTCGCCGGGCAGGGCAGCAGCGCTGGTCATTCACCCTCCTCACAGCAGTGCCTGCTCATGCTGCCACTGCATGGAGAAGCTTTGTCCCAGCCTGGGGGTGCCAGGTAGAGCATCAGCCAGACCAAAAGGCTTGTTCCTGCCCCCAGAGTGCCCCCCGACCTCTCTGGCTGTAGCCCACAGAAGGGGCAGGTCCCCACACTGACCCTGATGCCACCCTGCTCTTGGAGTCCCACTGATATCAACCCAAGGTGTCACCCCATAGGCAAGAGGGGAAGGTGTCTGCCCACGTTTGGCCACTGCTGACTTTAGGAGAAGGATGTATAAATCAGAGTGAGGGCTGACGCTCAAAGCTACCAGCTCTGGGCTGCGTTGGGCTGATTTATTTTGCGTGGGAGCAGCAGTAGCAGTTTACACCTCTAGTGCAGATTACAAGATAAATCTGGCTTTCAACGAGACCCACTGGTGACTGACACTGACAGAGCTTCTAAATCACCACGGCTGCTGGGATATAGCCATGGGCTGGGTTTGGCCCTGCAGGTCAGGTCTCTTTTTGGCTGGTGTAAATCAACAGGGCTTGGATTGAGATGTGGTGTCAGGTTCGAGCGCTGGGCTCATTTTTATTTAAGTGTCTGTATGGTAATTCCAACTCAGAGGGACACCTGAGGGTTTCAGCCCTTCTCTGCTTGAACTGTCAGCTTTTGCTATGCTCAGTTCTACCTTCTGTGGTGCAAGCTTTAAGGATTGACTAAAATTTTCCTTGTGAGTGCCACACAGATGCTCTTTTTAAGACCCACCTCACACTGCTGAGGCTCATCTATGTGAAATAAGTATCCTTCTCGGCACTAATTTCAATTACTAATATGCTCCAAAAACTTTTCCACTGACATTGACGTTACAGACAGATTGTCAGCCAGTAGAAGCTGGCTTGGGCTCCCTGAAACAGCCAATGCTGTTTGCTTCTGGAGATGTTCAAAAAACATGTGAGTGTGGAGGTGATGAAGAGAGTGGTGCTGTATTAATGGTTGGACTCAATCTTAGAGGTATTTTCCAACCTTAATGATTCTGTGATTCTGTAATATTCTGGTCTGGCCTGCATAAACTCTCCAGCATTAAGTGAGAACCTCTAAACAGGAGATGAAAGTCCTCCCTGTGCTCTGACAGGCACTGAGTTTTTCTGACATACGTCCTGCTGCCATCAGCAGCATGGCATTGCTGCCAGATGTGCACTGACACTGCAGCCAGGGAACCTCCTTGTGCTCTCATTGGTGGGACTGATTTCGTCTTCCATGAGTGTGCACCCAGAGCAGGATCAGAGATGCAGAGTGGGCAGAGTGGGCAGGGACAGTCATCTGCTGCATCCATGGAGCTGATCCTTGTCCAACTGTTGCTTGTGGGAGCACAAGTGCATACATATCCTCTATCAGCATCATACCCAGACCATAAGGTCATTTCTAGACAGGTTTTATCTTGACAAACTATGCCATAAGTGGAATAACCCCACCAAAGTACAGTATGTGATAAAAACAACCTCTTCTTGAAATTAATTCTGTTTTGCTTTTCTTAGGCTTTTGCTAAGAAACTTGATCCAGGACACACCAAACTGTGTGGCAACGGTCCACAGTCTGGGCCAGAGGAGGAGAAAGTGAAACACCAGCTTAGTTCAGTGTGAGTTATCCAGGAAAAGCTATATGTCTGCTGTATCCTTCAGTATCCACCTGCTTTTCAGCCTGCTGCCAGTGTGGCACAACCCACACTTAGCTGTGGTGTGGACATGCATTGCAGGTGCGGTCATCACAGGTGGTCAGTTGAGTCACCACCAGTAAAATGACTCTGTGGAATTCTGAAGACTATTGTGGTTTCTAAAACCGTCAGGGATCAGAGTCCTGCAATACCAATACCTCCATGGTGGACATGAAGATAACGTGATGGATATGGATATGGACATGAACATGAAACCCAAGGCAAGTTGAAAGCAAGGGAGATATTTTTCATAGATTCTTTACATCTTCACAAAATAAAGGCTAAAACACAAAAGTGCTGTTGCTCCTTCTTGGCATGTTTAGAGAGCTGGAGATACTGAAGTGCCTTTACAAGTGGAAGGAAATATCCTGTGGGTTTGGGGTGCATGTAGTTATTTATTCATTTAGCCTTCGTTCTGAGGAATTCACTTTGCCATGCTTAGGATATACATCCATTTAAAGCAGAATCTTCTAGGGTTGAAAACTATCTCTGTGGCTTTCATTACCATCCTGATTAGATCCCTGAGGGCAGAGCATCAGCTGGTGCAACAGGACATCGAGCCACTGATGGGCCTTACGGCAATTAGCGCTAGTTGCAAATTTCTCTCTCCATGTAGCTTAGTAGCTAGATGGCACTGAAGGTATTTTGTGGCATCTACTGTCTCAGGTATGGCAAAGAGATGACTAATTTGCCTGTGAGTGGTAAATAATTGCAGAAATTAATATTATTAATTTTTATTGCTGTTGGACCAAATTCTGGCTGCTACTACTCAAGTGGGTGTTGTGACAGTAACATTTCAGTGTGATAAGCAATTCAGACCCCTCACTATTCAGCCCATCACATCCCAGCTCCATAGTCAGCCAGTGGGAGTTCTGACCCATGTTAGTCACCTATTGCAGATGGTCTGCAGACCACTGGAGATTGATTCCACACAGATATGAGGTAAGGCAAGCATGAGATGTGGAGCAATTTAAGAGAAGAGTAAATACTATTGAAAAAGGCTGGGGGCAGAAGAAATCGCCATTTCTGGGACTGTTTATAATTTGTGATTGACTTGGCACAGGCCTTTCATTCCTCACTGCAGAGGGGAGTTGCCAAACTTGGGAGCAGCTCTGGTTTTCAAAGTCTCATGATTTCATCTCCTTGGCTGCTGGTATGAAAGCGTGGTGCTCCAGGACCCTTATTTATTTTATGATTCAGGCAGAAAGTTCTCAGTGAGAATCACAAAATCATTATAGCTCGAACAACGTGTTCAGTGATTCAAGACCATTTCTCACCCACGTTAGCGCTCCCTGTGCTGCTCTGCTGACTCCACCACAGTTCTCCTCAGAGTTTCTCCAGCTTCAGAATTACCTTTTGGCACTGCTCCTGGTGAATGAAAATAGGAAGCTGGATTGCTTCACTAATAATCTTATTTCCAATATGTTTCAATTATGCTTCTTTTCCAGTGGGTATTAAGCAGTTGTTCTGGTCTCACTGGTTCAAGGCATGTGAAATATGCACATAAGGTTGTGTATAAGAGGCTCTGCAGAGACACAGAGGAGCTGTTGCCCCACTCGCTGAGGACAGGTCTGTGCCAACTGGCCCAGCACACTGATTTGGGCAGGGAAACATGCCCCAATGCCAGCGGTGCTGGGAGGCTGTGGGACCCTGAAGCAGCACATGGTGCTACTCCCACAGGGATCAGGCTCCAGTGCAGGCAGCTGAGGGGCCACCCAAGCTGCCTCTCGTGTCTATGATCTACCTTGGAAGCACAGCCCATGGTAAAACCCTGCCCAGAAGGAAAGTGCAATGAGTGGGGTGTTTATAAATGTGGTTTACCTCTAGTTAAGCCCAGACTCAGATTTCTTGGGGGTGTTTCAGTCCCCACCTTCATGAGCCCCTACCTGAGAGCCTCTTTTCCCCTCAGACCTGTGCTCAGAGACTGCAGTGGGAGGAGGGGACAGGGACGTCTTTTCCTGATATCCTGCTGATTTGGAGAATATTTCAGAGCTAACCTCAATGGACCCAGATGCCTGACAGGAGATACTTCTGACCTACTTGACTGTGCAGAGTAGTAGGGAGAAAGAAGAGGGTTACATTGCTGCATAAAAGGAGCTGTGCATCTGATTGACCTAATTTTGGTCTTTCTTGCACTCTTTTAACTCCACTGGCTTCAGCAAAGGAATGCTGATTTACACCAGAAGAAGCTGACCCGATTTCCATGGGCTGCATTTGCCACGCATTGGGGCCGTGGTGACATTGTTGTCATCCACTGCCCCATTTTTCCTGTGTTCAGGTTTCTGCAGCACGGGACTAAGGAAGCACAATGGGACCAAAAATTGACACAGGTGAGCTGGGATGTGGGGCAACAGGAGCCAGGCAGTCCCTGTGGCCAGGCAGGCACTTGGCAGATGGGTTGCTCTGACCTGTTTTTTCTATTTCCTTGAAAATTCCCAGAGCCAAATCACAGTGAGAAGCCCCTCAGTGGGATATCAGGGCTGCAAGATAGCACAAAGATGAGCTTGGCCAGGTGGGTGATGGATGCCCAGCCCCAGCCTGCTGCAGTTCCATCCCTTCCTGGCACCCTGGGCCAGCATGCTGGCTGCTGGTCCTGTACCTGGGTGCTGTATCTCTGTGATGGCGAAGGACCCGGACACATGAACATGCCCTCCTTCCTCCTTCACTTTGGCTGTGAAACCCTGTGAGGGCTGCATCAGAGGAGCCTTGGTGATGAAGTTTGTTAATTAATATGCTACAGTTAATTGTGTCAGAAGCTCTCCTCAGATCGAGCAGCTCCTCACGTTTCCCTTTGATCAGAGGCAGCGAGAGTATTGGCGGTGGCACAAGGTGATGGAGCAGAGCAGGCACCACCTTTGGCAGCAGCTGGTCATGAACTGCCCTTTCTGTGATTAAATAGAAACCATGGGAGACACACCAGCAGTGCTCTGCAGTTGCTTAATATCATCAGGTAACTGATGATATTAATTTAATCAGAGTTATCAGCTCTGGTAACTGGGCAGGAGCCCTCCCGCTAGGGCAGCTGCTGATTCTTTGGGAATGTTTCCGATTATTTTCAGGGAATAGCAGCATGAGGTGCCTGGTGGGCATCAGTGACCAAGCAGCAAAAGTGGGAATGTCTCCTTGCATTTGCTTTTTATCTAAAAGCTGCCGAGGCAGGCTCGTTAATTCAGATTGGGTTCATTGGGTGGATTTAAATGAAAACACCCACAAAAAATACTGGGAAGAGGTAATAATGCTTTATTTCTGAGTGCTAATAGTTATTATTATCATTATTTCTGAATGCTAATAGTTTGAAACAATCAGAGGCAATTGCAATTAGGCAGAAAGCAAAAAAAATTTCTCAAAGGAAGGTGTTCCAAGTAACTGGGCAAAATAAATGAGAAGCACGAAAAGCCATTAGTTTTTCCCTGCTCCATAAGACCCCTGGCTCTGATCCTTCCAGCATCCACAGCCTCTCAAATCAGCTCAGCAAACAGAAATTTCACCGAGTCTCAGTGTTGAAGCCCTCGTGCCAGTTTGGCCTTGGGTGGGATGACCACAAAAGGACACAGGATCTGCTGTTTCATGATAAAATGGAGGTTTAGCTGCCTCAGGGTCATCAAGGGCCGACCGAGTTGGGTCACAGGGGTTGAGGTTTCTGGCTTGGGCAGCCTCATCTTACAGCTCCTGGTGTTGGGCTCAGTTTACAAACCGGGTGAGCTGCATTGTCTACATTTTCCGAGGTCAGTGTGACCTCTGGCAGGGTATGTGGCCATTTCCTAACTCGGAGGGGAAACAGAGCAATGCTTGGTGCTGGTGCAACACTGTCTGCCTGCATGGCATTCCTCTGAGCATCTGTGCAGGTATCATGAGCGCCTGGGGTTGGACCATCCTTCTGCTTTCAGGACATACATGCCAAGTTTTAGGGGTTTGAGTGCTGTAGGAGAGATCTCCTCCCTCCTGCTTCAACCTCAGCCTGAAGCCATCCCTGTTTGTTGCACAAACACAGCAAAATGCAAAACTGTTGTCAGTGCTGTCAAAATTCAGGTGAAAGTTAAGATTCAGGCCAGAAATGAGAAAAGTGGCTGCCTCCTGAGCCCCACACCTTGAGGAGGAGACCAGCTTGGCTTGGAGGGGCAGAGGAGTGGATGCTGCAGCACTGCAACACCAGCTTGCGAGGCATCCCTGCATTTAGGCTGGATATTAGGAAAAGGTTCTTCACCCAGGAGGTGGTTGGGCACTGGGATAGGCTCCTCAGGGAAGCAGCCCCAGCCCCAAGCCTGCCAGAGCTCAAGAAGTGTTTGGACAATGCTCTCAGGCACATGATGAAATTCACGGAGTTGTCCTATGCAGTGCTAGGAGCTGGACTCAATGATCATTGTGAATCCCTTCCAACTCAGAATATTGTATGATTCTATGGTTTTCTGGCCACTTCTGCTTCTCCTGGTTGACAAAGGCAGAGTTCTAAGTGCTCTATCTGATATAGCCATGCAATGGCAACCCAGGGATCTCAAAACACTGTTGTTCCCTGAGGAGACCCAAGAAGCACAGGAAACCACACTCATGCTGATCCTCCAAGGAAATGGCAATAAAATTAAGATTTAACAACAGCCCTGAATCATTGGGTTTCTGCGCAGTCCCTGTCACTGGGAGTGAAAATAAACACAGGGAATTTCTGCCCTCCGCACCTCGCCCAAATGAAACAGCTGGGCGTGCGCTGAGATCGGATCGCGGGAGTTTATTACTGCTGGCAGCAACCTCGGCAGCCTCGGAGCCTGCAAACGCCTTAAAATATCTGCTTGGGGGTTTTGGAGCAGCTACATGTCCTTCTGGGGTTGGGTGAATTTTATGGCGATAATCAGACACCTCCATTACTCATTTCTGCTCTTTCTACCCAAAATGTCTGACAAGTTCAGCTGCTAAAGGCAATCTGTAAAAACAAGGGCCTGAACTGTCAGATCGCCCAAGCATGGCCTCATCTCTTGCCTCAGCACTAATGAGAGACAAGGTTGTGCTGCCAGACACCGACTGACCAGCAAAGGGAGGCAAAGGAGGGCTGAAGTGATAAACTCCTCCATTTAAAGTGATGTGTTCTGTGTTACCACCTCTCCGCTCTGGCAGCCTTTGCAGTGCTAAAAGAGACACTGAGAGAGGGGTAAAAATAATAACATCTTTTGCCCTGCCTGATTCTCAGATGTCTGGTCCATATAATTTCTTTTTAATACCAATGTGACATGGTTTAATGTTCTGTTGATTAAATTAACCAGCGCAGGTGATGTAGATGGAACCTGAACTGAACCCCCAGGTGAAAAACAATCTGCCTGTCCCAGTAGTTTTTCCCAGGCATTGCCCCACAGTGATGGACACAACCAGTTGGGCACTGCATTGGGAAGATTGGGGGAAGCACAGCATATGGCCCTTCCCCATCCCAGCATTTCTTTTATTTACTTCCCTCAAGTGCAGGAAAAGCACCGTGGGCAGAGTGGCCTCAGCACTGCGTGGACCTCCCAGCTCTTGTGTCATGAGGTGAGCGAAGTGGGCATGAAAATTTGCCCTTTAATAATTGAGATGGTGTTTTTGAGTTTACTGGAATGACTGTTGTCTCCCATGTGCAATTTCTCAGGGAATTTTGCAGGAATTCCTCAGGAAATTAGGTAATGCAATGAATAGTAGGGAAAAAAACCAATTTGGTTCCTACACAGGCTCAGTTTTTATTACTGTGAAGAAACAGGATCCAGCTCCACACAGCCCAGATGATGGGTGTTTCAGGAGGCTCTATCTAACCACAGTGGGTTTATTCCAAGGGAGCCCGTGGATGGGAGAGGACAAAACCTGTGGGGCATCTCCAAACCCACCCATGTGCCAGCAGCACAGTGGGCTGAGGCTGCTCAGACCTGTGTGTGTGCAGAGACATCAGGCATGTTCAGAAAGGTCTGGATTTGTATCTCCAACGATTAAGGAAAAAATGGTCTCCAGGGCAGCCAGGCAGGCCTGTTGCATAAGCACTAAATCAACATGCAGGAGGTTCCTGCAGGACTGCCTCTGTGGGGGAAAATATATCCATTGCACAAGTAATTTCACTAATAATAGACTTAAAAAATTCAAGCGTTTTGCACAAAAAAATGGCAGATGATCTCCAAATAAATAACCTCTCAACATAAACACACCAAGAAAAATTCATTAAGTGCCTTTTAAAAGCATTGGATTTGACTTAGCAGATCTTTTTCAGATGTTCTTCTCGAGCAAACCTAAACATCAAATAATAATTTTGTAAAGGCAAGTGCTATAATAATAATAATAATAATGCTGAAAATGCATTATGCATCTTTTCCTTTGATAAAGGTCTTTGTGCTTTTATGAAATGTTCATTATCAGTACTTTCACCCTGCATCTGAAGAAGAGAAACCAGTGCTTTAGAGTCAGCATGTGCAGCAGAGAACAGAGTCGACGGGGCATTATTTCTGATAGACTGATGCTATAAAACTATCCTTCATGTTCCCTGAAAAAATATTTCTGTTATTTATTCGAAATTAAAACCAACTTGGAAAAAAAAAATCCTTTTTTATAACAGATTCAGCTAACGTTCTGTTTTCTTATAATTTATATTAATACTGATTGCTCTAATCTTTTATTGTATTTCAACAGTTTCAGCAGGTTTATGGGGTAGGATTGTTATTATTTACCTCAGTGACTGGTTTTATGGAATAACTGCAGCTTTTCGTGGAGCTACATCAAATGCTGAAGTGAAAGAAAATAAAATATAACAGCAGTTCTCACTGCTAATGTAAGAAGCAAGAAAAACCAGAGGGCAAAAAAGGACAACACATATATTTAAAATGTTAATATACAAGTGTTAATATGTAATATACTGTATTTAGGCTGACTGGACTGATGCTTTTTTCTGGTATTTATAATGGTTCTGGACAAAACATGCAGGAGGTCCCATCAGAGAGTGATCCAGCATTGGTGTCCCAACAGGACCCTTCTCTCCTCTCTCTACTTCCCCACACTGTGATTTTGAGGATAGTCTGCAGTTTTGAGCTCTTACACCACCGAACACAAATGTGCCTCCTGACTGAAGCTGGCCAAAGCCTCTTCAGAGACTGGAACACAGCGCAGCATTTTTCATCCTATGGAATGGCACAAAGCCCCCCAGACAACCCTGATGAAAGTGTTGCAGTCCATGGGGCTGGCAGGCTGGGACAGCCCTCCCATCCCTGGCACAGCAGGAATGGAGCTGGGGGTACCCAGCCCCTGCTCTGAGCTGCTCCGGCGCTGGAGCTGCAGGAGCAGTCAGGGATCCCATCCAAAGTCCCATGAAGTCAAGGGGCTCCTCTCAGCTTCAAAGCCAGGAAATACATTCTTAAAAGCTGAAACCAGTTTTATAAACACTTATCCCTAAGTCTGGAAACCTCTAAAAATGCAGGGGTTTTTATTTTTAATATGATAATTGGAAACATGTGTGCCCCACTCCCACTGCGTTTTGGAAGCATCTGCCTTAAGATGAACAAGCCCTGCTGCTCGCTGGGCTGGAAACACCCCAAATCTCCACAAACAGGGAAAAGTGAAGCCTAAGAGCCAGTAGAGCCAACATTGAGAGTTTCAGAAGCAGCCCCTGGTTTATGGCTTTAAAGATGACAACTGCCAAGGCTTTCAGATGCCAAAGGATTTGGCAATGGGATTATCACAGCAATCAATGGCACATGAAAAAGCGATCACAGAATGTGGTCTCTTCTTTCGCCGTTTGAAGATTTTCTGTGGTGCAAAAATGATAGATTTATTTATCTTCTGGCAGAGAAGAATTCACTTCTTTCTTGCAATAAAAAGGGTCTGCAGTGATTTCTCATATAATTTCAGGTATGTGAGATGAGTCACGGCAGGTCCAATACATCACAGAACACTTCTTCCTGAACAGTGGTGTGGACAAGCACTGCAGGGTGCAGGCCAGGGATAAACACCTTGTTGCTTCAAAATGCTATTGAGATTTTAAATTTGAAACAATATATAGTGAAAACATGGAATAAACCAGGCAATTTTCCTTCCAGATGATGGCCCTCATTTTTTAGTCAACTTGAAAGCTGGCTGAAAATATTCAAAATACCAGTTCTGAGAAAAAAATTCAGCGCTCCCTGGCTCCTCCCAGAAATATTTGCTTAGGTGCACCAGAATGCAGAAGTATAAGTGGAAACCAAACACACAAAGAATCCATTGAAAAAAACAAGCTGTGTACTTACCCAATACAGTTGCAATAATTTCCTGTGTTATCCTTGCAAAAGAAAAGCTCAGAGCTAACCCTTTGAGGGATTGCTACAGACACCAAAAAGGAAATTTAACAGTAACTTGGAAGGTTTTTATGGTTTATGATGTTATTCCTTAGACACTTTAAAAAAAAGGAATTAAAAAAAAAAAAAAAGGATTGTTTTTCTTTTACAGAAGCACTAGGACAAAGATGGGATGCAAATAATTCTGTGTTCAGATGACTGTCATCATTTCCCCTCACACAGCCGTAAGATTTGTGCCTTTGGCACCCATTACTCCTGATAACCACACATTTTTGATGCTGTTTTTCAGCAGCAGGCTTACCATCTTCAAAATTAGTCATTGCAGAAAAATCCATGTAATGGCGAGGGTGATAAAATAAAATTGTCATGAGAGGGGTTGAAAAACCTAACAGCCTGAATTCGGGTCAAGAGCACTGCTGATTATTTTGAAAGAAGTCCTCTATTTATAAATCCTTGGCAGTGCCATCAACTCGTTTTGTATCAGACAATGAAATTAGGATTTTCTCTCAGATGAAGCCCCAATCCTGAAGAATAATGCTGGCCTCTTGATTTAGTGCCTCTCCATGCAATGGGTCTGTGCACTCCTGTTGTAATTCAACCAACCAGTTGCAAAATCAGCTTTTCCTGCCCCTGCTCTGCCAAACCTGGCTGCAGGTCACGTCTCTGCCTGCGCTGAGCCCTGCAGGACGGGTTGCTTTGATGTGATCAGATAAATCAGAAGAGCCCAGGTACACCAGCTCTTTCCAGAGCTGTGTTTCGCTGTGGGGCTAATCCTCACGGAGCCTCCTGAGGTTCCAGCTGTGAACTCGGGGGTTTCCAGCATTTCCCCAGAGGGAAAGTTTCACAACAGGTTGAAGTTCAGACTGAGGAAAGGTTTCCTGGTGTGCTGCCATGTTGGCTTTTGTTTTGCTCAACACCAGCTACCTCCGTCCAACCTTCCGCCTTGGACATTTCACTCTTCCAAGCAGTCGTGCAACCCTTGGCATCTCCTCCCACCATGGGCAAGCCCCTCTGCCCAAGCAAGCACTTCATCATTTTTCCTGCTCTTTCCTATTCTGTCCAGTTTGTCAGCACTTCTGAGCTCCTGAGCTGCCTGCAAATACAAGGCTGATATTTTCAAAGCCTTCAAGGTTGATATTTTCAAAGCTATCTGCAGGAATTTGGTGTCTCATTTCTTCTTCTTTTTTTTTTTTTTTTCCCTTTTCTTTCCTGCAGGCATTCAAATCTCCAAGACAACTCTGAAAGCCTCAGCCAGTGGGGACAGGGACATGGGTGAAGGAGGCATCCATTCCACATGAGGAAGGGGACACTGTTGCTCTAAGCTCGGCTCAGCCCTTGAGGTGGCTGTGCCTTTCTGGGGCATGTGAGGGATGTTCCACCAGTGGTGCATGCAGATCCCAGCACTCCAGGGGATGAAAGCCAGAGAAAACAAGGCATTGCCATGCTTACATCACACGCCATGTTTATAACACGCCGTGTTCATATCGGCCCTTCCCATTATTGCACTGCGTGTAGGACACTTTTTGCAGGTATTTGCAAGTAGTAAGGAGGCATAGGAAACACACAGGAAAGTCTTTAACTGAAGAGTTAACGTTGCTTGAAGAGATAGTGACAAATCACATTTCTCCCTACAAATCTATGCTGAGCCAGGATCCTCCCTTGTGTAATTTCCGACTTCAATAGGCAAGGGCTGGTCACGAACCTCAATTAGAGCTGGCCAGGAAACAACGGGTTTGTCTCATGGCAACTTCTGAGGTTTCAAAATCTGTTTATGTTCTGCAGAGGAAACAAAATCAAAACATTTCTAATATGAGATGGGAGTCTGTCAAAATGTCCGCTTTCCGTGCAGTGAGATCCTGGTTCCCCTGTGGCTCTTCCCTGCCCTCCTCACCACGGCCGGGGCACGGGGTGTGCGTGCAGCTGGGAGCAATCACGGGGTGGATACGCCTGGGTGCCAAAAGCCTCGATGCTCAAAGCAGCCCAAGTGTTTTGATAAAAATAGATGAAGCTGAACACACCGTGACCGCTCTCGCCTGAAACGTTCAGCTTGTTTGGGATCACGCTGACCCGGCAATGCACTGCGTCAGCACCCCGATGGGGCAGAGCCCGACCTGAATGGACACGCTCCTCTTCTGTTCAGTACATCTGTCTAGAAAGACATTAAAACATGATTTATTTTTTTTTTTAAGGTCTAGCAAAGACTTTGAAAATACCTGCTCTGCAGAGATACTAAAGGCCCGATGGCATACTTGGCAGGAGGGAACATCTGCCTGGGAATCGCTGGCATTTCCTCTCCTGCCCCACGTGTTTGCTGACTGTCTGCGCCTCCACCCTCTCTGTCCCAATCTGTGCCTCAGCTGCTCTCTGTCCCAGCGGAGTGTTCTGTGTGTAGCTCATAAAGCACTTTGCCATCCTTCCTGTGAGAGCTGCTAATCAATTATAGCTGGATAGTTTAGTCCTAATGTCACTGTGATGAAGGAAGGCCTTGAACTAACAGATATGGGTAGTTCTTGACCTCAGAGCAATTGGAGAAATAGCATGTCCCTATTGCTATGGAGGCAGAGAGAGTCCATATAGCCCAAAGCACTGGGGATTAGCTCATGCCTTCCCTCATCCCCAACTGCCTCAAAGCTGTGGGAAGGCAGGTCCTGCCATCGGTGTCCCGATACACTGCTGCACTTCAATGCATCATAAACTGTGGGCAAACACCTGCTCTTCTGTCCCTCTCTTGTCCCTCTTCTACAAGGAGTCAACTTCCAGCTGCATCACTAACATCCCCAGCATCCCACTGACACCAGTGACACTTCTGCAGGAAAACACAGTTGAAGATGACAAAAGGGCAAAATCCCTGGCTCAGGGTGTGTCCATACTGGCTGTTATTGCAGGACTAATGGCAGTGGGTGAGCCTAGTAAGAGAGAGGATGAACAACTCTAACAGGGGCATTAGCTTCCAATAGCTTGAGTGCCTTCCTTAGCACAATTTAGACTTAGAAAGCTTTTCTCCAAATAGCTTTCTGCTGGTTATATCACCACTAGGAAATAGCTTTATGGGAGAAAGGTGGGTTTCTTCAGCATGCAGATAGGGGCATGTCTGTACTGCCCTGAGTTTGTCCTGTCCTGACTCTCTCCTCTGTCAGCATGGGCCTCACTGAGGGCAGCAGCTATTTCTGGGCATTTCCCAAAACAGAGAAAAGTCACAGCACTGAGGGTTGGCAAACCAAGGAACATGATCTGAGTGACTTTGAACCATGAGATAGTCAATAATGAAAGGATGAGAACAGGAAAACCTCTTTCCCCAAAGTGTACATGTACTGCTAAAGAGCCTGAAAATGTCTCAAAATGCTTCACTTCTTTTTCCCAGACAGTGTGTTTCAACTATGTTAACCCTTAAAGAGATTACCTTCAATAAGCTCGAGCACAAAATCTTTGCTTTTCCATTCTCTTTCAACAACAAAAGACTTACAGACAGCTCTACTGGCACAGGGAGGTCCCAGCTCTGCTCCTTCGCATCCCCCAGAATAAAGCAGTGTGTGCAGAGCTGGAGGCCACCCTCCCATAACGACTGTGCACCATCAACACACTCCTTCCAGAGAACAAGATCCAGTGAGTCCATAAAGGACTTGTGTTTTAGGAAAGAGCCAAAATGTCAGCAGTATGCAATGGGCGGAGAGGACACGCAGTGACCGCCGGGCAATGGGACCTGTTGGAACTGTGAGTAAGTCAACCAGAAATGTCGTGCTCATTTCATCTGGTAGCATTTGGTCCATTTATTTTAATTGCAAATAAATGCAAAGCAGAAATAACGGGTTGTAGTTATTGTTGGAGCAAGGAAAACATTTTGTGTGAAGAGAGGGTTGGTCTTCAACCATCCAAGTAAAACCCATTGCCTAAACAATAAAGACTAAAAGATGAGCAAATTGCTGTTTATGGGCTGTTCCAGTTCCATACCACTCAGGATGAGGCCAGGGCTGAATAGATGAGCAAATTTGCTGCCTAACTCATTAGGAAAACAAGCCTGGTGCGGGACTTGAGCCATTTTAAATCATTCACTCAGAGCAAAGAGGAAAGACCAGAGCAGTAGCAGACGCAGCAAGATTAGTGCAAGCATTATTGGTTCAGATCTACAAACACTGGTGCAGGCAAAACACATGTGAAGGCCACAGTATTAATGTATTTGGCTTGTGGTGGCCTGGAGAAATAACACAGAGAGTGCTGCAAGCCAACCAGCCCACCTCAGGCTGGGGATGGGGAGTGTCTCCCCACATGCCCTCCAATTCCTGGCCCAGGGTGGGCTGGGAGACGTTTGCTCGTCACCCTTCTGTGTGCTGAGCAGCTGGACCAGATTTTGCAAACTCAAGCTGCTTTGGGAAATGCGATGCCTCGTTGGCATGTGGCTATTCAAGCTGGTGCCTATCATGTTGCTCATATTCAATGCTATGAAAACAGGCATCGTGCACGGAGGGGCTGAGCAAACCTTGTTACGCAGTAATTACACAATCAGTCTATAATCTAATTTCGGTAGCTAGTTGGGGGCGGGGGTGGGGGTGGGGAGAGTTTCGCTTCCTAGAGGCTTGTAGGGGTCTCTACAGTGAAATAAGCATACAGATATATTTACAGCCACTGGCAATAAAAATTCTGAGCAATGCTAACTATATTGAGGTTCTGCAATGTTGAGAGCAACTTACAAAAGCCTCATGCATCTGGTTAGGCTCAAAAAGACTCTTTGACTCAATAGTCAGACTTTCTGCATTTGAAATGCTCTGTAATTAACAGTCTCCTCTGGAACAGAGCAGGAAAGAGCTTTCAAAACTCATGAAGATTTTGGGGTTGGGGGTTTTTCTTGTTTGGTTGGGGTTTTTGGTGGTTTTTTTTTAATATTTATTTTTTCCTTTTTATTTTTTTTAATTTTTTTTATTTTTGCAGCTCTTTCCCTGAATTCGAAAGGAAGACAAATAATTCAAAGCTTTTCTAAAACAAACAAGCAAGACCAAATCCCCTCTCCACCCTCCTGGGGAGAGGAACATCCCGAATGAGCAAGTCACCCTTTACTAAGACTCTTCCCTGGTGGTCAAAGTCCCACAGCAGAGCACGAACTGGAGTTTGGGTTTCTTGCCTTCCTGTTTTTTCCCATCCCTGGTGCTCTGCATGGTTTGAACTCAGCTGTTTGCTGTGGTGAGGTGCAAATTTTGCCAGGGGAGAATTCTATGGTTCAAGCCTACTGAGAAACAGCCTCCAAAGAAAGTTCAGTCAGGATGGGTGTGTTCCTGGGAAAAGGTTGACTTTCCCTGTATGTGCAAGTTTTACAAAACAGTGCTAGTGGAAGAGCTCCCTTTTAGTGTTCATTTCTATGGACACACAGTCTTGTTGCCTTTACAGGGCAGAAACTTAGAGAGTCAAAGCAGAATCCAGGATTTCTTCTATCTGATGGGCCAAATTCTTTGCCAGTGTAAACAGATTGAACTCTGCTCAGTGGGACCATGGCCATTTGCAACAACAGAGGACTTGGCCCACAGTCACAGGCTGTTTCTTTTTTTAAACCCCAAGAGACATGACCCTCACAGTGTGAAGTCAGGTTCAGGCCCTGACTGCCATCACTTTCTAGGCATGCACAGCTATTTTGGTCAGTGGTACCACTCTCTGCTTCACCCTGTACCCAGGAGACACTCGGGGAAATGAGGGCACACAGAGCAGTCCCAGTTTTGGAGAGCTCATGGACATCCCCATTTGCTGCTGGGTCTCAGGAGAAGAGCTGCCATATGCTGCAGCCTGGATCAGCCCAGCTAAACCAGGAGGAGATTAGGAGTAGATTTGGATGAGGTCTATACGTAGGGCTGTGGGCACATGTCCCAGCTTGGCTTTGCATGTTGCAGATGTTCATGGAAACTCCCTAGAAAGGACTTTCTTGACCACTTCTCTTCCTGCGCCACCTGCCCCAAATTGCTGCAGGTTGCAGTTCTCCATCCCTTCCTTGGCCACCGCACAGCAGCTCCCCTCCACATCCACGTGCAGAAATTGCTGCTCACTGCTTCTTCTCCTCTCACAGGGGTGCAGATCTCTGGTCCCTTGGCAGATGGACTATAGGGACTGAAAACAAAGACCTGTGCCGTGGCCCCTCCACACAGTCTGTGGCTTTGAAGGACTGAACACCCGTGTGGGGCGAGCACCGGGGCTGCGGGTTCGGGCTGGCATGAGAGCTGAGCAGGTTTTCTCCCACTCATGAAAATGCACTTTAGAAGTTAATTGATTTACACATCTGGTTTTTACAGAGTGTTTTAAAATGGCAGCTCCTGACCCTAAAAAATCCCCAACCAACACACAAAAGAATTCAATAAATCATGAAAGTGCTGCCTCTACAAGCAAAGCCACATCTAACCCTTCAGCTTCTGCCTTTTTGGGTACACGAAAGCCAGAGGTTGCCACTGCCAACCAGCTGAAAGCTGCAGACCACGGCCAGTCATTGCCCCTTTGAACCAGCACTGCACAGACTCGCCTTCCAACTCCCATCTGTGGAAAATCACTTTTGCTGCTGCCTCTGCAAAGGTGTTCAGGGAAAGCTCACCTGGCCAGGGCTGCTGGCACACAGCACTCCCCCGTGCCCTCCCCAGCCTATTTTTAGGTTGGTTTTCTGGTAAAATTCCTGCAATCATGCTGGGTGTGTTGATGTATTCCTGCCTGTGTGTCCATCCACCCTCGAGCGATTTATGCTTCCCCCAGCCAAGCTCAGTGATACTGATGCCAGCAGGATGAAGGCAGGGTCCTCTTCATCCTTTCACCTCCCAGCCCAGGGCAGAGCTTGTGCTGGGTGGTGCTTCTCATATAGCACACGCAGCCTGACAAGGAAAGATATTTCCACTCTCCTCCTCCTTTTCCTGTGTGACATTTTTACTTCCTAAAAAATTGCATATGCCCTCTGGACAAGGGATTAAACTAGATCAACAATACATGAAGAAAGAGAGTGGGATTAATTCACAGAGAAGTGGCTGAAAACGGTTTATTACATTTTTTTTTTTTCTGGGAGATTATTTGCCAAATCATTAAAAGAAAAATCAAACGAGCAGGATGACCAGCAACTAAAAATTGCCTTTTCCTTTACAAACTGATATGGTTAAAGTATTATTTTGAATAAAATAATAATTAAAAAAAAAGATAAATTGGCTAATATTGCTTTTGAGGTCAGATTCTGGTCTCAGTTACCCCAATACTGTGGCAATTCAGTCATCATGTTCACATTTACCATCAGGACTCTCATGGCAACTTGTCTGATCATTGATTATATATATATGTGCAGCCAGTGCCTGCTTGACAAACCATCAACCTTTTCCCTGCTTGCACCCCTGGAACAGGACTCTGAAAGAATATTGTCCATCAACACACAGGCAGTGTTACAGTGCTTCTTACACCTTACACTGATACCCACTTTCATTTCCTTTTACACCAGCAGAAGTTCAGAAAGCAAGTAAGAATGAAGTCTCATTTCCAAAAAAAACCCACCCAAAATGAGAGTAGTTGCCAGTTTTTATCAAATAATAATTTCCAGGTGCAGTGAGCTGTCAAAGCACAAGATGTGCTGAACTGGGCTGGGAATAACACTGCTGAAATCACACAAAAATGCTGCAAACCCCAGAGAAAGAAACCCTTAGAGCTCCAGGAGCGGCTTTAGCCTTGTTGTCTTATCCTGATTTTCCCTTGCTTTGTTTTAACCTTATTTGAGCAGCTCGTGACTGGCACGAGCATCATCTTCTTGAATCTGTCTGGGTTCAGGATACACAAGCTAGAGAAAGATCCAAATCCTGTCAATTACCAGCAGACAGGAGATGATAATGCTCTTGAAATAGGTCCAGCATTTAAAAAACCCTTGCCATAAAAAGGCAAAAGATTGTTGAATCCCAGAAAACAGCAGTGCAAGACCTATCAGAGCTGGGTCACCATGTTTTCATTGAGAGCTGGATCTTCTGCTTTCGCTCTGTCATCTGCTATTCACATGACTCCACTTAGCAACTGTATCTGATTAATCTTTGTGTGCTGGGCGCTATTGTTTTGTTGTTTGAATTAGTGCCTCCTGTTTTCCTCTCTGTTTCCCAAAATATAGCTGAATTATCTCCTTTCACCAAGATCTTGGGTACCTGGTTATTCCCTTTTTCCATGGTAAAGAGGACGAGCCTCACTGTTGTCATTTTATGGCTGCGATGGGAGAAAACAAAACTCATTTTCATGCAAATCCCCACTGTCTATCAGACATCATAGTTGTCAAGCAGGTCATTAGAGGCCTACTGTGTAAAATGAAGATTACTAATTAGAGCTGAAGAAATAATTTGCAACAAATAATTTATCCAATGAATTTAGGTGGTTTTTTTCCTCCTTGTGGATTCTCTGTGAGCAGGTTGTTGCTTCGCCAGTGTTGGGCATTATTTGAAATGGTTTTAACTCATTATGCTCATATTTGATTCAGAGTTTTCAGTATTACTTTTCTGAGATAGGTGGTCAGTTGATGTTGATCACAGGATTTGGGATTTGTCTCCTGGTTCAGGTGTCAAAGTATGGCTGAAATGAATAAAGCCAATATATGCTTAAAAAGCACATTCCATGAATACTGATTTGTGTTTCTGTGAACATCACAGCTCCAGAGTAGTTTGTGAATTTTCCATTAAAACACATCTTTATAGGAAAAAGCTACTGCAAAATCTGTAATTTTATCCTGAGGAAATCTCACATAAAGCAAAAAGAGCCTCCAGCCCATGGTGTATTATGCAAGTCTTGCAAGTATCACCAAAAATAGGAAAACCAAGGAATTTATCCTGCAGGGAAAAGGGGAACAAATGGATCCAGCTGCTGACATCCCCAAAGGCCCTGTAGGACCCTACACACATCCATTGCAGAAGTAACTGGAAATGAAGACTTATGTGTCATGATTCATAGTCACAGGAAACAGGATTTAGCAAAACCTGATCAGTTCACTGCAATGAAAAATATCAAAACATGGATTTTGGATAATTTTGATTGACCATTTTTCTTCAACCCATGACACATTATGTTACTTTGGCTCAAAATGTTCATGTGATTCAGCCTGAAGAGCAAAACTGAAAATTTCTATTGATTTTCATCCTGTTACAAAAGTCAATTTTTGCAGACATTAATTCCGATTGATTCACTCCGTGAACACTCAAAGAAAGGTGGAGTACAAAGAAAGGAGGAAAATTCACCCGGTGGATTAATTCCAGCATCCAAGCACTTATTCACAGGAAATGGTTTGCAATATTCACCACCTTTATTTATAATGTGGAGCAAAGTCACACCTATGGCTGATACTACAAAATCCTAGATTGCAAAGGAGCAGCTTCTTTTTCAGCCCTCTGATGAAGCATACAGGGAGCAGCCTTGGAGGGGGTTAAGAGAGTTTCAATGAATTAAAGAAAAGACAATTTGTACCAGTCTTTTCAATCCCATCTGCTTCATATCTGGAGCACTCAGTGTTCCCTGCACTCACTCGCTCACCTTTGTGTTTGCGGGCAGGAGAGGTAGTGTGGGTGCTGAGGAGGGATGGGAGATGGAGAGATACTCAGCAGGAAAGGGGGATGAAACAGAAAGCAGTGAACACTCAAAGCTTGTTTTTCTAATCTAAAGATCTCCAAGGGCAAAGCAGGCAAGGCTGATAAAGCTGCTGAGAGGGGAGAGCTGGCTAGGGAGAAATGGTGAAGGTTTTTTCTTTGTGGCTCCTTCATGGACCTTCCAACCTTCCATATCAAGCCTCAGGGAAGTCAGGGCAAGATTGTGCTGGCACCTTTTATACCTTCCTTGCCTACAGACTTGGCTAAGAATGGCCAAGTTTTTGTTTGCTCTCACCAAAACCAAACATAACTTAATGATAACCACAGGAGTCACGTGGAAGGGGAGATGGTCTGGGACAAAAGGAGGTCTGAGGTCCAGTAGCATTTATGGTGACTGAATAGCACAGGTGACAAGGAGACGTGGTGGCCTTGGGGAGGGAGGGCAAAGCAGTGTTAGGGACATTCCCAGCTCGGCCACCACTGTTGTGTGCAACCCTGGGTAAGTTTCATTTCCATCTGTAAATTGGGAATAACTGCTGTTTGAGAGGTGCTTCAAGATCCCTGGACAGCACCTTTTATATAAGACCTAACTTACTATTTTGGTACACAGATAAAAAGCATGCACTGAAAGGAGTCCAGATCAACCCCCAAACCAAGGAAAACCTCATCTTAAACATGCCAGCCTGTCTCTTCCACTCACTGTCTCTCTCCCACGTGCAGAATCAGTGCAGCCCAAGCAGTATTTGACTCCACATCAGCCCAGCTGGACCTACAATGTCTGGGTGGGTTTGGAGCACAAGCAAATGGGCTTGACTAGCTTGGCAGTGAAGGCCATCCCCTTTACCCACCTCCCTGTGGGAATGAAGCCTCTCACAGAGCTGCATTGCCTCTGGGGAGACAACAGCAGTGAGGCTGCAAACACAGCACTTCTGTGTTTAAATACATTTTCCCCCAGAGTGAGCATAGGTTTGGGAAAAAAAAAAAAGGAAAAAGGAACATTGAAGAGAAAAACGACCTTATTCAAAGCTCAGTGGGAATACTCCCCCTGAATTTCAACGAGCTTCAGCAGGCCCGTGGGGCTGGATTAACATAAGAGCTGGGAGGAAGATTTCCAGGTGCTCCCCACACCCAGGGTCACGTTTTCTAAGAAGAATCAGCACCCGATGTGTTTTGCCCTCCAGCTCGGTAATCTGTTTAGAGCCAGGCAGCCTGGCAATGGCAAGGAGAGTTTCTGTGCTGTGAGGAAACCCTGGCCACCCAGGATACACCTGTGTATTTCTCAAGGGGTTAATCTACCTTTCCATCCATGGCAGAGGAGGCTCATGCTCATCCCAGCTGTGCCTGGCTGGCTGAGGCGCTGCCAGGGCAGGTGCTGGTGCAAGTTTCACCTCCCCAGCCAGGCCTGTGAAGTCTTGTTGCGGTCTTCTGCTGTGGCTGGGAGAGCTCAGATTGCACCACCGTCACCACCTGGGAATGGGGATGGGATGGGGATGAGGCGAGCAGCATCTCCAGGAGAAACCTGCCCTCCTTTGCAGGAATGCCAGTGGGTGGATGTGCATCAGCCCACAGAGATGCAGCCCTCCCTCAGTGTGGGCCCTCAGTCCTTCTGCTGTGGAAAAATTCCTCCCTGAGCCCTGTGTCCTCTCTGCAGAGTCCAGACCAGGAGGAGAAACCCAGAAGTACATCCCTGAGCTACAAATGTTTCCTGTCTGAGGAGCCTCAGCACAATATTCCCAGTCCTGTGTGTGCAGACCCCATGAACACTAAAGAAAGGGCAGCAGCTACTCCTAGTGCTATGCTTGCTCTTGTTTTGGTGGTGGATGGGGTTTTATCATCATGTCTGGTTTCAGCCAGCAGAAAAACAGGAGTGAATCCCACCAAAATCTCATCACACTAGTGCTGGGTCTATCAGCAGGCAGCAAGCATGCCTGGAAAGGCAATGACATTTGCAGGAGGTTTTGTACAGCTGGGAGGTTTTTTAACCCTTTCTCCCAGCAAGTTATTAAAAAATGAGTATTTGAGAGAGCTGAGAGAGCAGAAAAACAAACCAGGCCTAACTGTGCTAATTCCCAGATAACAACAACCGAGTTAAGGTCCCTGAAAGCAGGGGCTTCATCTTCAGCTCCCAGAGACAGTCCTGTGTGCCTGTTACAGCTCTCCTTATTTTAATGGGGACCTGAATTTGAATTGCAATCCGGTTCTCCGTGCTGCTTTGGATTGAACACAGCTGGTACCTCATGGCAGCTGCTGCCATGGGAATCTCATTAGTGAGAGCAGGATCTGTCTCACTCTGACTCCGAATTTATCACCTAACCGGGAGTCAGCCTGACCATCTGAGCCCTGGCACCACCTCGCTGAAGACCTAAATGCTGCCTTTGTAACCTCTCCCTGTGCTTTTATCCCTCAGCTGAAATTTTTAATGAATTCCTAGAATTAACCTATCCAAATAATTTATTTATGGGTTTATTGAGATGACCTGGTAAGACTCAAGGTTGCTGCAAATGTACCAGTGTAATGCAGGGCACAGCCAGCCCGGACCCTGGCACTGGGTCTTAAATGCCTAAAGACATTCTGTCCAGCATTATTTCTGGTGTTTTTGTGTTTTTTTTTTTTTAATGCTGAACTGTATGTTTTAGAATACACAGCTGTCTTTGTTCAGAATAAACCAAAAATAGCCGATTTTCCTCTGCTTAGCTGGGTGTTAAATTATTTACATTTCAAAACCCATAAGTAGAAACAATGACTGCATTTCCAGAGCCTGCTCCTGCTGTCAAATACCCTTTTCTCTTCTGCAACCTAATTTAGACTTCCTTTTTAGAGTCGCAGTTTTGCTCCATTTTCAATTATATTAGAGGAACTAAGATTTCAGGCCATTATCTCATCATTCCCATGAATAGCAACACGAGATGTTCTCTGTGAAGGCACAGACAGCCCTCGTGGTGCCCACACCAGTGGTGGCCCGTGGCTGGGGAGTGCTTGGACATCACAGAATGGGCCAGGTTGGAAGGAACTGAAAGCCCAAGGAGACACCCCAAGGCAAGAGAGGATGCAAGGTGTGGGTCGGTCTCTTCTCCAAAGTAACAAGCAATAGCATAAGTGGAAGTGTTCCTCAAGCTGTGCCAGGGGAGGCTGACGTGGGATATTAGGAAAAATTTCTTCATGGAAGGGGTTGTCAAGCTTTGGAACAGGCTGCCCAAGGAAGTGGTAGAGTCACCAACCCTGAAGAAATTGAAAGGATGTGGCACTTAAGGATGTGGTGATGGGCTTGGCAGTGCTGGATTAATGGTTGGACTCAATGATCTTAGAGGTCTCTTCCACATAAATGATTCTATGATCCTCAACCCAAAGCCTGGAGACCAGCTCAGGCCAACAAAACTGGTCTGATACGTGTGCAAGCTGGGACCTGAGCAAGAAGAGGTCTCAAATATCACATAATTTCACCAGGTTGCTTCTCTGAAGGGCTGGCTGAGCCTCAGCTGTTCTTTACTAAACCCCAAACTCCCCTTGGCACCTCCCCTCTTCCTGCTCACCCTTGCCAGATGCTTTGCCCTTCGGTTGCCAAAACCCTTGTGCAAGTGCCAGCCACCTTTGCACCATTCCCAGTGAAATCCCTGCGTGTGTTAACACTGACATGACAACTAAAAGCCAGTGGGAGCTGAGTGGCAATGGGAAACAAGGACAACCCTGGCCAAGAGCATAGATTTTTGGTCTATTTTCTGTGTTGGTTGACCAAAATTCATTATATTTGTTACTCTTTGTAATAGAAGGGCATCCCAGTGGTGCCTACTCTTTTTGGACACTTATAAAAGGAGTATCCTGCATCTAACTGGAGTCTCAGCATTGCCAGCCCCTGTGCTTTTGTTACCAATCTTCTGATATTTGGAATTCTTTACAAAGCTGTAGCTCTTGGATGCAAGTAATTAAGTGATGCTCAGCTTTCACTTCAAAATGAGAAGTTTCTAGTCCTTGTGTTTTTGAAAAGCTATAAAATGTGCCTAAAGGCACAGACTCCAAAAGGCAAATTAAAAGAACCAATATGTTTTATCTCTTTCTAAAACAACTGTGATTTAGGGACAGGAATGGGGGGCTCGATTCATGATTTATAGATTCTGCACTTGGCAGCTCTCTGGTCTCAATGGTGGCATCATGCAGATGGATCTGGTGCTTTCTGGGAGCTGCTCAGTGTTTTTCACTTGGTTCACCATGGCACTGTTAAACAAAAGCCCCAGAAAAATCTCTATAAGATTTATTCTACAGCAGACAATTAAAAAACCTTTCATGCCATTTTATAGCCTGGTTCAGATTTAAGCAGGTCTAATCTCATGTACTTAGATTCAAATGGCAGATACTGCCACTCTGCCAGCACGCTGAATGACACATTTAACTGGGGTGGATGGCACTGAAGGTTTGAAAAATGGGTTTCTGTGTGTATTTTGGAGGGTTCAGAGCTGGGATTGGCCCTTTTTTAAATCCTGTTGGCATCTGCATCACCCCTCTATGTTAATTCTTAACCTCACTGTGCTGCTGCTTTCTTCCAGACCAGAGGAAGCACCCCTGCTGTGGTGTCCTTCCACAGAGGCTGTTCCAGGGGCTTGGCTGATCCAAGGGCAGCTCAAATCTGCAGGCAGCCCTGGCTGAGCCTTCCCCCAAAACTTCAGTTGAGTTATCTTTGGAGAAGGGCCCATGTGGTTTTGGGCTGTGGCTCTCCAGTGCCCCTTCCCTCACTGTGCAAGGATGGGGCTGTTGGATTGGATCAAGCATTTCTGGTTGACATCTGACCTACCTCCTTACACTGAGGGATCCTCTTGTGTAGAGCAAGGGCCTCGAGCAGCCGTTGTAGCTTCAACAGCAAGGGGCTGTGATGTGTCTCTCCATGGGTTGCTTGTGTTGGTCCTGCTTTCTGGATCAAACCCTTCCTGATGAGGCTGCACCCCGTTTTAGGGTCAGGAACTGCCTGGCGGTGCCTCTTTCCTGCTCCTCAATCTGTTCTGACCTGAAGATGGCCTCCTGCCTGTTTGTAGGCTGAGAACTTTCCTCCTCTGGGTGTTTCTTGGGGAGTTTATGCCATAGCACTGATCACATCTCCAAGAAGCAGCAGGACTATGTTGGGTGTTTGCTGGCCCTTGTGGAAAGCAGGGATGTCAGAGGCTACCATGGATAAAACTTTTACAAGGTTTGATCCTGATTCATGGGGCTTCAAGCAAACCCCCCTGTGTGGGCATCAGCAGGAGCATCCCAAACACACCTCCCTAATGAAGGGGCAGGGCTTATTCCCACACCCCCTCCCTTTCACCTCACGTTGTACTTCATTTTTTTGGTGAAAACCTGTCAGGGGCAGCTGCAAGCAAAGCAAAACCCCACCAAGGCTCATCTGCCAGCGAGTGCCTGCAAACTGAGCTGCAGACTGTGCTTGTGGGGTGCTGCAAACCAGAGCCATGGCACGCCCAGGATGTCACCGGTGGGAGCACCAGGATGCTACTCCACAGCCAGACCTGACACTGCTGGGGAAAGCGAAATAAACAGCTCCACCTTAAACTGCAGCGAGCACCTTAAGCTTTCTCCTGGCCTCCTGCCACCGAAACTGCTCCAGGCTGAGCCTTAATCAGAAGGAAGCCTGTGCTTTGCACTGTGGGGGAAGGGGTGGCCAGAAGGACATTTTTCCATTGATTTTTTAATTTTAAAAGTTTATTTCTTGCATGGTAGTGGGGTTTTGGTTGGTTTTTTTTTTTCCTCCCCTTGACACAATAAATTTCAAATTGATTTTGCAATCCTGTCTCCCCTATCCTTGCACTCTCCCTTTCAAAGGTAATTGAGGAGAGGTTTCATTTGTCCCCCTGGCATCCCCTGGTCACCTGTGATGTTCCTTGAAACGGGTTTCCACAGCTGGGCCTTGAGCAGGGAGACATTTGGGGAGGTGAGCAGCATTCAAGGACACCTCTTCCCCCTTTCCCTCCCCCACAGGCATATTTTGGGATCAAGGATGTGTCTCCTCCCTGGGGGGCTCTTGGATGGAGCCTGGATACCCTTTGCAAGGCACCCACAGCTCCCCCAGCCCAGCCGACCAGAGGGTCTATTTTTCACCAGGCATTTCCTGCTAATCAGACCATTAGTTCTTGTGCTGATTAACCAGCTAGTTCTCAATTTAATTAAAACATACGTTTTTTGGAAGAGCCAGACGTTTCAATCATATTTCATTCTTATCGTTCCAGATCTGATTGGGATTAACCATAAGCATTAGGATGAAACCAAAGCAATTAACCCTTTCCCTTGCTGAGGGGGGGGGGGAGGGGGCATCTATTTGCTGATTGACTGTTCTCCCAGGGAAGCTGGAGATTTGTATAATGCTGCTTTGCACCAAAGCCTGAAGATCTCAAGACATTTATCCTTACTTTCTCAGGCTTTCATTCAAATACAATGCCAAAAAAAAAAATATTCCAGACAGGAATCTCAGCACAAAAACAGTATTGCTTTGCAGAGAAAGAAATGTAGGGCTGGATCCTGGTGGGTGAGCAGGGCAGAATGGGTGGATTAGGTGAGGTTCCTTTGCCCTACCAGCCCCTGCCAGTGCCATGGATGGTATTCCTGTGTGCAGCCCACAAGAAAGAACCTGGAAGAGGCTTTGCAGGTCACACCATGTTTCTAGAATGTTGGGAAGTGGGAGACTCCAGCAGCCAAGTAGGAATTTAGGGTAAGGAGAGACATGGTCTGTCACAATTAACCCTGAGTAGTGGGTGTGTGACGACAGTAATGTTCAGATGTTTGTTTTACAGTGAAAATAGTGCTGGGCTCACCTGGGAGAGGGCCTGGCTGTACCCAGCCATGCTGGTCAGATCCAGGAGGAGGATGCTGAGCCAGCTGAGCACCCACAACCCCCACACCCGTGGAACACCGACCCCACATGCTGCAGGGGAATTTGGGACAGGGCTCTTTGTTTTTGTTTGGTTTTTATCTCTTTTGGTATCTCATTACCAGCCTCAAAAATATTTGGCTATAACTTACTTTTGAGGTTTGGGATAAGTCCAGGTACTCCAGCAAGAGAAAAGTCAAAGCTAAATAAACGAGTTCAAGTTCAAACCTCTCCAGCCCCAGCGGTGGGGCGTTCCCCTGACACCGCCCGGGAGGCCTGGAGTGCTGGGAGAGCCCTTCCACAGGGAAACTGCTTCACAAAAGGCTTTGGAAAGTATTTTTCAGACGCAGCTAATGGGTGATCTTTCATCTTGCAAAAAAACCAAGCTAATAATTTGCTCCTCTGCATATCCCCATGATGGCAAGCTGCACCTCTTGGGTTTTATTCCTCCCCTCCCCACCCGACCGTGTTTCCCACGGCCCCTTGGGGCACAGCCTGATCCTCAAAGTGTGTTTTATCCCACCACCAGCCTGGAGTAACTGGGATGTTTGTAATACACCTTCCTCTTTGCTTTGTGATCCCTGTTGGGGGGTAGCCGCAGCCCTGCCCTGCTCCCCTCCTCCCATCCCAGGTTAAACCCTCCCCGTGCACCGCCCCAAACACAGAGACACCCGTGCAGCAATACGGGGAACCCTCGGTCACCCCACAGCTCTGAGCCTGGGCAAAGCTTTTTTAAGCCTCGAGAACACTGAGGCATCTTCTCCCTGCTTTGCAGGCTGCAGGGAGGATCCCCTTCTGGGCTCCTCCTGCACCTGCCTCACCCAGCACCATGGTGGATATAAAGGGATCCTGCGGGGTTTAGGGAATTGCACAGCCTGCTCTTTTTTGTTTCAGATATTGCTTCCATTAGGAATGATTTCCTATATCCCTCTTCCCAAATACATATGGCCACGTAGAAATAAACAAACACAGACTTACATACTGGAAAAGATCTGCCTGAAATCTCTCAGATGGGATCACATTCAGTCCCAGTGGGAATATCCACGTGGCAGTGCTGGGCAGCCTCTCATTCTGGTGCTGGCATGGACTGGTGTTGGAGATGGCAGCCTCTCACCTCAGCTCTGCTTTCATTTTGGCCATCCCCTGAGAGTTCTAATGGCACAAGGATCATAGAATCATTAATGCTGGAAAAGACCTGTAAGATAATTGAGTCCAACCATTAACCCAGCACTGCCAAGCCCACCACTAAACCATGTCCCTAAATGCCAAATCTACACATTTTTTTAACACCTCCGGGAATTGCGATTCCACCACTTCCCTGGTCAGGGTGGTGCAGGCCTGGCAGTTTATGTTTTCCATAAGTAAAATTTCCTCACCTTTTTAATGGACACAAATTGCATTTGCACTGAAGGAATTGCCCCATGGTGTGTGCCGCTGCTTCTGCCCACTCCATAACCTCTGTCTCTACATGGGGACAGGATGTTGCTGCCTGGCCTTTGGCATGATCCCCCAAAGTGGTGTCTGGGGCTGTGGAGAGGTTAGCTCCCATGAAGGTGTGCATGGACGTTCTTGCACCACGGGCTGCACACACAGGAGCTGCTTTGCAGAGTCATCTATGAGGGAGACGTTGGCTCTCTGTGCTTGTAGCACATTTTTCTGCTTGAATTGCTGTAACATCAGCCAAATGAGGAGGGACTGCAAATGATCACAAAAGCAAGGGAACTCCTAGGGTTCAGCATGCCGGGAATATCAAGCTACTGTCTGGAAAAATACAAAAAACACTGTTGATTCATTCCTGCAGCCTCTGACATATAAATTAGGTAACTAATCTGACCTGTGACTGTTTCTCCAAGAGACCAGCTGAGACATGACAAATATGCCCTTCAACATACCAGGGCTGATTACTAAGAGTGCTGTGGGAATAGCTCAGAGCCTCAGTTACATTTTAATAAATGAGATGCCACTTAAGGAAAACCATGGTGCTGTCAGAAAGCTCTTGGGTCCCATCCACCTGGCTGCAGAGGAGCTGTGCCAAGAGTCCTGGGCATGGTGGGTGGGTGATACTCTTAAAGAGTGTCTTTAAGGAAAATCCTTGCTCTCATTCATAAGAAAAGGACCTTGGACTGTTTTTTGTTTGAAGTGTAGGGTTCAGGTTTGGGTGGGTGGTCTTTCCTGGTCATCAACATGGATATAGGGTGTCCCTCTCGCTCCTGGGGTGGATGAAGGTGAATTTCCACTCTCTATGACCATGAACTCCTATACCCAGGAGTCAAACCTCCCCAGCCCTTGATCTCACACTATCAGTATTGCCACTGATGAAAGCGGCTTTACAGATATGCAAAAAAAAAGTCATTTCACTGCCATCACGCTGAATTTATTGCATGTTGATAGACCTCGGAGCAGGGTAGCTCCCACCCCCCTCTGCAATGCTTCTGAATGACTCGTGGGAAATGCTGGGTTCAGCACTTGCTGGGGAGGGGCTGGGCAGAAAATACTTGTTTGAACTATTCCCTATTTGTGTTAAGGCTATAAAACCCGTTCACGTGTCCCAAAGCCTGAGCTATAAAGTGGCCAAGCCCCAGATGAGGAGGTGGCTTAGGGGTCTTGCTGGTGGGGGCGTGCCAGCAGTGGTGGTGGTACCTGGGCACTCTTTGGAAAGCAGCAGGGCTGGGGCAATGAATTAAACCTACTCCTCCAGCTGAGTGCAACACCTTGCACCACATCATTCCCTGCAAAAACAAGGACAGGAGCATGGCAGAGGCAGCACAACTTGGCTGAGGCTCTGCCGGTGCGCGTGGCTGTGGTTGGAGCTGGGAGAGATTTTGCGGTGCCCATGGCATGAAAGTCAGAGGTTTACCTGGACAGATTTTCACTTACTGCCTGTTCACATCTATGGACAGCTCAGACATTTGTGGCTGACATCACTTGTGCTTATATGCCCCTGCTTAACTTTGCTTCCTGCTCCACTCCTCCACCTGCCCCGCTTCCCTGGGAGCGCCTGTGCAGAATGTGCCATCACCTGCCTGGTCCCCTCCACAGCCATACCTGCCACTGGCTGGGTGGGAAGGGTCTGAGTCTGTCCGTGGGCATCCTGCACCAGCATCTCCCACCCTGCTCGAGGGTGTGGATCCAGACACAGCCAAGGCCCTGACATTGAGTGCTTCCAGGATCAATTTTTCCCAGCAGAATTACCCAGGCTCAGCTGACAATTCTATTCCTCTCCCATCTGCCCCAGCCATTTCAATTCGTGAGTTCCAACATGCAATTTCACCACGAGTGGCTTTGTTTCAAAGAGTGACCAAACTGCAAATCAGCCCCTTCAAATCCCCAGTCATGCGCTTTACATTAAGCAATTAAACTGGGCAATAAATATCACTTTGTTGTGAAGGAGCTTCCATTTCCTTTTCTATTTTAATAACAATAATGGTCAAACTTCTGTTCAAGAAGCATTTTCTGGTTCTATTAGGAAATGTGCCAACCTATTCAAAGAGACACAAGATTTGTATGGAGAGGTAATGGCTTTTATTAAGCCAAATTATATAATTAGTGAAAAAACAGCAAAGCTTTCAGGCACACAAGCCCTTCTTCAGGTCTGGGGAGAGGCAATGGCTCCTGGCAGCTGCAGAACATCTGTATGGCAGGGATTGCTCTAGGCCAGGTCTCTTTGATCAACGCTGCTCTGCCTGGGGCAAAGTGTCTGGCACTGGCTCCCACACTTTCCTTGGCTGAGTTTAAGGGGGGCAGCTCTAGTTTGGACAATGTTTCCCCTCAGGTTACACTGAGCACAGTTTCAGGGTTAGGTGTATAAGTTTTGGGGTTTTTTTTCCAAGTTTATCTTACAGCTTTTGGGAGGACCTCTGACCTACAGCAACCACCTCTCATTCGGTGTTGCAGCGTATGAACAAAAACCTGTGTTAAATACACACAGACCTCAAATGGTCTGTCTCACATTGCATGCCAAGGGCTCAGGTTTTTGTGGTGGTTTTTTTTTTTTTTCTAATGCAATTTTCTGAACATGCAATATGAGCACACAGGATTCCCACAACTTCTTCTGGCACAGCCTTTGCTTCGTCTTTCAGACTGGAACCCTCTTGGGGCAGGGACCATGGTTTTAATTATGTACAGCTCCCAGCTGAGCAGAACCATCAGTCCCCATTAAGTGAATAAATAATTACTTCAGTGAAGCACAACTCACTCCTGGCTCAAACCCATTACTGAAGTGTTCGTAGGTCATGGTGTATTTGTAAGCATAACTTAAATAAGATACGCATTTTGGACAACCTATCAGCAAAGATGTCAAATTACCCTCCAAATCCTAATGTATTTTGGTGGCAGATGCTTCATGTTATTAGTAACACATATTCTTTGTTATCTGCCAGTGCAGGAGCACAGAACTGTGTCACTGGACTCCACATGAGGATGTCCCAAGAAATCCTTCAAAGCAGGGAGAAGAGCCAGGTGAAACTCCTGACATCTCACACCACTGGCCTTGGCCACTCCTCCTCAGCAAAAATTCAGGATAAACCGCTCTTCATTCAAGGTAATAGGTCCCACAAAAAGGTGTTGTGGTCCTGGACTGCTCCCAGCACCCATGCAGGTTAACACCCAAGTTGGTCAGGTGCTGAGGAGAGGGTTTCCTCACCTAGGTGTCTTATCACAGCCCTATAATGTGCAGAGACTGCTAAAGCTGAATCACCTGTGAATGTTGATTGGGTTGTGTCTGCCACATCCCCTTTTTATGCCAGTCACTAATTTGCAGAAGAGCAAGAGCTAGATGGGAAGAGGATAATTAAAATGGGAAAATACTCCACAATCCCCAGGAGAAAAAGACAGATGGCAGAATGTAATGCAGGATTCAAAGTTGTTTTACATTTTGCCTGGAAGCTCCTGAATGGTGTCTATCCACGGTTTATTTGTGATCAGACCTTGGAGCAATAGACAAACTTCCCTGCTTCCAGCAGGGCTCAAGCCCTACAGACTAAAGGTTTTTTCTCTTCTCTCCCGTCCAGCTCTGGAGAACAACTGACACTTGGCCTCTGCAGTGGTGTTGGAGGCTCACTCTGGCTGGGTCCCAGATCATCATCATCTCCCATGATGATGTCTCCTTGCTGGCAATATCTTCCCACCAAGTCCAAGAGTTGCCAGCCCTCACTGCAACACTCCCTATTTTATATCCCTGTAAAGCTTTTGAGCAGCTGTTTCAGATTCACCTTCAGCTGAAGCCTCCATGCCCAGGCACACTGGACATTGCTCCAAGTGTTTCTGGGCTACTCTGCCACGTCAGTCACGCTTTCCTCTCTCGGGGTTTTGTCACCACAATTTCCCCAAGAGCTGTGTGCACTGGGGCACTGCTGATTAAACAGTGAAGCTTCCAATTGTCCTTATGATCCCATCCTGTCCCTGTAGACAAGGCCATACATCCCCCATGTGCCACATCACAGGAGCAGCTTCTCTGTAGTTCCTGTATCTCCCTGGCACTAATCACACCAGTAACACCAAGTGTTTCAGGCAGGCATCAGCTTACAGATATTTTATCCAGGCTACATAGAATATCCACTTCATACCCTCCAATGCCACATGCTGTGTATTAGGCAAAGGATTGTTCAAAGAAGAAAAAGGATAAAAATCACAAATGTTATGAATACAGAGCAGGCAGACATCAGAGAATACTCAGACCCACACAGTTAGGAATCTTTTTGGGTAAAAAGGCTGAGATTATTGCAGGAAGTCTGAGAACAATGCTTGACTATTTAAGGACAACTGGTGTTTCCTTTCCAAACATCAGCACTATTTATTTGTTTTGGGGTCCAGCCAGATCTCATTTGATGTCTGCTCTCCTGTTAAGGTGGAAAAGTATTTGCAAGAACTTGCTCAATGCTACCAAACCAGAACTGGCCTATATATATTTGTGCGCATTAACGCCTTGGAAACCATCCATGATTGCCACACGATGTTGTGGATACCAGAAATATAAATTAATTAAAAAAGCTGTAGAATTTTTGAAAAAAGGTACAGTGAGGATCATTAAAATGAAATGTCAGAGATCACCAGCAGTTGGGAAGATGCTCTCTGACCGCTTTTGCATTGTTCTAATACTCCTCCCAAGACACCAGCACTGGGTATTGAAAAAAACCCAGAATATAAATGACCTTTTGTACTGCCCCAGTGTGATGTCTTGCCTATGGAAGAAGGGTATTTTCTAGCCCCACTCCTTCCAGAGCAGGGCTGCAATCAGCTTCTGTGCAAACCCTACCACTGATTTCCAATATTCTCTATAATAATATCAGATTTCAAAGCACCATCCAGAGTTCATCCCACACCGGCTTCAAAAGTTTTATTACCATGATATTCTGTAAGGAATATTTTAGTCTAAATCATTATCAGGCTAGCTGACAACTTGAGGAAGCAATGGGGAATATGGTGGTCCTGTTCTGCTTCCAAACAAGGAGACAACTTTCACTCTGTCAGTGTTGGGCTGCAGCATCTCTGCTATGGAAAATTTCATTTTTCATTCAGTCTCCATATCATAGCAAACAGAAAGGAGTCATCCCTGCACCTCAGCAAGGCAATGCAACACTGCACTACAGAGTACTGTGGCATCTAAAACAGTGAGATCTGTGGTCGCTGTACTCAGCACTGACATGATTTCAAAGAAAATTACTTCATGTAATGCATGGAAGAAAAAAACCCAAAGCTCTCAGGTGACTGTGGTTTGCTCACAGGTTGCCATCACCAGTTCCATGGGGGATAATGAGCACAACCAGCCAAACACTCCCATTTCCACACTTTGATGTGGTCAGGGCACTTTTTGCTGAGATGGGAACAGGATTATCATTCCTGTGTTCATGAGTTAAGTCTGCTCCTCCCTTATTTTTAAAAAAACCCTGTAAGTCTCCCCAGACTAAAGAATGAGAAATATTTTCATACCAGCAGCACAGCTTTTCTTATGCTTTATGTCCAGCCTCACCTAACATATAAAATCTGTCCACCACCCTGTCATAAAACCAGAGGTGCAGGTGAAGACTCGTGGGACAGCTGTGAGGGTTAAGTTCCACAGACCTCAGTAATTCACAGGAAAGGACAGGGCAAGCTCTGTTTGCATAAACTGTTAAAGGGTATTTCCAAATACTAACCATGGTACCAGAAATCACAGTTGCTTCACCAATTACAGGCAACACAAAAACATCAAAGCTTTTTTTTCTGCAAATCAAATTCCAGTATAATCAACAATTTAACCCTTTCCAGTAACCAGAAATCAAGGAGCCTCAGCAATTAGGCTAGAAAAGGGGAAAGAAACAGATGAAGCCAAAATAACAGTAGCACATTTGGCCAGCCCTGCAGAAACGACACAAAACTGGCTGGATTCCAGCGTCTGGTTGCTTTGCAGCTCTAGGGCAGGTCTGGCTGTACAATCTTTACATAGAAATCAGGCTCTGCCCACTCCTCCATCCTGCTTTTCTTTTAGCAGACAGTGGCAGCAGGCAGAGTCTGGGGGCCAGATGAAGTTGCCTTGGCGCTTATTAGAGGCAAGGAGATTTTCTCCAGTTTTTTAATTAGAAAAAAATCCTTGCCTCAACCCAAACACACATCTCCTGCCCATGTGCTAAATAGCTTAATTTTGCCTTCACTTATAATGCCCTGCAACTACTTCTATTCCTTATGTCATCAGCGATGACATAATTTGCTCGAGGCCCTCAGTAATGAAGTACAAAAAAGGTATTAAAAATACAGGCCACTTCTCTGGCTGACAGGGTTGGTTTTAGTGCAAGTGAGGGGAGAAGGATGTGTATCTTTCTTCTGCCTAAATAATGAAAGGACTCCACCGGGCAGCCTGGAGCATCAGCCGTAACTTCCCCCAGACAGCCCCCACAAACCCCAGTCTGGGAAACTGGTTGGCTTTGGCTTCATTTCCAGCTGGGCTGATCTGGCAACAGGTATCCCACAGCTTGTTCTGCTCTGATCTGGATTTACAAGCACCTGAGATCCCTGATTATAAAATCTGAAGTCCTGAAGCAATACTAGCACTTATTTACAGCAAACTTTCTTTCTTAGTCACCAACTAGGGATTGCAAGCTGTTAATAAGTCTCCTGCTGCTGTTCTATATGGCTTTGTGGTTATAGCCCTTAAATTCAGGTTGAGTTTTCAACCTCGTTGTGTTTCTTTCCTTATTTCTCCTCATTTCTGGTCTTTTGGGCAGATTCTTGTTCTGAAGACTAGTCCCAGTTTGATACATTAACCTCACTAATGACAAAGTTGTGTTTGAAAGTGACATCTCTTTCTCATTGCTGCATTGCCCATGGAAGTGCTTGGAGTGCTGCAGACTGTCTAGAGGCTCACAGTCTTTAAAAGTTCTTCATCCAAGGATACAAGAAAACAAAAGACTGCCCTATGGCACCAACACTGAATCTGCTTGAAGCCAGCTCTCACCATGAGCTCTCAGTCCTATGTTATTCGATACGCTGTGCCTGTGCAGGGCTGGTGCCCTCACACAGACCCCTCCCTTCTCTGTGACCTTCATCCCCATCACCACCGCGGGCAGTCTTGCTGCTGATGGGATTGCTGGGAACCCCTTGGAACACACTGGGAGCCAACAGCCCTGCACCACAGCCTATGTCTAACTCACCCAACAACACCCACCCAGCCCCTGTGCTTTCTTACCTTGCTCAAAGCAGGCATACCGAGTGCCTTAGTGCCCCTAAAAACAGACAAGTACAAAATACTAAAGAAAAAGCTAGAAGAGCACTACTTCTGCTGAAAGACTAGAAAGCAAGAGAGGAAAAACAGAAAAGCCCTCTATCCCCCTCTCTGGTCCCTTTATAGGAGAAGTCTGAGCTGTCCTAATTCTCTCCAGCTGAGCTGGAAGGTGAAACCCACCTGCATCTGGAAACCAGAGCCCTCACTGCTCAGGAGGAGACTGTGGGCTTAAGGTGATGGTGGAGCTTGTGAGACATCGCTGCCTGCTTGATGTTTCTGCACCTCTGCTGAATTACAAAGTGCAAGGCAGAACTGTTTGGTTTTTTTTTTTTTTTCCTTTGCTCCCATTGTTTTAGTGAGCTGTGGTCACATTCCTGGGGCACTGTCTGCTTTTCAGATTGGCAGATTGTAGGTTAGGCTTTCAATTGATTTATGGCTTGTTTTCCTAGAGTGGTTAGCTGGCTAATAGAGAAAAGAGCAAAAGGATCCAGACACTATACATTATCTTATTTTCAAGACCTTTCCAAGGGTTTTGGCTCGGGGGCTAAGGGAAGGCCCCTCTTTCATGTGGGAAAAACATGAAGCAGGAAGAAAAGTGTAGTTGTATTCCCTGGATATTGAGATTTGGGTTTTGGAAGTGTTTTAAATTATTTTGTGCAAACTTTAGGTGTTCTTACACACTGAGTAGCTCATAGGGTTGTGTATATCCTCATAACAGACCCAAGAAATAGGGAAATAACTGATTCCACATTACACTCAGAGAACTGAGGCACAGGAAGAAATGTGTGAGGGCTGGCTAATGGAAAATGCAGAGCACTGACCTGCCTGTGGTGGAGGATCCTGCAGGAGGAGGGCCATAAGTGACTGCAGTCCTCCAGGTGCCACTGAAGCACCCTGTCTGGCCTTGGCTAAAACCTAATTCCTCCCAGTAACCAGGGCTCCCTAGCACTGACACAAACCACAGCTTTAAACCAGGGCTTTAGACTTGCCCCATGAAAGGGTGAGTCTCTGCTAAGGAGCACCAGGCTGTCTGTTTTTCCTGTTTTCATATGGGATAGCCCACTGACTACAGAAATGCTATTTTGCAGGTACCTTCTGGTAGATCCCAAGCAGCTTTGGGCTGATATACCTCCTCGAGCCATTGTCCTCTGCTTGGATAAGATGCTCAGAACTGTGTTCAGGAACATTAAAGCAAAACCAAACCTAAACAGAGTAGATGTCTCCTGAGAAATACGGTAACACAAATAGTAACCACCCAGCCTCTGCTGTGCTGCACTGTCAGACATGAGAACAAAAAGCAGAGCAAGATCACGCCTGTGGTGCACCAGATGTTGGCCTCCACACAAAGGCTGGTGGCAGCCAGGCCATTCTGGACCCCTGAGGCTGCCCTAAGGGCTCAGGGATGCCCATATTCCCTCTGCAGCCAGCACTGGATCTGAGCATCTCCAGAAGGGAGCCCACTGCTGGTGTTACCCCACCAGGTCCCTGCAGATGAATTGATGTGGATGACCCTGACCTGGAAGTGATGTAGGGTGTGCAAAGCCAGTGTGATGTCTGAGCCAACCCCCCCACCCTCAATAATCTCATTTTTCCTTTAAGAAATGTGGCAATCGTGACAATGCATAACCCTACCTTTTGTAGACCTGTATGATATAATTATTGATGCCAAAGATCGTGCTCACTTAACATTTCAGTAATAGATGGGGTTCAACAGATCTTGGAGCAAATGAATGTATTTAACTGGGAAATTAGAAAATGGAAGGAATAAGAAAAAGGGGGGAAAAATAGGATCCTATTACATGGCTCTTCTTAGCTTTCAAATTGCCCCTCCCCACCCCTCCCCAAATGTTTCCAAAACATCAGGAGTGCGACTTGGCTGTAGGTCTGTATTATGTAATAGCAATTTCTTTGTTTCCTCTCACTTTAAGGTTTAGCAACAGGAAAGAAAAAAAAAAAAAAAACAACAAAAACCCTCGCATATAGAAACGGGGGAGGGGAGGTGTTAAGACGACGCTGGATCCCTTTGAGCTATTAACGGCGAATTGCATAACCACTGCCGCGGGGTTGCTAGGTTTTACCGCAGCCCCGGTCCCTGTTAAATATTAACAGTACTTGTCCTTTCGGCGGTATCGCTGCTGCCGAGCCTGGATACGGCCCCGCCAATCCCAGCTGGCTGGGTTTCCATGGAGCCCGCAGCACCCCTTCTCTCCATTCACAATGAAATGCTCCCGGTGCTTGGCTAAATCCATCTCTCAAAACGAGGCGTGTACAGACAAAGCAGAGAGGTTTTTCGGCGTTTGTTTCATGCCTCGTGGATGTGGAGGGCTGTGCTCGCTTCAGCTTAAAAACAGCAAGGCTTGGAAACGGCACCTATTCAGTCTGGGCTGGCAGGTCTGCAGAGCCACAGGGTGCCTTTGACCCTCCTGGCACCAGCTCCGAACCAGCCACCTGTGCAGGGGCTGCTCGGGGCTTAAAGGGGCTTGTAGGAAAGGCAGGGAGAGACTTCCTAGCAGGGCACATCAGGGTAGGACAAGGGGCGATGGTTTAACCCTAAAAAAGGGTAGATTCAGACTAAAGAGGAAATTTTTTACAGTTACACCGGTTTCCCGGGGAGGTGGCGAATGTCCCATTCCTGGAAACGTTCAAAGTGGGGCTGGATAGGGATCTGAGCAACCTGGTCTAATGGAAGATGGCCCTGCTCTTTGCAGGGAGTTGGATTAGATGGACTTTAAGCATCGTTTCAAACCCAAACCATTCTATGATTTTTCCCCGTTATTCCTCCTCCTCATCTCTCTTCCCTCCGTTTCCTGGCTTAAATTAGACTGGATTATTCTTCTTCTGGATTAGATATGCAAAAAATAAATTCAGTCTCTCCTAAACCGTGGGTTTGCCTCCTTTTCCCCCAGTAACATAACTCTCATAAAAAGCTTTCAGTTTTACATTTAAAACATCTTAATGGAGTTAATGGTGCAGATATTTAATACATTGGCTTCATGGGACCAGTTTAGGTCCATGCTGGGACCAGTTTTCATCTGTGTTGGATGCTGTGAGGCTTTGCTTGCTGCTGGTCTCTCAGGGCAGCCTAGATGCTGCAAATCTGCATCTTCAATATGCATTTGAGCTCAAACAGCTTTTTGTTTTGTCCCTAATTAGGCTAAGTAGGGTGTTGGATTCAAGTGCTAATTAGAAATGACCACTCTAAAATATATTAGGATATTTAGGGCTGTGTTCTGTTTACATATTCTGATGCCAGCTCCTGCTGCCTGAGTTTGTGTGAGTAATGAGATGAGTCCATCCACCTGATCCCTTTTAACCTGTGACATTATTTATTTAATTTTTTTTTTTTTTTTGACAGATACACCATGTCTAAGAGAATGTGTTTCTAGCAAGGGGAATACGCACACACAGGGTGTGGCATGTCCATGGCAAAAGGGGGAAAGGAGTGTTTGGCAGTAAGAGGCAGGAACTGGCAGTCAGGATTGGTCCAGCCCTTTAAAAGCAATGATGTGAATACTGAGGAGAGGGTCCCTGGGAGTACCCTGGGGGGAATTTAGGCTTATATAGCCATAGGGTGATAGAGGTTAAAAAGGGTCTCAGGAGATCTGAGCCTTGCTCAGAGCAGGGTCGGCAAGGAGGGCAGACCAGGGTTTAGCCAGCTGGGTACCCAGGCTGGCAACGTGGGTGAGCAGCCAAGGTGCAGGTCTGAGCTAAGGAAAATTGATTTTAAAAGCCACATTAATTAATGTGATGCTAAACTCCACACTCCCCTTACTCTGGGCAAAGGACTGTTGGCTTTCAAGCTGTGTGAGCTATTACACACCTGCATGCCACACCAGTCCAGCATTAACTGAAGCCTTTGCACGTGTGACCGTCCTCATGTACTGCAGGGACAAAGTTACCCTGACCCCATTTCAGCTCTGTGAGTGGCACATCCCTGTACCCACAGCTGGGCACCGAAGCCTGGCTAGGGTCATCACCCCTTTTCTTACATCACTGAATGTGCCACCCCTGGATATCTGCAGTCTCCTTAAATTGAATAAGAGAGTGTTACAGCAAAGTACAGCTTTAATATCTGAGTGAAGTGGCCGAAGCAGGGGATGGGGAGGCACAGGGATGTCACAGAGCCCCCAGGGCAGGATGTGGCTGGTGGCAGTGTAGGAGCTCACCCTGCTGAAGCTGCAGGATTGTTCTCCCCTGCACATGAGCTTTGAGCTTTTCCATGGAGACCCACATGTGCAAAAAACACATGACAACTCAGAAATTTTGGAAGCTGTTGAGAGACTGTTCAAGCACAGGGCTCAACACACACTGTTTTTTTTTATTTCCTTTCTTTTCCTTTTCTTTTTTGTTCCCCCCCCCCCGCCCCCCCCAGACCCTTGAAAATAATTAAATGTGCCCACACAAGTAGGAGGGCCAGGCTAGCCTGGCAGACAGGGAGACTCTGAGCTTTAAAGATGTGTACCTGCTGTGGCTCCCTCCTGCACACCCCCAGTGCTGCACAGAGACTTGGCCACGTGGTTAAATAGCCATGAAAATTATAACCTTACTGCATTTTCACTAAAAATTCATAAATGTTTGGCCAATGTTGGGTTGTGTGAAGCCCAGATCGAAACACAAATAGGCTGCACGTTTCCTGAAGTCCCAAAGCAAAGGAGTTTTTGTAAAGCTGTTGTAAAACCAAGCTAGTCTAGTTACTATGTTTGCTTGGTTCTAGTTCAGATTCATCCCTGAATTTGAACTGATGAACTTCCAGCCCTCAGGTACAGTTACAGGGGATGAACATGGACACATATATGGCTTAAAAAATTTCTCCCTGAATGCTTTAGTATTTGAAAATCATAAATAAGCTGAAGTGAAAAGGACAAGCCCCTCTAATCTATGAGTGGTGTGCTAAATGACGGTGGTAAATCTCTGCCAGATCCGTGGCAGGTATAGCTGATTTGCACTCCCAAAATGGCAGTGATTTTATCCCACAAACCACACTGAAGGTGTGGAGATCAGCTTTTTGAAAAAAAAAAAAAGTCCACCCTATACTTGACCAAGCCTGGACAGGAATAGTCAGCAAGGCATTGTAAAGAGAGTGGGTGTGTTTTGTTATGCCAACGAAGGAAAAGCGCACCCTGCGCTGGCCGTGAACTTTGTCAGGCTCCCTTTTTTTCTCTTCCTCCGCATTTCTTATCACTCCTCATCTATTTATTGCCCTGCTTTGAATGCTTTTATAGCCCCGTAGATGAGGCCAGTGTGTTCAGGTGTCCCACTCCCAGCATCTTGGAGGCCACCTGTGCCAACAGCCCCCTGGGCAACCCCTCTACCCTCCCAACACAGAGACGCTTGAAAGTTATTTTCATATACTCTTAGAATGGTTTGGGTTGGAAGGTGCATTAAAGATCATCTAGTTCCAACCCTCTGCTACAGGCAGGGGTACCTTCCACTAGACCAGGGTGCTCAGAGTTTTTATTGTCATAGAATGGTTTGGGTTGGAAGGGACCTTAAAGATCATCTCATTCCAACCTCCTGCCATGGGCAGGGACACCTTTCACCAGACCAGGTTGCTCCGTCCAGCCTGGCCTTGAACACCTCCAGGGATGGGGCATCCACAACTTCCCTGAGCAACCTGTTCCAGCACTTCACCACCCTCACAGCAGATATTTTGATGAGTTTTACACAGCAGTGTGTGATCCTGAAACCGACAGGTCTGTGCAAGATGCTGAGGCCGCTGCTGGAGTGCAGCTGGTGCTTTAAACCATCCACACTGTGTGTGTCTAACCAAAGATTGGTCCACAGGCTGTGGGACACCCCGTTGGTGGTAGGGCTGTTCTTTTAATCTGGATTTCAACCATGGTCAGGATGGAATAAAAATCAATAAATGCATGCAGGTTTAACCATAAATATCCCTTCATTTTAAGGCCTTAATATTTATGGTTTGGTGGAGTGCAGACCTTCCACATAGCATTTTAGTGGGTTTTATTTGCAAAGCACCCCAGGGTAGTTTTGCACAAAAGCTGCTGTATTGAATTTTCTCATATGTAATATTAATTTGTACAAACTGCAAATTGATGCTGACCTGCTTGCCTCTGATGTGCACAAACATTAAAAGTTTAATTCATACACAGCCCAACCCCCCAAGAGCTTTGATGTTGTGGAAACCAGGGGGACCCTCTGGGACCTGTCAGTCAAAAAAATATCTTCTGTAAAGATTTATCCCCTCTGTCCATCTCTTAATGGCTCTAACTGAGATGTCTGAGCTGAAGAAAACTCCACCCTTGAAGCTTCTACTTAGAAAAATCTGAAAAATCCAACTCATTCTCCCTAAAAGAGAAAAAAAGAAATTAATGCTTTTCAGAAAGAATTTCTGTCCTCCCTTCAGTCCCACTGGAGTTTTCTCTAAGGTGATCATTGAGTAATGACCAGGCAAAGACATTTAAAAAAGTCCCTTGTTGCTGTCATATTTACCAGATTGTGCATCCCAACCTCAAACTGGGTGATCTGAGAAACTGAGGGAAGAGAGAAAAATGAAGAAAAAATCTCATGAGGATGTTCATGCGCTCACCTTCCATCACGTTGCCTCCTGGGGGCTGCTGGGACATTACGTTTTTGGGATAGAGCACCGTGATGTCTCAGCTAGAAACCCCCGTCCCTAGGGGTTTTTTATTCATGAATGTGAGAGCTGGAGAAGCCTTTTTGAATGAGATTGCCATTTTATCAGGAAAAAGGTGTTCTGGTGTCCTGAGAAAGAGAGAAAATTGACATGTTAGTGGCAACGTGGTGTTGAGCATGTGGTTGCAGATCTCCTCCCCAGGGCTGAAGGCATGTCTGGACTCAGAGAAAAGGGCTGGGGGAAAGGAAACTTCAAAGGCAGACTTTTTGAGGTGGCCAAGGTGCACGCTCCTTGCAGAGCTGAAAACACAGGGGTCCAAAATCCCTCCAGGAGTTAACAATATTTTTAATTTGTTTCCAAAGCTTTAGAAATGTCAGACTAGGCTGTCTTTTTTGCTCAGAAATTTTGAGGTTTCTATTTCCAGCCACTGCGTAAAAACCATCTCAAGTTCTCACACGGAGTTGGTGTCTCAGAAATTTATTTCCAGTTCATTTCTGGCCAATAAGGGGGACAAACTGAGGGTGTTTCAAGAGGAGGAAAACCCAGCTTCTGATTACTGAGGGCCAGAGTTGGAGACCAGCTTGCAACCACACAGAAATAGTATTTACAGCTGTCTGCACATCACATTATTTCCTGGACACCTGGCTTTTATGTACAATTAAGGACTTGTAAATTTGAGAAAATCTTAAACTAAGGTACCAAAATGTCCCTGCAAACATTTGTGCCTGCCATTTTTCAACTGTAATAATGGAAGTCCTGTTGAAGCGAGGATGAAAAATTGGTCCTGTGTCAATAACCTATATGAATGATGCTGGAGAAAACTGGCAAGTCATCAAAAGACCCTGTTCTCCATTTAATTCTCTTCCTACCTCATTATGGATTATCACGTTTTGTCTAGTTAGTGGCATGATTATGGAAATAGAAAAACTATTTCTCTCTGCTTCTTATCTAAAAGATGAATGAGGCACATATAATTGGCTTAAGTTATCATTTAGCAGTGAGCTCCAGTGAATTAGGGGGGTTTTTTGTCCTCAGCTTGAAGTCCTGAGACACAGTAAGTGGCTGGCCTATTCCTCTGGCTGTTTTCTGTCCCCAGTGCCCACATGCTTAGCCAAAAGCAATGTGCCTATTAAGGGCTGAAATACTTTTCCCCAGAAAAACCAGTCATAAATAACTCAGAGCAGGCAGAGATTATCACTAGGGCATAAATCACCACCACTAAAACAGCAGCTAAATGGCCTGAGCACGTCCAGGGAGCCGCATCCACCCTCGCTTGGGACACAGACCTCGTCCCAGTGCCCTTAACCTGCCTGAGCTGTGGCCACACTGCTGGTTTGTGTGATCCCAAAAACAAGGTGTGAGCTCCAGGCACCCCGAGCTCCCACCCCCTGGACCATGCTGCAAAAGGATGGGGGATTTTGAAAACATTTTTGTTTTTAGTAATAAGAGAGCACAAATGGAAAGGGCTTTTCTTTCCCCGAGCTGGGCTCTGAAGTGTTGCAGGTGCTCTTAAACAAGCTCTTTCCTTTATGATGCTGAGCTCTGTCAGCTCATGGGCACCACTCAGTTTGCATGCATTTGAGCCCCAAATACCCAGATTTTGGTGCTTAAAAGTGTCAGCCACAATGTCCATCAGCCATGAAGACGGACTCGTCAGTCCTGCTTGTGCTGTCAGTGCGTTCCCTCAGGCTTCAGGAGACACTGGCCAATGATGTTATTTGGAAACCATAAAATGCTGGGACCAGCCCCAGCAGTTTGAAAAGGACCTTTTCACCCTCCTGTGATCTCCTACGTCTTTACTCAAATAGTAAATAGTGTCCAAGAAAAAAAAAAAAAGAGGAAATTTGTTCATCTTGATTTTCACAGTGGAGAAAAAGCAGTGGGAAGGCAAGATGATGCTGTCCCTGTGGCTTATATTATTTGAGCTTAATTCTCGAAGTACTTTGTTCAAAGCCTATTTTTAAGAACTGCAAAATAATAATTGCTGAAGTTCCTTTTTTTTTTTTTTGTAACATGCAAAGCATCATTGGCAAAAATTTTTCGCAGCTTCCCTTGGCAGTCAGTCGGAGCAGCAGAATTTGATGGACCCTGAAGATTCTGAGGACAAAGGCGGCTTGAGAGGACATAAAACTGTCTGGGCAACAACTATCTCAGCTCAAATTGCCTCTGTTGTGTTCTTCTGTTGCCTGACAATATGCTCCCAAGAAAACACAAAACGTTGTTCTCTTTGTGCAAAAGTCTTGCAAGATTTCTTTTTTTTAAGTGAATATTTACTGAACTAAGCAAAAAAGCCAAAAAGCAAGCAGAAAAAAAAAATCAGAAAAATTACAGAATTTTTCTCTTCAAATAACCTCTGTTGTAAAAAATGTCACAGAAGACTTCATATTCCAAAAATATCAGCCAGCTCCACGAGCTGTGAGTGAATGTAGACCCAAGTGAGTTCAGGATCAGGCCTAATTTGCCCATAATTATGTTAAATTCATAAAAAAAAATAATTTGCCATTTTTCTGGAACCAACCCCCAAATTGTACTTTTAATATCTAGAAATACAGCAGTGATCAATCCATTATATTGTCCTCCCACAGTTATTATTTTTCGAAGTGACAGGGAGATGACAGGAGACTGTGGCTCCAGGTTGTGAATGAGCAGCAGGAACAGATGGGTTTGCAACAAGCAGCAATCCTGCTCTCCTGCTAAAAATGCTACAAACAGGAACCCCCAACTAACATGCCCTGAAAATATAAATCAGTGGAATCGTCCCTAAACAGAGGATTTCACAACACTTTCCAGGAAATATCAATATCTGTGTAATAAGGAAATGGAGCTGCAGATGCTAAAGTACTTACTGCACTTTTTTTCTTAATACAGGAACAGCTTCAATTATCCCACTATCATGTACTAAATAAGGTTGATTAATCAAGGTTTAAGATAACAGAAGGAGTTTTCAATGCCATTAATGTCTCATGGGATTCACCCTTCTTTTGGGTAATGGGAAGCTTCTGGTTGTGAAGACGTAGATAATAAGGATTTATAGCACCATAATGTGCCTTGTTTTTCATAAGGGACACTATGAAAACATGGAAACTTGACAGCAAATAGCATTTCAATTATTTAGTTGGGCACTGACATGCCGGGATGGGGCTCTCTCTGGTGCTTCACCCTCACCTCAGCCTTTTGCTTTCTCTCTTTGCCTTTGTCTCCCAGCAGCAACGCTGTTTCTCCTTGCAGGTGTGCCCATCCCCTCCTGGTTACCAACCAACTGTAAGAGGGGGGAAAAAAAAAAAAAGGGAGAAAAGTCATATAAGGGTCTCTTTCCATAAAAGCAAGATCGTGCTGTAGTCAGCTCTTGACCCAGGGTGGTGCAAGCTGTGCCACCGCTCACCCCCCAATGCCCGGCCAGCCTGCCAGGCCATGGAAAGACATTTGGCAATGCCATAGCTCCATCCCGGCAATGCCATCACCCCATCTGGGTGACGTGAGACAAAATAAACACAAAAACTAACTCACAACTGCATTCAAATGAAATAAGTGCACTACAAAGTGCAAGCATGACTCTCAAGCACTGCAGCCAGGCACTCCCCAGCGTCTGGCTGTGTCCCAGCGACATTTTTCTCTCTGGCTTTAGTTGCTACATCCAGGCTGATACATTATGTTTGTATTTTTGACAGGTTATGATGTAAAGAAGGTCATCGCTTCCTCACTGGGTGAGGGCGCGGGATCAAGAGAGACTGGCTGACCTTTTAATTAGGCTCGAGTCTTTTTTCTGCCTCTTCCCACACAGTCCCCTTCTCCTGCCACTGTGGGCCAAGTCCTGGACGCTGCATCCTCCTCACCCCTTCTTCCCACTTTGCTGTTAAGGTCATAATAGGGGCGTGCATGCCCAGTCCACTCACATGGAACATGCATAACCTGCAGCTCCAAATACCTCTTTAAAAAAAAGAATTCCACATCCTGTGCAATGCTATTATGTGTTGCTGGTACACGTGGGTACGTTTTCCCATGGGAAAAGGCACGTTGGGAAAGCAGCAAGGTTGGACTGTGACCACAGGAAGGTTGGTCCCTGAGCCCCCCTGGGACTGGGCGCCGCCTGGAGTGGTGAGGGGTGGGTGGGCAGCCCAAGCAGGGGTTGCTGCACCCACAGACAGTGAGCAATGCCTGGGGTAGGAGCACTGTTTTCCTGTTAAATGAAAGTTTTACTATTTTCCCCTAGTGAGAATGAATTTATTTCCTCCAGCAGGCACTGAGTTAGATTGCTGCTTTTGACAAATGTAGCCAGAATAAATACTGTATGCGTCCCAGATGAGGTTTTTTCCTCACTAAAGTCTCTAATTTCCTTCATACAGAAGAAATACTTGTATTTGTTGCTTTCCCTCATTATGCATTTGCTACCAGGGCTTTTGAGCCCAAAGGCCTTCACTCAGAATAGAAATGCAGCTTCTGGTGTTTCCTCTATATAAGGAAGGCAAGCAGGGCGACTGGAGGATGCATTGCTTCAGCTCTGACCTATTTCTATGCTCAGCACATTTTTCTTCCCCCACAGACATGAGGAATTGTCCCAAACCCCGGGGATACTTTCTCCTTCCAGTTCTCTGGAATGCCCCTTGAGGCAGGGCTTACAGCCAGGGAGCAGAACCCCCTGAGGGGCAGCAGCACAGGGCTCTCACCTCTGTGGTTTTGCCTCTTTAGGGTAAATTTTGCTCCCTGTGAACTGTAAGAAAAATGTCATTTATCTGGGAAGGTGCTCCATACGTATTTAACACTGAAAGGGAATCTCAGGAGCAAACACATAAGGCAATTACATGTGTGTTTTTCAGTCCTAATTAGTCTGAACTCTGTAATTGTGAGATGTGTTTCTGACTTTTTTTTTCCCCCATTAAAGCAATAACCCCTATTTTATCAGGGCTGAGCTAAACCCCAAGTGGAAATGTGAGGAAAGGAGGAATAATTAACAATGATGAAGGTTCTGCCTGCCATGGGAGCACTGCTGCACGTCCCATTAAAGTGTTCTCCTCCAGCACTGGAGCCCTCTCTGTGATGCTCCTGGGACTGGAGAGGGGTGGCTGGGGTTGGGTTGTCCCCATCATGGGGGCAATTAGGGGACTTTTAAGTTGTCACTTCAGCACAGAGAGTGTGTTTAACTTCATGGACCCTACTGATCTTCACAGATGTTGAATGTACAACAGAGATCTGTGGGGATGGACATTCCATTAAGAGTATTATTACTCTTAGTAGTTACCTATGCAATGGCAGTGGCTTGGAAGGGCTGAGCTGTGCACTGAAAAGAGGGGTCTGATGGTAACCATCTCCTTAGCAGGATCAAATATTCAGAACCAGACAACAAATTTGGGAAGACTTGGAACAGCAAAATATCTGGGGTTTGTGTGACAGAGCTCCAGTTAGGGCAGCTCTGAAATTCACAATGGCAACTCACGGAGGGGAATCAAATATTTGAAGGAGAGGATTTATACAAGTTTAAGGCAGCTCGCCTTCCCTCTGCCCAGCACGGGCAGTGTGGTGCCTTCACACAGAGCACACTGGAGCAGAGAGAGGTGACACTGGTGACATCACACATGGACAGCATCGCTGACAGCAACACCGTGGGGTCAGCTCAGCACCCTCTGCCTGGCTGGGCGCAGATGGCTTTCACCACACTACAACGTGACAAGGGCACCTCTCAAGAGCAGAGCCAGTCTGTGCAGCAGGGATGTTATGTAGGATGGGGAGGTGCGGGGGGGTGACACAGCTTTATTATGCCTCATAAAAATAAAGTCAGAAGAGATAAAAACAACACTTCCATTTGAAAAGAGGGAGGAATAAGGCAGATAAAAGATATGAATTTTTCCTCCAAGACAGACTGCTAAATAGGCTCTTCTTGTTCACTGAGGTTCAGTAATGCAAGTTGACAGGATATTAAGGTTATTCCAGGTTCTTCTGTCTCCCAGGGTCATAAGCCTTCTGCTATGCATGTTAATCCATCTTAGCATTCCTCCGAGTAGCTGCATAAGTAGGGCAATCGGTTTAGTATGTATTCTTTCCATTTACAGCCTAGTTGGGAGGGGAAACCTACTAATTAACAGAATACCCCTAGAAAATCAGGAGTCATTTTAATAATACAGAGACACTGCACAATGTTCTGCAATTAAGGAAAGATAAACCTCCCTCTGAAATGAAATTCAAGGGTGAGAGAAGGAGGTGATTCAAGAGAGAAGGAACCCGGAGGCGTTTATCCTGCAGCTCTTCCCTCTGCCCCACTCTTCCCCTGGGTGATGCCACATATGGCTGGTGAGCCACATATATCTGTGGCTGAAGAGAAAACAAGAGCCTGAGTGTCACTGCATCTCTCCGCCAAGCTCAGGCTTTCCTCCCAAATAGCTGCTGAAAAGTTCCTGTGCGTGATGTGCCGGAGGATGCTCATACACTGGGCATCATGCCATGGATCTGATAACCCCCTCATGCCACAGCAGTGTCTGACCAAGCCCTTGGTGTGCCACACACCTGAATATATTCCCCTTTTTATCAGGTCATTTAAAACCCCATCAACTTTCAAGCAGATGCCACAATGACACCAGTGAATAATGTTAAAAATAATAGCGCTCATTTCGAGCCTGATGTGTTGAAAAGTCAAATAACTGCCCTATAATTTGCCACTCACTCACCTTGTTCAGCGTGAATCATCCCAAAGTTCCAAAGTGCTTTCCGTTGCTTTATCTAATACTGCCTGCAAACCATTTCTCTATCGTAATACTTGTGCTTGTTTTGGGAAGTACTTGAGCACAGAGCAGAGGGCAAGCAGGGCTGGGGGTATGTCTGCTCCCCCCTTCTCAGCTGCTGTAGCAAGAAGTCCTCTGAGACTAAATGCACCAGCCTTCAATTAAAATGTGTTAGTAAAAATAATAAAAAAGTGTCTAAATATTTTGCTTTGAGCTGGCCTTTAACAAAATATTTTCAGATTTTTATTTCCTTTTATTATTTCTGCAAGAAGTGAAAAATATTTGCCCTGATTTCTGCTTTAGCCAGAGGTTTTAAGCACGCAGCTGCTCAGACACTTCTTAACTCTTCCATCAGTGATGGGAATGCACTTCTGCTCTGCAGCTGGGGGATGGGGTTTGCCTAACCCTGGATAATCCACAGTTTCTGCAGAGATGGGCTGCATGAGAAAAAACAACCAGATGTAGCATTTCTTGATGTCTGACACATGGAGTGAGTTAAGTAATCTCACCTTTTAGGGCAGGATTTTTTTCTGAAAGACAGAAGGAGAAAGCTCAAAGCTAATATCCCCTTCTGGGGAAAGACTTGCTCTAGATCAAAAAGCCTCCTGACCTACAGCCTGCCGAGGTTGGTGGAAATAACCCACTGCTGCAACAGACCTGGGATCAGGTATCGATGTGTGAACATCCTGCCACAACTGCAAGGTGCGGTCACTTTCCCAAAGCATTTCTTGTCAGAGATATTATGGGTAGATTTTGTCACAAAGGCAATGGCTTCCCTAAGGTCAAGGAAGAACTGGTAAGAGGGTGGTTATTGGGTTCAGAGATCTCTGTAACACCACCAAAATCCGTGGTGGCACAGGGCTGGCACCTGGACATCCTGCGTAGAGAACAGCCACAAAGTGCCTGAGCCCAACAGGGTTTTATTCCTGGACAGATGATGGAGAATGATAAAATGTTCTACATCTACACTGTCAGAAACTGTACTGTAGCATGGGCTGTGTAATACAACAGAGAGGGCAGGGGGAAATTCAAAGAGTGTGTTTATAGATAAGAAGTGAGATTGTTTTCAGTTATTGAGATGAAAACAGCTCTCTTCTCACCCACTGTCAGCCTTGAGTCAGGTATCATTGGCTGTAAGCTCAGTCAGGAAAGTGCTGTGGCTCTGACGGCACAGGGGCTGCCAGTGTGGAGCTGACACGGACCAGGGACCTTGTGTAAGGCATTACAGAGGAAACATCCTTAGGAAAAAATGAAATAGAAATGTTATGGTGCAACTGATGAGTGGAGTAAGTAGTATTTTTACTTACAGGTGAAATATTTGAAATTCAGAGACTGAGTATATGCCATACGTGAGACAATTTGTATGTCCAAATGACATGATTTTAACTTCATGGGGAGAACCAGACATACCTGCTTTTCACCAGGTTTTTACTCAGGTCTTCTGAATTGATCAGAACAGGCTCTGCTACTGGGGGATGCTCCCATCCCACTCTGAGCACACGGAGAGGGATGTCTCCTTGTGCTCTCCTCTCTGCCAGGCTGAGTTTGCAGCAGAGACGTGCTGACTGTCACTTCTCACCACTCAGCCAAAAAGACTGGAAAATACAGATGGCCTTGCTTAGGAAAGCCTGAATAATATTTCATCTCCTTCTCTATTCTGGGGAAACCAAATGAAATAAAATTATTTACAGAAGACAGCTTTATCCCATCTTATTAACAAGATATAATGAATCTGTGAATTCACGGAATAACTCCAGTGATTTTGAACTGCTGAGCAAAGAAAGAGTTGGTCTCAAAAAACAAAATGCCATTTAACCAATGGAGTAAGTAAAACAATAAATGATTGCACATTTAGAACAATCAATAAGGTGGTTGCACAAAACATTACATGATCCAGGATTAATTAGGGATGACAAATTCCCTGAAAGGATAAAACAAAGGGCAAATATAAAATCTAAATGAGAATCCAGTTAACAAGTTGCAAGAGGAGCTGTTTGCACTTAGTGCACCAGCATGCCATGCTGTTCCAATCAAAGATCACAACAGCAATCTAAGCATTCCAAGATGGATATGTGTATTGTGTGATACATGATATAAAAATCAATGGGTATGTCAGGAAGCTGAGAGGTGAAGGGAAAGCCAAGGAGGCAGGAGCCTGCTCGGGTCATGGGGTTCTGCTCTTGTTGCAGCAGAGCTGTGTGTCAGGGGTGCATGTGCCTGCAGCGTCTGCCTCCAGCAGCAGCCTTGGCAGAGCTTTGAAGATCAGCAGCAGGGAAAACCCCCAAGATTAATTCAAAAGCTCGAAATCCTCCTGTAGTGTCTGAATGAGGGCAGGAAGTCCCGCGCACAGCACTTTTCACTGCTCTGCCAAGGAGGCACCTGCCCATGGCCAAATGGGGCACTTCCAGTCCTAAATTCACCCCTGCTCAGCTGGGACACCAGGAGAGGAAAGGCCCCCACAGCCTGTGGCTTTCACCAGTCTTCCATCAGGGAGGTGCAATGCTAAAGCTCACGCATTCCATCTTATCCTCCCTTACTACACATCAGCTGAGGCATTGTAACAGTGTGTTTTTCTAATCTCATCGAGGAGGACTGAAATATTTTCATTTAAACCTCATCCTTGGGGGTTTAAGTGATTACAAAGTCTCAGCTGACCAACAGAATCCCGACAAAGGTACCTCTACTGTCTTGTGGGTGGTGACCTGAGATAGGGCTGCACGGACTCAGTCTGTCCTGCCTCACGACCCTTGAAGTTCTTTAGCAACAATTTGTATTATTTTTTTGTTGTTCTTTTTCAACCTACATAGAGAAATCACATAACTTTTTACGTCATGTGAATTGGGATGTTGCTATACAAAAGGCTTTGATAGTGTGTGTCCTCAGGTGCAGGTCTGAGGTGTGTGGAGATGCTGGTGCAGACTGGAGTTTTCCTTAGCAGCCAATCAGTCTGTCCCTCTGGGAGCCAAAAGTGGCCTGACATGACCAGGATGATCTGAGGTGTATCTCGAAATGGATCTTGTTATATCTCAACAGAGAATTAAATGCCATCATGTTACATGTAGCAAATCACTTTAGATTAGTGCAGTTTAAAGCCAGGTTGGTGTGTTCTTATTTCAATGGAAGTACCAGCCCCTTTTAAACCAGTATCACCATTCCAGCCATATCAGGAGTTGGACTCAATGATCCTTGTGTGTCCCTTCCAGCTCAGGATATTCTGTGATTCTGTGATCATTCAAGGAATAAAATGCATCAGCAGGACCAGACCAGGAATTCCCCAGCCCCGTGCGTGGCATGTGATGGTTGGTAGCAGCCTGCACAGCCCACATAGTGGATTATTCCCAGAGTCTTTTTCCCCCAAAAGCTCTACATTCCCATTCTCCTGACAGCTGTGAGTGGTGTGGCCCCCCCAACCCCCCAGCCTGTGAGTTGCCATCCCTGACTGTCTGTCCCAGATGCTGTAACTACAGCGTGGGTGGCCACTGCTTCTCTCACCAGAGAGCTGGTTTAAATCATCTCGAGCTTGCATGTGAGTCTATTTATTTTAACGCTGTGAAACTTGTTCATTCTCTAGACAGTATGTAAGGGCTGAGGGCCAAAATGTGCGCTGATGTATAGCTTTCGCCATCAGATTTATAATTCAGTGCAAGGGGGCTGGGGAAGTGTAAGCCAGGGCAGAAGACTGGGAAGAAGCTTCACCATGCTCCCATCTGCACTGCATTTAATTTACAAGGTAGATTAAAATCATGGGACATGTTTGACCTCGTTTAGTTTGGGTTGCCTGCAAGATTTAGACTTTGTTTTATCTTTTTGCTCCTGGGGACCATGCAGCCAAGGGGAGATTCATACCAGGAGCAAAGCTCACAGTTTCTCCCCTTTTGTTGAACGACACAATACAAAACGGGAATTAAACCATTTTCTCAGTGCAGCCGGATCAAATTTGAACCGAAGGAGATGCCAGTTCTTCTCATTGATTTCAGCTTTGCTCCCCTGGGACTGACAGTGCAGGAAGGTCACATGTGCAAGAAACTGGTGCATCAGATCAGAATTTCTCAAGCCAGTGTTTTTCTTGCAGCCGGCTCCCGCAGGACACCCGCTCTGCTCAGCTTTTGCTTGATGGTTCAACACCATCTTTCCAGGGAAACTGAATCCAGCATGCCATGTGCTCCAGGTGCATTGCTGCAGATGTAGCCATGCCTCTGGCTGCAAACAGCCCTTCAAATGCAGGGGGAGCTAGGAGCTCCTCACACCCTGTGCGTCCTAAATCATTTATGTTGTCACAGCAATTCGCTGCTGTAACCCAGAATAGGCGCTTGAAGTGGGACAGCTCTTCTCCAGGTTTTCTGATTACTTATTAACCAAGGACATGCCCCAGTTCCTCCTCACCACCCAGTCACACTATGACCCTTCGGTCTCGTGTCTGAGGCAGCTGGACTCAGGTTTTCCTGGGGCAGAGTTCAGGTTACTTACAGGCTTTTCCCTTCTCTGGCACTATCTCTGATGTTTAGGAGAGCTAGGAGGGCTGGGGCCTCTGTGCTCGAGCGTCCTTTCGAGGTCACAGCTGCCAGGACATGCAGACGGTGGCACAGAGTCCCATGAGGGAGCATTCAGGTGCTCTCACAGCTTGGGTTAAAGCTGGTTGGGTCATTTTGATAGCCATGGGCTTTTTTGACACACACCAAACAATGCTAAAAAGTGATGCTAAGCTAAGGGCATTGCCCCTATCCCTCGGGTTCACATGCAGCAGTGCTGCAACCACCGCTGTATTTTGAGCTCACCTTGAAGTTCATTATTTCTCCTCTTCCCACATCTCTCAATTTATTTGGTTTGTTTTTGGTTTTTTTTTCAGTCTTGGAACAATAGCTGTCATTCAAAATAAGCATTTAAATCTTGTTGTGGTGATTAGTGAAATATGTTTTAAAGTGTTTATTACACTGGAGAGCTCTATGTAAAGGATGCTCCAAGTAACCTTACCACTAGTTAAAAAGCTTCCAAGTGCAGGAGTAAATTCACACACACAAAATCAGTTTTCAGATACAGTAGGGAACCCATTAAGCTTTGTGCGGTTATGCAAGCTGATACAAATGCCTTATTAATTAGAAAATCAATCACGCTGTCCAGCTGATTGATGTTAATCCTGCACCGAAAGGGGGAACAATAGTATAATCAAGACTAGATCATTTCTTCCCATTACGGGGAACGGGACAAGACTGCATTTCAAAGTGATTCTTCTGTAATGAGCTGCAAGAATATACACCATGTAGTAAGGGCCCTTTTAAGATGTGGCACATTATTTTGATCAATAATACTCAAATTCATTCTGGATGCTGAATCTAAGGAAATTTCATATGAAGATTAAAGGAAATTATAATATGATCAGAGGCGATTGCAGAGGAGGAGAGCTGTAATTATCCAAGGGGCAGCATTAATAAATAGGAATGAGCACAAACCCCTGTGAAATCAGAAAACAGCAAGAATACACTAAGACTGCTGAGAGTGTTTCACAGTATTCAGTCAGTGTATAAAAACTATAAAATAAAGTTGTTGGGGTTTTGGTTTTTTTTTTTTTTATATTGGTAACAGTTCAAAACCCTAATGTTAGGCAATCATAGAATGATAATTAAAGGACCCAACTGATTCTTCACCTGTTCCACATTATCTGCAGTCAGCCCTGCCAGCTTGAGGGCTGGTAGCAAATAGTCATGGCAGCTGTATTCATGCCTTCCCAAAGCAGTGTGGCTGGCCAAAACCTTTTGAAAAATACATACAAGAATCACACTAAATGATTGGAAGATGACTGGAATACAATCCTTTCAACACGAGTCAGGCTTTGAAGAAGAAAATAGCTCATTACCATGCAAACACATGTTGTCTTGGTTCCAGGCTAATTGTTGTATAGCATATCCTATATAACTCAAGACAAAGCCCCAAGGCTTGTAAGCCAAGGAAAATGCAAATTACCCCATTGACGGAGCTGAAGGCTCCATGCAACTTTAATCAAGGGAAGGGTGCAATGTATTTGTGAGACAAATGAGCAACAGAAAGACAGAGCTCTCTAATATGCAACTTGACTAATAGGCTTGAGCATGGGTGAGGAAATATTCACCTTGGCCACCAAAGTCTAAGGGTATTCACTCTTGCAAAATCTGCCATAATCCTTCTGTGCCAATGGTATTTAGCATTTCTGTAGCAGTTTATGGAAATGCTCCACAGTCCGGTGGCTGTTTCCTCTCTTTCCCATCTTTATCACTGTTTGTTGTATAGGAGCTTGCTGAAAATTCAACAAGGATTCAGGCTCTTCTGGGCCAGAAACACTCAATGATTCCTGCCCTGTAGAATGACCGCTTTAAGTACACTACACTGATACACACTAATTCCAGAGGATGAAAATTCCTAGAGACTGAGTGTTAACAGATCCAGGGCCCATGTTAACCTGAAGTCCTAGTCTCCAAATCAGGGGATTCCAGCCCACGGTCAGTAGGTGGGATCCACTTCTGGGTTGCTCAGAACACTCTGTAGAGCTTCTGACTGCTGGTACCATTTTGGGTGCTGGCCTTCTATCGTGGATGACCTGTCTGTCTAGAGATCCAAGCATCCCTCCAAAACATTTAAAGGAGCTTGGAAATGAAAAAGTCACCCTACTGGTTTGAGGAACAGGCATTGAGAGAAGAAAAGGAGGTGTGAGCTGAGCCACTAAAAGAGAACAGAAAAACCGAAAATTTGAACCGTTCAGTCAAGGCTTCTAGCTGATGCAAATCTGAGTCATTCACAAACAGAAATCCAGCTGATTTTTGGGGAAAGACACTGGAAATGCCAGATACATAATGTGGGAAACAGGCTCATCAAGTAGTTGTTGCTCTTCCATGGCAAGTCCTGGTGAGTTCCCTGGAAGAGCTTTGCAAAGGCCCCGGGAGATACAGGAGTTTTGCAATGGTTTCTGTTGCCTGCTGCAGTGTCGCCTCATTTACTTTCAATATGGGCAGGCACTCCACGTGTCCTGGGATCAAACACTGAGTGGATCTCCATGCTGTTTCATGTACTATGCACACTACAGCTGAGACATTTCCAGTTTCATAATGCAAGAATTCAGAAATAGATAAGAATTTACACATTCCACCACAAACAGATGGTGCCTTTGGCTGGCTTTTGCTGTGTTCCTCGAAGGTAATGCTGGGTTGAAAAAGTCAATCTTTCTACAACAATCTCTTCTTACAGGGGTTTGGGGGTTTGTTTTGGTTTCCCATTCACATTGCACACTGGCAGGGGCTCAATGAACATGGGGGGACTTACCAACCTACCTCCTATGCCAGGGGAAGTATAGATAGAAGATAACTGCTTGAGATGGCCACAATACAAAGTTCTAGTTCTCAATTCTCCATGGCGCCCAGCAGGTCTAGTGTGAGTAGAGAAGATACCAGCCCATATCCAGAGTTTATGGCTAACCTAAAGCTCTCAGAGAGAGGAATTGGGAGATTCCTCCAAAGTCACCTCTTTCTGCAGATCTAGTGAAAAACTGTCTGAAGAAAAACATCTGCTACCACTGCTGGTGCTGAGGACTTGACTGTAATAGAGGAATATTTGGTCAAGCTGCGAGGGCCCTTCTCAGGTGCACAGCAGCTATTGGCTGTGAGGACGTAGCGCGTCTGGATGAGGACAGCTCAGAGGAATGGTCCTATCAGCAGAGCACATTCAGGTCCAAATCCAGCACAAAAGGTCATTCACAAGGAAATGGTACCTGGTAACATGCCTGTGGGGAGAACTTACAGAAGTTTCCCAGCTCGAGCACAGCTGCTCCAAGGGTTGGAGAGAGCTCATCCGCTTGCTTTGACTCTGCTCATGAGCCCTCACGAACAGCTGCCGCTTCCTCATGCCCTCCACAGCGGAAAAACAATGCCACCAAGCGCAACAACCCCAAACCTCACAAAGAAGGACCATGTCCAGGGTCAAGTGTGAGGAGTCGCTCCACAGTGAAGTGATGGTCTCTGACCCCAGCTCAGCTCTGTGTTCAGTGCCACTGATGCCTCCCAAGAAACTCATCACGAGCAAAAATCACATCCCTACATCTCTTCTGATTGCCTTCGCATCCTCACACCATTTATACTGAGTGGGCTAAGCCAAAGCACACATGCCAAGGAGTGTTTGGGACCAGTGAAATCTTTTGGGAGGCAGAGTTGGCTGAGCTTCTGTGGCTGGTTATGTAAGGGGAGTATGTGACATTTGGACCACCCAGAGAAACGCTTCCCAGCAGTGAGAAACTTGAGCGAGGAATACATGTTACAACTGTGGTTTCCTTCAGCTTTTGAGCTGACACTGAATTTATTGGGGAGGAGACGAAGGAGAGATGGCAAGAAACAAGAACTACCTAGCAACAAACGCACTGGGGGAAGCAGCTCTGATTATTTCTCAGCCATTCACTCAGAAAGCAAAGTTATGCAGCTCTTCAAAGCAGCCTATTTAACACTGGCACCACACAGTAAGGGGAACCTTGCCAGCATATTTCATTAGAATACCTCTCCATCAGTTAATAATCATTCTCTGCACTTTAATAGCACTTCTCCTCCAAGATTTCCAAGCAAACCCATAAAAGTCAGCTCAACCTTGGGAGAGAAGTATTCTTAGAGCTATTTTAATGCAGGTAGGTGGAGAGACAGAGAGATGTTCTTCCAAAGCCCTGTATTATTGCCCCAGCCCTGCACGACAGCAAGTCTTTATGCATGAAGTCAGCTAACCAAGTGGCTCTTTGCATAATGATGGCCTGAGTTAATGGCCGAGCCAGAAGTCAAATCCAGGACTGGTGATTCTTATTCACTGCTTTTCCCCTTCTAATAAAAATTTCCACAGATGCTGTGGAAGAGAAGTTATATGCCAAATTCCAAGAATAAGTAAATTGGAAACAAATGTGCTGTGTGACCTAGTAAAGTGTGCTTACAAGAGGACTACTGCTACATTGCTGTAATACTGGTCTCTTGCGTGAAGAAATCTGAACGTGAATGAGCAGCATCCTGGTTTCCCATTCCCCCAAAGGTGGCCTTTTCATGTGGGCCCATTAGCTTTTGAAGAGCAACATCAAATATTTATTTTTTTTCCAAGTCAGAAGAATAGTCATCTTCCCTGAGTTTTGTCTATGGTCCAGTAACTGGGAATTTTCCTAACGGTGAAACAAATACCTATGTTACCCATGTACCACATTTAACTTAATCTGAATTACTGAGAACAGACAAAAAAGCAGAGCTATTAATCTGCTTGAAAATAGAGTAACTTATGCTGTCCAGTTCAAACAGAAATTGGTCATACTAAATATTGTAGTGTATGTCACCTATAAAAAGAATACATGAAGGATCTCCCTGGTACTGTGCATGTGCCACTCTTCAATTTTCACAAGGTATGACCTTATAACATGTTGTTTCATCATAGTGGGCCACTCTGATCTTTTCAAGAACTGAAGTTCCTCAACTGCACATGGAAACAGTCAACAGTAATAAACCCAGTAATAATAATGCCATTATGTTGCAGGTCAGAATCCTGATCCTAATGAGTAATGGTATGGAATACATATGGACTTTCCAAAAGCAGCCTTCAAGGCATGCAGAGGTATAGACAATGCCAGTAGGAGAAAATCATCCACAGAAATACTCTAATCACCATAAACTTCCCCTACATTTATTCCAGGAACTTGGAGCCTTCATCCATGAGGCCAGCTGACAGCACTGGAAACTCCCTCTCACATGGGATCAGAGGTGTGTTCGCTAAGGAAGAAGGGCCCAGCTCATAGAGAAGGTGCTTGGGTTAAACTTGCTGCAGGGTTAAACCAGCCAAGGAGTTGTGCAGCGTGGGTTGGAAAAGGTGTCATTGTTTTGAGGGCTTTCCAAAGCAGGCATTGTGGGGATTCCAGCACTGTGGGTTCATATCTGCCACTGACATGAGCTCCCAATGCCATTGGCAAGGCCTATAAGAGCCTGTGTGCCCTAAACCTGAAGTGTTCCACAGTTACATTATCTGATGTTTCCATCCCAGCTACTCTGGAGACACTGATGTGCATCTTCCACACTCAGAGATAGGTAAGTAGAAAACCACACATATTTCTGGTAAAGCTGAATGTAATCCCATATCAGAGAAAGCTTCTGATGTTTTAATATTTAGTTGGGTTTTTTTTTTTCCTTTTAAAATAACCCCAAAGCCACAAATGCATAGAGACATTTTCTCTATAAGGGAATTCCTTCTCAGGGAGCTGTCTTGGTTTGTAAAAGGGAGACCAGAGAGGATCCTGGAGCCACTTGAAGATGCTTGAGAATATCATTAAGATGGTATAAGATGCCCTCTCTTTACCTAATAGTGGCATGCCACGCACAAAGTGTCTCTGAGGCCATGCTTTTGGCAGACTGTGAACCAGATTTTGAGGGCACCAGGTGAAAATATTGCAGGTACTCATGCTGAGGAACAGTTTCTCTGTATCCCTGATGTGATGGGGCTGCAGCCTTAAGAGATAAGGGGAGCCAGAACAGCACAGAGCATCTTATCTGGCCAGGGTCAAGCTGGCTGGAGAGGACACAGTCAATGTCAGAACAGCATCTTGCGTGCTCAGTGCCTGGTGAAGTGTACAAATATAATTTTTTTTATCAGTACTGATGTCCAAGTCATCTTTTAATCTGCTACTCGACCTGGCTGGCAGCCCATGGCAGGGAGCTCCCCAGGCTGACAGTCCTGCTCACTGCCTGCAGTCCTTTTCCTCAACCAGACAGAGAAAGGACAGGATAGGAAATGATAATGTGCTTTTCCTTCTTTTGAGACAAATGGCCAGAGGAAGCACCACCTTAAATTAGCTTTCATTTGGAAAGGAGTCACAGGATTCCCGGCAGAGTGACTCTGCCCCAGATCTGCTCTGGCGTTACAAGCCCGACCAAGGCCACCAGGATGCCCGACACAATGTGATGCACAGATGCTGATAAATTCTCCCATGTGAAAAAAATATGAAGTCATTACAAACAAAGCAGCCTCATAAACAGGGCTTAGAAAACTATGATAAATCAAGTTCGTTAGGCAGCAGGGTTGGTACGAGCCGCTGTCTCAGCTAATGCAGATTGAGAGTTCAACACATGCTGCAAAGATCAGCATTTTAAACACATACCGTTTACCGGCCTTAATGAATACTAAAAGCCCAATAAGCAGGAGCCAGAGCCACTCAGACATGGTTTCATACAGATGTCAGCAGTGTTGTCTTTCATTTTATTTGCTAATGAGTTATCGATAGCGGTAATTTGCTGCTGATAATGCTGTAGCTTATAAAAGAGAATTAACAAGTTCTGTTAAATGAGGGAAGTGGTTGTTTGCCCTGCTCCGTCCTGGCAAAGGAGCTGATGCCAGGTGGGGTTGCAGGCAGCAAAGGCTGAGCCATGGTGGGGCTCACTGTGGTCAATCACCACTGTGATGCTTGGCCACAGCCCCAGGCAAAGCTGCTTCATCCGGCAGGGAGGGAAGCAATGAACCAGCTGCTACTGGCACAGCTCTAAGTACTGCCAGAAAGGGTGGAAAGAAGGGAAAAGAGCAAATGGTTGTGGTCTTGGCATAATAAAACTACAGGCTGAGTTCACCCTGGTGCAGTTAGGTAGCACTACACATCCTGGGTTATGTCCTCATTTAAACTGGGAACTCTGGTGACTCTGTGCTCTGGTTCTGACCCAATCACTGCCTTCCCCAGGTCTTGATTGACTTTCCAGTTGCACTGTTGTAAATTCTGAACACCATTCTCAGCCATTTGTGGCAATAGGTATACATCACTGTAAGCAGTGACCTGCCCAGCTCACTATAAGAACTGATTTCATACTGTTCACGAGGAGCTTCAAGGAGGAAACTCCAGGCACATGTGAAATATTATTTTTACACATTGCAACTAGTGGGTGAAATTCTTGATAAATGCAGAAGGCAAAATAACCCCATAGAGCAGCTCCTAGCCAAGGGAGGAAAGTATTAGGAAGGCAGGGGTGACCTTTGCCTGGGCAGAGCAGGAGAGGACAGCTGGGGAGAAGTCATGACCTGAAGGTCAGTGCCTTCAGCTGCTCTCTCCTGACACCTGGGCTCACATGCACAGTGATTTTTGGAAAATCTGCACCTGTTCATCAATCTCTCCTTTTATAGGTCAAATGAAGCTCTGTCATTTGCTGGGCACCTTGAGCTCCTGGATGGAAGCCGTGTCGATCAGTTCCTGAAGAGCTGGCTCAGATGTACCCCTGGCACCGAGCTGGGCAATCCTCCAGCTGCACACAAAGTCAACAGGGCACTGCCTGGAGGAAAACGCTCCAGAACCTCGGCACTGGGTGCTGGCAAAGGAAAATATTATTGTTACAGTTGCTAGCATTAATGAGGGTCCACCCCTTGCAGTGCCTCAGATAACAGGCTGTGAGTAAGTGCGTAGTGTTGGCTCTGATGTGTTTGTGTGTAACAGATAAGCCATGTGTCCATGAACCAGTATTTCTGTAGGGCACTGACGTGTGCAGCAGACACTGCTCCAGTTTATTTATCCTAGTGCTAGTGTGTTCATCCCCTCTGTGGGTGCAGGTCTTGTGCACTTCTTGGAAAGGCATTGCCCTGTTTTCCATTTATTTTTCTATAAAAGGCAGTCACACTGATCCACTTTTCCTCCACTGAAAGTGAATGGACATTGTTGCCTCTCAGCTGGAAAAGCCTGAGGAAAAATAGAATCAGAGTGTTTTGCAGTTTGCAACCAATGATCTTCAAGTCCAGTGCCTGCCCATGACACTCTCTGGCAGCTCCTTCACACCAGAACTCTGCAGGGACACAAAGGGACAATCACTGTGACACACAGAAAAAAGGAAAATACAGTTACAGATGTCACCCGGGGGTGAGCAGGTTGCAGGAGATTTTCCAGCCTGCCCATGCTGCCTGCCAAGCACAATCCATGGCTCTCTGCCTGGCTGGCCCAGGAGATGCTCCTTGCCCATTTCCCTGTTTTGTTCCATGTTTCCTTCCAGCAGGATGAACTGCATCTTGGGACAGTCCATGGAGAGAATCCCATGGCTGTGCTGGAGCTGGGACTGACTCAGTTGCCACCTTCTGCCAACAAACCGTGTCCAGATTGTGGCTGAAACACTGCACAGGACAAAAAAAACCAATCTCTTCATGTGTGTTGGGGTTTTTCACCTTCAGCCATCCTCCTTAGTAGTCTTTAATTTTAATTCAGGCTAATTAGTGGTTATAGTTTTAGATTTGTAGGTTTACATGCCATTAGTAAATCCTTGACACTCTGGGCTTCATGGAGAACCAAAGTCAGGCTTGCTGCTTGCTGTCTGCATGTCTTCCACCACAGGGAAATTTAGGGATATAGGGAGTTTGGATTGGAACCAGCAGGTAAGAGACAGCTCCTGAGGCCTAATTTAAGTGTGAAATCTTTGATTTTCCCTCCCCCATTTGCTGCTTGTGGTGCATATGGAAATTAATTTAAAGGTATTGTGCAATTAAAAAAAAATTAATGGTTTCCTTCCTCTGGAATTGAGAGCTTTCTTCTGAGCAGGAGGGAGGGGTTTGTGAACATGTCATTCCTTTTTAGGGGGCTGAATAGAGGCTTCTATCCTCTCACGGCTTCTATCTTGTCATGTTTTAATTAATTTTTCTATAGTTGCTTCATTAATTGATATTTATGTATTACTTGTTGTGCATAAATCCTGGAAACAGCACATAAGAGGATGTTCCCGTTACAGCTCTACAAGTGCTTGCCCAATACTGGAATATTAATAGTTGGAGTCGCATGGAAAAGTACAGTTTGTTTCCCTTTTTCTGAGGTTTCTGTCCCATATGGTGCCTTCAGGGAATAAACAGTTGCTTCAAGAAAGGCTTTTTTTTTTCCTGTGCTGCAAGAATACTTTGTCTGTAGAGGTAAGTGCCAAAGGGATGAGGATGCAGCTGAAGCACAGCCTCTGTAGCTCTGAGTTTTTGTAGGTCCCATAAAACCAAACATGGACAGAAAGTGCCTTCATGTGCACACCCTTCCCAGTCCTGCTGGCGAGTGGTCCAGCTTCCTGCTGAGAAGGGCAGGTAAGTATCCAGGCTGGTTTCCCCAGCCTGTGCTGACACCCCTCAGCACAGCCGGTGTTCCCTCCCTACAGCTGAAAATCAAGGTCTGATGTACTTCTCAGTGCTCACAAGCTGTTCCTAGGCTGGCATTTCTCTGTTGACTCATAGCTAAAAAAAAAAATCTCCCCCACAAAGCAATCAGCCAGTGTCCTCTAAAGGCATGCGGTCTGCTTGAGAGGCGAGTTATGATCTGCCCATGGAGCTATTGTTATTTGAGATTTTATTAATCATTTACTACATTTTATGAGGTTAGTCACCTGCATTGTCTCTATGCTGACACAATAATTTACCACTACAAGGATGAAAAATAAAATAAAAGATCATTTACTGGCAGCTCACAATGTTCTTACCAGGTTACAAAGGCAGCTGGTGGAGAGAGATTTCTGCTGGGGAATGAAAATAAAACAAAAAGGCAGGATGAGGCACAGCCAAAAGGGTATCACTGAAGATCAGTTTTATACTGGAGCGTGTGATAATCAATTATTCAGAAACATGGTGTTGAACTATCTTTCCCCATGGGTTTATAAACCTCTCACTGACTTAGCTCTGGTAACAGTTATCCAGAGATATGTAAGGGTATCACTGGAAGCCACAAGAGGACATTGATATTAGGCACATAATGTAGATAAGGAGGATATTAGAAAGCACAGAACTAGCTCATCTCCTGCTGTAAATGTGTATTGCTCCATTCCATCAAGGTCAATGGTATCTCTGCCAGCTCTCACCAACTGTGGGTTGGACTCATGAGCTGTCACACATGGCTCAGAGAAGAAAAAGAGCCCCACCAGGCAGGTCCATGATGCTCCCTTTCAAGCTGGGAGCAACAAACAGGTTTAAGCTATTGGCACACTGCAACCTTTCTGCCAGCTTGGGTTCTTGTAGCAGGACACCCAGGGAAACCCAGGACAACAACCCCTCTGTGTGTGGGCAGGACACAGCTGGCCATGGTGAGCAAGCAGAGTGCTGTGCCACGTACCCAGGGGAACAGAGATGGACATGAGATTCAAGTCTCCTTAAAAGCATTTTTCAAAATAATTGATAAATTATTTACCAGCTATAAATGGCCAGGATAAATCTGCTGGTAAGCAGCAGCACAGCACAGTTAGTTTTGACAACTGACAATTTATAGCCCCTGGTAGACCACTGTTAAGGATATTACTCACTTAGTCTCCCAATATGACACTTAGAGCATAACAAACAATGTTCCCAGCCTTCCCGTGTTCAGGAGGCCATCTCCTCCTGGCTCCCCAGTGACTTGGCTCCCTGGCTTCTCTAGCAATATCTGGTGTTGAGCCCTGCAATTGCTCTCTGCTCTGGGCATTTCCCAGGCAATGGACATTTGCAGCCCCTGGCTCATCACGACATGGCAATGAAGTGCATGATTTCTCCCTGGATGCAGCTGCTGAGGTCTTGGCAGCAGTGGCAGCCTCGTGAAAAGGTGATGGGAGATGTACGGTGGCCATGGTGATGCACAGGGCGGACCTCTGCCCCACCAGCCAGCGAAACACTGCTTCCTGCTGCATGTAAGAAGAAGTGAGAATTTAATATCCAGACCTACTCCAGGGGCTCCTCCTGCAACGGGGAAGAGCAGCTTGCCTGCTGACAGCGAGGGAGACGTCTGTCCTGCCCACAGGCGGGTGGTGATGCTGGGTGTTGGAGGGACAGAAACGTGCTAAAACACACAAACAGCCCTTCCCCCACTTACAGCACGCATATAAGAAATATGCAAAAGTCACGCATTTTGCAAGTGTAGAGCCTTCCTAGCAATAATTAGCTTCTAAACATTCCCCTGTCCTGTATAATAAATGAACAGCATAGTAAATGTTATGAGAATAATTCATTATTCATCACGAATAACAAATGAAGGGAATAATTTACCATCCGCTAATCTCTAAAAGGGCCCCGCTTCTTCTCTAATCATGTCGGGATGCTGAGTGCTGAGCAAGAGGTCCCTGTTCAGCCACACAGTCCCCATGGCTGCTGCTGCTGGGTGGGTGCCCTGGCCTCGGGGTCAGCATGCTGCTGCTGTGTGCAGATGGAACCACAGAATGTCCTGAGCTGGAAGGGTCCCACAAGTCCAGCTTCTGGCCCTGCACAGGACAGCCCCAAGAATCCCACCTTGTGTGATGTAAGCTGTTGCATGGGCAAGGATTGTGGTGCATCTCTGTTGTACTTTCCACGCCCCCATACTCTTTCCCGAGCCCACCTATCTCCTTGCACGAATCACAGAGCTGGGCATGTTGCATTCCTGCAGCCCTGGCAAAGCCTCTAGTACAGTGCTGTACTTTGCCTGTGACAAAGAGCCCTGAGGTGTCAAAACAACCGTCAAAGGCCTTGGTCACATGGGTAAAATAAAGGAATACTTTTTGGCCTCATCAGCTCTGTGGCATACACACCACCTGTTCTATATACCTGGTTGGGCAGGGGATTTCAGTGCTCATACCACATTCAGCATTGCAGCCTGAATCCAGCCTTGCTCTCCACCACCATCTATCTCCCAGGGTTTCCTCTCTTCACCTCCCTACCAGGAGCTCCCCGTTTCTTATTTCCCAATATCAGATTTCTTTTTCCATGACCACAGCCAATTCATTCTGGTGTTGCCCGTGTCCTTCCAAGCACACAGTGTTGGATCATTTCTCCATAGGATTAAACCCCTTGTCAAAGCCTCCCTCTTTTGCCCTTCTCCTGGGGAACTCAGACCCTCCCTAATCCCTTTCCTTGGCAGCTTAACACTGCTGCCAGTTTGGGGGTAGCATTTGTGGTCTCATTGCTGTGTTATCTCTGCTGATTATTATTTGTTTATTGCTCTTCCTTCTCGTGTGTTCCTCCAGAGCTCCAGATGACAGACAGCACATAAATCACTGTAATGGAGCACAGTGAAATGAGACCAAGGTGTACAAATTGTCTGTGTGTGCATGCAGGCAGATAAGGAGTGTTGGAGGATTGTTTTGGTGCCTTGCACAGCCAGAAGTTACATTGCACAGAGAACACAGGGAATCTGTGCTCTCAGCCCAGGCATCTCCTCCATCCCTGAGCACAAAGGAGGACCAAGAAAATACCCTTGAGAAATGGATCCCCTAAAAAATCGCTCTACGTACCATGCTTGACAGCTGTCCTGATACCAGCAACCCCTGTAGATTGTTTTCCCCTGTGATTTATTAAAAAAGAAAAATTACCTAAATGCACACGTCTCATCCTTGGAAGTGTTCAAGGCCAGGCTGGATGATGCTCTGAGCAACCTGGTGCAGTGGAAGTTATCCCTGTCCACAGCAAGGGGGTTGGAACTAGATCTCTTCCAACCCAGCCCATTCTATAATTCTGTGATTTTATGTCCACCTGGTAGATCTGAGTATGAAACCTAAATTATGATTTTAGGAAGTTATTATTTTTTTATTCTAACATTTCACCTATCATATTGTTCCTGGATATGAACAAGCACCAAAATATAAAAGGTTAAAAGCATCTGTCTATTACACAGTAACTGTCCTTGTGTGAATTTAGCTTGGTGAGTACGTTTAATGTTTTCCAATTATTCCAGCTCCATGTTTTGCTAAACTTGCATTTTTGGAGACTATTTTTGAGTAAAGGCTTCCATAGGATAATCAAGATAATGCCGGCAAACTGACTTTTGACCTCCAACATTTCAAAATATTCACAAACCTGCTGACTAACTGGGTATATTTTTGGTTCTGTGGACTTCCCAGCCCTGAATGGAGTGATTAGCAACAAAGAGGGGATTTATATTTAAATCAGCAGGAGCTAATGAATCTGTGGTGTGTGCCAGCTGCGGCCTCAGAGGAATATGCTGTGGTGCTGTGCTGAGGCGCATTTGACACCTCAGTGGCTGCCACTCTGTAAAACCCCACTACCCCAGCAGCACTCGAGCTTATCTCACTCACCCAGCCACCAAGAGTAGGAACATCAAAATCACACAACACCCCCAAGTCTAATAATAGTTAACGAGGGAGATGATGATCAGACTCCTAGAGGAGATCTAAAAGATGCTTTCTGATGACAAATGAGACAAGAAAAGTCATCCCAAGCATCGCAGCTACCTACCAGCCTTCCTGGCTGCTCTTCTCCTTGGGGCACTGTAGAAGGACGTTTCAGTCTAATCATTCCTTACACATACCTTCTGGCTCTGGAGAACTGACAGATTCATTATTTTATGGCTAGATCCAACACAACCTCCCTACAAGAAGCCAGCAAAGAGTATCCTTAGATACCTGCAGATATCTACATTTCAACAGGGTCTCAAAGATGATCCTTAAAATGCATTTCCCAGAAAGCCCTGAATTAGGCTGCTTTAATGAGAAATACAGCACTAATGTGAACACATGTGTGGGGGTTATGAGCAGGTGTCACTCCCACATATGTGCTCTTCAAAGACAGAGACAGCCCATCTGATAGAGGCTCATAGTGGTGACCTGCAGAGTGGGACCTTGGTGTGGGTTGAAGGGCAGTTTGTGAACATTTTGACCTTTTTAATTGGCACTGTGCCTTCTCAGGCTATATCGGTCAGCTTTGAAGTCTAACCAGCTCCCTTGTGAGGAATTCACATTTGGCACACTTGCATGAGACATAATGTGGTAACAGAGGTAGCTCTATATGTATGGTAATTTTTAGAGTTGAGTGACATTTCTCAAGTGGATAAGTTCACTGAAAAATGCAGGAACCAACAGTATTTGTGAAAAAAATTAGAAAGTGTACAAATGTTTCATTTTGACATGTCAAAAAGAAATGGTTTGGAGATAGGGAGGCATTTTGTTTCAACATCACGAAAACAAAATATTTTGACTTCTTGTTTGGAAACAAGCTTTGTTGTTTAAAAACTGACCTAAATTTTAGGAAAGGATTTTTTAAACCAGAATTATATAATAAAAAAGAGACCATTTCTCTTCCTGTTGAGGAAAACGTTTGCGTTTACTAAACCAAACTAAAAAAATCCATATTCATCTACTTTTGTCACTGTTAGCACTCCTGTCGTGTCTCCAGCTGCTAAAAGGAAGCAACACCTTCATCCAACAGTGTATCACTGCCATTCCTCAACATCCCTGGTTTTGCTGTGCAAAAAGGGGGCTGCAAAAATGGAGTTTTGTCTGTGCCCACAAGCATGGTGGCAGTCCAGGTATGTGGGACCACGGGTGACTCAGTGTCCCTGGCACAGGACACGGACATACCTACCCACCCACCCCAGGGTCTCCTCCAGGCCCCACCACACCTGGGTTTGCCCCCACCAGGGCTCTGCCCTTATCAAGGCTTCATTTAGCCGAGCACATTAATGAATAACCTCATGTTTCACCAGCGAAATGAACCCTTGCCTGTGCCTTATCTCCTGATCGAGTGCAGTGAGGGAGCAGAAGAACAAAGACGGATTTATCGTGTCCTCTGTTACTCACTGCCTGAAATGGCTGATAGAGCTCAGCAATGTGGCCATGCGGCTTTTAATGGCTAATTTATCTGCTTTCGGCTTCCCTTCCCACCCGTGAGTTTCGATTCCAAAAATAGCTTTAATCAAACAGTCGCTGTGGAACCGGCTCTGTTTATGCCTGGCTTAGTTTCTGCTCCGGCTTTGGTGTTCTCAGACAACTGTTTTGCTGGTGTTTAAGCTCACCTTCCTCCCCAGCAACACTTGTTTGCAGAGCAGGGACCCTCAAAACCGTCAGGCACATTCCTGTGCTCAGGATGTTGTGGTCAGTGGGCCCTGGTGTCTTGTGCTGTGGAGACAAAGGACCTGGGGACATCTCGTTGTGGTGGGGCTCTTTCAGATGCCACAGCTCCCTGAGACACTCGAAGCCACCTAAGTCCCTGGGGTATCCTTATTGTAGAAGTCTCTTCATTAACAGCAGATGAGTTTGGGGTTTTAATATGTCCACAGACAGGATAGTTCACCTGTGTGTGGGAAAAGGGCTGCAAGCTGCCTGCAACACTCACACATCCCTGCTATGGCAGTCTGAGCATCAATGGAAACACCTCCCAGTCAACGGAGTGGAGCCAGGATTTCAGCCTGTACTTCATCAACAGTTACTGACACGCTTAGTCTTCAATTTCACCTGTCTCTGGGCCTTGGTCTCCTCATCTAATTTGTTTAAAAGCTTTTCTGCCCAGAGTCTACCTGGACAGTGACACTATAACAATGTCATGATGGGGTAACTGGACCCTGTTGCCACAGAAGTACATCCAGTACTTTTTGCCTCCCTCCCTGCAGACCTTTGGGATTTTGCTGCAAGAATCGGGATTGTAAGGAATTCCTAATAAACAGTGAATTCCTACAGGTTGTTCTGACAGCCTTAAAGACACAAGTGCACCGGGGTTAGCAAATTCAGGTTCATTTGGCTCATTCACAGCACACTGCTGGTGCCATTTTCTTCTGTTTTTGCAGAATCATAGACGGTTTGAAGGAACCTTAAAGAGCATCTTGTTCCAACCCCCGTGCCACGGGCAGGGACACCTTCCACTAGACCAGGTCGCTCAGAACCCCATCCAAGCTTGCCTTGAACACTTTCAGTGATGGGACAGTGACAGCTTCTCTGGGTAACCTGTGCCAGCGACTCACCACTTTCCAGTAAAGAATTTCTTCCTAACATCTAATCCAAATGCCTGCTCTTTTAGTTTAAAACCATTAAGGGTCCTATCACAATCTCCCTGTGTAAAAAGTCGCTGTCCCTATTTTTTTATTAACCCCCTCTACATACTGGAAAGTCACAATGAGGTCTCCCCGGAGCCTTCCTTTCTGCATGTTTTAGCTTATTACCCTTTCCTCCTACCTCTCCCTGTTTTTTATAAGCCCAGAGTGCAGACTGACTCTCAGTGGCTGGGATGGAGCAGTGACATATCTGCAGCTCGGGGCTCCGTGTCCTGCAGCTGTGACTCAGAGCACATGTAGCTGTTTTAAAAAAAAAAACCTTTCTCCAGGACATCACAATTCAAAAATAATTTCCACTTCTATTATTATTCTCAGCCCAAGGCAATTGGTCTTCAATGCAGCCAGCTCTGCCAGTCACTCCTGTTAAATATACTCAGTTTCCCTTCCAGTTTAGGGTTAACAAAAATTAAATTTGTGTTGCCAAATATAGGCAGAGATTTCATTCCCGTGAGGCCATGTCTGCATTATTGAATCCCAGTCTTTTTCATGTGAAACAAAAATATACCAGTCATATTTTTTTTATGAAATAATATCCCACTGAATTATGTTTCAGGGGGAAAGGGTGAGTTTGGGTTTTCCACTGTGATTGCAGCACTGAGGAATGAGGATTATCCAGGCTCCAGCAAGAGAGAGGGAAATAGATGCAGAAGATAACACGCATGGTGGTGTTGCTGATGCTCACAGTCAAATCAGGATGGGTTTGGAAAATGGCAGGAATTGGATGAAATGTTCAGAACTTTGCAAACCTTGATGCTGTATTTGTAATGGTGTAGTAACAAATTCCTCCAGAGGTATCCTCTTATCCCCGTTATTTGTTTTCCATGAACATGTGCTCCGATACAGAAATGGTAATGAAGAGTGGGAGGTTTGTGATTCCATTTGTGGGATTTTTCATTGTCCCTGTCCTATATCAGTCTCAGGATCATCCTCTTGTGGATAATCCATAGACCTAAAAAAAGGAGGCAGAAAACATCGAATAACTCACTCTTTCCCAATGCTTGTCCTGGTGCTAATCCATAATGTTGAGTTGCTAAGCTGTGTCTGCGTGTGCTGCCGTGGGTAATGACATGGCTGGTGGGGCTGAGCCAGGGAGAGTGGGAGCAGGGATCAGCCCATGGCATGGGCAAACTGCCTTTGCAGTGCTGTGCAAAGGAGGGAAACCTGAAAAAACTGCTTTTAACACAAAGAACAGGCAGAAAAACACCGGGCATCACACCCCGGGTATGCCAGTGGTGATGTGTGTATTGTGGCTATGTAATAATTATGATCAATAGTAGTAATGAGCATTAATAATTAATAGCACAATAATCATTATGTGAAAAGTTATTATTAATATTTTTGAACTTTATACATTTTTATCAAAAATATCACTGCTAAGCCTTCTTTAGGCAAATCTGCTTTCACACTTGATGTTATAATAAGAAGTAGGGATCACCAAGAACCTGGTTCTGTGTTATCTCCCTCAAACATGAAGGTAGGTATCATCAAATATGGATCCCTATGTACATAACCAATCATTTTAAATAACTTTCATGTCCTGCAGTGGCATATAGTATGTAATAACTAAAACACAGTTATGTAAAAAATCATTAAATACTTTTAAATGTAACTCTTTTCCTGGCTTTTTGTTAGGACAAAACAAATGCATGAAGTTCCTGGGAGTTATAGCTATGAGGGAAGTGAGCTATCTGAAATATAATTTTTCTGCCTTATCAGACTCCTTTAAAATGACTTTTCTTCAAAATTACACGGAGTTTTGGAATTTCCCCTCCAAATTCTCTGTCTGCACTTTTGGCACTTGCTGTACCTATGTGGTTTCATCCCAGAAGGGTGCTGCAGACAAGTGTTGAATCTGCACAAATGTTTCCAAATCAAAACAGTCAAAGTGCTACTCTATTTCCCCGGTTCTCTGATGTTTAGAAATAAACATTGGCAGTGCTTATTTAGGGCGTTTTGGAGCATTTCTGCGCATGTCAGCAGCACACTCTCTCCCAGACTGGTGGAGCTTGCAATTTTGTCTGGTGACTCGAAAGCGCAGGCTTGGAAACAGCATTTTAAAAGGGAAACAAAGAGAAAGCCGAAGTCGTGCATGGAGCAGCTGCAGGAGCCATATAGTGACTGGCACCCTTGCATGGCACCCCGACGATCCATGGGGAAAATGGGAGCACAGCCTGGTACCAGCCCAAACCCGTGCTGGCCGTGGCACAGCATCACCTGGATCCTGGCCAGCCCAAAAGGGCCATTTCACACATGCCCTCAGCTCTCTACTTGTATTTTCCCCGCAGCTTTCATGAATCTCCTGCCTCTTCCCTGCATATCTTATTGTCTCCTACTTCCCTCAGTGGAAGATATTTATTCCATGCCTCACCTAATCCTATGTGTAAAACCTCCTTAACATGCCTGCTCTTTGATGGCATGTTTTGCTCTCACCCAGAAAACAAATTCTAATATCTAAATTTCCAAAATTATTTTGTTTAATCATTCGCTACTTCTTATCTTGCCTGTTGTCACTCCCTTCTTATAAACCTTGATTTGCTTCTTTTAAGATTTACTGCGACGTACAAATTGTTTCTATTTGTATCTATGAAGTCAGTTGTGAGGTGTCTGGGGAAAATTTGCTTTAAAAACATAATAAGAAAATAAACAACATCAGGGAAAGCTAAGCTGGCTTATTGTCAATCCATTTTTCACCTTAGGAGGATTTCTTTTTTTGCATCATTTGCATTATTGCCTTATTTACATTATTGCCTTTTTCTGGGAATCGCTCCAATGGTGGGACTAAAGGGTCATAATTTGATGGAATACAGTGACGATGATGCCAGATAAAATGTGCATTGCACTGTTCTTTTTGGTTAATGTTACTGAGATAGCAGGGTGGTGGAGAAAATGGATGACCTACTTTTATCCTCTGCATTAGAGACACGTTTTACAAGGTTGTGAAACTGTTCTAAAATACATGCAAAATCCAAATGGGATCGCCCCCGTGACTCCCATTTACACTGGTGTAAGTAAAATTGGAATTGCAGAGTAAAGATAAAGGGAAAAGTACAAATATTTTTGTGTCTGCAGCATAGCTCCACCCTGCTATTCTTGGGAAACTTCATGTCCAACTCTGCTGTGAAATGGCATTCAATCATCCTCAACTGCTTTTAATCATATTAGTGGTGTTATTGTAGCTGTTATCATCTGAGGAGATGACTGAAGCCCTATTTATACAGAAAGGTAACATGATTTGTTGGACCAGCTGATACGCTGACAAGCATTTTGGCAAATAAGCCTGCGAAAGGCTTTGCGTGCCTGAAAACATACCTGCTTTTTTTCCCCTAGACTATCAGTTTGTTCTAATAAAAGGCATTACCTCTCCTTATAGACTTTGTCTCAATTAATTATATTGTCATAGAAAGCAGCTAAACCAAATTGCATAAGATAATTTGTTTTGTCCCCAAACCATGCTACAAGTTCTACCTGGGACTCTGTGTTTCCAAACACAGCTAGAACATCATGTTGAAATTATTACCAGATACATATTAACTAGTTTTAATGAAAAATATCAGAAAGAGTATAAAGCATCAGACTTTGGGCTCTGAGTAAATCTTTGTCTTTGACAGACAGGACTGAGGCAGACAAGACTTATGTCTACCCATACTTGTGCGGGGGCTGCCCTTGCTCAAGATGCATGAAGGGACTGCTGTTGGTGCCGTGTTGGATCTGAATGGGCCCCAGGTCTGTCTCAGTGAGGCAGCTCCTGTATCTCCACCTTGCTGCACAGTTATTTTCCCATTGACCCAGTTCTCTCTGTCAGAAACCCAAAGCAGGAGCCCCCAAACACTTGAACTCATTGTATGTCAGCTCAACACAAGCAAGAACAGTCCAAAATCTCTGGCCAAAATAATTTCTTAACAAGTTTCCATCCAAATTTGTAGGCTCAAGGGAGTCCATGAATCATAGATAAGCAGCCAGACGTTTTCTGTCTGACTTTGCTGCTAATTACAAATGGGCAAACATAATGGATGGAGTCATTAATTGCTCAAAAATAACACTGGGAATTTGATGTAATGGGATCAATGCTTAGATACAATGATGAGAAACACAAGGATTTCAGTGCATGGGCAAAATGCAAGCTTCTTGGCTAGCAAAATGAAAACAAGTTTTAATGCTTCCTTGTACCTTGACTGCACAACGTTTAACGTCGTGTTTGACTTTAAATATTAGAGAATGGCTTTGTTGTGATCACATGCACAGTGACCTCCTCTTAACATTTATTCCTCAGGAGTAAGGATTTTATTTAATGCAGAATTTGCAGACTGAAAGGTTTAATCTTTTGTATACCTTCTCCCCTGGAGAGGTTTTTTTAGAGGAAATATATTTGTTTCACGGCTTTCTATCTTTTGGTATAAGTGCTTGCTCCCTCTTTCCCCTTCTCCACAGCTTGTTTACTAAGGGAGTGAAAACTTGACCTTGACTTTAAGGCCTTTGGTGTTTCAGACTGTGCAGTCAGCAGAGAGTAAGGGGGAAAATCGATGTGTACTGTATTAGACAAGTAGAAGAGTAATGCATAAGTGCTGGGAACTCATCCTGGAAATAGAAACAACTGAGATAGTTCTTAAAGGAGAGCATATCCCGCTGATGCATCTCTTGCCGTTAAAACCCCACATCCCACCTTTCTGCACCCTTTCTCTCTCCAGCTGTGTAACACATCCTTGGAGCCATAAGAAGACAGGGATGCACCAGAGTCCTCCAAAGATACCCACCTCAGCTGGGTGGGAACTGGAGTCAGGGGACAAAGCAGTGCCTTACGTCTTCACCTGCTGCCAGTTCTGCCTCCACACCTGTGACTCTGGATGTTGCAGGGGACCTGTCAACATCTCCAATAAAAAAAAGTATCCCAAAAGAATCAACAAGCCAGGCGAGAAAGGACATCACAGTGAATAAGAGACGTGATGCTGTTAGTGAGGGTGTCAGTGATTGATAAGGTTGTGTTTGTCACCAGTGGGCTCACAAAGTACCTTGTCTATGCCATGTTTTGGGAGAAACTCTGTTGTTTCCTTGCTATTTTTTGATTTATGGAGCGAAATCCTAGCTGAGCTGTCTGAGTGTACTGTTGGGACATTGAGGTCAGAGAGGCAAAGTCAGACTTCATCTGCAGGCCATGCCTTTCCAGGAAGCCCTACGGATCACTGCCATTTAAATGCAAATTAGGTTTGGTTCAATATATCTAAATACCAGTGAAATGTCCTCGGTAATAATAGAAGACTGTTAATACATATGAGTATGAAATTCTTAATTAATTAGATGACATTAGAGTACCAGTTGTGTTGTCAAACCAACTCAAAAGTACTCTTTTGAAGAAAATTAATATTTAATTAATATTTAATAGGGAAAAAACACAATAGCACCCTGAAGTCTAAATTAAATGTGTGTACCTTCATGATTTTTGCAAGTGTTTTACTCATAATTTAGAGTGCCAGGGATTGCATCATATGTGTTTTCTGCAACACTGGGGGTTGCCCTGGGATGTGCACCATCCATCAGGCTTTCCTTCAGAGCCTGATTCCCACACTTAAACAAGGAACTTAGCGAAAAATGTCTTTTTTTCCCTTACAATCAATCTGCTGGAGGAATAAGGAGGGAAATTGCACCGCATAAGGAGAAGACACACTCTCTGGGGCATGGGTACCTCTCTGTAGGTAAGGGAGCTCCTCTGGCCCCCAGCCTGCCACGGGCAGAAGTTCCATGCAAGCTGCAGGCAGCACTTTGGGACAGCAGCACACACAGAGCTGAGATTTGCGCTCCCCAGCAGGAATCAGGTGACACATTTACCCATTTCACAGGATTATCAGGTTAACATTCCCACAGCTGGAACATTTGCAGATATTGCCAAGGATGGTCACGACCAGGGAACATCCCCCTGCAATGAACCTGTGAGGTTAATGCTCTGCTTGTGAAAACAGCTGACTTGTCACAGTAATGACCATTCCTCAAATACATTAGGCTCACGTATGTATATCCTTACTAGCAAATAATCCATAGGTGTCATCACACAATTTCCATTTTCCTTCTTATGCAACAGAAAACAGGCAGGACACAGCTAAAGTGAAGCCCCCTGAGAAAACCATGCTGTTGTGAAAAAACATTGTTCAGCCTAAGTCGAGAAACCAGCTGCTAAAATTAAGTCACTTTTTCCAGGGCAGAAGAATTTATAGACCCTATCTTCAACACAAATAATGTCCATTAGATTCCCTTGCTTTTAAAATTGGGCTCCACTAACTTTTATTTATCCTACTTCCTCAGGACTGCACAAATTAGACAAAAATAGCATGGTAGCCTCTTTTCAGTTTAAGCACAGAAAGCAAGTGCGCACAACATCCAGCATGAATAGTTCCAGCCATGGTTTTATTTCCATGACCGTTTTCAGAGCTCCAGATGTTACTGCTCAAAACCACCCTCTATAACAGTACGGCTTCTTCATACCACTGTGTTATAAACAACACTAATAGTAGTAATAGTAGCGAGTAGTTCTTTAAGTTATCTCATATCTTTCTTCAATTTTGCTCCTGCTACACCATATCAGGATGTTTTGTTGGAGCTGATGGGAAGAAGGGGTATTGATTTTCTCAAGATTGCTGGCTTTTTCTCATCCTATTTAGTGCCAAGGGTTGGTATGAATCGCGCCAGGAGCATGGCACAGTGCAGGCATGGCTGGGGCTGGGGCTACAGCAACGCCTGCTCGCTCAGACAGTTCACAGCAGGGACCTCGCTTGAAATCTCAGTGTATTTTTAGTTGAGCTATGTGAGGGATGAAAGTAGGGCATCAGCGCTCAGCAGAACTGCACAGACAGGTTTTGCATATGGAGCAAAACTGGAGAACACGGCGGGGGTTGGGCTTTTCCCTTTTTTTCTTTCATTCTGCTGACTTTGTGCAAAAGTTGAACATCAGGTTTTACCCAGTGAACTTACATGAGTCTGTACAATAGATGTGCGAGAGAAAAACAGCCTGTTCAGAGCCAGAGCAGTTCCAGCCAGGTCTGCATCACCAACAGCCCCTTGGGACAGTGGGAATGCTGGGGTGGGAAGAGGTTTCTGCAGCTTCCTCAAGACATCCTCTCAGTGTTCATGGCTGGGAAACCAAGCTGGGAAATCGGCACTGCTTGAGGCACTTCTCTCCAGCCTCATTCTGTGGTGTGGAAAGCAATTTGAATGGAAAATGAAGGGAGTTTGAGGACAAATCAGAGAAGGAAAATGTGATCAACATAAGATGTGAAGAAATTAAAGGAGTGGAGTCTGGGCTTGAAAAACTCTTCAGTATCAGCATTTCTCCCCATCAAAAGGAAGAACTTTATTTTCCCTGTAAGGAGCCAAAATGAACAGCAGGGACTATTGTTGTGGCAAGAACACCTGGAGATGTGTGAGCTGCAGCGAGAGCTCGCTGGCAGGGATAGCAATGGCGTAATTCGCAGCAACACCTGCAGTTGGCCCAGCAACCATCTCGCCTCATTAATTAGCAGAAGCAGTAGGTTTACCAGACAGTCCCATTGGCTTTTGCCTTGTTACAGTACCCCTTAGCTAATGAGCCATCCTCTTCCCTTCCTGCTGAGTGAGATATATCCAGTCTGACCACAGAACAGGCACAGAAATCCAATGTGCATGAAAGGGGGTGACAGTGCTTGCCATCATTTTGTGTATACACTCTGTGGGTCATATTTACTACAGTCATGTGATTCAACAGTGGTGGGCTGTAGGCCTATGGAGATAATAGCAGAGGTTCACTGATCACTCCCCTGTCTCTCCCTGTGCATCTAATTTTATGCTGCAAGGCATGCAGCCATGTATGTATGGTTCTGGCTTTTACTCTCCGAAATTGTTTTGGATTATATGTAGTGTATTCACAATTCTGCTTTAGTCCTCCAGGCTGACAAACATGTTCTTTCACCTTGCCTCACTTTCTCTGCCTGGATATAAGACCTGTGACGCTTTCCTTCAGGAGTGATTTGATTTCCACCAGTGAGACAATATGATAACCCAGCTCTGTTTAACCCCCATTTGCACAGCGTAGTCCAGTTATGCAAGAAAGCAACATGAGAATCAGTACACAGGGACCCCCGGGATGCCTTTGCCTGGCCATTCCATGCCATACCCATTGAGCACCATCCTGGTGGTGAATTGCTACAGCAATGGAGAAATTAATATAAGGCGGAGGAAGGCAGCAACCATTAGCAAACTCCTGGCAAGCTCAGCTTTCTTTTCCAGGGTTGCACTTAAGACCAAATGTCAGCTCCTACATGTGGCTAAGGGACTGCAAGCTGTCACCTGGGGAGCTCCAGATCTTGGTGCAGGAAAGCTTCTCTCAGGCGGTGGCTGCCCAGCCCCGGGGGCTGTGCAGCAGGATCCCATTTGCCTGCACACAGTGCGAGCCTTGGGCAGTCTTGCTCAAGTAATTTCATGCACAGTTTGATTCTTTCCATAGTGGGGAGGGGGACTTATTCCAAGAAAACACGATTCAAAATGATCAAGGTGGCTTAATAACACCAGGCAAACGGCAGTGCTATGGCCCTGCTAGACAATAGCAAAACACATTCGGATGCGCAGCTCAGACCTTGCTGCATTACACATGTAATTAGGTTGTTTCCATGGTAATGATCTAATTATGGTCTTCTTGGCTTTGTGTAATCACATTTGCTGCATTTTGGCAGAGCTGTTTTCCTTATTTTTGAACTGCAACACTTGGCAAGATGTTCTTTCTAAAGCCGAATAATAATTTCTGCCTGATGGAAACCGACAAGTCTGTGAGCTTTTATTTAAAGCAGGGTTGAAGATACAAGAGAAGACAAAACTACATATATATATATAAATATATATATAGCATATCTATAATATATATGTATATATAAAGAAGGATCACTGTAATTTCTATTCCTCCTTCCTTCCTACCATTTTATTTTTTTTTTTTTCCCTGGTGAGTGCTTAAAATAATGAATTGTAGCAGTGGCTCCCACATGGACTGGAAACTCCAGAGACCTCTCTTCTGTTCCTGGGGTTAGGGATGGGCTGACCATAGGGCATGAGATTTCACCTCTCTCTGTCTTATTTTCCCTGTCTGGGCACGATACTGATTTCAGACAAGATGCATATGCAAAATGTGCATTATTTCTGACAAAGTATTTTAGCTCCTGGTAAGAATAATACCTTAACAGACAGCTGGTGAAATCCTGCCTCTGTAGAAATCCAAGGGGCAATCTCTTATCGATTTCCACAGTGCTGCAGTTTCCCATGTGGCTGTTCAAAACATCAGATACAAAAAGCCAAATCTAGCAGCATGGATTCTCCACCTTGCTGCCCCAGAGCTGGGCAAGGAAGGTGATGTTAGACTTTGGAGACATGAGCAGTACCTCTTCACTGCCACGCAGGGAATTCTGCTGACAGATTTGTTGTTCATAAGTTACCAAACCCACCCTTCTAGAGCTCAGCTCATCCTGCTGTGTTATAGGGCGGTTTTAGGGAGGTGCAGAGCTCAAGACTCTGCCAGACTCAATGGTCATAGGGATTTACTGTGGTCCATGCTCTGTCGTGCAGGACATGTGCTTATTATAGCCTGTGATCTCTCCTAAGGCAACTCCCTCCTTGAAGCCAGCTACAAGGTCTGGCTCTTGCTTATCACTTATAAAGGTTTTTAAAACTTTCGTGCAAAACAAAAGATATATTTCCAGCTTGAGTAATAAGGGATCTAGGGAAAGACAGGAGATGAAAGGTCAAGCAAGAGGAGGTTGTGAAACCATACTGGAGCAGAACTGCAGGGTGGAGTCAGCCAGGAGCTTGTACTGAAATTGACAGGGCTATTATGGAAATGGTTTTGATTAGAGTTGCTATGACAATAGGAAACATCTAAAAAAGATCTATGAAATGTTATATCGGCATCAAGCCAAGAAGTTAAGCTAAATCCTACACTCTGGTTATTCCTATGAGTCAGTGGCTTTCATCATAGCTTTGCTAAAAGAAGGATTTACTCCTCTGACTTTGAAGATTTGGGAAAACAGGTATGAAATGTAAATTATTATGGAAAAGATTTGCGCTGTAAAGAATTCATTGTGGAAGGATATTGGAAATCTTACAAACACTGTTTGCAGCTCTTGCTTACCGAACTGCATATACACACACCAGAGTCCTCTGATTTTGATGGACAGGTGGGTATGGATGTGTTCTGAATGAATACAATATAACACCCACTCTGCACATCCTCTGGGGTCTAAGGATTGAAATTTCCATCTCTAAACCTTTACAGAGAGTTTTCAAATCCAAAATGAGTGGCACTGAATTTCAAGGACCCAGTAAAAAATAATTCACTTTTGAAAGCAGTGTTTTCTCAAGATATCAGAGGTGAGAAGAAAACCTGGTGTTGCCATTTTTTGAACGAATAATGATGTGAGGGAAGTTTTTATTTTTCTTCATTTGATGTATCTCTGGGTACAGGATCCCTGGAGCTTACAGCAAGGACCAGAGACTGTACTCCCTGCCAGTTTGTTTGGGGTTTTTGCAGAACTGACCATGCTGTTAGCCCAGAGAAAGCAAGTTATGTTATTGAGCCATATGCTTTCCTGTTATGTTCTGCAGGGAATAAAACTAACTGTGATTAGCTATTGCCACTTCAGTTTCAGCAGATTGACACCTCTCAAATGCCAAGACATACCCAAATAAGCCCACAACAAATGCTTGTGAATGGACAGGCAACTGCATAGCAGTCATGGTGAAAGTCAAATAACAGCAGTGGAGTGGGGTGGGATCTCAGGTCTGCTCTGTCTCTTCTCCTGGTGATGTGAACACCTTTCCTGGGGACCTTGCAGTGGGTCACAGCTAATTGACATGTACATCTTCCTTGTGGAGTAGGCAGGTATGAAACATGCACTCTGATGGAACATTGCTCTCCCTTGATACACAGCCACCTCCTAAACGGGATGATATATCAGCTGGTAAACAGGGCACAGTCTGTAAGACACTTCATGCCTCAGGTACCCTTCTCCTTCCTCCCCTCCTGTCTTTTCAGCCAGCCAGAGGGAGGAAGAGGAGAGTGGTAGTCAGCCAGCGGTCTGTGGTCTCAAGGTTGAGAGAGGAGAGCAAGCACTGAGGCTAGTGGGGACCAAATTGCTGCAGCCCTGTTGGCTCAAGGCTGGGACCTCCCAGAAACATGGTCCTCACTGGAAACCCAACAGAAATTCTTTATTGTGAGGGTGGTGAGGCACTGGCATGAGTTGCCCAAACTGTGGATGCTCCATCCCCAGAAGTGTTCAAAGCTAGGTGGGATGGGGCTGGTCTAGTGGAAGGTGTCCCTGCCCATGGCAGGGGTGTTGGAACTAGATGATCTTTAGGGTCTTTTCCAACTCAAACCATTCTGTGATTCTATGGAAAGCCTTCAGCTGAGGGACAGCCCAGCTCTATGAGTGAATGCCTGGGGTGAGGGGAGAGCTGCCTGAAGGGGACAGGTTGGATCCTCTGTATTTTATCCATGCAGGACAGCAGAGTACTGCAGGGTACACAGCATAACCAGGAAGGGTATCATCTCTTGCTTCTCCTCCTGTCTTCTCCCTGTCTAACAGCTCAGCAGAAGGGACAGGCTCTCTTCAGAGAGAATAATGGTATGTTAATGACAGCCTTGCTCCCTGACTGCTGGTTCCTGTACTTTGGCTCTGGTTGTGGTAGGAGAGAACATGGAATATCATATTTTACTGTGAAGGCTGCACAGATGCCCCTGCTGTGCGAATCCTCCCGTGTGAACCGCAGTTATCCCCATCTCCTGCCTTCAAGGTATTGCACACTTGTAGGACTGAACTCAGAGCTGAGGAGGCTGTCCTTTCCATGAGCCTGTGAATTTCATTAATGCCACCAAGGGGTTGATGTCTGCCAGTACCAGATACCCCCAATTTATTCTGCCCTTGTCTCCTGCTTTTGTAACCCAGATATTTGCATAATACAGAGCAGTAATGCCAAGTGCTGGTGCCTCCATTCCTGCTGCACAGGCTCCATATGCTGTCTACCTGTGTCAGTCCCAGGGATTTCTACCATTGGAGGAGGATAATTTTCAGACTGTATGAGTGTAAATTAAAGCTGACAGTCTGCAGCTTTAATTCATGGACTGAAGCTGATCCTTGCTCACACCCTAACCATCAGATAACCTCAGCACCATGATCAATACAGCCAGATAATTACAACTAGCAGAAAAGCTAAGTGTAGGTTTCCAGGTTTTTTCATCAAAACAAAGTCCTAGTGATATGTTCCTGCCAAGGCTTATACAATTCTCCTTATTACACTGGGAGCTCACACAAGCCTAATACTATATAATACTTTTTACATGAACACCCTCAACCAGAAATTCCCTCTCATCTAAATCTAGCTCATCTATCTTGGTATGAATCTCTAATTCTGCATGTGTAGGGGGGAAACTATTTCCCTGTTGATCTAGTGCCAAATTCACTAACATCAACAGCCAGAATGAGAATGAGTCTGAGAAAAAGGAAAACCTGATCCATGAAACTTCAGAGATTTCACCTTTGGGCTTCACTACCTAAAGGTGGTTGATATAATTTCCCACTTCGCCTGCTCACCCCAGATCTTCTTTCTCAAATGTATGTTGTCCTTTTGCTCTTTACATATTTGCTTTGTTAATGATCAAGAGAAGCTTGTCCCTTGCAGGCACTGACTTAGGAAGAAATACTGGCAAGCAGAAAGCCATTTCACACTGCCCAGGGAAGAATGAGGGACATCCTGATTTTCTGTGTCAGGTGGAGCAGCGAGGAGGACACTGTTGCTGACCACAAACATTGCCTGCCAAGCCTAAAGGACATGTCACCGCTCAATGCATGGTGTCAAGTGAAACATGAGTGTTTTACTATTTTCACTTCACATTAGACAGAATCAATGAAGTCCACAAGGCACAGACCAGGGTACCTCGACGAGGACCCAAGGAACAGCTCAGTCATAGATAAAAACTCACCTCTGTGCACCAGAGAAACACAAGTAAACCCTCTTCATGGGAAAGGTAATGTCCAGGTTTGACTCCTAGGACATCTGGAGTTAAAAGCAGTACTAACCCTGCAGTGGCAAGGAAGCAAAATGACTGCAATCACTAATCGCACTGCTAACAAATTCTCTGCTATGAGAGACTTTTGCCTGTGCACACAGTTGTGAAGAAGCCATCATCAACCTGGGCCGTAGAACACATATACACACACACACAGAGCATATGTACCCACAGAGAGATCAATAGATTGCATATGGTGCATGTGGCATAATTCATGACTCTTCTTGAAGGCTGTCACAAATCTGAGATGTATTGGGTGAGAAGAGTACTGGGGTAGTCTTTTAATTAGCCCATGGCTCTGCTGCATTGTAAAATTTACTCTCTGACACTGCATCCAAAATTTATAACCTTTTAAATCAAAGGAACATCTCAGACTCTGAGATTTTGCTAATCGGAGGTGTTAATGATAAAAGCACAAGCCTGGAAAACTGACACATTATTCATACTACTCAGAACTGTTTCACAAGCCAATGTGTTGCCCTATAAAAATTAATTTGAAGATATATGGGGCTCCCAGATGTCTTTCTCATACCTGTGTATTATCTGCTTGGTGCTGGGAAAGCTGCCCTTTGCCCATCTGTGGTGAATTCTTCCCAGGACTGCTGTTGAATGAGCAGAGTAGGGCTGTTATAAGGCCTTCAGGCACATCCATACCAGAGGGGAACAGTTCCTGCTGAACACACCCAGGGCTCAGCAGCCTTAATAAGCACTAGACCCCAGGAGAACAAGTATGGCATTGGCTCGTGGGCATTCAGGTTGTTGGAGTAGATGACTGTGGCTCTTGGCCACATGAATATTTTGTTTCAGTAACACACAAATTAGGGTTTCTTGGCTTCTTAGCAGCTGTTGCCAGATGTGCCCCACCTTTTCTTAGGATGGGAAAGAGAAAAACATTATTTTTCAAAGCTGGTTTGAAGACATGCTGAAACAGGTGTTCTCTGGGAAAGTTCCTGTTGTGCAGTTGTTCCTTACTTCAGGGCAGTTATACTGTATGGCTTTTTCAGACATCAAAATGCTACTGAAGTTGATGGCAAAGGCAACGTCAGACAATCTTGTGTCACTGTCAGGGGTCATCAAGGGGTGGTGCAGCAAGTGTTGTCACTACTTGAAAAGCAGTTTATGCAAAAAGAGAACCAATACAAGATTGGCTGGCAGGGAGTTGTTGGAAAACATTTATAAAAAGTTAACCTTCCTCCATCCCCCAAATCAATTTGTTTTCAGTTATTTTGAGAAGTTTATTTTCAGTTTGGTGCAACTGCAGCCTCTCTTGCAATAAACTTTCTTTTCAAGACACACAGTTCTTTCATATTGAAATTTTTCATTTGGAAAATGTCTAAAGGTGCATTTCCATCATTGAAAACCCTTTTTCTTCAAAAATACTGACAAATATTGCTTAAACCAGCCCCTAAATATTTCAATGTCTGCCACTCAGTGATTTCTAAGCACAACTGCTGAAAGAGTCTTAACTACCACTACAGCTCTTTAGACTAAGGCCCAGAAGTGTCCAAAGAGAAAGGCAGGAACACAAGAAGCTGACTTTTGACACCAGACACTCTTTTTTGTATTTATTACATCTGCATCCATACTGCAAGCAGTAGATTAGAGTTTCCCATATTAGATAGAGCCCAAATAGTTTACAGGGTCCAAGTGGTCGCTATGTTTGGTTTGTTCACTTGTGTTTTGATCAACCCCAGAGGGAAAGTTTGTTTCCCAGTGTTGAGGGATTTGAGGCAACTGCACTGCAGGTTGTCATCATTGTGGGTGAATATGGCTTTGCTTGCAAAAAGTAATGAAAATCCCTTGTTAATTTGGTGTTAGTTTTTCTTTGTGGTTAAAAGACTTTTCAACTTCACCAAAGAGAAAGAAGAAAGGAAGAAAAGCCCTTTTTTATGCATATGTATTGATAGGACAAGGGGTAATGGCTTCAAACTGAAAGAGGACAGGTTTAGATTGGGTATTAGGAAAAAATCTTTACTTTGAGGGTGGTGAGACACTGGCACAGGTTGCCCAGAGAAGCTGTGAATGCCTCATCCCTGGAAGTGTTCAAGGCCAGCTTGAATGGGGCTTGGAGCAACCTGGTCTAGTGAAAGGTGTCCCTGCCCATGGCAGAGTGCTAGTAATGAGTGATGGAGCAGGACACAGCTGCAGGTTCCCAAGATCCCAGTCACTCCAGAAAGCCCAGCCTGCACTCCCTGACAGAGCCCTGTCTGGGAAGGATTTTGCATCCCTGAGGAGAGGCCAGCAGAGGTGTGCAGTTCAGATGCTGTTGGCTGTGGGTGAAAGCCTGGCAGCAGTGGAGAGCCTGGGGAAAGCCCATTAGTTAAGAGCTGAGGCACCCGATGCTGTTATCGCTAATGCCTTCAGCACAGGACAGGGCTGCAATCAATTTCATAATAAATCAACCCCATTTTCTAATATGAACCAATTTATCTGCCAGGCTGACTTGCCAAACACTATTAGAGGCTGAGGTCAAACTGAAAAAGACATATCACATTTTCAGCTTCTCCTCCTAACTTCCTATCTCCGAGGCACACTCTGCAGTCGCTGGTTCACAGCTCTTCTCCCTCCCTGGAGACTTCCCCTTCAGGAGACTTTCATTTAGAGATGGTGCAGACACAGCAGGAATTATGTATTTAATGCCAGCCACTAACACGACAGCTAAGTCTGAAACTATCACCTGTCTTTTGTCACCACTGTACAGTATTTATAGAGGTGGAATAAGAAGATATTTGGAAGGCTTGATTCGCAGCAGAACCAAGAAAATCCTGGTTTACTACAGTTAAGACTATGTTACGATTTTTATCTGTGTTCATTTAGGCTACACCTCTGATGGCGACACCCAACTTAAAGAATTAGCTATGGTAAACAAGATAGGAGAGAGATTTGAGAATGTTATTTATAGAAGGAACACACAGAGATTACCATAAAAATGATTAATGCATAACAAACATGGACAGCATTTGTCTAAGGATACACAAAAGAAACAAAAGAATCTCTGCCTTGAATGGTCATTGTGCAGCACAGGCTTGTGGAAAATTCACATACATGTGAGCGAGGAGCTGAGAGCTGCTGGCAGCTGGGAGCCTTGGGCTGCACCAGATGAAAACACACCGATGTTTAACTATTCGTCTGACGTTACAGAGAGGCACAGTCAGCCACTGCCATTCCCAGATGAGCAGAGAGTATTGATTATCCCATTCAGAGGAGTTAAGGTGTTGCTGAAAGCTAGAACTGTAATAATTGTATCAGCAGTTATCATCCTGGGTGAGCGTGCACGTGAGCACGCATGTAAACAAAGGATGAGAGGTGTTTTCCAAGGGGGAAGCAGCGAGAAATGGGGAAAATGGGCTTAGTCTAAAGAAAAAGTTGGATCAGGATAACATAACCAAAACTGCAGGACAAAAAGGCGCAGGATTAAACTAGCAGCCAGGCACATACAAATCAGGGACAAGTCAGGCATAAGGAATAAATTCTCTAACAACACAACCACCATGGGAGAGGCACAAATGCCACCAACATCCTGGCATCTCTGTGCAGCAGCCGAGCTTTTTCCATACTTGTTTCCTTGCAAATCCATTCGTGCACCACTATTTCCATTAAACTAATGAAAATAAAACCCAGATTGCAGTAGGTGTTTAAGGAGGGGCTTCACGATTTACAACGATAGCAGAAAAGCGGTCAAAACAATTTTTTTTAAAATCAAAAATATTTAAGAGAAGAAATCCAAAGCATTGCAAGTGCAAATCACTGCACAGGAAGACCAGTCAGTAGAAATTTCAGTGACACAGGCAGTTACTGGAGATGCCAAGGAAGGTGGCTCGTTTGATTACTCCTTGCAAAGTCAATTCCCTCTGGTGCATTTTTTGAAATCTTTTGATTTTGCACTTACTGTACTTATCTACTGGAAAATAGCTCGAGAGTATTGACAAGCCCAAAGTCTTATTATTCCTGGTATTCCACTCCAAACAAATATCCCTTAATATTCTTTCCTAATGCTAATTAAAAAAAAAAAAAAAAAGTATTTTCTAGGTAGAAAAGAATCGGTCAAATCTGCAGTAAAGAAGATTACTTATGACAGGCTTTTAAAAAATTATGCGTACAAAGGCATAAAAGGAAGGATGTACTCTCTTAACCTTTCCTTTCCAAAGAAGCTGACCTTTTTCTATCCTAGATTGTATCTAGCTGATGTATATCTTCATATGCAAATATGATTTGATACAAAGCCTGCTGAACTCAGAAGAAGGGTTTCCACTGGCATTCATCAGCACCGAGCCAAGTCCATACTACTAATGAAATTTCTTAGATAGTAATAATAACATTATGAGTGGTGTCACCTTTGTTATAAATCCAGGTACATTAATATTAACTTTGGCACTTCTGAAACTTTGGTCCAGTGGGTTCTTCATACTTAGTCATGAAGCTGACTACAATGCAAAGAAAAGCAGCAGGAAAGCAAAATGGTGAAAGTCTATGACCGATATTCTGAAAGGAATAGCTTCCACAGAGCAACCACAAATTACTTCACCACGGCCTCACAGATCATAAGTGATTTGTGCTGATGACTTGGGAATCAACAGCCAAGAAGATGCAATAATATTATTCAGAAATTTGACCCATATGATTTTTGCATAATGTTAAAATTGAGAAATTGAAGAAAAAAATATTCTGGGTTGTCATGAAGTTGTTTTTCCCTTTCACTCCCCTCCCCCCACAAACCAAAGATCTAAAAGAAAATATTCAGTTGACTAAAGCTCGTTTCATCCCATCTTTGGCTTAAGTTTTTGAAGGAATTGAAAGTAGAAATTTTTAAACCAACTAGTTTAAAATCCAGCAAAGAAGAGTGAAATTTTCATGTCTGGATGCCAAAATTAAGATTTTAAGCTGTAGAAGCTAAATTTCACACACATCCTCTGTCCATTTGAATTGCATTTTCTGAGGACTTTCTTCTCCTAATGAAAATGTAAGATGGGCAGTGGAATTATGCACCAACACACCTGGATGAGGGCACTTCTGGGGCTCTGTGTCAGCCGAGCCAGGCAGGAGGCAGGGAGAGTGACAATGAAGGCATGGCTGGTGGCTGGGGATGTCAGCTCGTGTTCTGAGCTGTGTCGTCCCTCAGCAGAGGCTGCTCCACCACTGAGGAGAAGAGAAAAACAGAAGCCCTTGCTGCCCTTTCAGCTCCATTTGTCCCATCTCAGCCTGGCACAAGTGCCGAGGATAGGACAACTATCACACAGCTGGATGGTCACAGTGACCTATTGTCCCACTGGCTTCCACATGAAACTTGTTTGGAAAATTGCTCCTTATGAATAAGAGCGTCAGGAAACTCTGCAATAGCAGTAAAATACCTGCTATGAAGCGAGTTGTAATTTCTTTACCCATATAAACCTACCTGTAGAAAATGATCCCACAGCCACTTATATTAAACTGTCAGCAAGCACATCCCTTAAAAGCTTTTTATTCTGTTTTTAATTTATGGCATTTGACAAGGAAGAGAATTGAATATCACTGGTGCCGATTGCAGCACAGCTCAGACGATTTGCTCTGGCCGAGTGCTGGGCCAAGTGCCCAACAGCCCAAGCTGTATATCCTGGTTTTTCATTAACAGATATTGTCACTCCACCACCTCTGCACTCTCTTTTTTTCTGGCTCCTGAGCTCTGGAAACCATTACGTGTCTTTCTCCATTAGGCATTAAGAACAGGTACATGTATTCAAGGAAGAAGTTTTCTCTGGTCGCATGACACTTCCTCTCCTTTTTCTCTAAATGTTCTCATTTATACCACAATGTTTTTGACACTTTGGGATGGACAATGCACCAGGAGTGCTGTGGTCCTTCTGGCCATGACAAATGAGAAGGACACAAATCCAGCAGGACCACTTTAACCCAGAGCAGCTCACAGGCTGTGACTCCTTGGGTTCAGTTGATTCCTTTGGGGACATTTGTAAAAGACAAATAAGAACGAAATTCTACTTTCAGTTGGCTTCAATTTACTGCAACTGTAGCTGCAGCTCCACTGGAAATTGGTGTCTGCAATCAATAAAACTCAGAACACAGAATCCCCTTTAAACTTAAGGAGAAAAAGACCAAACCTTGGGATACTCCAGAGGTGTGCCTGTGAGCAGCGGCTGGAAAATCCTGACTTTTGCATGGGAAAATGTCTGCACTTGTTTAAGAACACGGACCCTCCTTCTGCTTGGTATGGGGCAAACCAGCAGCACCTCCACAGGGTCCCAGACCTTCACCACTGCTGCATCACATACTTCAATGTCATACCTTCAGCTCATTAGTAAGGGAAAAGAGCTTCCCTTGATTAGTACTACTGTCTGATCAGTAGGTATTTAAGGAAGCAGTCTTTGAGTGTTGCCTTCTGTGGGATGTGCTAAGACAGCCCAAGGTTTCTGCCCCACAGACACAGATGTGATGTGGGACAGGGCATCTTGATCGTGCCTCCTGACCTTAACCCTGGAGCAAACTTCAGGCAAAAAAATCCTTCTCTGGCCAGACAGGGAAAGCAAAGGAGCTCACCCTGGCCTCTCCTCCTGCAGCTATAACCACCCACCATGGTGTGCTGGACACCATCACCTGTATGCTAAGGGAGCGCTGCTGGAGATGAAATCTTCAAACAATTCATTGGGACGGCATATCAGGGCCTCTCCTTGCATCTCTTTGTTCCGTGTCAGGAGAGACTGTGCCTGGGATGGTTATATTTATAAAACTGCAGTGAGCAACGTGAGTGTTGCAATCAGCTCTCTGTGCTAAATGTGGCTTTGGCAGATACTCTCAAGCTTCACTAAATCCCCTTCCTTAGGGAAGAAAAGTGTCTCAGACTGTCTATCACCCCGCTTGCTCTGGCCAGCCTCAGCACGTGGCAGTGCCTGCTGTCCCCAGAGGCTTTTGGCAGGGCTGTATCTCAGGCAGCAATGCTGTGAGGAAGGCAGAAGTCAGAAACAAAGTTAACATGCAAAGAGAAGCTTAAAAGAAAAATAATTGAAAAAAAGGAAGTCAATCCCTGGTAAAGCCACCTGACCTTTACTCTCTTTTGTTCTTATTTATGCCCTGGGACAGTCAGGCTGGTTGCTGCTCACAGCTTTGGGCACTCTGTATGGCTGGCACATCTAGGGTAGCACGTACTGGATTCCTGGGTAGGAAACATGGCTTTCAGAAGGTGGTGGTCTCCAAGAATCAGGCAGAGATGCTGGCAAATAGCAAGGGGAAACCTGAGGCAAGAGACATGGTGGGGCTTAGAGGTCTGGAAAACCTGGAAGACAGCAGTGAAATCTTTGCTCCAGTGGCACATATTTGAACCTCTGCCAGGGGAAAACTTCTGAGGTTTAACGAACAAATGGAGGCATTTTTCTGCCACAAAGAAGCTCTCTTTTGGGTCTGGGTAACCTAATCCACTTGCAGCGCAAACGACATGGAAATGTTTGGCAGATGGAAGGGGAGGGAGGCGGGGCAGAGTGCCAGGGACGTGGTGGAGTGGTGGTGCCCCATCCTGCAAGTCATGTTTCCCCCCCACTTCAGCTCCTGTTAAGAGAGGCACAGGGGCCTACCAGTGCAGATGTGCCTTGTGGGATGATCAAATGAACTTTTTAGGAGCCTTATGGGGTTTATTTGAGAGTGCCAACACCCCAAAATTGCATCTTCTCCCTGCAAGCCTTCCTTAAGCACTGATGTAGTTTCTCTGTGACTCAGTTCCCTCTGCAAGTCATGAGCAAATGTCTTATCTCCCAGATGTGTTATACAAATAAATACATTAAAAATTGCAAGATACCCAGAAACACCTTCGTGTCAGGTACATCCTACAGAGAGGAGGGAAAGAAGTCTTTAAAGGAAAACTCAGAGTATTTGCAGATGCTCGTGAGCTCAGTTATAGAATGATGGTGGGGGTTTTGAGGTTATCCTGTGTAGGGCCAGGAGCTGGACTCAATGATCCTTGTGTGTCCCTTCTAACTCAGGATATTCTACAAGTCTATGATTCAAATGCCTCACAGAAGTGCACCAGTGCATTCATTTCTGCAATAGCAGGGAATGCCAACATCTCTGCTATCTGCTCTTCATTTATAGTGAGTGGCTCCAACATTTGGGATTCCCAGGAGACTTGGGAGAGAGTTGACAATAATGGCTCAGGTACTGCAGGTTGTTCTCATAGCACCGTGGCAGCTCCCAGCTCTTGGATGGGGTGGTGAACTGTCCACGCTCACTGGCACAGGGGTTTCCCAGCATCTCAGAAGCTGACTGCTCCTGGATAACCACCTCAAGTGGCCAACAGAGACATGCCCAGGCTGCCTCTGGGCACTGAGGAACCAAGAGAAACTCCTGGAGATGTCTATATGCCTACAGTTCTGATGACAAATCTAGTTCAAAATCAATACAACAGGTCACCTACGTGAGACATGTCACATTTCGTAGCATTACTTCACTAGGTCCAGAAGAGCTAAAATCAAGGAGAATTTTCCCATCTTTGTGATTTTCCCTCCCGTACATTAAACAGCAATGGAAATATATTAATTTTATCATCAACAGAAAAGAGACACTTCATCCTCTCCAATATTTTTTGGCTTCCAACATCACCCTGATTTTCCTATTCTCTTTTCTCTCTTGAAATACAACATCTTTTTCAACAGCTTTCTAATGTAGGCAAGAAAACACTGAATTTCCTACGGGTTGTGTGTCCTCCAAGCTAAACACTCACCCTCCTTTGTCCTGGGCCTGAAATGAAGCCCAAGACGAGCAGGATGCTCAGGTGCTTGCCTGGGAATGATGGGGCAGTGGGGCCAGGGCAGAACCTCTCTGATTGCTGAACTGATGGGCTACCAGCAGCCCCACTGGGAAATGATTGATTAGTTTTGCCTTTGCCCTCTGTTAATTAGCTGAAGGAATGGATTTGCAGACCCAGAGAGCTGCCTGAGGGGGTGAAAACAGTCGAAGACATTGGTACCCTCAGGTCAGTGCTGACAGCACACAGCAGCAATTGAAGCTTCCAGAGACTTGGCCATCGTGAAGACCAGCTCATGGGTCATGTTTTCTCCAGCCAGGAGCCACTTGCTGCTCATGCCCTGCTGCTTTCATGGTGAGAAAGGAGAGAAAGGAAGAGAGGCTGCCCCAGTGCCTGAGTGACTTTAAAATTAAAATTAGTAAATCCATAAATGCCTACATGTTTGCATTGTTATTGTCAGACTAGAGGACTGCAGGATCACCCTGGGGTTGAAATCCAGCTTCCAGCTGTACCATGCCCTTAATATCCATGGAACAGCATGGACAAGTGAAGGGCAGGGTTTGGTGCCAGGACTGGATATAATTTCATGTGTTATGTCCACTTGATTGCCTACTTAGAAATTATAAAAATGTACTGTATTTTAAAACTGCAGTCATAAGACAGCAGTTTCCATCTGAATGATAATGAAACACACTCCAAGGTTATGCTGGTACTTCTCTGCTGCTATTAGAGATCAGCTCACAGCTACAAAAGAAAAAATATATAGCACTAATAAGTGTTCCTCATGTGTAAGTTCCCCTTCAGGAGTAATTAAATGTGACTTTTTTTTTTCTTTTAGATGGCTGATTTGTGGGGTAGCTGTCATATTTTTGTCTGAGGCTTGAAAAAGAGAATTTGAAGACTGAGATATTTAAAGAGAGTAACAAACACTCCAGGGAGAATTCCCACCTGGCCATGGCAGGAGCTTCTGCTTGAGCTGCCAGGTCTGGGAGTGATGGCACAATGGTGAGTTTTAATGTACCAGAGAAAGAGTGCATGGGCTTGATCCTGCACTCTTTGCCCCACAGAGCACAGCTCAGGGGCCCCTTCAGCTCTTGTGTCTGTACATCCCATGGAAATGCTTCCCGAAACTGTAGGCAGAATCTTTCAGGATCTTGGAAAGTCTACGAATTGCTGGGAGGCAGCACCTTGTGCTCTTGCATGGCCATGCAGGTGAATCCAGCTGTGCATCCAGGGGATGAACCCAGGAATGGGTCTGAGGATGCAGTGGGATACACCCGGGGTAGTGGGGGGGTGCACCCACCCAGCATCTTCCCTGGCTTTTTACCTGAGTTGAACAGATGCCTTTTGTCGAGCATTGGAACAGGTTGCCCAGGAAAGTGGTGGAATCATCATCCCTGGAAGCATTCAAAAAACAGGTAAATGTGGCCCTTAGGGACATGGTTTAGTGGTGGACTTGGCGCAGTTTGGGTAAATGTTTGGACTCAATGATCTTAGGTGTCTTTTTCGACCTTAATGATCCTATGATTCTAACACAGAGTCCTACATAAACATTAAGCATCGCTAGGGGTGATTTTCGAATGCGACAAATTACAAAACAACTGCATGAAACTCATTATAATTACACCTCTGTGGCTCAACAAATTATGTCAAGCCTCTCTAAGTCCCTAGTGTCCATTCCCCATCCATGAAGGTTATATGTGGTAGCGAGGGAAAACTCATCATCAGCAATATGCAATTATTGCTGATTGCTCTGTCCAGGTCAGGAGGTGAGCGATTACTGCTCCAGACACCTGTTCTGGAAGTTGGGTAAGAACTGGGACGAATTAGTCCACTAAGGACTGGTGGAGTGAACCTCTGTGTCTCCTCTGCAGAGGAACAGTGACAGATCTGACCTTCTGGCTGCTAATGTGGCTGAGGAGGAGAGAGGGCAACCAGACGGGGCTACTGAGCATTTTATGCCACTGAGGCCAAAGGAATTAGTGTGGGGGCTGGGAGGGAAAAGCTTGACTCCAGCTTTTACAGACTTATATCCATACAATTAAGGTCAGGGTTTTATTTCCATTTGTTTGTTTATTTGTTTTCTTGGTTTCAGCACTGGGTGGCTACATTTGAGCCCTGCAAGCTGCTGATTTTGCAATTTTCTCTCTCTGGTGAAAGTGTTTTGTTTATATTACCAGGCATGTGTTATTTCAATTTTTGTTTATATCTCCTGTATTAATCAGTGAAACAGTCTCAAGAAGCAAGGCCAGGCCAATGAGAAACATGCAGGTTTTGTTTGGACTGAGGTACAGCATTCCAGAAAGTTGGCTGCACCTCAGAAAGACTGAGAATAATGGTATTTACTGATCCCCACCTTGCAAACAGAGCTGTAACCCAGGCTTTTCCCACTAGCGGCTGTTAAACCTGATGGGGAAGGTAGACATGATTAACCCCTGCCTTCCCTAACTTTATTAGCTCTTCAGATGCCAAAAAAAATATCCTTTTCTGGGCCAAGCCTGAGAACGGACTTGGCCACCCTTTTAGTGTCTTTCATCCGTGCTGAGGGCTGGTGCTCAGTACTCCACTAACAGGATAGGAGCATCCATGGATGAAAACAGTTCTTTGCTATGAACAGATCTATGTACATCTGTTTTTAAACCCTCCCCCTGCTTGCCATGGGAAAAAATACTGTCTGCTCAGTCTCATTTCCCGGTGCTCTGCACAAGCAATGGGATCAGAACACCTGCACATTAACTGCTCATCCATCCCCAGCATCCAAATCATGAGCTGACGGTGAGCATCAGGATGGAGGAGCTTCCAAGCCTGGAAGATGGGCTTGGTACCCTCAGCTGGAGGGGCTGGTAAGGAATCCCTGGGCTTAGCAGACTCTGCAGGGCTCTCCCTGGCTGTCAGAATGGTGATCTGATCTGCAGGCAGCAAGGGGAAGAGGCAGGGAGTGGGACCACTGCTACCGCTGCTCACAGAGCAGGAGAGGACCCAAGCTGTATTTCCTCTCTGGACTTCAGATTTTCAACTCCTTGAATTAAAACAAGAGTTCTTCCAAAAAACAAAGATGGGGAGGGAGAAAGGAGTGCCCGCCTGTCTACAGTTGCTGGAGAGGTCGAGGAAATTGGTTTCCTAACAGGAATGTGACAGTTCAAGGATTTACAGCTGAAAGCTTAAGGACACGTCCATATTTGTGCTTCAGATGGATGTAAAAGGACATAAATACCAGCTAAAATGTACTCTAAGAAAAAAACCCAATACACTCGAATCATTACAATTCAAACAAAGCAATTGTCAATTCCCTGGCAATTTACATTTAAATGCACAATATAATTCTCATGCTAAATTGTCTGTTTTCAGTGTTGGCCTCCTCAGAGTGTGTGGCAGGGGGAAAGGAGAGACAGGCTGTAGCTGAATTTGTGGATAGCCACTGGTCTGGGGGATCTATGATGTACAGCCAAGCTGAGTGACCTATATTTCGGGCTTCCCTCAAATAACCAGGGACAGTCACACTTTCAGCAGAGAAACCCAGAAACATTTTCACCTCAAAGGCACAGAGGAGATGGGCAGATCTAAAAAAACCAGACGTCTAAGATCTAAATGGTCAGGAGTACCAGGGCATTAAATAATATGACACTTTTAGACGCAAGCAGGTCCCTCATCAGACAGAAAGATCTTCTCCTATTTCATGCTCAAAACCAACCCCTCTCCCAGAACTCTGCTTATTGCAACATAATTCTGCTAACAAGATAAGACTTGCTGTAACATCAGCCTGCCTACACGTCATCCACTGCCTGCTTCCCATCTGTTAGTCTTGATATTTCCTTAATCTCTTTCACTCACACAGCTCCATGAATAGTTCCCCTCTGTAGCACAGGGAGTGAAATTGGAGAACACAGCATTGCTCTCTGGGAAAGGCGTATACTGGTTTGAAACAAGAAGCTTAAAGGCCCAGGCAGGTTGGTCGTTCCCTGAGACAGCAGAGAGAAATGCAATGAGAAAATGGAAGGAGAGTTGAATTCGAAGTGTCTGTTCTTTAATTATAAATGTTCTTCCTCCAAACAGCTTTTCTTAACAGCTGGTCATCAATTACGCGGAGTTACTGAGGTTTTCAGACAGGAGATCAATAAATGGGATTTTTTCTTGGCCAGGAGAAACCATTACATAATGGCTGTGTTTCTTCCCTCTGCTTGCCAAGCTTTCAGGAACTGGCAGGCGTTCAAGACAGTAAGGCTATTCTTAGATGAGGGGCACAGCATCAAGCTCGGTGGCAGCAGCAGCAGCATGGTCTCCAATGCCCAGAGCCCGGGATGGCATCCAGGAAGGGCTGGTGTGGGACAGGGCACCTCAGCCCCCCCATCCCAGGAAGGGCACAGAGCTGGATGCAGCTTTTGGAGGATGTATGTTATTGAATCAACAGCCTCAGTGCAGCAGCATGTCCGAGAGGCATTTAAAAACATGCCAGATCTAAATAAAAGCAGACCAGACGGTGACAGGGAAAGATGGACAGCCTTGCAGAGCTATCCACTGCTCCACACAGGAACCCTGGGATGTGAGGGGGAATAAATGCCTTAGTGTAACAACTTGAGAACTGCACACCTTTGCTGTCTGGTTTGACTGTGCTATTTGCACTGAAATCCAAGCTCTCTGCACAAAAAAGGGAAAGCTGCTTTTTCACGGACTGCAACCTTTGCTGTGTGTTCCATGTAAATCAGGCTGCTGCTGTATGTTTTAAATGGAGAATCTCATCTGTGCCTCTGAAGATGACCTTTCTCACACTGACATGACACATAAGCATTTCTAGAGACATATCTGTGACCCACTATCTGTTCCATAAACCATCTGGCTACCTCTAGAGTAGCAGAGCTTAAAAATAAGGCCACTCCCTTTACAATCTGTGGCTTGCAAATAAAACCAAATTCTATAGATGGGTTGTGCTGCCACAACCTCAAGACCTCACGTGCCAGCCTGGAGCTGCAGCAGCATGTTCCTGTCACAGCCAGCACTACAGGGGATAATGGGTTTGTCAGCTCCTCGTGACACAGCACTGCCATATGGGATGGTGCACTCACCCACACACATCTATCAGTCCTTCCTCAGGTAAGAGCATGCAGGAGCAAGCTCATTAGGTTTATGCATAAACCTAAGAAATAGCAAATTTCTCCCTGCCATGTGCTGAGCAGTGGAAATGCATCTACTCCACTTTGACCAGCAGGGTCAGGCAAGGAACCAGCACCAGCGTGGGCTGGGAACCAGCCTGAAACCACTTGTGTGTCACTCATGCGAGCATCACCAGTGAGACCCCTGGCAGCGTGGTCCTTGAAGGTGTTCAGCAAAGCAATGCAAAAACCAGAAAAAAACCCTAATATTTTCATGGCCCGAACACTGTGTGAGACAGTTTAAGCTGCCAGAAAGGCCTGGTGCTCTGGGGAGAAATGAAAAGATGTATTTCAAAGCACAGCAATAAAAGCACATTACAGCACCTGAGCCAAAATGTGCTCTCAGCTCACCTTCCAGTGTAAGATCCAGAACAACGCTTGGCTGATATCCACACGTATAAAAGTTTGGTTTCAGAAATATGGACTTCCAAGGCTCTTTCCCAGGACAACAAGCTGGGGCATAAAGGCTTTTGTGGTGTTGGCTTTCCCCAAGCCCCAGGGGTCTTGCTGTGATAGTTTCAGGCATTACATAGCGGGTGATTTTCTGTCTGACCCATGAACAAAGCAAGTATAATGCAGTCATCTTGTATCTGACAGCTCTTCTACTTGTCTGTGCAGCTGATTTCCCTTAAAATAAGTATGGTATCTACTGCCAAGTAGTCAGTGAATCCTGTTTGCAAGCAAGATAACTAACAACACAACTCCTTGAAGAAAACTAGCCAAATGTTAGAAATAGCCCCTCAAACAAAGGTTTCACAAAGCAAATACTTATCACAAGAGCAGCAGAGGCCTCTGTGATATCATTACCAAGATTAATTCATGCTTAACAAACAGCACAATAAAGCAGGCTGATGGCAATGCTTTTCTCCAGGCCAAGGTAATGCTTCTTGACTCTATTGTATCTGATGCATAGGCAGAAGGGAACATGTGCTGGTTTGAACAGTGTTGGTTTGAAAAGGCTAATTACACTTTATAGGTGAGACTAAAGGAATAGATAGAAACATTTGGAGAGGGGGGAAACATTGACCTGGAGTGGTTCCAAAGTCGAGCCAGACCATTTTCCTAAAGGGGAAGAGGTAGGTCCTGCCACGTGTGGGAAGGGGCAGCATCTCTGTGGTACCAGCAGCCCATCCTGGTTTGGGGAATCCTGGCACCCCCCTTTTGGTCCCAGTGCCACTGCAGACCTGCACCCCTTTAGCCCAGCAGCAGAAGCAGATGGCTTGCACTCCTGGCACACTTCTCAGGCTCCCTCCCAGCCTGGGATTCACTGGCATTTTTCACTCTGCTCTGGGTCACCCACATTTACTTTTTTCTCGAAGAGGAGGAAAAATAAATTAATGAAACATCACAGCACGCAAGACGCCCTCCCCCTCACTGCCTGGCTTCTCCTGTGAAGACTGCCAGTGCTTCACCTCCTATTTGATGTATATTCAGCAGAAGACAGGGAGGCAAGGTAGTTTCTGTGGGCAGCAGAAATGAAAGGGAACGACAGAGGCAGGGAAAAAAATAAGGAAAGATCTTACAGCTCTTTGATTGTGCTGGCTCTTTGTTTGAGGTATACAAAAAAAAAAGCTCAACTTGCTGAAGGATTTGTCTCCTCAAGATAATAACCTGTTCAGAGAGTTGTCTCACCTTTCAAGCATGGAGTTCCTCGGAAGGGATCCCACCTCTCAGGTGGCCCCTAAACATCAGGGCTATTTTTAGTCAAGGCTGAGATTCTCTTCTGAGCCCTTTCCCCTCCCTGTTTTGACTCAGGACCACTGCTCACCCATGGATAGGCAGCCAGCTCTGTCGAGCTGTGAACGGTGCTGGGCTGGAGCAGAGACCTTCTGCTCAAGTGTGGTGGAGACACCAGGGGAAGGGGGACGGAAGGGCTTGTCCCCACTGCAGAACCCAGACATCAGTGTACAGAAGAGACAATTAGCAAATGAGCAAGCAGATGGACATATCACGGGCCAGACACTCATGGGGTGTAGATCAGCAAACTATCCCCAGACTCGTCCTTCAGAGTAATGGATGTGTGCTGCCTGCAGGCTGCCAAGAAAGAGTTAAATTCCATGATTCAGCAGGCATCTGCTAGGCTCCCAGGAAAGCTCCTTTGTTCAGAAGATTTATGTCAGTCTTGAAAGAAAGGAACCAGACCAAACTGAAGCAAAGAAATGGCATTTTAGGAAAATATCCTCTTTTCCCTTCACTTCTGAGAATTTCCTCATGACATCTGTTATATTATTTTTTTTTCCTTTTTGTGACACAGCCCTGCAAACCTCTAGTCCTGAGAATAACTTCGAAACATTTAAATCATTCTCCGTTCTCCAACATTTGGATGTTAAAGTACTTTACAAGCATTCATGGGTGTCAGCCAAGATTTTCAAAAGCGACTATTTATTCTAGGTGCCTGCATTGCTGGATGCCTCCCTTCCCAGCACATTTCTGTAACAGGGCTTCATTTTCAGAGGTGCTGGAGTACCCAACCTCCGCAGATGAAGTCAGAGAAACAAAACCACTCATCACTTTTGAAAGCCTGACCTTTAACTTGACAATACCTTTGCAGAGCCTGATTACCAGAGAGGAGAATCATTAGGAGTTGAGGGATACATCCAAGGTCACACAAGAAGACTGGGGACAAGCCAGGCACAGATGCACGGAGTAAACTTTCCTCAAGATCACCTTAATTGCAGGACCATTATTGTGTTAGCTCCAGTATAAGACAAGTACCTTTTTTGCAGAGAAAGGTTGTTATTTTCATGGCCAAAAGAGTTCTTAAGGAGAAAAAAATGCACTGTTGACTGCCAAAACACAATCTACTAACTTTTGATTGTTTTATTGGTTTTATTTTAGATTTTTGGGAAAACAACAAATATACTGAGGCAAAAGCTGGAAACTTGGGATCAAACAATTCTGACAGAAGGGCAAGCCCCAAGTCCTGACAGAGTTTGCCAAATAAAGACAACTTGGCTGATAAGAATGGCCTGGCAAATGAAGCATGTGAGGAAAAATTGTAGTAATCAAAAGTGGTCTCTAGTCTCATTTATTTAATTTTTTTTTTAAACATAAGACAATGGCACAAAAGTAGAATGGAGATATGACATTTAGGCTTTAAAACCATCAAGGCAGACTTGGAAAGGGACTGACTGATGGATCAGGTTAATTAGTGATCCATTACTGCTATGTCCAGCACAGCGAACTCCAGATCAGCTGCTGCCCAATGCCACACGCGGTGCTGGAAGGATTTCATACAAAGAGGTTTGGAGCAGGGAAAGCAGTTCCTGCTTAAATAACTCCTAATGGAGGACTGTGTTTGAACAGTGATGAGAGGCTTTTATGTGCCTTCAGTGCTGTGAAAGAGCTTAAAACGTGAACTCTCAGCTCTCTCCTGGCCAGAAGAGATGAATGAAGGTTGTCATTGTTCAAGGCATCATCACCATCAGAAGAAATTTTAGACTTCGCCGGGAAGGGGAAGCAGTTTTTCATCCGAGAAGCCTTATCTATTGTGCAGAGGTCTATTCACAACACAGATTTTCTTCTGGAGGCAGACAGTAAAGTTCATTCTTGCCCCACTCGTGCTCTGTCTGGCTGCTCCGGTGGCATAGGTGGGCTCTGCCAGACACCTGAAGGACACGGTGACAACATCCCTGCAGCGGGGGAGCAGAGCCACCACTGGTGGTGTGGGGTGTCCCACTTAGCTCTGTGCTGCTGGGTGCTGCGAGGACAGCAGACAGGCACAGACCCTGTGTGTGCAGGGCCGTGCAAGGCAACGTCAGCCCTGGGAAGCCTCCTGTGAGCTGTTAGAGCAGCTGCAAAAGCTGTGCTGACACATATCATGTGTTGCTTTGGCCTTTCCATAAGCCAGAATCTATAAGGAGTGAAGTTATTATAAAGTTACTATTGCTTTTCCCTTCCTTAGCTGCAATTTCTGTGCCACATCGCTTAGGGAATACAGCATGAAGTGGGGTAGAAAGGCAGGATTTAGCTCCTGGCAGTGCAGTGGCCAGGAAGAACAGATTTAGGGACTAGTAAAGCTTCTTTGGTGTCTACCTCTACAGTGAACCACTGATATGAAAAGAAACATGTACTGAACACAGTTCTTTGAGGACTTCTGCAGTCCTTACTTCTCAGAAAACTCTTTTTTTTTTTTTTTTTGGTCAATTTCTGCTCATATTAATCACATCTTTGTCACTTAATTTCCCATAGAGTGTGATGGCCTCACTTGAACCTCTACCGTTGTATAAGCATCATCTTCCCTGATGAATCCAATTCCTTGGGCAAGGGATACCAGGTCATCACTAATTCTCCTGAATAAATTGATGGTGGCAAGACTTGACCACAGATGCATTTTTAGCAGACTGAGGCCCATGCTTTCAAATCCAGATAGCTTTGCACACACAGCCCAGCTGTAGACTCATACCAAGGTATTTTTATAGCCATTTCTCAGACACAGATTCCACATCCCTCTTTTAAAAAAGACCCCAGGATTAACACTGTCTGTGTATAGAAAAGTAGTGGAGTGAATGAAAGGGATTGCTGGGCTCTGAATTTCCCATCTGCTGGCTCTTATTTTGTGACAGGATTGTCTGAAAGTTGTTCCAAGGGAGGAGTGCACGGAGAATTTCCAAGAATACAGCTCTTTTCCCAGGAATTAATTTTAATTTTTGACCATTTAAATTAACCTGCTGTGAGGCCCCAAAGGATGCACTTACAAACAGGAAGGTCTTCACTCATGGGAAAACTCCACATTTTTAAATCCTGCATTTGGCTTGAAGATGTAAAATCTATAATTCTACTAATCTTAGGAATAAATGACAGCAGTGCAGGAGACCAGCAGAAGCTGAGGACTATTTTGCTGGCAGAAATCAGAGCAGAAACAAATCAGGCAGCTTGAAAATTAACCAAAACAGCACACACTTCTCAGGAAACCAAGCAATTATTCATGCAATGGAAAGGCATTTGGTAGTGGATGAGCAAATAATTTTGCATAGCTAATGAGCCTGAAAATTGCAAAGGAGAAAGCACAGGGGAACTTCTTTCTGTGGGTTATAATTTGCTTAGTGCTGGTGCAAGCCCTTGCAAAGGGATTTGCTTTGGCCTCTCAACCACAGATGCCCAAGGAGCAGCACTGAAGCACATGAGTCTTGGCCCTCCAGCAAGATGTTCCAGGGACTGAAAACACTGGAGCTTATGGGCATTCTCATTCCTGCAAGGAAACAGCCCCACCAGGGAAGGTACCACCTGAGGAGACTGTATTGCTCATTCCCACTCCACCTGGAGCAAGCCTTCCTCGTCTGAAGCACTGAGGAGCATTTTCACACCTATTGCCCCACATCTCCCCCGAGTCAGTCAGTAAGGGCAAAGCAAAGGTGAAATGTCAGGAACAGGGTGGAGGTTGCATTAGCCCCAAACAGGTCATTGATCCAGGGACATGAGGCAAATGAGAGAGGTGATCAGGGAGCAGAGGAACAAGTTATTTCCCAAACCCATCTCCATCCCCCATGGTGATGGGGCACAAGTTTGCTTCATTGGCTTCCCAGTCCAATCCCTGTGCCCAGCTGCACAGATGTGCTGTGACACCATCTCTGGATATACAGTGGATCTGGCCTCACTGTTTTTACAGAGGAGACTGGAAGTAATTGAACAAAATCTGTTTCTGATTAAAGAGATTACATCTCATAGAGCATTTTTAAAAATTGCACTTAAATGGCTTTTATGTAGCTTGTTATTTTGCAATAAGATTAACACCAAGGTGGATTGAATTACCTGTTAATTCAACACATAATTTACTGGTACCTCCATGTGCCATCAAGGATATATTTAAAGACGTCTTGACAACAGATCCATAGAGCACACAATAAGGACATCATTACTTAAGAAGATACATCCCCAAAGAGACACATGACATTAACCCCATCTGTAGATGAGTAATCAGAGCTAAATCAGGAATGTTCCCTTTTAATCTAAAAGAAATGGTGCCCTATAAATTCCACATACAAAAATCCTAGCAATTTACCACATGATTAAACCATAGTGATGCCTTTTATACAGCAGTTTTGCTGAAATATTTTAACTTGGGATCCTAAAAAAAAAAAAAAAAAAATATTTATAGCTCTGAATGCAGTGCTCCTGCTTGGAATAATCAATACTGATTTTAATATACTTTTTAAAAGATTTATTTCCTTGTTGCAGAAAAGATATAAATTGCAGGGTGCCAACAACTGATGAGTTATGATTTAGGGCCAAATCTGTTTCACTTGGAAGAATGGTGATTTTAAATTCAATGAAGTTTCTCTAACGAGTAGAACAAGGAAGTTTTGGCCCACATTTTTCTTGAAAACCCACCAATAAAGTAATTATCTTGTCATGCTGACAGCCATGTGTATTTATGGCTGGAAAGCATCACGCCCTGGAGACATGTGACAAACAGGCACTTTCTCTGCAGCTCCTCTCCAAACGCTGCCTTGTGCTGTGGTGGAGTGAGGGTGGGAGAAGCGCCCAGGAATGTGGCTGTCAGGTCACAACCTGTGTGCACATCGCTCCCTACCCCGAGCGGGTTCACTTTACATACCTGAAGAATACTTTTGAAGAGTTTGATGTTAAATGCTCCATAACAGTGAACATGGTGGCACTTTCCTCACTGAGGCACGTGGGGACCAGGTGAGCTCCTAGCCATGGGGGTCACCAGCATCTCCTCACTCCAGTGCCCTGCTCTCACCCGAGCGATTAATACTCCATATCCACAGAATGATACTTGGATAAAAAGCTGGTATTTAATCTTGTCCATCCCCAAGCAGTTCATGATTGCTCCCCTGAGTCTATTCATGAGCGCTTTGTTCATTCGAGTTTTAAATGACTCAAGAGCTGATAGGGACTCCACCACCTCCCGTAGGAGATAAATCAGTACACTTAAATAAAAGACAAGATGGTATCTAGCATGCTGTTTCTACAACATTCGCCATTAGTTCTTACCCCAAGGCAAGCATGAAATAAACATTCCCTGCTCCCAGGTTAACTGCCTGCCTTTCCTTTGGTACAGTGTGGTACAGACTGTGCTATCATCAACATACAAAATTAACTTCTACCCAACGCTGACAGAGACACATTTAACGTACATAGTTTGGCACCACATCCAGCATTAATTTCCCAGCCCCAGACATGAGGAACGGAAAAGCTTTATTAGATCACTCAGCTCTGCTCACTGTTAGGCAAATGATTTGCTCCTCAGTGACAGCCCCTGGAGTTTTCTCCAGTCCAAATTGCAAAATCCTGCAGCACAAGGATCACCTCCCTGTGGACTGCACATTCGTCTTCACATTTATATTTACATCTGCATTTTCTGTACCTTTCTTAAAATCACCCTTATTTTTATAGCTGTACTTCTAGGATACCCTCTTGCTAATTCATCTCCCACTCTTTTGTTTTGCCATGCTGTATGATTTTTCACAAGTTAGCCCATCCAACTCCTCATAATGACTGTGAGCTTTTCAGATTTTACTTCAGCTAATATCTTTCCCATGCAGAGGCCTGAAGGCTGAAGGTGGCATCTCTAGCAGGTTCCCCATGGCCACTGGGAAGGAAACATGCCCCTGTGATAATGCCTTTGCTATGTCCTTCCTCCATCTGGGCCAGATCCCAAAGGTACACCAAGCTCCCTGTTTCCACCAGCACCCTTTCTTTTTTCTCTGTTGAGATGGAGTATTTCTCTTCACATGGATTAACTGCAATTTTCCTATTTTTTATGTTAATGCTATTTTACTCTAACCACATTTTCCTTCATATCTAGGCAATTACAAGACAATTCACTGCAAATTTTCATGGGGATAGTTCATTACGTACTAGAAAATGTACAATAATGAAGCGTGAAAAACATGGCACCTTGGAGTGGCATTTGCTTTTCAGACTGAATAAAAGTGGGAAAACAGTGTTCTCTAGAGCCTGGGAAGTATTTGAATTAGGAGAGAGCAAGATTATTTAAGATAAAAATATAGGGCAGAAACTTCCCAAATAAATTATGGTGTGACTAATAATGTATCGATCCTATTTTTTTCATTCCTCCTACAGCATTTCAATTGCCTTTTAATTGTCATGATCATGCAGTCACAAAAAAACACCCACCCAAAAGAGAGTCTAACACATGGCTACATGGCTGGGAATCCATGGCTCCGTGATACGTGTATTTTAAGGGTTTGCTTAGTGCAAAGGGAAAGCAAAATTCAGTACTTCAAGGGTTAAACCAAATTCATAAACACTGATTCTGCTATCTGAATAAGCACCTTGTGCCGAAATTGTCCTTCCTCATAGTGGAGGATCAAACATTGTGGTGACAAATTGGTTTATCTCAGACCAGGTGCTCAAGTCAAAAGATGCTTTCAAAAGGACAAATCTCAGGGAGAAAAGAAATGGCTCTAATCACATTGTGCTCTCCTACCCGAGTGAGCTCTCCAGCACACACAGACACTGTTACAAGAAATTGTGCAGCCAGCTTGCCTCAAGCATTCCTCTCTCCCACAGGCTGTATAATAAATGCAAGAAATTATTCAAAAGGGCCCTTCTTGCTTCCCTCGGACATATTTTGCTAAACCTTAGCAATAAAGAACAACTCTACCAAACAGTCTTTTTTCCTCCTGCCTCATGTCTTTCTGCATCTGTCAACATTAGACTTCATCTAAAGAGTGGGTTGTGTGTTTTACAGCTCCTTACATGAGGCAGGCAAGCAATGGATCTTCCACCAGGCAGAGACTTACTGGGAATTGGGGAGGGGGTGTGGAAAAAGGGTGCCCTAAAGGTCTTGAAGAGTCTTCTTCCTCGTTGCTAGCTCTTAATGCAGGTGTGTGTATGCATTATATGTAATATTTCATTACATCAGGTCTGCATCTGCTCCTCTGTGCACTGGGGGGAATTCAAAACACTTTCTGGTTGCTGCCCTTTAGCTATCAAAGCCAAGACTTGGAATAGGAACAAAATATGTAATGGTTTCAGAATAACTTGCTTTTCACAGATCCCTAAAAATGGAAACACTTTTAGTAGTAGTCTCTGAAGATAAGATGGATTGGGGATTTTATGGAAGAAGAGGGCATTTGAGGAGCCTGCAGGCGGCTCGCACTGCTCGCTTTTAATGCCAGTGCTCACCTCCTGAAGCCTGAGGACAGCAAAGGAAAGTGTCGGGAGGTAACGTGTTAAACGCCCCAGGCTATCAAGTATAAAGCCCAAGACCTGCAGACAGTCAAAGTATTTCTGCAGGCTGCTCAGGAACATCGAGACACAAGAGAGGTACCCTTTGCTAGGGCACGCCTTTGCACACACCCGATTCTCCAGGGAGACAGGAACACTACTTCCTAGCAAAAGCTGTCCTCCAGGTCTTAGCACTCGACTTCTACCATCCAAAGCTAATTCTTTTAGCCTTGCAGGAAACAATCCACAGTTCCTTGCATAACCCCCACCTCCCTCCCCCACCCCCAGCCTTTGATCTGCCCTTGAACAGGCGCTCCCTGAGGATCTCCCTGCAGTGCTGCTCATTGCTTTCCTTGCAAACCCTCTGGGGACTAAACCCATGAGATGTTGGATTTACCTCTGCACACCATTGCCAGCTTGGAAAGGAAGACAACCTGCTATTTCAGTGGGCAAAGGGTTAAGTTCTCAATTATAAAACTGAGAGCAGAGTTCCTGTAAAGTGAAATGAAGCAATAAAATGCAGCTACACATTATATTTAACCAGATTCCTTCTGAGCTGTTTCAGAGCCTAGGCTGAAGCAGCAGTTGAGCTTCAATCCAGGGCTGGCTGCTCTGGGGCTCTTCTCCCCAGCTAAGTGTGCTGCTCTGTCCCTCCCCCAGGATAATACTTCTAGCTTAAAATAGCCTCTTGCTGCTCATGATGCTTTTAAGGCTCTCACAAATGTTCTCCAAATCACTGATCACAAACACTATTCCCTGCATGCATCTCTTATTAAATGAAGAGCATTTGCTCTGAGTTCTTCACAAAAACCAAACCTGTATTCTTCACCAGGAACACATATTTGGCATTTTGGTGACTTGAATAACCTTGTGACCTTCCTCTTTCTCCCAAGCACAGAGCTGGAGATGATTTGGAGTGTCCTTATGAAAAAACGGCCATATACAAGTAATTTTGCTGAAACAACTGATGAAAACAGGAAGGATACAGACTACCATGGGGGGAAAAAAAAGGATGGGTAAGCACTGGAGAAGACTCCAACAGCACATTTTGTGGGTGAGGTAGGTTGAGAACCTCTAATAAAAGAAATAGATATAAAGAAGATAGGATTGAACTATATGCAAGTTATTAATTTACACCATTATTTTAACTTACTCTTCACCAATTACAGGCAGTGCTTTCATGTAACCTTAACAATTTGTCACCCTATATGCAGCATCCTAGTGTTGAACTCTAGACCTTTCTGAGGTGAGTGAGCGTTGACTGGCTCAGCATGGATGCACTGGCAATCATGTAGATGGACCCTATTTCCAAGAGCCTCCTCACCCGATTTTCAAAAGTACAGAGAACTAGAGATGCCCAGAGACCGCAGCCCAAGTCAAGAAGAGACTGAATGGCAAGGTGAGAGAGGAAATCAGGAGTTTTTTGCTCCATCTCTCCAACTGTCATTAGCAAATTCCCTTATCCTACCTTCTCACTATCAGTGGTTCTTTTTGTGAAAGTTATCATGTTCTGATGGCCACTGCCTGGCTCAGGGGCCCTGCCCAGCCCTGCCCTCACACAGCACCGACCGCTCACGGTGTCTCTGAGATCACAGCTCGGCTCAATTCCTGCGGCAGCAATGAGGCGTTCTGACGTTTTCATTTCTCCAGAAAGTGTGTGTCCAGGGATGCCCAGGGAGTCTTATTTAGCAGAGCAATGAAACACAGGCCCATTACTCTGCCTGTCAAGTTACTTATATGCTTCTCCATCACTGTAGTACCTACTGTCTTTATATTGTTGTAGATGAAAGGAGTTTATTCCCCAAGGTAAGGAAACGTTAGCCCTAGCCTATGAACCATGAGCTAGAGGCTAAGACCACACAGGGAAGTTTGTGGCTCATTGGGGAAATTCACTGTTCTCTAAACCAACTTCCAAATCCTGCTTTCCTCATCAGCTCTTCTCCATTTCATTACAGCACGTCCCTTGACATCAAATAAGGCTTTTGCATCTATTTTTCTTTTATGCTCCAAAAGGAAACTTCTGGCAGTCTTTCTTAAATTTAATATTTTCTTGAAAAACAATATTTTCACAATGATCTCTAATGAGATTCCACAGCCAACCCCAGAAACATATCCTGTATTTTCAATTCTTGCATGAAGCAAGGAAGGGAGTAAAAAACCATATAATTTATTTTCATAAGGATGGAAAAATACAACTGAAACAATCTTCTTGTGACTCTGTGAGAGCACAGCTCCATTTGGTCACGACAAACACTCCCAGGTTGTATGTTCTCCCAGAAAAGTTTAAGTCTGTCTCTGAAAACACTGAAACGGAAGATTTTTCCAATGGGTTCTACCTGTGGGAAAATTCTCATGTACATCAGAGGGCCAAAATCAGCTCTGATGTGGAGTGATGCTGCAAATATTTCACTAACAAGCTTTAATGCCTGAGCATGTCTATATGGCAAAGTCCATGAAGGCAGTGGGGAGCTTCCCTCTATGGGAAAAATTGCTTAATTTCTTGAAATATGGTCCATGCCCAAAGCTAAACATTTGCTTTGCAGGGATGTTCCTAGTCCCTCCAGATAAATCATCCTGGCAGGGATGACTCAGCAGGGGACAAATTTCATCAGAGGCCAGGATATCACCTCATCCTTCCTTTCAACATAACAGGAGGATTTTAATCAGGGACTCCTTCTGATTACTCCCAAGTGCCATAACAACCAAGATTTGTTATCATGCTTTTGGATTATGACCAAAATCATAGTGATAAAATACATACCTTGCAAAAAAAAATTATTACCCCTGCAAGTAGATAATATGCTTGCAATTAAAAAGCACTAACTTCCAGGCTGGCTGCTTTAAACAATTCCTGTTATTATCATCTTTGATAATAATTAATCTTTATTGCTTACACAATGCAAAACCCCTCTGGCAGATTTGAAGATGTCCCATTTGGGTTTGTTTGTTTATTTTAAGAAGCATTGTCATCAAGAAACCTGTAAGACTCAAGAAAGAGCTGATTGATCACAAGGTCCTATCAAATGTCAAAGCTCGCCCTCGCTGACCTCCCATCTTTTCAAAACTGCTTTGATTTAATCTACAGACTGGCTGCCTCTCCTGCCTGTGAGTTCTGTCTGTAACCCATGTGTCAGTGTTTTGAGATATGACCTGTTTCACGCTCCATTCATCTCATCTGAAGGACGGAAATTAAACTGGAGGGTCAGCAAGGGGCACAGCTCAAAATACACACACATTAAACAGGAGGCTTTTGTTTGGGCCCATCAGAAGAGTTAGAGCAACAATCAAAAATGATATTCAAGTGGAATTGATTTTCTTTTTCCTATTGAAATTTGTAGTACTAATGGATGTGGAAGGGTGGCAAGCCTTGTCACAGCAGAAGGAAAAATAATCATGGTGCCTTCCCAGAGGCTTGTGACACCTTTTAATGCCATCAATATATGAGTGTGTGAGCACCTCCAGATATAGCAGTGTGCACGAGGCAGTCTTTCCATTGTAAATCCAGTATTTCAAGCCTTTTTATGCTGATCATAACATTACAGTTTGAGCTGAGATACAATGGAAAGTTCACAGCATGGATCACAATGTTTTAAACCTCATCTGTCTTATTTGGGTTTTGCTATAATTTGGAAAATGCATAGCTCCAGTCCTTGCCCTGTGGAACACAGCCAGCAGCTCAGATGGATAGTTCTCAAGAGTGACCACAGCTCTCCAGAGCAATTTTCATACTGACTTTTACTTGGCCAGGAGAATGAATATGAAGGATCAAAAGGATCAACCCTCAGTGGCCATGCCAGTCTTTTTGCACTCCTACAACTCTGTTGTGAGCTGCACTGACTCAGAGATGTTCCCTTTGCCTAAGCTGCAGAGCAAGCCAAGGCTCCTGCAGACTGGCTGCAGGTGGTCCGGGTGAATCTCAGCCTCAAGATGCTCAAATAACAAACCACACACGCCCCAGACACTCAGTGGGACATGCAGCTGAGAGAGGATGTGTTTCTCCTTGCAATCCATTCTTTCCCACAGGTATGTAAAAGTTCCCAGCCTGTAGACCCAGTTTATAGATTCATAGAATCACAGAATATCTTGTGTTGGAAGACACCCACAGGGATCATCAAAATCCAACTCCTGGGTCTGCCCAGGACAGCCCCAGAAATCCCATTATGTGCCTAAATGCTTCTTGGACTCTGCCAGGTCTGGTGCTGTGACAACTTTCCTGGGGAGCCTGTTCCAGTGCCCAACACCCTCTGAGTGAAAAACCTGTTCCTGATATCCAACCCAAAGTCCCCCTGACACAGTTTCAAGCCATTCCCTTGGGTCCTGTCACTGGTCACCAGAGAGAAGGGATCAGTCCCTGCCCCTCTGCTTCGTCTTGTGGGGCAGTTGATATCATAGTTGATAAAAGTCTATTGCACTAATCCCTTGGGTATGTAGATTACTACTAAATGTTGACATGTAACTAAAGTAGAACCATCCCCACTAACAAAAAGAGCAAATAAAGGGGTTCACACACAGAGCTCCCACGAGAACACTGGTGGTTGTCACCGTTTTTGTAAATCATCTGGTCAATTCAGTAACATTAAAAAAAAAGCCCAAATCCCTCTGTTCCATATCTTTTCTCAACCTAGTATCCTTAGTAAATTAATTAAATTAAAACTCCTAACAATTTAACTTAGAAGCTCAAGGAGACATTGTTTTGGAGGGTATGCTGCTGTTTGCAAATCTGCCTGCCAATCAACAGCAGAAAAAAATTCAGCGATTTGTAAAGACGTTTCTTCACTGGAAGAAAAAAAGAGAATGATATTTATCAAAGGCACATTTGCCCTTGAGCCTGAAAAAAAGAAAGCATGAAAATGCCTTCAAAATTCTTTTTAGTTCTAAGGCATGTCTTTTTGTTCATGCTTAACTGCAGAAGAAAAATTAGGAACAAGTGTGTGCATATCAGTGCATGTGTTAGCATAGGCTTTAATTGGCTAGGAGTAAATTAATGGCTGCTTGCAATATTTCTGGCAATCTGTTATAAGCTATGTAAATTTTTAAAAGAGGTTTCTTGAAAAGGCTGGCTGAAATCCTGTAATTCATATTCTGCTGGGGGAATTGATTTGAGAAATAATAATGAAATGTTTTACCTCAGTGATGAATCTCAGTTTTGTAGCACTGCAATTTTTAAAATATTCTTGTAAATAATGCTATGAGTGTTTCTAAGAATAATCTACTTGAAATAAATATATATCTCTCTGAATTAATAGCATTTTTTTCACTGCTCTTTTTCACCTCTTTCTTATGCCACCATTCCAGGGGTTCATTGCAAAGCTGGCATTAGCTTTGATATTATTATAATAAATTAAAATCCAACATTTGTTACCATGTGGCCTGCTCCAGTAGGTTTTAACAGCAATTTTTCCATTGAATTCAGTTGGAACTCAATCAAATCCTTAAGAAGTACAGGAGGCTCCAACAGAAGTCGGAGGTGAGTTGGAAATGTCCCAACATACCCCTTTCCAAGGTGAGTCTGCCTGGGTCATTTCTGTGGGAGCTGCTAAACACTGATTGGGACAGCGGATAAGCATCTAACTTGGCTGCCCAGGGCACTCACTGAGGCTGCAAGAAAGGAATTACAGTCTCACACGAGGAGGATGAAGGGCATGGAGCTGAACCTCCCATAATCACTCTCCTTCAGCACACTCGGGAAAAGGGAAAAGCTCTCATGGCAATGAACCAACTGTTGAATGACCGCATCACTCCACTCACTGATTCAATAGCTTCCTGTGATCAACAGGGACCATCCATGCTCTAGATGGTTGCTGACCAGCTCTCAAACCCAAAATGTAGGTCTTTATAAGGCTCACAGTGCAATACACAGGGTTTTCCTCTGGTTTTCAGGTGAATCACAGTGATTGCACTTCAGTTGAACACGTACCATATGCCTAAGCAAGTTTTAATTGCTGTTGACCTGAGGGGACACACAGACAGAAAGAAACACTTCTGTTTATCTGGGGAACAACCCCAGCAGCAGGAAACTCAGGCCAAAGAGCCCCACTCTGGAAACAGTGAAGAAAATTTGAAAGTTATATTGTTTGTCCTAGGCTTGTAATACTGAATATCTTTGGAAGAAAGCCCCAAGATAGGAACTGGCTAAAAGCAAATTACTGGTATAGCTTTTATCATGGCTGTAAGTATAGCTCCTGCAATGTGCCTGACTGCCTGAGCTCTACTTCTCTCTTGTGTATCTGACATTTTCCTTTTTAATGCTTAGCGGTATGCAAGAAAGTATCTTGCACTGTCAATAATGCTGTTATCCTTTAATAAAAAATTAGAAGCTACAAAAAGAAAAAAAAAAAAGGAGGGGGAGGGAAGGAGAAAGGCTATGAAAGAATATGGCTCAATGCCTAGAAACCTTCAATATGTTGTAAAAGGAAAAGACTGCTAATTAGGCTCTTGCGTAGCCTATTCTAGTCTCCTCTGTGCTGCAAGAAATTTAACCCAGCTCACTTGGCTGATGGTTGGAGAAGTGGGAATAGAGTGTGGGAGCTCTGGAATCAGATTACTGAGATGATCTATGAAGTAATGAGTCAGTGAAATGCAGCTGGATGCAGGGATTTTACTGTTGGGCTCAAAACACAGGGAAAAGGTTCTTAAATTGAACAGAAGGCTGGTCCACCCCACAGCTCATCATTACACTTGGCTGTACTGAAGCCTCCCACCAGACTGACCCCACGTTGCTGGGGTGCTGAGTGACGCAAGGCAGGGGAAACAGGCTTTGGAAAAGCTGACTGCTACTCCAGATGCTCTGAGAGATCAGCTACACTGTTTCAGTAAAGAGGAAGAAAATGAGGCAAGGAATACCACGAGAGCTCTTCAGGCCACATGAAAACCCCACAAATGCCCTCCTTGAGCTCCCAGATTTTAACATCTGCAGCCAAACTCCATGTTTCTCTGGGATAAGCAGGATGCAAACCCGTGTGGAGTGGAGAACATGATCTGGGGTTTGGGAAAGACAAATGGGACGGAAATGCACATCTCAGAACAGTCATCCCCTAGAGGTCTCAGCTTTGTTCCTTGCACTTCCTACCACAGAGGTGAGCTTTGCCAGGAGTCACTGACTGGATGGGGCCCCTGATTATCCAAGGAAAATCACTAGGAAAGTGGCTCTTGTGCAGGACCTCCAGCACAGCTGTTCATGTCATTCCCACTGTTATTCATCGACCTGCTGTCTTGGGAACAGCTGCTCCCAAGTAATTTTAGGTCTGATAATGCTGGGTTTTCTTTTTTTCCCTTACAAATAACCTGCCTGCAGCTTTTGCTGCTGTTGTTATAATGACCTGGGTAAAATCTGCTATCTTGCAGAGGTTTTGATGACTTGAACTTGGTAAATGGTGTCCCACTAATGATTTCTTTTAGAAAAGGTGGTATTTTGAAATCTAACCACATGAATTTAGCTGGAGATCAGCAGCTCAGTTACAGACATTTACAGGCATAAAAAATTAGTTTTAAAAATACGAGAGATCCTTTAAACTTCCAGTGTTGTATCTTCAGGCAGAGGCAGAAGATACAACATGCACACCTTCCCTGCTACCATGCTGTAATACATATGGGTTCATAAACAAGAACACAAGCTACCTGCTATCCCATCCAGGCAGTAGGCTTGGAAAGAAATATGTATACACGAATAACACATGGGTTAATTTGCATACTAATTAATCTGCAATATGCTATTTGCATATATATTAATCTGAAGGTGCTATATAAAATACTTGCTTTTAAGGAGTGCTAGTGCATACTTGACAGTCATGATAATCTTCATTTTAGCTTAAAAAAGGAATTAATAATTACTTTGGCTAGTATTAAAATGCAAGTTTAAAAGGAGAAATGAAAAACATCTGCAGCCTGGAGTCATTGGGGTAAACTCCATCAAGGCTAAGGAATTTATTCAGCCTTTACAGTTCATTGAGGTGACTCAGAGAGTCAGAGGGGCTCATCACTCATTGTGGCCCAGTCTTCCCCTGGGCAGGTACCTTGTGCCATCAACCACAGAGGTAGAAGTATGCCATGAGTGTGAGTAATTCACTCTCAATTTAATGTTGTCTCTCCTCCCAGAAACTGCAGCAGCCATCACAGGCAGAACTGCAAACAGGCAAGTGCTCAGGGAAATGTTGTCTCAGCTCAGCCAAGGCAGGGAAGTGGTGATGGGAAAAGCTGAGGTGGTTCTGCTCAGCTCACAGCCTGCATGGGGCTGAGGTGGGGAAGGTGGAGATGTGTGGAGGCTACAGACCATTGTCCCAGCCTGGATGAGCATTTACACCAAAACAATATGAACCAGGTACGCTGCTTTGTCAGAAATGCAGCATTTTGTGGAGTTACAGCCAGTCCAAAGGCAGTTTCTTCAGGAAAGCTTTGGGGACACAAGGCTTTCAGGGAGCTTCGGACAAAATGCAAAGCTGGACAAAAACTCTTGCGTTTCTGATACACATGCCTACTAAAACAACTAAAAGGTGTTAAAGAATGACAAAACCAATGAAAAAATGTTTTAGAGGCAGTGGTTCACTAAAGCTATGACCTCAGACATGGACAACTTGTGCTCACATTACTGTGGGGTGCAGGTGGGCTTTTGCTGCTTGTCCCAAGCAGCACATACAGATGGGGAGCTCCTGGCTGAAGCATTGTCATTGTCTTGCCTTTTAGGTGGTGTTTCTGTCACAGAAGACAGTGCTGAACAGGAGCAATATGATTTTAAGGTGACTATTATTTACTGTGCAAGCTGCCATTGCAAACTGTGATTAAAGGTGCTCTTTTTGCTAAGACACAGCTCTTTTTTACTGCAAGCTCTGCCTTTAAATTCTGCTGATATTTTGAAAAGGACAGGCACAGGGGGAGTGCAATGGGGGCTGGGAAGTGTCTCCAGGCAGGCCAGGTTGAAACGGATGCAAGCGCAGCGTGCTCTTCTCCCTGGGGCAAAGGAGACAACTGTGGTGGCCAAGGGGACTGATATGGCTGTGGATTTTAGGAAGAAGCCTGTAGTATTTGCATTTCACAGAAGGGAAAGCTCATGTACTGAGTGATACATTCCCAGGTGGTGTTACAGACCCATTTAATCCAAAAACTATTTAGCAAATCTATACTGAAATCAGCTCCTGAGTAAGCTCATGTGTTATGGTGCCATGGAGATAAAATCAATCCCATGTAATTCCTGTTCCCCTTGGTGGGGTGACTGAAGGGGCACTGGTTATGAGACCTGGCAGCTGGGCGTCACTTTTGGGGACCTTGCCTTTTGTCATGCAGCAAGAGGAGGGGAGAGGAGACATGAAGATCAGCCTGCTTAACATTCTTGCTCAGGGAGATCTTGTCCTGGGGGAAAACCTTGCAAATCCTGCAGCTCGCAGAGCCAAGCCATCGGCTGGGGTGGAGGCAGCTGCCTTCCTCCGTCCTGCCGGCCACAGCTGCGCTGGAGGTTCAGCCAGGGCCAGGGGAATCCTCCACATGGAGGGCTGCTCCTTCTCCTCACTGCAGCTGGTCCCTCTGACTGCCATCTGGAAATACCTTTTCTCCTGCTTTGGTGCCAAGGAACAGCTTGCTTACACCTTGCTTCTTCTGCGTTACCCTCCATAGCCTTCCTTCTTGCCAAATTCCTCCCTGCAGTCCCCAGCGAATGGCACAACTCCCTTGTCACTGATTTGTTTTTACTGCTGCCTACGAGCTTTCCAAAGAGTGCTTCAACCTTAGAAAAACATCCTTCTCCTTAGCACTTTGGATGCTGCGTGGCCAGCAAAAGCCTTTAAGGGATAGGGATTCTGGACCGTCACAATTCTGAAGCGGGCCTAGAGAGAGCATACTGCTAATTTTAAAACAGATGGCCTTGACACTAAAAGATACCTTGATTAAATTAAATCTGTGCTCAGTAAAGCTCTGACATAGCTACAGTGACCCTATTTATAGGAGATGTCGTGGTACTGATATCTGTTACACATGGACTCTGCTTGGGTTCAGTTTCCTATTGCCTGAAGGGAATAAACACCACTGGGGAAATGCAAAATCATTTCTCTCTCTCTCTCTTTTTTATTTTTTCTTTTTTTTTTTTTTTTTTTGAAGTGAGTTAAGCAGCAGGTAAGGCTTTCTCTGCAAGGAAGGAATTACACCCACGTAGCAAATGCCATGGGAACGGCGGAGCTCCAAGCACCCATTCCCAGCTGCCTCCACTGGGAGCTCCCCAGGGAGGCCCGGCCGTGCCGGTTCCTGTGCCTCAGAAAAGCACTAGAGCACCAGGGAGAGCTCAGAGCAAAAATTCAAAATATGCATTTAAACTTTAAAAATTAATGTTGACATTTATTTAAAAATGAGAGCTGGCAGCTCTCCAATGGTTCACCAAGTACATTAACTTAGTCAAACGCCCATTACTTCCTCCCCTTCCCACTAACTAGAGTGTTTTGAAGAGGCGAGCTCTGCGAGCTCCGCAGCAAAGCACATACCCCTTCCTTTTTTTTTCATCCAAGCTGCTGAAAGCAAAGACTATTTATAGAGAGTGGATCAGACACAGGCCTGAAGAAAATCTAGATGAGGGTGCTCTAAAATTTAGAAGTGAGAAAGGATTGTCTCAGAGCCAAGATTTAAAAAACAGGAATGTGGGCTTAGTCCTGCCCCTGCCTCTGTGTGTCTCAGCACCCTGGAACCCCATACTGCTCCCACCAGCCCTCCCTGCAAGGCTGGGACACCTTGGTGCACTTCTCCACTCAGCAGGCTCTGATCTTCACTAGCAGCTATGAGAGTCACAATAACACTAATAATTTCCCAGGAAAGTTGGTGCCTAGGTTATCCCTACATGCTATCCTGATGTGGCACTGACCCTGCAGTCTCCAGCCAGGCCTGCCTTCCCCCATGCAAGCCCCAGCTCCCAAACTGTTTGTGTCAACAAACACCAAACCCAGTGCTTTTGCAGCACCATCTGTGGTATTCGGAGTGCAGTGGTTCTTTGAATACAACTGTGCAGTAATGAGCACATTCTGCAGCTGTCTTTTGGACATGGGAGATGTAACTACAGAGCTGCTTGGGGAATCTCTAGTGCATCCGCTGTTATGATATCACAGCATTCAGACATATGAGCTGACAAATTTTGTGGCTGTAAACAGCAGAGGCTTGCTGAGAATCTGGACACTAGTGTATAAAATGGGAATACTTTCCTAATGTGAAGACAAGTGGAATCCGTATGGTCTTTCCAGGAAGTCTCTCAGCCCACTGGAAAGCCTGCAGTTGCTGTATGGGAATAGCGTAATTTCAATACTGGCAGCTCCCATAAGGACTTAGCAGTGAAGAGTGCATTAAATGCTAGCTTCAGAAGCCAGTTTTGTAAGCCTATAGAAATAGATTCAGGCAATGTTGCTGATGGAATGAAATGAGAAAGGAATACCCTTATATAAATATTTTATGATTACAGGTATGTCATCTATAGACTTCTGATTTCCAGACCTGCTGTAAGTAAAGAAGCCAATTATTATCCAGAAAGAAAAGACAAAATCACCTCCAATGGTGTGTTTCCCAGTAGATAATAGGTCAGATCCTGAGCTCCTTTACGGAGGAGGAAAGGCAGAATGACTGGAGTCCTTGGCTTCAGTCCCCCCAAGTACTTCAGGATCATGCCAAATAAACAGAGCTCAGACTTTGATACAATTTACGTTTTTTACAGTTTTAGTTAAATATTCTTCCCCTTAACATATGTTTTGCAAAGTTTCCTTCTGAAAGACTAAAAAAGGATGTGGTTTCATTTTTGAGAAACTTGTGCTGAAGTGTGTAAGGAGCTGATGCTGTGGCAGTGATAAAGCTGTGAGGAACTGCTGGGGTTCCAGAAGGAGGAAGGGACTGGGAGAGGTGAGGCTGTACACACCACACATCCAACCCACTGCTGCTGTAAGGGCTACGAATGCAAAACCCATCCATAATGTGCCCTTCTACACATTGTTACTGCTCCCATAGGTTATATCCATGTCACTGAACTATTCAAACCCAAGCGGGAAAAGCCCAGCGCTTTCCGTGCAACGCTGGGCACGAAGAGTCAATCTGGGGCTCTCCCAATTGCCAGCCTCTTCTTACCCCTTTATCGACCACAGCAGCAACCTCGGGGCTGATTTGAGATGAGATTCCTGCTTTATGAACCCTGCACACTTCTCCTACACAGAAACCTTTGCTTTGGAGAGAATGGGATGGATTTTACCCAGATGGCAGATAACACTGCAGATGCCTGCCATTGAAAGCCCTGTTAGACTCTCGCTGTGCAATCTCTGCCATATATTTTAGCAAAATACTCACCCTACACTCCAAAATCTCATTAAAAATCAAGTCTAAAGTGGAAACATTCACCCTTTATATCTCATAAGCTTACTGCATGTGTTCCATGTGGGTGGTGAGCATGTTAGGTACAATTTAGAACATAATTTCCAGAGAATTGAAATGCCACCCAGAAAAGGATTGTAAATAATTAAAGTTTGAAAGGAATCTGAGATCTTCATAACAGATAATCATATTTTAATTCTGACTTATGGCTCATCCAATTGCCTACAGTTAGAGAAAAACAATCCTTTTTTCTTATTATATGTAAATCAGATGAATCAGATGAAAAGCTATCAACATCACCGCTTGGAAAACATATACCAATGTTCAGTGATGTGAGCAAAGCCCATGAAACTGCTGCAGTTTGTGACCCTTTTTATTGGTTTTCCTCAAACATTTATAAGAGATATGTGGTCATAAAAATGTTTGTTAAAAAGTTTTCTGAGATACCACAAGATTATGAAATTGTTGAAGCTGGAAAAGCAAGCTCATGGAATGACTCCTACTGAGTTAGGCTGCAAGGAGAAGCTGGAAATCTCTTTTCCTCTTTGTAGGTTATTCAGAGAGTCAGCCAAGGACCAAAATTAGTAGTAGATCACATGGCTTCTCAGTCATGGAGTTGGAAGAATTATTATTAAATGGTAATAGCAAATAGTTTTTCCATAGCCCCAACAGGCAGGAATATGCTGGCAAAATGCTTTGGATCCAATTTGAATATAAAAAATAAAATGCAGAGACATCAAGCACTCTTTTAGGATAATTAGGAAGAGTAAAATTGGACAAGATGCATCAAATAAATTATTGCAAATGCTTTGCCTAATGACTGTTACCACAAATACATGCTACAGTGTCCAAGAAAAACAAGGCCAGAGGATTTCAACACTTAGACATGTTCTGATTTTGGTTTAAGCCCATCTCTCTCTGCTGTTGTTCCTAAAAGCCTTGAAGCTTCATACTATGGCATTGCCAATAACTGGGGCTTTTTGTAACTGGGAGACCAGCTCAGTGAGAATTTCTGATGCAAGCACGCTTTTGGCCATCTCCAACAAGCTGAATTGTTAAGACAAGCCATAAAATTAAGATTTTGTGTAAAGTCCATCCCCAGTGCAAAGCAAAGCTGTATCCCAGAATGTCCATCAGCCCATGGGCAGGGAGGGAGAGAGGACCTCAGGGTGCATTTGCCTCCCCCTCCTAACTTCTTGCCTTTTGCCACAGCTTTGTGAATTTCCCAGTTTCTCTTGTCTATGGCTGCTGAATTATACATACGCTGATGCACATACACACACATCATTCAAAGGAGGAAAGAATAAATAGCTGCAGAACAACTTCCAAATAACTAATTTCATTAATTGCGCTCTCCAGGAATCTTATTTCTGATCCCCTGCCATCCTGCTTTTTGCTAAACAAAATCAAGATCGGTGCTTTCTCATTCTCTTCCTAAAGGAGGCTGCGCAACACTATGGCAAACACCTTCAGTTATCCACCCAGGAACACTCCACAGACAGGGATATCACAGGAACACAGAGCAAATCCTCATCACTCCCAAAGGCTGCTTCCCAGTTTCCACTGGCCTTGCACCAGGGTCCCTCACTCACTCCAGGAGGGGCTGTGAAAACCCTGCTGGGTGAGCGTGAGTGTCCTCAGGTAGTTGGCACTGGGGAATCTCCAAGACACGCCACAACCCTGCAAATAACTGTTTTTCCTGTTCAGTGCCTAAACCAAAAGTCAGGGAATTAAAAAATTTAAAATTCCCTTTGTATTGATGCAAAGCAGCATTTTCCCACGTTTTCTTGGCAAGAAATAATTACACTAAAAAATCAAAAAAGAACAAAGTATCTGTTTAAGATCTGACTAAACAGGCCATTTGTGTATTTGTTAACCCTTCTCCTTGAAGCCAGGCTACTCTGCACATTAGAATACCATCTTGAATATTAAAAAAAGGAGTCCCTTTTCCCACCCCCTTCCCTTCTTCTCCACCAGATAAGCTCCCAAACAGTTCACTGACAGCCACCCTTTGCATCTTCGTGACTCCCTTTCCACCCACATCTTCCTTTTCCCAAGCTTTCCTTTTGACTGAGAACCCACCTCTTTGTGGGGACATGCTTTGCCATAAAGACATGATTGTTCAAGGTTCCAGTATTGGCCTAGTTTAGTGTTTGATGTCATTCCTTCAATTACCAACACTGAATCGCCTTTGTATTAAACAGGACAAAAACAAGGAAATGAATAAAAAAAATCCCATCTATGATGCTACAAGGCCCAATCAGAAACCATCAGACATACCATCTTCACTCACATCCCCCAGAAAACAATAACCTTTCCACAAATTTAGACCTCTGATGGCATCCACAGACTCCCCTTGTAAACACAAGGAGAGAGCAAAGTGCTGTTTTGGGGCTGTCCAGAGATGCTTTGTACCAGCACATGAGATGGTTTTACTGTCTGAAAAAATGAGTATTTGTGTGGATATGGAACATTTCCAAATGAGGCAAGGTGAATTTCTTTCACACTGCAAAACTGACTGTTAATTTCTTTTTTTTTTTTTTTTAATAACTACATATGTTTTATTATCTTGGACTTTTTAATGCCTCACATCTCTAATTGTAGTCGTAATTATTAGCTCAGTTAATGAAAGCTTTGGAAACAAGATTGTGTGGGAGTATTTCAAGTCATGAGTTAAATCTTTTAACTCAGTAATTGCCAATGATTAATTCATTTTTTCATTTAAGTGCTGAAAAGTTGAAATATTATTTCCTTGAACTGCATTTGTGCTTGGCAGTTTTGAGTTAATTGCTACTCTGTGAGCCCCTTTAAATCAAATTCAGAGGTTTCCAGGTGTATGTATCATGAGGTCCTGGTAAATCCTTCAACATCTGCTTGGAAAAGGATTACTGAATTTGAGTGATGATGCTGTTCTTGTGAAGGTCTGGCTGTTATGTACCTACAGCCATTAAAGGCACTACAAGTGCAATGGCAGTAAAGAGCTTAGGCTTGTGGAAGTTCTCACATAAATAAGGATTATACTCATGAATGTCTGGTTTGGAAATCATCCACCTTAATTTTTCTGGATGGAGACAAGGTCTTGGTCAAAGCCCTGGAAAAATACAAGTATGTGCATAAATCACCAGTTCACTGGCTACGACTGGTGGAAGGAGCAGCTGCACTTCCATAAGGAACTGTAACAACCACAGCTCATCTTTGAGCAAACCTGAGCAGAGCATGGGGATGATTTGGCCCATTTCTGTCATTTCAACTCCAGACGTGGTTCTCTTTATCTGAGCAGCGGGGACTGAAAAAGCGCACAAAGGGATGGACACACAGAGAACCAAGGAGGTGCAAAGGACACATACACCACTGAGGTTCTGGCTCCTCACACATCCTCAGCACCCCAGGAACAGGGGCTCGGGGCAGCCCGGCACACACGTGAGCACATCAGCTCCTCTCCAAAATCACACCTTTCCCACAGTACTCCCCAGCTTCCCTGTCCCAGCCATATGGAGGTGTCTTCCCTCTCAAAGACAGAAGGACTGAGAACAGGAAGGGGACCAAAAGAATATTTTTTTCCAGTGGCAAAGAGTAACTTTTTCAAAGCCACAGAGACCATCTCCCTGAGAGTGCTGATCCTTGTGCTGTATGTCACCACGGCTCTTTATCTATCCCTGGTGGTGATTTCCTCTTCCCTGAGGATGCTCCCAAGCACTAACACATCCCCAGGCTGCTTCCTGGCTCAGTTGAGCTTTGCTTTCCTGATTCAGGGCTTGGGGATCTGCTAACCTGGAATCTTCCTTGCCTCAGGGGGAAACAGCAGGGTTTGCCAGCACCACACGCTGTGATGTCGCTGTGGAGGAGGAGGAGGAATACCACCACAGGGAAAGGAGGAGCTGTGTCAGTACAGGGATCAACATATGTTCTGGGCCTCAAACAACACATTTCACAGTTGCTGCAGTGCACTGAAGCCCGCTCCTGGGTCCTGATCCTTGCTTCCAACACAATTTCTGTATTTCCTCCACTGCGACTCAAACATAAACGACATAAAAAGCCCAAAGAGCAGAACTGGGATCCAACACAGCCCTTTCCAAGAGCAGAAACAATGACAGTGAGTGACTCTGGTCTGATCATGATCATCACAGTTGACTTGATTTCTTTTTTTTTGTTTGTTTTTCGTGTCAGATGCACACAATCTAGGTGAACAATCCAGAATCCTGATCCTAACTGGAAAGAGGCTTCTGCTTGCAGCCCTGATGCAGATGCCTGCACAGACAGTTTTTAAGGCACAGTCCCACACAAGGTACATCCTGTGGCTCACTCCAAGCTGGGAATGTTGCCTCAGCTTCCACTCCACATTGTGCAGAGGAGAAACCTGCCAGCCTGTGGTCCTTGATGCCACCCTGGGTGTTACCAAATGGCAGAAAGCTACCCTGAAAATGCCCAGATCACTGAATGGATTTAATCCTCTGCCTTTGGATAAGCCTGGCAAAGAGATGAGAGACCTTCCAAGCTGAAAACTGTTGGAGCAACCTGTTCAGAGATGAATCTACGCAGCTGGAAGCTGGATTTGGACCAAAAAGACCTCCTCGCCTTTCAGCTCTCTCTCTCAACTAGAACATTGTATTCCCATATTTGTTTTGGTCTATTACTCCTTATTGTTAATTCAAGGTTTATTAAAAATTAACACCTGTTAACTAGAGACATTAATCTTATCCACACTTTTAAAGTTCTTGAGTGCAAATTATTCTGGACTGCTAAATGAAAAAAGTGAAACTCTACTAAATCTTGTTGAGCACTTTCTTCTGTGGCTATTAATCTGAAAATTATTTCCTTTTTCTCATCTAGTGTGAGTACAGCTCCCTTACTCTGTTAAAAAACAGCACAGAAAATTTTAATCAAACATGTTTGGTTTTTCTCTGCATCACTACACTAAATTAAATCAATAACTTTCATGTGGGAGGCAGAAATCCATGTATTTCTTGTTAGCTCTTTTTGCAATTATCCTTCTTCATTAGAGATACCTGAGACCCATGCCAGAATATATGTTAACATATAGGCCAACTTTTATACTGCTTTCTTTATTATTCATGTTTTTTGAGTGCTGTTGCTAACTGTCATGTCAAAGGTCTGGCGGGCTATAAGTGGAATCATTAAAAATAGCTCATTTTAGTAAGAACACAACACTATTCATATTTTATTCAGTATTTAACAGTCCACAGGAGACTCTCATGCTTTCTTATTTGCCAGATTGTCTCTTCTAAATGTCACTGTCAACCTTTCACATCCAGTTCATCCTCCTGAGCAAAATGGCTTTCATAAAGCCTACCATAACCAGAGCAGCTAAACAGATGGTAGACTGCACCTCTGCAATTTCTTCAGGCTCGAGTTTCATCACTTTAAAATAATAGCTCCCCTTGAAGTATGTTCCTTTGTATTAAAACTTGAAATATAATAATAACAGAGACTATGGAGCAATTCACTCGGTCAATGAATAAGCAAGGTAAACAAGTGCAAGAGTAAGTAGACTGGAGAGACTCCTACACACCTAAACATAGCACTGACCCAGGGTGGTCTGGGCTGTATGCTGAGAACTAGACTTAGATTTAAGTCCCTGCGTTTAGACTAGCAGGTGCAGCTCTTCTCTGAAGCTAATCAACTCCCCTTGGAAATTCCTCATCACACAGAGGTCAAAAGAATTAATATTTCAGCATAAGAAAGGAAAGCAGAAGTGACTCTGCAATGTGTCATCATTGGCACAAGTGTCTTCACCACGGCCTGTGGACAATGGTCACAACTGTTCCAGGGTGATGTAGAGGCTTCTAGGACATATTTTCTGTTATCTGCTAGTGTGGCCCTTGGGTTTCCCTTCCACTAGTCTTCAAAACCTTAACCTGGGCTGCACGACAGTGAGGCAGCATTAGGCACACAGGAAATAGAACAAGTGAGGCAAATGGGTGAAGAACAGGAGTGTCTTTGGATCTGGACTTTTGCTCTGAGGGAAAATTAAGCTGCAGCTCACCTCCTCTGGCCAGAGTTTAAAAATTATAAATAATTGGGGTCCTGCAGTTGGGGTGCCTGGAGCCTCATGCCAACAACACTGCAGCAGCTTCATCCTGGGCAGGACCAACCCTGCTCTGCCTTCCCTTCCCATCACCCAGGCAGCCTCTGCTGTCCTGCTTTCCACATGTGTTAGGAAGAAAGATTGAGAAAACTGGGTGACCCTCTGCTGTGACCTCCTCATCCCAGCAGCGTAGGTCATAATACCCCTACTGAGGGAAGACAAACAGAAAAACCAAACAAACTCCAAGCACGGAGGTACCTCCAAGGTACCTGAATAGAGACTGAACAAAATTTTATTTAATCATCTCAACAAATCCTGCAGTTCAAACTCTGACTTCTAAAACTTAAGGACCTCTGGAAATTTAGGCCAATCTCCCAAGACAGTGCCAAGGAGGTGGCACATCAATACGGCACAACACTGATGCCCTGGCTGAGGGTGGTGCTTGGCCAGACACGTGCAACTGGATGGAGAACTGTTGGTCTTCCCAAAGGTACTTACAAAGGACTCTGTGCATCACCCCCTGCCCAGTGCCTCTCCAGGAGCAGCTTTCTAGAGAAATTTAACCAAATCAATATCCTGCTCCTGTTCTTTTAGAAGCCAAAAACCTGAAAAACTGCCTGTGGGTATTTTGCAAACTGGCTAACCTGAAGCCTGGATTACAAAGGGTAGTGCAGCCATAGTTTCTATGTTGGGATGACTCCTTCTGTTTTCATCTCCTTGCCCATCTGATTGACTTGAATTATAAACTCCAGCCCATAGTGCCGTTTACACAGTTCTTAGTGTAAAGAGATGGTAATATCTGTGTGAGTAACTGTAATATAAATGAGAGTGAATCAACATCACAAGAATATATTAAACTGTTTTGTTCAAGGAGATTAAGAGAAGTAGATTATACTGGTATTAAACTCTAAAAAGTTCAATAAATGCAATCTATGTGCTTGTTCCTTTTTTCAGGGATATTATTTTGTTGCAAGTTTATACAGTGTCCTTGAAATGAACCTCAAAGTTCTTCCAAAGGATATTCCTTCTCTGATACAGCCATCTCTGGGGCTGGCCCATGACAGCTGTTCAACATCACACTGAGACACCAGTAATAAGAGTGCTCGTAGCACTTACATAGTGTTTTATACGTTCAAAGCACTTAAATTAATTAGCTACAGGGCTAGAGTATGGATTTGGGCAGGATGTGAAAAAGAAAAGTATATCCAGTGGAAACTACAGGGGGAATTTAGGGAAACATGATGTAATTACCCAATTTGGAATGTGGCCAGAGCACCACTGCTCAAAACACCAAGGGAACTCTCTGACCACACACGGTCAGGACCTCAGCTTCACTTCTGCTCTAAAAGACGAGGAGAGCCCTAACAAAATCTGCTCAGTCATCAGGTATAGGAAAGAGATGATTATATGAAATCCAGTTTCTCCCCTAGACACCTCTTAGCTACGAGCACTGGGCTGGGCTCAGCAGAGCCATGGGAGCTCACGTTGAGTCAGACCTTGGGAACTTCCAAATTCTTTTCAATTAAGGAGTTCCAACATTTGATGATATTTACAAATGATCCACCTCATAAGTCCATTAACTGGTCTTAATTGGGTTAAACTCCCCAAGCAATTAGTCATCTCAGCCATTCCCCTCTGCACCCCGCCAGTGCACACACGTGTATCCTCATTTTAGCTAAACAAGCACATCAGGTGGTTGCGTTGCTGAGTTACAGCATTGCTCTGTGCCAATTTTGAAATGTTAATGCCATGTAGACATGCAAATGTCACAAGGGGCCAATTTTAGGATGCACAAAAGAAGGGCCACTAATTGGAAGGAAGGGGGAGAAAGTGATTACAATTCCCACTCACCTCTGTGAGGCCGCAGGAGAGTTAGGCAAAATGCTGACAAAACCCAGCCAGTTTTGCTGACAGTGTTTGATGTATGCCTTGTATCAGGGTGGTGGAGACAGGGACGTTTCAGCTTCACAAAAATGAGCAGGGTGGTAACCCCCACGTGCTGATTTGGGGCAGAACAACCACAGTCTGGTGTTTTTTCACACAGTTGTATCTCTGCAATGTTTAGTTTCTCAGCAACACCTGGATGTGGGTGCTGAGGAATCTTTGGCTGAATTTGAAACACAATGTGCAAGAAAGAAATCCTGGCAGCTGCCTGCCTGCACAGCCTGGGAACTCAAATTAGTCCAGAGAGCCATGGAGCAGCTCAGAGATGGTCTGGGGGAGAAAGGGAGGAGGTAGGCAGCCTGTCTGGCAGACTGAGGACCAAGGAGCCTCTTCTATCAGTGGAGGAATTTGGACTCTCAAGGCCTCATCATCATCTTGCACACTGACTGCTGAGGACTGAAGGTCCAGAGAGTAAGGAGATATTTGCTGTTGACATTTAAAAAAAAAAAAAAAAAAAAAAGGATGAAAATTGGCAAAATTGATTTGTTTTTCTCCAAAAAAATGTTACATTTTGTAAAGAGTTTTCCAGCATGTTGAAAAAGCACATAACGGACAGCTCTTGGTAATGTCACACTCTGACAGATTGCAGAGGCCAACTCCTCTCTTTTACACCTCTGTCACATAAACATCATTCCACCAAATTCCATGGATTTATTCTTGAGTCATACTAGCATAAGTAAAACAAAGCTCAGAACTTTGCTTCCATTTTCATCTCTGTAGGGTTCTCATCTTTTGCAGCTCTTTTTAATCCAGAAATGAGCATGTCTGGAGATTATTTACCCAATGTATTAATTCTGGTTGTGTTTGCAAAACACTGTCCCTGATGGGGAATCCTCTCCATGCATTTGCCACACAAATGAGTCCCAAGCCCAGATTTGCCTGCCCTGTGCACACATTTCCCTTCAGCACCAAGAGCACAGGCCTTTTTAAAATAACAATCCTCTGCTTGCTGGTCTGTCCAGACGTAATTAGATTGTTCAGTACACAGCTTTGATATGCTTGTGGCCATGACCATGTTGGCATTTCTCTGCTGCGGTTTTCCATGCCTTGTTTAAGCAATAGGGGTGTGTCAGGGACTGCACCATCCCCAGCACTTGTGTACCTAGGGTAGTCTCCCCCATCCAAAAGGACCACCCCACAATAACCAGTGTTTGAACAGGACTTCCAAGGTATCTGATACGAAATTAGACATGGCAGATGGTTTTGCAAAGTTTAGAGAACCCCTTTATAGGATTAAAACTCACTGCTTCTCAGACTATGCCTTGAAAGCGACCAAGCATTCAGCAGCCAGAGGAGGAAAGAGACCTCTTCTCATTAGAGGTTGCTGTTTGTTGAGTGAAAATAACAGGTCTGAACCTAAACAATTCTGGGTGATTCAGCAGGACACAGTGAGGACGCGGGATCCAATCCCAGTGTGATGGATGTGTTCAGCTCTCCCATACCTGTGCTCTAATGAGCTGACAGGTCACGAGGGCATCAGCAGCACTGCTACTTTGCTTCCCCTGAAAATGACTCGATGCTCCGGTTTGGGTAATGAGCTTCCTTGTACACACAGAAACAGGCACAAAAAAACTGCAGTGGGTGTCTTCAACAGCACAGGCTGCTGCAAACACATCGCATCTGACCTTCTGTCACTTCACCACCCTTTTGCAAAATCTGGAGATATATTCAAGGTCTCGGCTCTCACCTTTGACGTGTTCAATAACCTGACCCTAGGACACCCACAAGGATATTTATAGCTCCCAGGTATAAGGTGTTTCCCACATTACTGTGCTTCAGCACAATAAAATGCTCACTGCATGGTGGATTTGACTCTGCAACACCAAATTCTCTGTTTGAGGCAGCTGGAGACAGTGGGACACGCATATGAAAGAAACAAGCAGTGTGACCCTTCTAAGCACAAGGCTCATCTGCCAGAATTAGCTATTGCTAATGTAAAAAAGTGTACACACATATTCCTAAAACTCTCCCAAAACTAAACAATACTGAGCACTTTCTCTCCTGAAAGCAGTTTCAGAAGGGCAGAGGCTGAGGAAGGCACAGTGCAGGAGCTGCATGGTCACTGCTGAGGGGAACGCAGCACTGCAGCCATGGGGAAAAACATCTCACAGCAAAAACTCAAGGGGACAATAACCCAAGGGAATCCAGTTGTCTCTGTCATCTCTGTGGTTTTTACTGGACTCCTTTTAATGAGGCCCAACACTGCCCTACCTTTCTCCTTAAAAAGAAAGCTCTGCAAGGACACATCCCTACTGATCCTGAGTTCCCTCATGCAGAAGCCAGACTCTCACTCCAGTGGAAGGCAGGGAGAGAGCAGTGCACCAAGTCCTGGACTCTTCAGGGAGATGGGAACACAAAACAGGCTGTAGTGTACAAAGAGAGAAGACGCAAGCCAACTACTAAAGTCAACAAGGTCAGTGATACCTCTCTGGGAGGGTCAGATGCAAATGGAAGGGAGAGACCTCATGGTGCCTGTTAGTGGGGCGCACATGGAGGCAAGCACAGTCCATCTGTACAGGCATCCTTTGTCCCCACGGATGATGCCCTAAACCCTCTGCAGCCATGCTGGTGATGCAGGCCATGAACCAGTGGCTTTGGCTGGTTCAGATGGCACAAAATGTGAGATGCATCCCCTGTGGATGTTTTCATTTTTTGCAGTTTTGTAGAAGGATTCACTGGTTAGATCTAAAGTACTCCCAAGAGCATGGATATGTTTCACATGTTTTCTTGTAAGTCGATACTTCAAAGGTAGCCTTTTTGTTATACCCAGTCAGGCAGGCAGTGACTGCAAAAGAAATTAGGGCATGGTACTGGCATACTGACTTTAGCAGATCCCAACAGTGACTACAGTGGAAGTTGTGCTACAGATGGAGCTGATCCTCAAGTGAGCAGGGTGAGAGAAAGGGCTGCATGTGCACAGCCTGCCCTTGCAAAAGGCTGGGGTACCACGAATCCATCCTTAGTCCTGCCTTAATCCCTTTCTGGCTGCATATGAGAGTAAATAATAACAATATGAAAAAGGTGCAGTTTATTCCCATAGCCTTCCACATTTCCTAGAGAAATAAGCCAGTTTCTGCGCTCATCACAGGTCAGGGTGAGCCAGGGGAAGTCCAGAGGAGGTCTGACTTCCTGCATTAGCAGACAACAATAGCACACCTGGCTTTGTTTCAGCACTGTTTTGCTAAGTGCCCAACTCTCCCTGGTAACACCGAAGCTCAGGCAGAAAGCAGGCTGTCACCCTCCGAGCTGTCAGCTCCCCAGGAGCCATTACCATCAGCAGGACTGGGGATCAGTGCACCCCTCTCTGCAGCACATGACCTACTCCACACTTCCACGTGTTCTTCTATTACATCAACCCATTTTATTCTGCTAGATAAGTTATCTTTTAGTGAAAGGAAGGGAATTAGGTTCCATCAAGAAGCTTTTCAACAAGTTGTCACCACCTCAATGATTTAGGGTAGGCAGAACACCTCATATTCCCAGTTGCCCTCATGCCACCACAAGCTGCCAGTCAGTGTGAAAGCATAGCCCACTGTAGCATCTGGAAAGGTCAGAGTTGAAGTGTTTTCACAGCAAGATAATCAAGACATAAGATAAATGCCTCATCAGGAGGAAATGTCAGCTCCTGAATGAGGACAGTTATTATATAGGACATGTCTTTACGTAAAGGAAGCAGGTTAATATACCTGCAAATTACTATTTATCACACCATATAATGTTAAATTTCCAGTGTAATTTCCACCATGCTTTCTATTGCATGTGTGGAAATCAATTTAGAGATCAGTGAATCCTTTCTTCTGTATTTTTACAGCAGCAAGTAAACTAATTATGAAAAAAGCCACAACAAAGCAAAAGACCATGTAACAAAGAAAAATAATAATGGGAGAGGGGCATTTAAAAATGTGAATCCTATGCAAACCCTTGTATGTTCAAATCTATCACTTCATATCTCTTCAACACATCATCTTTTGTAATTTTAATAGGAACAACTCAAGAGGGAGTGTGCTTTGGGTTCCAGCAGGGAAGGCAGAAGGGCACAGTGGAGAGGAGCTTAGAGCAAAGAGCTTGCAAGGAGCACAAAAGGCATTTTAAAAAATGTCTTGAAGGACTCATCAGCAGACACTGGGTGAGAGAGCATGAGAGAGCTCACACAGGAGCCCTGGGAGAAGAGTCAGAGAGGCAGCTTGTGAAGGAGGCTGACAACAGTGTAAGAATTGGAGAGAACTGGAAAAAAACCACATAAGCACTGTGAGGAAAGAGGGTGATGCCGCTCAGAAGAGCTGAAAAGTTAAAGCCAAGTGCATTTAAGAGCACCACACGTTAGGAGAGTGATGGAGTGACAGTGAATTTGAGAGTCTCAGAATGAGGAGTAATTTCCTTTCAGGAAATATGTGACCTTTAAAAAAAAAAAATTCCATTGATGAACACTTTCCAAAGGACTCGAAAAAACAAGCAACTCTTTTCAAGCTTTTAAATTACTTGCAAAGCAGCCTAGATTATTTTTACTCTAACGTCTTTCTCCTTCCTTTCCTGGGCTGAAAGTCCTCCTTCCCAGATCTGATGCGTGTGATAAAGGGAGCCTGTTCTCGGGGTCTGCTGAGACCAATTGCCTCTGAAAGCCCTTCCTGCACAGCCTCTACCCTGGGGTACATGGAAACAAACTTCCACCAGCTTGACTACTTCTTCAGTAATTAAAGACAAAACAAATCAGAGGTTCTACTTAGAGACCCACAGAATTAACACTGTAATACTGCTGAGCTCTTTTCTGATTTCACTCTAATTTTTACAGTCCAAAAGGTATTCTGTGACCAGTTCCCAAGCATCTCACACCTGATCAGGATATTCAGACAAGCTATATTTCCTTCTCAGTAACTCTCAAGTTCAAGATACATATATTTTTTTGCCTTGCTGACAAGATCTACTTTGGGCTGTGTTGTTTCTCACCCACCACCTTGCTCTAATAACAGTTACATTTTACAATTTTCAAAAGCTGTCAACATCATCGATCTTCCAGACTGAATGCACTTGTCTTCTATTATGTGTGTTGAATTGCTTGTGCCACAATTAAGTCTTTATTTGGCTGAAGGCAGCTTACCTCCATGGCAGCGTGTCATTTGCTCTCTCTAGCAGAGTAATAACAGTGCAGGTCTAAAAATACATATGTACATTAAAAAAAAAAAAAAAGAAAAAACAAAAAAAGACTGCAGCAGGGTCTTGTAAGATGGACACTCTCTGCATGGTAAACTCTCACTCTGGTAGGATAATTGGTTTGGTTTGATCAAAACTGCATGCTCTTACAGAACGGGGCGTCTGGCAGTACTCGCAGCTCAGCATTAAAAGAGAAGGTTGTCAGATCTGTCATGAAAACTGGAAAAGGAGAGACTGGACTGTACTGAGCAAAAATGAAGGGATGTCCTCTAAATCCAAAAGATGTGTGCCTTATTTATCCTGGTGCTACACATTCAGTCTCTACTGTAAGTTCTCTACGATCTCTTTTGATGTCTTCTATTAAAGGGAAGGAAAGCTGCTAGCAAAGACATCCCACTGAAAGCCTATCCATTTCTTCCTCTCTCTTTAGAAAGGCCACATTGACCTGAGCACTGTTACATCGTGCAGGCAATGAAAAATGAAATAATGCTACCTGCACCATTAATTGGAAAATGCATATTGTTTTATTGCCACCTAGAAAAATGACTGTTGAGGTCTACAGCTGACACACTCCAGGTTTGTACATTGGGAAGGGTGAAGAGAACATGGCAATTAGCTGCCCTAATGGCCTCATCTCCCAGCTACAGCACTTCAAGCACCAGGTCCTGCTTGGGCTGTAGCATCTCTTCCAGAAAAGCACCACTCCTTGGTGGAAATCCTGGGAATACACAACTTGCCACTGCCCTGTTTGTTTCTAAAGCCAGCTGCACCCCCCACAACCACCATGAATAGCAGCAAGTTTTTACAAGGTATGATCTCCCGGACTATCTGCACCTGCATCTTTTGTGGTGATACTCCAACACTCCTGGCATTTAAGAAGATCCATGTCTCACTTGACAGACATTTGTAAAAGATGCTATGTTTTGATTTGCAGAACAAAAACAAATTTGGTCTAGAATCCTGCCATCTGGTGACTCCAAATAATTCTTGCATATGGTTACAAAGGCTTGCATCTTTTTCTTTGCTTTACCACTTGTCATTTATATGTCCTTCCACAGCCCTTTTCTCTGTGTATTGCAAAACTCTTTGAGTAAAAAAGGTCCTTTCAGCTGAACACAGCACTTTTGTCTTCGTTTTACAAGCAAAAATATGATGACGCACAAGGGCAAGAGTCTTGGCCAAAATCACTCAGCATGACAGAAAAAAAGGATGCAATCCAACTCTCTGAATCTTCTGCATCCACCTTGAAATAACACTATGACCAGCCCACTAACAGGCTTGTTTTGTTTTAATAAACTCTTACTCTTTCTAAAAAACAGAAAGAGAAAAAAATCAGCCAGAGTCTTCATGATATTAGAGAGGAGATGCATCATCATCTTGACAAATGTAGTTAGTGCCCCACTACTCAGCTTAATGAAATAGAAATGGGCTTAGAAAAGAGCTGGCACAAACCCTGTCCCAGGTGCCCTCCACCTGGCAGGGAATTCACAGTCCCGTTTGGAATGTCCCTTTGCCACAGATATCAGGCAACCCCCTGCCTTCCCTCCTGCCCATACTGCATGGGCTACAGCAGCCCCAGCTTACCAACAGGGTGCTCTGGGTGACTAACAGGATACTGAGGGGAAATTCCAGCTCCAGCCTGCCCTGCTCCCTGGCACAACCTGACAGGCAGCCTGGCCATCTTTATGTGCCTCTCTTGCATGGTGGGAAAATAAAAGTTCCTCTCTGAAGGGACTCTGACATCACCTGCTTTTAAAAGATAAATAAGATTTCCACACAGCCAGAACCTGACTTGCTGATAAAGCAGCCAACACAATGGCCAACCTGCAGGTACTGAAACAAGGGGCTCAGCTCTGCCCCCAGCCTGACACGGTGCCTGAAGAGTGCCCTGCCTAAGCACCCTGCCTGCACTGCTGCCGTGGGAAGAGGGTCCCAAACCCAGGTCTGCCAAGCAATAGCCATCATTCCAAAACACTGCTTTCTCTGGCTGTGGCCAGAACCTGCTTGCTGTCCCATCCCACACAAAAACAGGACACCTCCTGATCTGAGTTCTGTAAACAAGAGGAAAACCCAGCCCAGGGACTGAGTCAGAATAATTGAGTGATGCAAATAATACTTGATTAAGATTCAGATCACGTAATTCACACAGCACGTGCTCTTCTGCAGCTAACACAGGGGCCAGCCCTGCGGCTCACAGTTCCTCCCACTGCCTTCAGGGCAACTACGACAGTTACACCTCCCCAGGATATATGCCGTGATTTTTTTATTTGCAAAGTCCAGCACGTGCCACAATGATGTGAGCAGCAGAGATGTCAGACAGTCTCAGGCTTTTTCACAAATGGGGGAAAACACCATCCTAATGAGTGACAGCCACTTTGAAAGCAACCCAAACCATTCCCTGCGTCTTCTCTTGTCCATCCAGTGGGTGGGAAGGAAGTAAGAAGGAGAGGACTGCAGCTCTCCAGGGCATATAAAACTGGATCTCTGCTTTCCTCTTCCTCTTCCCCTTCTCAGAAGGGTCTTGGAATGTGACTTGCTCCCAGAGGTGCAAACGTATACACTGAGGGTATCCAGCTTCTTATTCTACATGGAAACTATTGCTATTAGCAAAGAGGTGGTTAAACAACAAAATCATCTCTTGGAAGCCTCCTCGCATGCTCAGGTCAATTTGCTAATATTTTTATTCCTAGCAAAGGGCTTGTGAGACTGCTGCTGATGGAGGAGAAGGAAAACCAAGCTAAACTGCACTGTCGAAAATCAAAAGTGGAGCTGAAGGAACAGACTGGCCTCAATGTACTACCCTTGAGATCCTTGGATGGGCAAAGAAGTATTACTGTCATTATGACCTTTCCATGTTTTCCTTATTGAATTGAAGCACAAGGCACATGAATGCCACCAGTTCCCCTGAGGTCAGTGTCCCAAACCCCGAAGTTCCAAGTGAACTCCACGCCAGGTCCTTCTCAGCCCTTCACTGCCTTCCAGACAGAAACTCTGCTTGGATCCCATCCCAGAACAGGAGAGAATATCAGGCAGCACTTGGCACATCACACACAGCACGTGTCCATGAAAAGGCAAAGAGCTTGTGTGCCCAAACACCACCCCCTTGCCCAGGGATGTCCAGCTTCAGACCGCCCACATGTGGAGACAAAGTTGGAGAAGGAGTGGGGAGCCTGACCACCAACAGAAAAAAACGCACATTCAGCCATCCCAGGGGATGGAAACTCTGTGACTCTGAGGTTTTGGTCCCTGTCCCATCCTGGGTGTAGCTGTGAAAACAAAACAATGTTCCCTAAAGTAAGCATGATTAGGCTTTCTCCATAAACGTTGTTTATGGAGGGCAGAGCCCCATGAGTGAAAAGCTGCAGAGAATTTTCATTCTGCCTGAAGGACTCACAAACCATAGATTAGGTGACAAAGTTTAGTGACTGGGAATTCTGCCCAGATTCAGTTTTAGGGAAGGATTTAGCAAATCATTTTGATGGATCAATCTTTTCACTCCATTTCATGATGTAACAGCGAAGATGTGAAGTTTGAAGGAGGATATGTACATCTCGCAGAGATTTTCTACAGATTCGTGTCCAACTTGTGCACCCCCATGCGAAAGTGAGCTACCTCCCTCTGCCTACAGCAGCCTGGCAGGATATCATAACAGAGCAATCCAATGTGTGAAAAATAATCGATCCAGCTTTCTAAATCTCTGCCATTTTCTCACTCCAAGCAGTAAATTTTTGCAATTATCACACTGCAGTGTTGAGAAGCTAAACAAGGATGCAAGTTCAGTTTTGTCTCAGTTCACTGCTTAATAGCTGCAGCGATTTATATATATATATATTTATATGTACATAAAAGTGTTCCCAAATGGTTTCTCCTGAGGGGGCAGGCAATAGCTGGTGTGTACATTTTGCTTTAGATGGATTTTTTTCCTCCCACTATTTGCAGAAAACAATAATAAGGAACAGATAAAATAAAAAATAATGATAAAAAAGTAATAGAGAAAATAGTGAAAAATAACAATTGTTCTGGAGGGGATTGATCCAAAACTCTCAGACATTTGATACACAAATTTCTCACTTCTGAGTGCTCTAAGCACAACAACTCTCAGCACAGCTCCAACAGCCCAGTGCACCTGGTGATTACCCAAAGTTCATGTAAGTCTCTGGGAATGAATCTACCAACCCAACTGGCTTTGGTTCAGCCTTTAGGCACGCATGTAGATGGCAAAATTTGAAAAAAAAAATTCTCTCTAAAGAAAGGGTGCAAAACTGTGAGAGGGAAGAATGCATTAACATTTCTGAAAAACCATTTCTTCTGCAGCTCCCACTAAAGCCAGGACAGTGAGCGTTGGTTTAGGGAAGCCCCTCCTAGGGGTGGCACTGAAGCGTGTTTGTTCAGTTGCAACTGAGCATGTCCTTAAACATGTCCATTAATTAGGGAGAAAACG